>CM066047.1:61810782-63010782 GCA_033557465.1 Ichthyophis bannanicus | reverse complement strand
GTGGAATGTAGGGGACGGAAGACGGATTGAAGTGGGTCCAGGAGGGCCTGGGAGGTGAGGAAGTCAAGGCAGCGACGGTGGACTGCTTGTTCTAATACTTTGGATATGAAGGGAAGGAGGGAGATTGGTCAATAGTTAGAAGGGCATGTGGGATCAAGTGAGGGATTCTTGAGGAGGGGTGTGACAACAGCGTGTTTGAAGTCAGCGGGGACAGTTGCAGTGGAGAGTGAAAGGTTGAGGATATGAGTGATAGAGGGGACAATGGTGAGGGAGAGGGAACGTAGGAGATGGGTGGGGATAGGGTCTGAAGAATAGGTGGTAGGTTTGGAGGAGGAAAGGAGTGTGATTTCATCATCAGAGATCGAAGGGAAGGAGGAGAGGGTGGTGGGGGGAGTATGGATGGGGGAGGAGAAATGGGAAGGAGGGGAGGTAGATGAGGGGGTAGGGAATTGGAGGGTAATTTTAAGGATTTTGTCATAGAAGTAGTCGGCTAGGGTTTGGGCAGAGAGGGAGGGCGGGATTGGGGGCGGGGAGACCTTGAGGAGAGAATTGAAGGTGTTAGAGACGGCAAGGGAATTAGTCAGATGAATGTAGTAGTCTTGTTTGGCAAGTGCTAAGGCTGACTGGAAGGAGCCAAGCATGAATTTGAAATGTAGGTGGTTTGCTGGGGAGCGGGATTTGGACCAGGCTCATTCGGTAGAACGGGCGCAGATGCATAAGTAACGGATTGTGGGTGAAAGCCAGGGTTGGGGAGTAGATTGTTTAACAGGACGTTGGGTGGAAGGGGCAAGAGTGTCAAGGGCTGAGGATAGTGTAGCATTGTATGAGAATAATGCCTCATCAATGGACTCAGATGATAAAATGGAGGAAAGAGATGGAGACATGGTGGAGGAGAGAGTCAGGGGATCAATATTATGCAGATTTCTAAATAGGTCGGAGGAGACAGGACGAGGTTGGGATGGCGGAAGCTGTAGAGTAAAAGTTAAGAGGTTATGGTCAGATAAGGAAAGGATTGATTTGTGGAAGTTTGAGGGAGAGGAATTGGAGAAGAGTATTAGGTCAAGGCAGTGGCCGTGTAGGTGTGTGGGGCAGTACAGCAAAGTTGGAGGTCAAACGAGGTGGTAAGAGTGAGGAACTTTGAGGCATGGGGGTCAGAGGGGTTGTCGACGTGAAAGTTGAAGTCGCCGAGAATAAGAGTGGGGGAGGAGGGATCCATAAAGGCAGAGAGCCAGGAGTCTAAGTCAGTGAGGAAGGTTGACTTGGAATAGTCAGGTGGGAGATAAATAACCGCTACTCGGAGGGGAAGTGGTGTGAGGAGGCGAATGGAGTGGACTTCGAAGGAGATGGGGGAGTGTGATTGGGGTGGCAGGAGGGGTTGGAATTGGCAAGAGGGAGAGAGTAGGAGGCCAACGCCATCACCGCAACCAGTAGATCGAGGTGTATAGGAGAATTGGTAGCCCCCATAGCTTAGAGAGGCAATGGATGCAGTGTTTGGGGGGGAGCCAGGTTTCTGTCAGGGCAAGGATGTGTAGGGCATTAGAGATGAAAAGATCATGAATAAAAGAGGTTTTTTTAATGACTGAGCATGCGTTCCATAGGGCGCAAGTAAACGGGAGAGCAGAGGGGGGGAGGAGAGGGATATGGATAAGGTTGGATAAGTTACGTGTGGATTTCTTATTAGAATAGCGTGGGGGTCTATTTTTAGGGTAGTAGCGAGCTTTAGATGGAGAAGTGTGAGGGTGGGTATGTTTAGGTGTATGTGCTCCCCAAGAGGGATATGAGGGGGGTGGGGAATGAGGGATAATGCGATGGTGCCGGGTAGGTTATGTGAGGGATCCATGGAGTCAGGAGTTCTTTCAAGGCAAGCCATACAAAGGTAGGAACTTTAACTGGGCTTGAGGAAGGACCAGGAGACCAGCTTTATGAAGGTTTAGCAAACTGGGTGTTTGTTAAAATGTGTTTTGTTTTTCCTGAACTGCTATCTGTCTGGTGTTTTAACAGAGAGCCCCTTCCCACCGCATGCTACACTACCACAAAGGCATAAGGTTTTCACTCTAAGTTGTTGAACAAAGACTTATGGATGGATCTGATGGATTTTCTCTCTAGTTTTTGTTAGTTTTAACAGGGTGGGCCAGCTGTGTCTGGTGGATTTAACCTAAAATTCAAGCTCATCACCAACTTGCAGAACCCTAATTCATTCTTCTAATGTTTTCGGTATAATTTTAAAAAGCAAGTCACCTAGTTTCACCATGCAGTGAAAGCAATGTATTATGCATACCTTCTCTAACTGGTGAATTCCTTCTTCTACACAACAAATAGAAGCCAGCGTTCTTAATGCCTGGGGATAAAGGCAACGAAAGCAATCCTGGCGACAAATCTTAAAGAGGGCAACAACACCTCCTTCCTGCAAAGAAACAAGACAATGCAGAAGCAATCAATTAAATGTTGTACAGTTAACACAATATACGTTGTTTTAATTATTTATCATTTAATTATCTCACTATTCTTCAAATTAAATATGGTCACAGTAGTAAGGAAAAGTTTGCTTGTTTTACGCAGGCAGCATGCGGTGGGAAGTGTGAAACAATTGACTTTTACTTCTTGCAAATGGCAATTTAATTAAACTTGATATACAACTAACAAAGATGTCATCA
Organism: Ichthyophis bannanicus; assembly: GCA_033557465.1. Taxonomy (NCBI): domain Eukaryota; kingdom Metazoa; phylum Chordata; class Amphibia; order Gymnophiona; family Ichthyophiidae; genus Ichthyophis; species Ichthyophis bannanicus. Next base: position 63,008,128 of record CM066047.1, on the reverse strand, counting down.
CCATTTTTTAAGTAGTTAACAATTAAAAATGTTAGACATCAGATTGTTCTAACAGTGTTAGAAAACTCATGCCTTAAATTTGACACTTAATGATGAGCTAAGTTTTGGTGGACAACTTCTCCAAATGGGTTAGTTTTGTGCATCCAAACAAATCACCCAAAAATATATTTGATGTTTGTTTTTCTTTTTAAATGTAGTTGTATACTCTCATCATTTAAAGAAAAATGATGAGACATCTGAGGTCTTTTCCCATATGTACATAAGCCAATTTAATTAGGCCTTGGCCACTCTTCCTCAAAGGTCATAAAAACCCCTTTATAAATTCATAATTTTATTTTTTAAAGCTCTTCGTAGTAATTCATAAACATCTTCAACTTATCTGAGTGTGTCTTCCAGCCAATGTTACACTTGACGTGGCTGCCTTTTGCAAGTGAGCCGCATCAGGAGCGTGTCCAACAAGCTGCGGTTACATTCTCCTAAACTCAAGCTTCATTCCACAGAACTGAATAAACGTGGAGGTACATTCCAAATGGGATGTATGAGTCAGAATGTCTGAAAAAGGCAGATTCGTGCACATTCAGTCTCAATTCCAGAAACATGGACGTGCTCGATATGCACGTGTATCCAGCTATGACCTATGAGCAGGGCTGGCCCAACCACTAGGCAAACTAAGCGGTCACCTAGGGCAGCAACTTCTGGAGGGTGGCAAAAGCAGGGCATTCAATGCTAAATATTAAATTTTGACAGCTGAAGGGGGTGTAAAGCTTGAGGTTTGCGTAGGGCACCAAACACCTTGGACCAACTCTAGGGTCAGCCCTGCCTATGAGAGTGTGCAAAGCCTAATTAGGATGGCTTGTGTACAAATGATGGGACACTTCTGAGGTCTTTTCCCCTTTTTCTTTAGATTGGAATATACAACTACGTTTTTTAAGAAAACATTAAATAACTGAAAAAGATCAAATATTATTTTTTTGTGATTTCTTTAGATGCATAGTTGAATTGTCACAAGTTTTGTCCTTATTGTGGTGGTTAGTTTTGCGCATACCATGACAGTCATTAACCTCGCTCCTAAGCCCAGGGTATGTGGAGTACGATCTCAGTCTCTCAAATGTACTGCTAATGTTCATGTAGTACTTGCATCGTGCCAAAGAGAAGCCTCCCTCTGTAACATGTATGCGTAACTTATCAAGGTGTGCTTGGAAGTGCCTCTAAATCAAGCCTGTGGCACCTAATATGATGGGAAATAACTCCGTATCTTTTTCTTGGCCTCTGACTGCATTGAAGATCTTCTCCCTCTCAACACAATTCACAGAATAATCGCTTTTGACTGACACCTCTATAATCAGTGTCATTCTGGTATGTATTTTCCTTTCTACTATGTCTGGCTTTCTTGCATTGAGCTTTTTATCAGTCAGAACGGGAATATCCCAGATGATCATAACCTCTTCATGCTTTATGGATACTGTGCTATCTAAATATCCAAAAACAAGTTTTTGTATTAGTTAAATGATTTGTTTATATGTGCTCATATGCAGAAAGGAATGGGAGAAAGTATCAATCACGTGACATAAATTGATCCTTCTGGCTGTAGTGATGTGTATTTCTGGGTTATCTGTGGCTTTACATTAGGGATACGGCTGGGAAAACTTTTGTTGCTGTTTTGTTTTTGTTCAGTTTTAGCAAGCACTATTTCATTTTTACTGTCTGCATTCTTTCTTCTTGTCTACCATTGGCTTCCCCACTCTGTACCTGCCAATTGTGCTTTTTCATTACAGCTGCAAAATTTCTGTGTCTCGAACCATTTCAAAGAAATTCCAGAAACTAAGAGTAAAACTCAAATTTGCAAGGAAAAAGGTGCTACCTTTTCAAATACGGTTTACAAGCTGTGAATGCATGAATAAATCCAAAGAGCCAGCCTAGAAATGTAGTAACATAAAGTGACATAAGCCCAGAACTAGCATTCATGGAAGAACAGCTTGCAAAACTGAAAGTGGACAAACCATGGGACTTGATGAGATACATCCCAAGATACCGAGCGAGCTCAGAATGGTTCTGGTGGGACCTTTAAAAGATGTGTTTAATAGATCTTTGGGGACAGAGGTTCTATGGGACTGGAGAAGGACTGATATTGGTCCTCTTCACAAAAGTGGCAACCGAGAATAAATGGGAAACTAAAGGCTGGTAAGTCTTACCTCAGTGGTGGGAAAAGAAATGGCGTTGTTGCTTAAAGAAAGGACAGTGAACTTTTTATCAGCATGGTTTTATCAAAGGAAGATCATGCTAAATGAATCTGCTTTCTTCAGTTGGGTAAGTTCACAGACGTGGATATGATCGATGTGGACATCTACACAGCTGTCCCCAGAATGGTTTTTGAGAAATGGGTTGTCTAATAGCCTAATGGTTAGAGTAGTGGGCTAGGAATTGGGTTCAAATCCCACTGCTGCTTGTTATGATCTTGGGCAAGTCACTAAACTCTCCAATTTCCCTACACCCTCTGGATGTTTTATGAACAAAACAAGCATTTTTTCAGTGCCTATTTGTGCCTGGAGCAAGTCTAAAACTGGATGTTCATGCAGCATCCCAGACAGGCCTCCACCACTCCCCTTGCCTACTTGGATGTCCCCAAACTGGAGACGTCTTTAAAAGCCATTTTGAAAATGGATCCGGAGACATCTCAGTGATTTGGATGTCTAAGGCTTTTAAAATGACCACCATTGTGCTCAATCTTAGAGATAATATCTCACAAAGGATATAAAGACTTGAAGTGGTTCAAAGAATGGAAACCAGAATGATATGGGATCTGCCCCAGAAGACATGAGAAAAGAACTGAAAACCAAATATGTATATTTAAGAGGAGAGAAGGGATGGGGTGATATGGCACAGAAATTTAAATACTTGAACAGTATTAATGAACAAAAACAAACTTTTTTCAAAGGAGAACTAAAAATCTTGATGACGTGAAATGAAATTGCAAAGCGGTAAACTTAAAAGCAACATTAGAAAATACTTTTTCACGGAAAGGGTGGTGGATGCCTGGCATGCCCTCTTTGGAGTTGGTGGGGGGGAAAGCAGTGAATGAATTCTGAAAGGCATGGGACAGACACAGGGTCATTACATAGCAAAAGGATGGAATCAAAGCAAACTTAAATCACTTTTATATTTTAAAATTTAGAGGTACAGCCTTGAATGGAGGTATAGAGGGGCGTAACCTACACAGAGAGGCAGGTACAAGTCTACCCATTTTATGGGGCAGATTCGATGGATCATGCTGGTTTTTATCTGCTGTCATTTGCTATGTTACTATGTTAAGAATCGCCTGAATCTGAGATACCCCAGCATTGAATATATATAAAATGCAATCACCGCTGCCAGCTATAGATATAGGGATGAGATTCATCCACTATAGGGAACATTTTATAAATGTTTCCCATCTGAAAAACCTGGCTTTAGATGTGCAAAAGCCTCTTATAAAATTACCCCACGGGGTACACACATGCGATTACGCATGGTGATAAAATGCATATTTGTACACAACCCTTGGGTAGGCATACTTAGGGGCAAATTTTGGGCAGAATGTGAGCAAAGATGAGATATATGTGAGCCTAAAGATGTACGTCACATCCCCAAATTGTATTTATTTATTTATTTAAATGGATTTATATACCGCTTTGTCCTGAAATCAAAGCGGTTTATACTTCAAACAATCAAAGAACAGTGTCAGTAGGGGTAGGCATGCAGTGTTAACACAGAGGAGTAGTTGTGGGAGTGAAGGCAATAATTTCTTGGTGAGCTATATACAGGATAAGCTATGTACAAGTAGTTATATGCAGCTATATACAGGATGACCTATGTACAGGTAGATATATACAGGGAGGGTAGGGGGATGGAGGGGGGTGCGGAATGTTAGGTAGCCATGTGTTAAAGTACAGGTTATTTATGTGATGTCACTATAGTGTTCAATAAAGAGTGTGGTTTTGAGCTGCTTCCTGAAGTCCTTGATGTCTATAGTTGATCGTAGGTCGTCTGGGAGGGAGTTCCAGAGAGCGGGTGCAGCCAGGGATAGTGCTCTTCTTGTCGTGTCTTGTCTTGCTTTGGTAAATGCTACGGGGGTGATAATGGTGCCTGAGGTGCCTCGCCTCCTTGGTCTGGTGCTTGTGTCGGATTTGATGAGGTGTAGCAGGCTGTTTGCTGAGAGGTTGTGTTTGATTTTAAAGATGTTTAGTATTGCCTTATATCTGATGTGGGAGTTGATAGGGAGCCAGTGGAGTTGGTTGAGAATGGGGGTGATGTGATCGTGTCTTGATGATCCCATTATTATTTGGGCGGCAGTGTTTTGATCCATCTGCAGGGGCCGGAGTGTTTGTTTTGAGAGTCCAAGGTAGATGGGGTTGCCGAAGTCTAATATGGGTGTGATTAGCGCTTGACAGACGGTGCGGAAGTGATCCTGTGAGAATTGGCTTGAGGCGTCGGATGGTTCTCATTTTGAGGTATGCGTTTTTGGTGGTTCTGCTGATGTGCGACTGTAGGTTCAGGTCTTTGTTGAGTGTCACTCCGAGGTACTTTACTTCGGTCTTTATTGGTATGATGATGATTTTCAGTCTGATGTTGGGAGGTGGGGTGAAGGCGGCATTTCGGGTGATGAGTAGTGCTTCTGTTTTCTTGCAGTTTATGGTCAGGTTGTTTTCTAGCATCCAGAGTGTCATTTGCTGAAGGCAGTCTGCTATTTTGGTGTAGTCTGGGCTGTCAAGATTGATTGGAGTGAATATCATGATGTCATCTGCGTAGATAGTGTATTGTATATTGTGGTTCTTGATTATGTTGCAGATCGGTTGAATATAGAGGTTAAATAAAAGCGCAGATAGGATCCTTGTGGTATGCCCTGGTTGATTCTTATTGGTTGGGAGGTGATGGTGCCACTTTTGACTTGGAGCTGTCTGTTTGTGAGGTATGAGGTGAATCACTTCATGGTGGTGCCGTGTATACCTGCTCTCATGCCAGGGGTAAACTTCAACATGATTAAATCTCAATCCCTACAAACATTTGACTTCATCACTATTTCCAATTGCGACCACACTATTTGCTTAACTTATTGCTCACCCTTCGCCAATATCAAAGACCTATCTGATCTACTGGAAGAAGCATGCACGCATACATCATCTAACAAGCTCTTCTTCTTCCTTGGTGATCTCAACCTCCCATCCACCTCCACGAAGCAAGCAAGTGCATTCATTAATGCCATGGAAGCCCTTCAACAAAAACAGATTAATGCACCCACACACTCTAAAATAGCTACCCTAGATCTCGCTTTTGCACCTAAAATTCTCCTCACAGCTGATCTTAACACCCAGATTGACCCAATGCCCTAGTCAGACCATGCAATGATCTCTCTTATACTTCCAACCAGTACTCACATTCCACACCTCCCCCAGCAACAGCACCAAATATGCCATTTTAGAATTGCATGTTGAATGATTTTTCTCGATAAAGTTTCTCTGCTTCTGGAATCTGACTTGGATGACTTAGACAGTCTCATCCACTTCTGGAACACAGTAATTAACAAAGCCACTGCTTTTCACCACAAAGCTCCACGACCCCTCCCCCCTAACTCTGCGCATCCACCCTGATATTGCAATCTCAGCATTATCAGGTGAGAGCTCAGACTTATAGAGAGAAGATGGAAACGAACACAAGATACATCCATCAAGCAGCAATTCATCTCCAAACAATTTGAATACAGCAATCTCATCAATTGCCGAAAAGAATACTATTCTAATATCCTCATGAAATCCCTCAACCATCCCAGAGAATTATTTTCCATTGTGTACTCCCCTGCCAGTGACCCTACATCAACATGCCTCACAAACTCAAAAGATCAATTAGATCCGCAGACCATGACTGACTTCCTCTCCAACAGCCAATCCTCAACACCTCCCCTCTCCAGAGAATCTCTACTCAAACAAGATATTCCATCCTAAGTTCACATCTGGAACTCCTTTAGACTAATTACACAGAGAGAGCTCGCTGACACCATCCGCAGCATCAATACCATGACATCCCCTCTGGACCCGTGCCCAGTTGATTGGATAAAATCCCTTCATACTGAATTTCCATCGATTTTATATTAAAAATAGTCCACACCTCCCTCTCACAAGGATACCTACTCTCTGTCCTGAAACAGGCCTCAGTATGACCCATCTTGAAGAAGATATCATGGGATCTGACTGACCACAGTTCATATTGACCGATCGCAAACATATCATTTTTATCCAAAATAATCGAAAAGACAGTACAACATCAACTTCAAGAACACATCGATACCCTTGCCCCCCTGGACTCCCATCAACATGGCTTCTGCCCTCAGTATGGCGTAGAAGCTCTCTTTACTGCACTCTTTGACACACTAATCAGAGGTCTGGATAAGCCACATCAAGGATTCATTATGATATTCCTGGACATCAGTGCTGCTTTTGACTCTATAGCACACCACGCCCTTCTAGCAAGACTCAGTGACATAGGCCTCCACAAATGTACAATAGACTGGTTTACCTCCTACCACTCTGATAGAATGCTACAAGTAAAAGTCAGACCTCTCATATCCAAACAATTCAGCCTAAGGCAAGGCATTCCACAGGGATCGGCCTTATCGGCCCTCCTATTTAACATCTACATGCAGCCTATTTGCAATCTACTAAGAAAATGGAACATGCACTTTCATTTATATGCTAACAACATCATGTTCTACATGCCCTTCTATACACTTACCCCAGACGTCTCGGTCATATCAGATTGCTTTACAGCCATTACAAACTGCCTTGCAGAACTAAACCTAGCAGTGAACAACAATAAGACAGAAGCACTACTAGTCACAAGAAACTCATACTCCAACATGCAGAGATCACAATAAAAAGTGAGGTATAACCCTTGACAGCAATCTACACTGCTCTCTCATATCAAGAAGTCAGTCAATACTACATACCTGAAACTTAAATCCCTCGAACATCTACGACAGATACTCCAGTACAATGACTACAGAACAGTTTTCCAGGCCGTCATTACACCCCACCTCAATTACAGCAACATACTTTATAAGGGAATGCCAAAAAAGGCACTATATAGATACAGCTGAATATCGCCGTTATATATAGCTGGGCACAATGCTCTGACTCCGCTGCAACACTATTTATATGGTGTCAATGCAATTCAGGAGTTTTTCAGAACGTTAGCTGGATAGTCTTATACGTTTGACAGTGGACACTAAACATGAACATTCCGTTGAATATGGACCCACTAATGTTTTGCATCAGTGAAGGCAGCGAGTTCTAAACTGCTGGTAACATTGATTTCCTTAACTTTTCTTAGATAAATTGTATCTGGGCAAATATTTTCCTGCTGATTCATCCATTTTGGTAGGGCAATCCTTTCTTTCAGCTAGACTCCACTACTCCCACTATTCTAGCTCTGAGCCTCTCAAGAGACCTCACCTTTTGCGGTTTCCCCCACTGTTTTAACTCAAAGACCCCTCATCCGCATTTCTGACCTCTTTATTTATACTCTTTTCAATGCCTCCCATCTCATCATCAGTGACTTACAAAATAACAGAAGAAATATTAAGAGCATCATAGTAACATCAGTCTTTAATGGATTCTAAACTCCTAGAAACGGGGATTATTTATTATGTATGTCTGTAAAGAGCTGTGTACATCTGACAAGTGCCATTGAGTCTGTGTTGACTCCTGGCAACCCTCTGGATAGTTGACCTAAACTTTGTTCAGTCTTCAGCCAGATGGCTCATTGTTGATAGAGTGCTATCCATAGCTGCTGTTATTGTATTGATCCATCTCATTGCCGGCCTTCCTCTTTTACAGTGACATTCTACCTTAGCAAGCATTATGTCTTTCTCCAATGATTTCTCTCTTTGCATGATATGTCCAAAGTATGAAAATCGAAGTCTTGTCATCTGAGCTTCTAAGGAAAGCTTAGGTTTGATCTCTTCTAGGACTGACTGGTTTGTTCTTTGGGCAGTCTATGATATACACAGTATTCATCACCAGCACCATAATTCAGAGAGATATGGAGAGAGATATCTCTGCTCTTGAAAATCTTGTCTAGGTCCTTCATAGCTTTTCTACCAAGAGCAATATGTCATTGGATTTCTTGACTGCTAGTCCTTTCTTTGATTGTTGATCCAAGTAAGTTAAAGTTGTCAACTATTTCAATTTCTTCTGCATCAATGATTAACTTATTGATTTTTACCAGTTGTCAGGATCTTTGCCTTCTTAACATTAAAGTGCAGACCCATTTTAAGACCATGTTCCTTGATCTTGAGAAGCAAATGTTTCCTGATGGTCTTCACTTTCAGCCAGTAATGTGGTATCATCCGCATAATGAAGGTTGCTGAGTCTTCCACCAATCTTCACGTCTCGGTTGTCTTCATACAGTCCTGCTTCTCTGATTTCTGTACACATGATAGCATTTATACAAACAACAATGAAAATCATTCCTGGCTGAAGTCCATTCACTAGAGTTGCTCTTCTGTCATGGGCCCTAAGTCTGGCCTCAAAATGTTACTGCCGCCTGATGATGGGGACTGCCTGGCCCCCAGAGTCTATTAACCTGCCTCTGCAATAACTCCACTCCTAACTTGGACATCAACAGAAGTCTTCTACATGTCAGTGCTCAGCAGAGCCACTCAGTCACAGTTTCTTGAATGAATTTAGTTCAGCTTAACAGTCCATTATAGTGATGAGTCTCCAGATAAGGAGTCATTTTAAAGTAATTAAGCCTGCAAAAACAAGGTTGAAATGCAGTTAAAATCACAGCACTTATAGAAATATGTTTAAAACAAATTAAGAGTGTAAAAATGGAGTTGCTGTGTTTTTACCATCAGGGAGCTGAATTTCAAAATTTGTTAAAGGTCAGTATTCTGTCTTCTAGCTGCTTTTATTTGCAGGCATTTTAAAAGAAAGTGTGAGTCCTGTGCAGATTTATACAGTCACCAGTAATAATTTCAGTGCAAATTTGGGCTTCGCTTGCTTTGGAGTTTAGTCTGCAGTGCAGTGCACTGATGCACAGGAATTCTTGGTTCAGATCCCCTGTTCATAGGGTGTAGCTGGGCCTGGGCACACCAAAAGATATGGAATACTCAGGCAGCAAGATGACCTTTGCTACTGTGGTAGCCCCTACCGGCCAACAAGCAGCACAGCAAGTGCACTTTGCAGAGGTTCCTTTTTAGTCCTCGGTCCAGCAATGATTCCTGTTCATGCTGTCTTGGGGTTGGGATGGGGGGGGGGGAGGGACAAAAGACAAAAATATTCTATTTGTAAATTTTTTTATGCTACTTCCCTAAAATTATTTTAAACCCCCCCCCCTGCCCCCGGGAGACACCCCTATTCAAAATAGAATGGCAAACTAACCTTCTATGGAATAGACGTCATTGGTGGTTGTGGTTGTGGTGGTGGTTGTTGTGTGCCGTTGAGTCGGTGTCAACTCATGGCAATCCTCTGGATAGTTGTCCTAAATTGTATTCGGTCTTCAGTCAGGCGGTTCATTGTTGACAGACTGGTACCCATAGCTGCTGTTATTGTATCGATCCATCTCATAGCTGGCCTTCCTCTTATGCATTGACCTTCTATCTTGCCAATCATGATGTCTTTCTCTAATGATCTCTGTCTTCGCATGATGTGTCCAAAGTATGAAAGTCAAAGTCTTGTCATCTGAGCTTCTAAAGAAAGCTTGGGTTTGATCTCCTCTAGTACTGACTGGTTTGTTCTTCGGGCAGTCCATGGTATACGCAGTATTCATCGCCAGCACCATAATTCAAAGGCATCAATTTTCTTCCTGTCTATCTTTTTCACTCTCCAGCTTTCGCATCCATATAATATTATTGAAAATACCATGGCTTGAACAAGTCGAATCTTTGTATGGAGAGAGACATCTCTGCTCTTGAGAGTCTTGTCTAGCTCTTTCACAGCCATTCTGCCAAGAGCAATGCGTCATCTGATTTCTTGACTGCTTGTTGCTTCTTTATTGATAGTTGATCCAAGTAGGTTAAAGTTGTATTTAAATATATAATTTCATTTTTTTTTTCTGGAGAGGAGGATTTCACCTGGTATTTCCCTCCTGCTCTTTGTAGCTTCTAGCTGAGTTAGTACCAGCCTCTGTTGGAATACTCAATCCAAGCATATATTTCAATTTGGGCAGATGAGAAGGAGATCAAGGGTGGTTAACTTTTGATTAGGTATGATGGGAACGAGAAGGCTGGTGAAGATGACCAGCCAGTTCTAGGCCTGCTATTGTAGAAACTAGACCTGGTAAGTCAATATTGGCACCTACCACTGAAAAATCAGTATCAGCACTAGGCTCTAAATTGAATTCCCTTGACCTAATGCACTCCTTGCCCCATCTACTTTTTAGGAGCCCAATTTATGAACCTAGCTCTATGGTATTACTGTTTGTGTAAATCTAATATACTACACCTGATACTCCAGAGGTTACAGCTGTATTTTTATCATTAAAATTGTTCCATCCCTGACTTCAGATAACATGGATATGAAGAGTGGTGCTGGTTCTTCTAACCCTATGTTGTTGTTCTCAGTCCTCGAGGTCCACCAACAGGTTAGGTTTGCAGACTACCCCTAATGAGTATGCATGAGAGAGATTTGTATACCCATTACCTCCACTGTATGCAAATCTCATGCATATTCATCAGGGATAGCCTGAAAACCTGGTCCACTGAGAGTCCTCGAGGACTAGGGGTGAAAACTAAGGTTCTAACATATCAAACTGTGGTCATTTTATAATTTGCTAGGCAATGCTGTCATATAAACCACAGTTGCATTGACCTCTAAGAAGGCAACCAGGGATTGCCACAATAACTCAGATCTTACTTTAGGATGTCTCAGATTGGCAGAAGCTTCTGCGGGTGGTGGATTTTCTGTAAACTCCCAAGAACTGCTCTCAACCCATTAGGATCTCTAAGTCCTGTCCACTTAACAAAAACTCCTAGTCCTTCACTGCAAATCTTTCCTGTTACAATTTGTCATCCTATTTTAGCTGGAAGCAAAAGCTCATTTTGTTTCTCCTGCATCGTTATCTCCATTCTCAAGTAAATCAATAGGGCATGTAAGGGGAGATGCTAGCAAGCACTTTTTTAACCACAATGATCTTGGCACATTCTCTATCACTTCAATATGGTCTGTGCAGATATTTCTCAGAGACCTGATCATTTCACCCCCTACCCCCCCCCCCCCTCTTCCTGCTTTTTAGTGCATATGTGTACTTGCAACGCTCTTGCATGTGAGTTCTACAGAACAGAAGAACCTTTAGGAAATAGGCACAGTTTCAAAAGAATAAAGGTTACAAAAGGCCTTGAAGATGTTGCTAGCAATGGAAAGAGCCATGTCCATCATTCTTTAATTGGCAGCAATTTCTTATTCTCTGCTATTTCCAGTAAGGCTCTGATTATCTACAGAAGCACTGCCATGTCGTAGAAAGAGAACATTTTTAATCATTTAACCCCTGGTCTTTATGGTGTTCTCTATATTATGGTACGTATAGATTTATATGAAAATAGTATTTGTTGACTTTCCCTCATAACCCCTGCCCCCAAATTATTTTAAGAACACAGATGAAACCTACATTGATTTTCCAGTATCATTTTTTTTTCACAAAGTATAGTCCATGGGTTGGGAAAAAGGCTTTTAGTGTTTTGAGAAAAGAGTGTAATTTTACCTTCTGCATATTTTGGGGGTAATTTTATAAGTGGCTTAAGCTTGTGGAAGAGAGTTTTATACATTCAAGTAGATGTTTATACAGTTGTGGCCTGCATTATTGGCACACTTGCAAGTCAACCCCTTAATGTCCAATTCCTCCTAAAAAAAAAAAAAAAAGTGGCCAGTGAAATGGCTTTGGACTATGTATATGCATATGTGACACATAAAAGAATCAAATAAAACAAGACCAATTAAAAAAGGAAATAGTATAAAAACTGGGACATGGCCAGGACATTATTGGCACTTTTATAAACAATTCAAATCAGTTTGAACAGAAGAACCGCATTCCTATTGCAGTAAATTTAGATGTACCTGTGATCAAATGTCAGTATTCACATGACTTGAATCAACCAATGAAAGATGGCTCTAATGTTTAAAATGGCCACATTTACTCCCTGTTCAATTTTCACAATGGTGAACACAAGAGAGCTGACTTAGACTGTCAGAAAAGGCATTATCACCAAACATCAAAGTTCAAAGGGGGTGGGGAGTACAAGGCAATCTCCAAAGACAAAGGGATTCCTGTGTTTACAGTTTGCAATGTTAAGAAGTTTTCTGCTCATGGAGCTGTCAGGAACCTCCCAGGACGCGGTGGGAAGAGGAAAATTTAATCCAAGAAGTCTATGAAGGTTGGTGCGAACTACTGGAAAAACACCATGTACAACATCCAAAGAGCTTTGGGCTGACCTGGAGTGGTGGTTTCAACCCGCACCATCTGCCATATGCTAAACAAAGAAGGTCATAATGGGCAAAGGCCAAGGAGGACCCCACTATTCAAAGACAGACATAAAAGGCACACCTGATCTTTGAACAAACCCGCCTTTAGAAACCACAATCCTTCTGGGAAAATGTTCTGTGGACAGATGAAACCAAAATTGAGCTGTTTGGCAGTGCAGACCAGCGATACATTTACAGGCGAAGAAATGAAGCTTTAATGAAAAAAAACATCCTCCCTACAGTTAAATATGGTGAAGATTCCACAATGTTGTGGGACTGTTTCGCTGCCTCAGAAACTTTGAGGCCTGGAATGTATTAAAGGAATCATGAAGTCTGAAGACTACCAAGGTATTTTGGAGTGAAATGTGTTACCTAGCGTCAGAAAGCTAGGTCTTGCTCAAAGGTCATGGGTCCCTCAGAAGGACAATGATGCAAAACATACATCCAAAAGTACAAAAGCATGATTGGTTAAAAAGGAACAAATACACTGTTTTTAAATTGGCCAGCAAGGAGTCCTGATCTCAATCCTATCAAGAACCTTTGGAAAGAGCTGAAATCTGCCTTTGGTAAAAGAAATCTTGGAAAGATTCAGAAGCTGGAACAAATCGCAGTTGAAGAGTGGGAGAAACTACCAGCAGACAGATATACGAAACATATAGATGGCTACAAGGAAAATGTTTGGAGGCTGTCATAACTGCTAAGAGTTGTGCAATCAAATATTAGTGAAGGATGCCATTAATCCTGTTCAGGTCATATTTTGGGGGGAGGGGGAGGGGGGTTCCAGAAATTATTATGTCTACATTGTACAGGCGTCTCTTTTTTTTTCTGCATACCTTTGAACATACTATTAAAATATTATGATGATATGCAGTTGGAATATTTCCAATTATTTCTCAAGATATTGTACACAATGGGCACCATTCTCATCGGGGCCCGTCTGGCCTGTCCAGACATCCAAAATCTGGATGGGCCGGATTTACACCCAATTCTGCACCCACGAGTACATTCCCGTGGGATGTGTCCTGATTCTGTGCCACAGGATGGACAGCTCCCACCCCCTCTAACCCAGCCAAAACACCTGCATGGAGCCCCGGTGCCATGGCGTTCTGTCGCCATGGCACTGAAACGCCATGCAAGACCCCCACTCTGCCACACGTCAGAGGTTCCTGTTCCCCACCGCCTGATCCCTGACAGGGCCTGCTAAGGCTAGGATCAGGCTGTGGAGAACCTCCTCCCTGCTCACCTGGTCTTGGGGGGTCCCGCCACAATGGCCACGATGTCGGGAAGAATTATTCCACCCCTGAGGTTGAATAAGTCCTCCATCTACCTCCTCATGCCCAGACGTGCAGGGCCGTGACCGAAATCAGCTCTGAACATCTGGGGTCAGGGTCCTGCCTCCACCCCACCCATGTTCCTCCTCTGGTCCTCCCCCATCCAGAGCTCCCCACACAACTGCCCAATGCGTTGGGAGCACCTGGTTGAGAATAGCAGCACAGGAAATAGCAGGGCTTGTATGACTACTCCAGATGTACATCCCCGCTATTCCCTGTTCGGAATGGGGCCCCAATGTACCTAAAATGCAAGGATGCCAATAACGTTGACCACACCTGTAAAATATGCCTGGAAGTATAATCACATAAAAGCAAGAGCCTGAAACACATGTGATACATCTATAGACATCCTTGGGGCAGGAAATGGGCAGACCAGAGGGGGGGAGGGAGAAAAGATCAAGAATTACATCTCTTCTTTATAAACTATAGGCCCAATTTTTGAAGGCAGTTACATGTATAACAGTCCATGTTGCCCATGTAAATGTCTTAACCGGGATTTTCCAAAGGCACCTACATGGGTAGTGCCTTTGGAACATCCCGGTTAAGTCCCTAACATGCCAAGATGCTATCCGCTTAGCATTGGGGTGTGTTCGGATAGTTCAAGGGGGGGGGGGAGTAGAGACGGGGAATGGCACTAAATGGGTAGCAGCGATTTTATCTTTAAGGCACTGGGGCTAAACGGGTAGCATCGAAAATCGCTACTACCTGCTTAGCCTTGGCTGCTGCCGGCCTGTGCGGCATGACCCAGATTTTCATTGCTACAGAAATGAAAATCCTGATTAAGGGGTTTGGTGGGCAGGCTATGCGCCGACGCAACGCATAGGCTGCCAATTGAAAATCAGGACCTATATTCATACATGATGATTTCTACTGAACATACATGCAGAAAGTTACTGCTGTCTTTGGACAAGGTGCAGTTTGCTGTGGAGAGAGCTGTCCGGCTGTCCATAAGCCATCCTTACAAAGCAACAGGGTGAACAGCTAGCAGGAGTCCCTGGGTCCCACCAGCATGAAGAGTGGAGTTGTAGACAGAAACACTGGTGGGCGTCTTTATGCCTTGTTGGCATGAAGAGTGAGACTGCAAGTAGAAATCGCATGGAGAAGTCCCCAGTCCTGCTGGTGGGAAGGGGGGCTGTTGCTTAAGAGGAGGGAAGGAGCAGGTAGGGGGAAGAGCATGACTTGAAGGGGTGTGGTTAGAGGAGGAAGGCAGGAAAGCATAAGAGGATGAATGAGGCTAGAGAAGAGGAATGGATGGAGAGAAGGGGCAGAGTATTGGGGAGGGGGCAGTGAGAGAATGAAAGGCAAGGAAGGGAGGGGGAGAGTGCATGGCTTGGTGAAGGGAAGGAAGAGAGTACAGGAGGAAAAGTATTGGAAGGTAGATATACACAGCAACAACCCCCAACACTCCCATGACTCACACATATCACACACAGCCCAACACCACCCATGACACACATATATACATGCATGCACCCTTTACCACCCACCATGGCACACGTGCAAACACACACATCACCTCCAACACCCCCATGGCACACTCCATCATACACCTAGACACACCTCATGACACACACATGCGCACCCCCCCCCCCACATGCCTGATTTTGCAAATGGGGGAAACATGTCATTGTGTCACACTGCTTGTATCCACTTTTCAACTTGTATAAAATTACCCTCCTGAGCATTAATAGCAAGAAACCAAAATATATCTAAAAAGATGTCTCAGCAATAACAAGGCATCACTGAGAGACAAAATATAAATGGCCTTATGCTTACTATTGTATAAAATATACAGGAAAAAACATATTTGCCAACGCATACAATATAAACCTATGCGGGTGATATGACACATTGTTATGGGAATGTGAAGATTAATCAGAAATGTACCAAACTACTAGCAGAGAAGGTGCTGACGTAATTAATAATACAGAAAACAGAACCCAAACCATTGCATCTGTCCATGCAGTAAATGCAGAGGAAATACATTTACTGCTTGTTAAGTGCATGACGGATAACGTGGATGCCCTAAGAGGGTAATTCTAGAAACTCCTGCGCAGTTAACGCACATTGCCACATGTGTGTGTCGGGCCTCTTCTATAAAGTAAAGTATGTCCCTATGCCGAAGCATGGCACGTATGCCTGCCCTGCAATAGACGTAAATAGCATCTCCCATATTAGGAAAGAACATGCCTATGCTCTACCCAGGCTCCACCCCTTTGCACTTCTTAACTGAGGATCTGTGTGTCATGTACACTTGCAGAATAGTGACCACCTAAGGTATCTGCATAAATGCCCATTCACATGTGTAAGTCTTTTAGAATGACTTAAGTGCATTTCTAGCACGTACTTTTTTGTGTTCCTTATACAATTGCTACTTTAATGGCTCCAGCTGAGATGATGATGAGAGATCTGTATTATCTCCTGTGGTAACACTTAATGCACAACAAGCTCCCATGTTTTAACGGCGAAGTGAACATAAGATATGCCATACTGGGTCAGACCAAGTTCCATCAAGCCCAGTATCTTGTTTCCAACAGTGGCCAATCTAGGTCTCTGTCCGTTCCCTGCCCCGTTCCATGTTACACATTTAGCATGTTCTAAGTATCAAGCCACCATGTTAGCATAGAAACAGGATGGCAGAAGACCATATGGCCTATCCATTCTGCCCTTCCATACCAACTACTACGCTCTACAGTCACTTTGTTTCCTTTAGACTTCTGTGTTTGTCCCTTGCTTTCTTGAATTCAGATACAGTCTATGTCTCTACTACCTTCACTGAGAGACTATTCCACACATCTACTACTCTTTCCATAAAAAAAATATTTCTGCAAATTACTCCTGAGTGTTTCTCCTTTCACCTTCATCCCGTCCCCCCTCACTGCAGATCTTTCTTTCAGTTGAAAGAGGTTCTCTTCCTGTGCGTTTATACCACAGAGGTATTTAAAAAAACTTTTTCATATCTCCCCTCTCCTGTCTTTCTTCTAAAGTATACATCTTTGTCTGTCCCCATATGCCTTATGATGAAGCCCACTGATCATTTTAGTAGCTGCCCTTGCACCAGTATTCATCCTTTTCTATCATGTGGTCTCTAGAATTACGCACAACATTCTAGATTGGTTCTCACCAAAGATTATACAGAGGCACTATCACCTCCTCCTTCCTGCTGGCCATTCCTCTCCTTATGCACCCAAGCATCCTTCTGGCTTTCATAGTCCAAATGCATAACCCTATGTGTTTATAGTTAGCATGAACTAATTCCTACATTAACAGGCTCTTTAACTAGAGTGCGCTAAGCAGTTATTACATGAATTAGCAGAAACTGTTGTCTCATGCTTGTGATAACTGTTACCATATTAACATAACAGCACGTGCCTACTGCATGCCATGTTGAGGGGCAGGAAGAGGGCACAGAGTGGGTATATACTGCAAAGTGAAGTTGGCGCATGGAACTTTAGCAAGGGCACCAAATAAACTTATCTGGCAGCTTGAACTCCAGTGGTAGTACTGCAAGATTACTGCTAGTGGTCAGAGCCACCATTTAGAACCTGGGACTCAGACAGGAAGGACTCCAGCTTCCTACTACTAGGCAATGAGGACTGCTGGTAGGACCTGGATGGAGGACATTAGATGTGGAGGGTAATTAAGAGGTTCAGGAAGGGTGGAGTCACTATTATGTGGCAGGTGGAGGGATATGGGTAGAAGTCACTATGGATTGTCAAGTGGGGGGGGGGTCAATGTAGGGGGATCTGTACTTGATGGCAAGAGATCAGGTGGGGGGATGGGGCTTTACACATTAGGGGGTCTTCTTAGTGTTCATTTCTACATTGACAAAAGTCCTGTTATGACCATCTTATCGGCAATGTACTTTTAAGGGGAGCCTTTGAAGCACATGATGGCCACTCCCTCAAAGGTTACCTACTGTGCATGTACAATATGGTAAGTGCAAAAAATTATCGCAATTTAGTAAAAGATCCCCATAGGCTGAGTTGTAGCGCAGAGACCCCTTAAATTACTAATATTTTCTATCAGGCAGCTTCATTCCAGGACTATTTATTTAAGCATTTAGCTTACACCTTTTTCCATTAGAGGTTCAAAGCTATTTATAGTTGGGTACAATGGCAATTTCCCTTTCCCCAGAGGGCTTACAATCTAAGTTTGCACATGAGGTAATGGAAGGTTAAGTGATTCACCCAAGGTCACAAAGAACACTAGTGGGATTTGAACCCTGGCCTTTCAGGTTGTAGGCTGCTGCTCTAATGCTAGGCTACTCATCCATTTGTATGAAACTGCTCTTCTAAAGGGTTTCTTGGTTTCTCCTATTTTATGTTTGAAAAATATAAATGCCAAACTTCTTTGGTAAAATTTATATCTAGAGTTCATCGGGGTCCGTTATGATCTCAAAGCCTAAAGAATGAGTTTTTAGATAGCACATTACAATTTATAGTCTTGAAACAAAAGGGCCAAGGAAACTTGATGTAACACAAGACCTCAGCTAGCAACACTTCTCAGAAATGACCTTGAATGTCCAGACAATATTACAGCTGCTATTGTAACTCATGCTACTGGGTGTTAAAGTACGCACCACTAATTATGATACACAGACGTGGGTTCGTCATTTGATGTGCCCAGTCTCCCACTGTTTGTTTGCCTTTAGAGCAAAATACAAACTTTGTAAATGATATTTAGTGAGATGCTATAAGGAGATAATTCAGACCTACTCAACCTTTGTAGATGGGTTTCATTGACCAAGAAGGAACGACTCAAGCTATTTATGTGGATAGGTTTGGTAAACTAGTTTGAAATGAATCCTCTAAGGAAACCTTTGAGTCATTGGATCAGGTCTGGGCTTTGACAGAATTTCTAGATTGTGTATGGGAATATATGTCAGTAGGTACTGTATATATTGAAAACTTTAATAAAATTTCAAAAATGACATTTGAAAGACAATTGCAAGCATAGCAAGTGGAGTGGAGGAATAGCCTAGCAGTTAGCACACTGGCTTGGTAAGTAAATAGACCAGGATTTGATTCCTACTGGTACTCCTTGTGGCCTTCAGCAAACCATTTAACTTTCCATTGCCTCAGAAAAAGTGCCTGTCAGTCTACTTCTGGTCACACTGCCAAGCATTCCTGGGTTGCCAGGAGTCTGCATTGACTCAAAGGCACACATTGCATCACCTTGGACAAAGTACTATTAGAATCTTCGGGAAATCAAAAGGTCATGGGGTAGGAGGCAATGTACTATCATGGTTTCGAAATTGGTTCGAGGATAGGGATAAATGGACAATTTTCTCAGTGGAGAAAGTTGAAGAGTGGAGTACCACAAGGACCTGTGTTGGGTCCCACTGCTTTTTGACATATTTATAAATGCCCTAGAAATGGGAATAATGAGTGAAGTGATCAAATTTGCAGATGACGCCAAATTATTCAAAACTGTTAAAACACAAGAAAATTGTAAAACCTTGCAAGAGGGCCCTGATAAACTGAGAGATTGGGCTTCCAAATGGCATATGACGTTTAATGTGGACAAGTGCAAAGTTATGCACTTAAGGAAGAACAAACCCAACTACAGTTTCATGATGCAAGGTTCCACCACCCATAAAAAGGAATTAGGTGTCATTGTGAATAATATGTAGAAACCCTTTGCCCAGTGTGCAGCTGCAGTCCCAAACAATGCTAGGAATTATAAAGAAAGAAATAGACCATGGGATGATGTTCCAAGGACTGCAGAGCAGAGTTGGCGTCCATCTGTCCAAGAAGGGTCAACATATCTTCAGTAGCAGACTGACTAACCTACTGAAGAGGGCTTTAAACTAGACTCATTGGCAATGGGTGAAGAAAGCTCCAGGTAAGTGAAACATTAAATATCTCTATAGAAATGGGTAAAAGGGGCAACATCTGGAAAGTGGTGTGTATAAATGCCCGTATCATGGGAAATAAGATCCCACATGTTGAGGCTTTAATGGAACAGGCTGACTTGGATTTAGTGGTGATTACAGA
Source organism: Ichthyophis bannanicus (assembly GCA_033557465.1). NCBI lineage: Eukaryota > Metazoa > Chordata > Amphibia > Gymnophiona > Ichthyophiidae > Ichthyophis > Ichthyophis bannanicus. The sequence continues at coordinate 62,988,310 of CM066047.1, read as the reverse complement.
GACATGGTTCATGGAAAACCATGACTGGGATGTAATTATACCAGCCTATACCTTTATTCAGGAAGGACAGAGTGGGAGGAAAGGGAAGAGGCGTGGAAATATATATAAAAAATAACATTAAAGCTATAGAATGTTGGATGCTCATCGGTTCCGTGTTTCTGGGTCTCTCTCTATCAGTGGTTGAAGGGTAACTGGTGGCAGCTGGTGTATTATCTTAAAGATGATAGTGAGCAATTTGAATTTTGACCTTTTATGATTGAGAGCCAGTGCAACTATTCTAGGGTTGGAGTTGTGTGTGTCCTTCAGTGTGCCGGATATTATTCTTACAGCTGTGTTTTATATTATTTGTAGTGGGTGGATGCTATATTTTGTAAATGGTTTGCATATGCTGGCGGCCTTTGAGCTCTCAGGCTGGGCATCCTAGTGCACCAGCACACCAGATGGAGCCTCGAGTGATGGGGACAGGTAGGCACTTGAACGTATCCCATGCCAGGACTTCCAAGTGCCCTGATTCTGCAACCGTGGGAACATATAGCTCCCGTGGTTGCAGAATTGGTTACAACTCAGTCATATACATTTTTTCTGCATGTCCACATGGCCCAGACGTACGCAATAATGAATCGGTCTCCAACTGGATAGCGAAGGAGTAACCTTTGGATATTTCTCAGTGGGAGGTAGGCAAGGCTGGGGTTTCTGACTAGAGCGGCAGAAACCCTTGGGCCGGCCCTGGGTGCAATAAGTAGAGAAGGTTAATAAAATGCAATCGTGTCTTTCCAGAGTTGGAGTAGCTGCACTAGTTCCAATATAGAGTCTTTTAAAGCCAGGACGGTGTGCAACAGAAATGTCTCCAAGTTGCAATGTAATGTGTACCTTTGTGCCCATGCTGAGTCCTGGTGACTCAGCAACTCCTGGGTTTTCGTGGTAGTGTGACGAAGTAGATTGCCAGGCCTTTCTTCCAAGGCCACAAGGAGTGCTAATGGGAATTAAACGCTGGTCTCCTGGTTACTAAGCCAGTACTCTAACCCTCCATGCCACCTCTGAGTTAGGGTCAGGAAATATGTCCCAGGATGTAGCTTACATTCCCAGAGGAACCAGTTCAGTTGGTGAGACACCTAGAGCGATCTTTTCTCTTAAAGCACCGTGGTTGTGGAATGTTCTTTGTGGTGAGCTCCACAGGAAGGCAGATTTAGCCAGATGTAAGAGGGGATTGAAAACATTGCTGTTTTCCTGTGCTTATGGTTAGGTGTGGGGTGGAAGCCTGTAGATTTTATTTTATATTTGATGTGAATTTTTCACTTCATCTTTGGGGGTTATTTTAGAAGCATTATTCAGTTTCCATGTGGAAAATCCAGCTAGCTTCTACACGAGGCATCAACGTGTAAATAGCATTTTTAGAAAGGGCTAAATTTACAAGTGGATGTCCATAATTCATAGAAATTGCAAGGGGGTGCGTTGGGTTTGGTTAGGGTGTGGCATGGGCAGTCAATATTTACATATGTATTCCCCATTTCATATAGCAAATGCATACCTATGACCAAAATGGTTCACAATGGGATTTCAGCTGTTCCCTGGAACGTATACGTTTTGAAAAAGTACAGTACTTGTTTCAGCCAGCCCTTTGTAGGGGGGATTAGGGGATCCCCTGTTGTATATTCCCCCACCCTCTCCTGCCCCTCAAAAGTTTTTTTTATTTAAATCAAGATAGCAGCCTTTGCAGTTTTTTGGTGGCATTTCGACATAAAGATTTGCAAAATGGTCCACATGCATGCGTAAGTTGCCAGGTTTCCTCCACGGATTTTTTTTCCACATGTAGATTTGTAAAATGGCCCCACCAGCTCCGCGTATCAGCAAATACACATGCACGCCTGCACTATTTTAGAGAACAGAGCATTTCCTAAAGTACCACTGGAACAGCGTATGACCTGACCTCAAGATCTCAGTTCTGATCTGTCGTCTTGAGTTTTTGGTTGTACATCGCAGAAAGCATTGGCGGAAACAGAGAGATAAAAGTATGAATAAATAAATAAACATCAGTAAATATTTTCACTGAATAAATATATCAGTTTTCTTATCAGGAGGTGCTATTTTTAGGTTGTGGAAGTCTACTCCTCTGCTTGCTTCATAACATGTGGAGAACAATTTCATAATAGGTTGCCTAGGTGAGATGCCCAAGAAAACCACCTATTTTATAAAGGCAGCATAGGCATTGCTGTATCTGAGTAAAACAGGCTCCTATAATGACCCCAGTAATGCACAGATTCTCTCATAAAAATGTATACCTACTTGGAAGAAAATGTAAATGTATGCATGTACCTGTACTCTATAGCAACTCCATCCCAGTTTTACTCAAATCCCCGCCCCTCCTCCTAAACGCCTATGAGCAGATCATGTAAAAATAGGTGCAGTCTTGCCATGCACCTACTTTTTATGTTTGCAAACTCATGTAAAATATTATAACAGCCTTTTTTGATGTGCAAAACATGCTTTATATGCAGAAAATACTTTAGAAAATTGCCCACAGATTATGCTCATAAATGACTGTAAGTGTTCGAACTTGAGAAATGAGTGGAATTCCAGTTGGGGTTAGAGCCCTGTTGAGACCTTGCTACTCATTTGCCTTTTGACAATCCAAATTAAAAGAATGATATTGTTTCGAATGAATATTGACTAGCTTGCTTATCCAAGATTCTTAAACATAAACATTTAGGAAGCTGATATAGATTTTACAGGACATTAAAAAGTTTCCATCCACAGGGATATTAAATGCTAAACTACATCATCGATTTTCTTTGTCTTCAGTGCCATTTTAAATTAATCTTTCCTATCAATGAATCCACAAGACAGCTCTTCAGAGCTGTTATCTTCTAGATAGGAGAAATGCCTGAAACAATATTTTTTGACTGTTTGATTTTCTATATAAAGCTGATTTACTCTTTTATAGTTAGGAGAGGACTTACAACATGCAGAGAATAACAGCTTCATTTGAAATATGACTAATGCAGACGTGAAGACAAACCGAATCCTGGAGCATATTTCAAACTTGGGGCTATTAAAAATTGCTTCGCCCTTATCAAATTGATGTCATTTTCAATAGAGTAGGTGCCAAAATCAGGCTTGAGCTTCCTCATAAGTTGGACTCAGACTGGTCCGCAAACACAAGAGTCATTATGTTCCCAGATAGACCAATAGATGAAAGGACTGAATGGCCGTGATATTTTTGACCATTTATTTATTTATTTTTTTATTTACTTCTCTTATATACCGCGCTATTAAAATCAGTGCGGTTTACAATTGAACAAAAAACATACTGATTAAAAAGCACTAAAAATAGCTCCATGCAAGAAGGCAATGGATACTATGCAGTAAATTGTTTTTCACTGCCAACAGAATTGATCATATTTAAGCAATAATGACCGATATGAAGGCCAAATCTTGGCACTAGGACCCTTAACCCACTGGCATATTAAAACAAGAAATACCCAGTCCTAGAGATGGTTAATTCTGCTACAGATGCCCACTGGAAATTTTAAACAAAATTATCTGTTGAAGTGTCCTATCCAGAGATTTTCAACAGCACTTTCCAAATAGTGCTACTGAAAATTATTACTGACTGCTGCAGAACTATCCATATAGTAGCAGGGCGGAGCATGGGTGGTCCCAAAAATTATCTGGATAGCAGCAATATTCAGGGAGATGTTTACTAAAGCAGTTTTTTGTGTGTTAACCATTAGTGGGTGTAATAAAAATTAAAGATTTCTTTGAATCAGCAAGGAATAGTTAACTTTTGAACCACCCTGCATGTTAGGAATCATGATGAGCCAGCTGTACCCGAATTGTTTACTAGCCCGGAGACCAAAGGTGTAGGGAATGACTGACCAGAATTGTTTAATAACTTGGAGAACAAACAAAGGCTGGAGAAGGACTGGTATTACTGTTTATCAAAGGTGTATGGCGTGGAGAATATCTGTAGGGAAAACCTCACATGAGGAGTCTTGCTGTCCAGTTGTGACATATGTAACAGCCTATAAAAAGAACTAGAAAATCCAGGACAGGCAGAGGGCTGATGTCCATCTGGCCAGCGCATGAGGGATTCCAGACTTTTCTCCAGCCTTCGCTGTGGCTCTCCCAGTTGATGATCAAGGGGCTGCAATGAGGGCAGAGTTGGTGATGCATTGTGGGTTGCCATTGTAATGTCACTAAGGGGTATGTTTATTAAACTCCGTTGCTGTGCGGGTCCCCGTTAGTGTGCGTGTGCCATATAAGGAGTGGGCGGGTCAGGCAGAAAAAAGATAAAAACCCGACCGTACGTGTGTGCGTTGCGCTAATGTGCGGGGCCCACATTAGCGCGTGGGAAGGCTAAGTGGGGCGATGCTGCATAACCAACCAGAGCCGTAGTACAACGGTGAAGACACTGACCTATGGTGCAGGGGCCATGGGTTCAAACCCCCATTGCGCTCAACGAAAAAGACCAGCTGAGGCATCAACTGTTATGGGCAAAAGTGGTGTAGGAGGCATATTGATTATGGGCAGCAGAAGGCAGTGCACTCTTTTTTTTATACGGCATGAGGCGGCGCACTGTTCATTGTGGGCGGCAGATGGCGGCGCGCTGTTAAGGTTGGGCGGCAGAGGGCGGCGCGCTGATAAAATTGGGCAACAGAAGGCGGCGAGCCGGTGGGCAGAAGGCGGCGCGCTGATGTGTGAGGGGGCAGCCCAATAGTGGGTGGGATAAGTGGCGCGCTGATGTACAAATAACAGGAATGGAGCCATAGCACAATAGTTAAGACACTGACCACTCGTGCAGGCATCATGGGTTCAATTCCCCACAGTGCCCATTGAAGACAGCTGGCTGAGGCATTATTTTAAGGGGCATAAGGCGGCGTGCTATTAATTTTGTGCGCCACAAGACGGCGCACCGATGGCTACAAGGCTGCGCGCTGCTGCTCAAACACAGGACCAGAGCCACAGCACAATGGTGAAGACACTGAGCAATGGTGCAGGGACCAGGGGTTCAATCCCTCACAATGGCCAGTGAAAAAGGCTAGCTGAGGCAGTATGTTATATGTTGTGGAGTGCTGTAGGAGGCTTTTTAATTTTATTTTGTGATAACTACTAGCAAACGCACTCTCACAGCATATTAATATAAGGCAGCCCATAAGGCACATGTTACAGTGCACCGTCCGCCAAGGCACCCTAGAATGTCCCCTATAGGGCAGCATGTATGTTGCGACACAGGATAATGTATAGTGCACCCTATATGACTGGCAACCGTAACGTGCCCTATAGGGCGCCCCATAAAGCACCCTTAGAGGCACCTTATGGGTACAGTACGCTGAGGGTGTCATTGCTGGCAGCAACATATGTACAGTAAATTAAAATAACCCTTTGGACACCCCTATCATAGAACCCCACTGTGGGTTTGAACCCATGTCATCTGGCTGCACAGGCAGTGACGTAACCATTGGGCTACAGCTCTATAGCTGTAAGCAGCCCCTGGCTGGCTGCAGATAGCCTGTACGTCACCTCACTGACAGTCTGCTGTTGTGAACCACCCGTACCCATGATGCACTGCACATGCAAATCAGCTGTCCACGATTGAACACAGGATGGGAAAGGCACCCCTAAAGCTCCCCGGCCTGGTAGGGGGAAGTGTCCGTGTGCACCCACACAGCACCTCGGCCTGGTAGGGTGTCCTGAGTGGGTGGACAAACGGCAAAGAGTAGCTAAACACCATCACATTGTGCGGTTACTGTGCTCACCCTGCGCCCAGGACCAGGTCCACAACACCAGCCATGGCTGAATGCGGCCATGTCAGAGCTCCAAAGCAGCAATAACCTGTGGAATAGGTAGGTGCTGCATAAACATTTTGGAGATCTCTGTCTGGCTCAGTTAGTGGGCCCCCCCCAGGTGGATAAAACAGGGCTTCCCCTCAACAGATCCCCACCCCACCACTATGCTTATGTTCCCTGCAATACAGGGGTGTCTGCGCTATCTTTGTTTAGTGGTGGGTAAAATATAGGGACTGGGCTGGCAAGTGCCCCAGCTGGGATTTGAACCTCTGGCCCTCTAGTCCTAGAAGTAATGGCTCTGTCCGCTGCACCACACTATGGCCACAGAGACAGTGCAGCCCCTGGAGGTAGTAAACCTGGCAGGATGGAGTCACAAACCCTGCTCTACGCATTTTTACTGTGGGCACATGCACCCTGTCTGGTGACAAACGTGCACATAAACCCCGGAAATGACCACGGCAAATGGGGGACACAATATCACCATGCTGGGCAACAGTGATATTAATGGGCAGCCATAGAAGACACTCCCAGGAAAGCTCCAACAAAAAGGAAATGTTTTTGGAAGAGTCTCCGCTCCGTACACCTTTCCAGAAAACATTTCTTTTTGCTGGAGCTTTCCTGGGTGTGTTTGTTGGTTTTGCCCATTACTATAACTGTTCCCCAGCTGAATTACTAGTTTTACAAGTTTTGTGGTGGCCCTTTTCTATTTTTATTTCCACTTTTGGGCTGTGCACATGTATCACACTGCTCACGTTTTGCAGGTTTCCCCGGTTTTGCTGTACATTGCTGACGGAAATGGTTTCTCTTCCCTTTAAATGCATTCTACCGCGAGTGATTCACTCACGCTATTTTTTTTTGGAAATTCAGCACCGATAATGTGCGGGGGGCCTCTCCCCTCCCCTTCCCCGCCCATTAACCCCTTCTCTCCGCCCCTCCGGGGCCTTCCTCCGCCCTCCGTTAGCCTTTCCACGCCTCTATCGGACATTTGCGGGCCCGTACTTGTGCGACACCCGTTACTGTGATGCGCAAGTGTGCGGGGCTTCATCGCACATTTGCGGGGCGTTTAAGCACTCTTAAGTACCGCTTTTAGTGCGCTATTTTGCGGCATGCAAATTAGCAGTTTTTAGTAAACATGCCCCTAAGTTATTGTTATATTATCTAGCTAATTGTCATATTAAATAGCTTATTAAATACCATGCACGTGTCGCTGTTTGCTCTTGAATTTAATATCCAAGTGAACCAATACAGCGGTGTCTCATGCTAAGTTACCATGAGTTAAAAACACCCATTGATAAAAATTCCATGCTAACTGCTTAGTGAAGGTTGGGTGGGAAAGGGATGAGTTGTAGGTGAATATAAACCATGGACAATGCTGACTGCTAGCGTGTGATATGCTAATGGTCAGGGCTGCTGATAGTTTGGATGTTTTTAATGCCACCTCAAGAGGTCGTTAAGTGCAGTCACACTACTAGTAGCCAAGTGGATGGCTGCATACAGCCCAAAAATTCCCCCTTCATATCCCTGATCAACCCCCCCTCCTCCAGCAAATCACAAGTCTTCCCACATAAGAACATAGGATATGCCATACTGGGTCAGACCAAGGTCCGTCAAGCCCAGTAATCTGTTTCCAACAGTGGCCAATCTAGGTCATAAGTACCTAGCAGTTTCCCCAAAAGACACAGGTTCCTCAATGCTTGTATTAGGTCAAGCAGTGATATCCTGGATCCCTTTTATAATGGTTTATGGACCTTTTCTCCAGGAACTTGTCCAAACCTTTTTTAAACCGAGCTACACTAACAGCTTTTAGTTCATCGTCCGGTAACAAATTCCAGAGTTTGATTACATGTTGAGTGGAAAAATATTTTCTCTTATTAGTCTTAAATAGTTTACCCTGTAGCTTCATTGCATGTCCCCTAGTCTTTTTATATTCTGATGACGTAAACAATCGATCTACGTTTACCCGTTCCATGCCATTTATTAACTTATAGACCTCTATCATATCTCCCCTCAGTCATCTCTTTTCCAGGTTGAAGAGCCCTAACCTTTTTAGCTTCTCTTCATAGGAGTATCCTTCCATCCCCTTCACCATTTTGGTGGCTCTTCTCTGTACCTTTTCTAATAACGCTATATCCTTTTTAAGATACGGTGACCAGGAATCCACAAAGGACTCCACCCAATCACAACTCCCCTGCAAGAGGACCTTACCCGGCTCCAATTCCAGTCCTGGAGGGTCATAACCTAGTTGAGTTTTCAGGATGTCCATGGTGAATATGCATGAGATAAATTTGCTCGCACTGCCCCCATTGTATTCAAATTTATCTCATGCATATTCATTAGGAGTATCTTGAAAATCTGACTGGTTTGTGGCCCTCCAGGACTGGAGTTGGAGATTCCGGCCCTTGGCCATCAGGGATTGTTGCAGATGGGCCTGCGGTTCCTTTGGGTGGGGGATTCTTCAAGGGGGGTTGTAGTTGGAGGGTCTTTGAAGTGGGAGAAAGATCAGGACTTGGACACTATGGAGAGTCTTCTGCAGGAGATAGAGATATGGACTGCTGGATTGGGGGGGGGGGGTTTCAGTCTATTTTTGGATGGCACCAGTTCCTTTAAGATAGCAGCTGGGAGCATCAGGTAACATATTAATGACCCGATGCTCCCAGGAAGGAAAATAAAACCTGTTCTGGCATTATTTTTCCCAGAATAACACAGTTTTTGAGCTTGAGATTATTCATTTACCATGGGAGTTGCTAATCTGTGCTACTGATTTACCCCAGATTAGTGATGCCCACGGTAAATTAACCTATGGTAAAATCCTTGATGTGTTTTAACGGTGGTCTGTGTTTATCACATGTGACCAAGGTGAGGCATTCTGTGTTAGTGCGTGCTTTTTCTATAGGGATCCATAGCAGTGTGACTTATTTTGTTATCCCATTAAGAAGTAGTTTTTAATGTTCTAGGGACCAATGCAATATTTGCAATGCTGCCGTTTCATAAACTCTGTAATTGGCGACAGAGCCCCGAGCCGTTATACCTAATTCAAAATCAGGCATCAGGAACCTCTTCCATCTATTCTTCCCCTATCAGGATCCCCCCTTAACCTCTTCCAGAAGGAGACATAAGAAAGCAGTGCTCATGGGACTTGAACAAATTTGTTCAAAGGTTTTGCATCTGAAAAGGTTTTGGTGATTATGATAGACAACTTCAAGCTGAACACACATATTTATTTTTTTTTTTATTGAACGGTTTTATATACCGCCTTTCAGAAAAATCAAAGCGGTTTACATAGAACAAAACTTGAACATTACATTGAAACTTATTCAAACAACTGAAATTACAATAAAAATGGTAATTTGAGGGTTACAATGCTGAGTAAATGCTGATTAGGTATATAGATAGTTTAAACATATATACAGATTTAAATATTTACAAATTTCAAAAATGTTATCATCTTATCTGAGCAAGGAAAAATGTATTGTAGTTCACTAGAATTATTAGTGTAAAGAGTAAATGTGATAATGTGGAGAACTGGGTATTGTAAGATAGAGTAAGAAAAAGGAAAAAGTAAGTTGTGAATTAATGAATATGAGTGTTATATAATTTATATAATATATAATCTGAATATAATTTCAGATTGGCTGTATCACATAGGAATTTGGAGAAAAATGATAAATTTTGACTGAATTTAGTATGTTTAATCGCACATTGATACTGACATATTGCACTAGTTCACCTGAGCTAAAAATGTTTTGCTCCTGATTTTCATTTTTATTCAGAATCTGATGCTTCTTGTCTCAGTGTCCAACAATAGTCGGCCCCAACAATCTAACCACAAGCCTGTCCCCCCCACACACGCCCCAAAGATGACAAAAATAAAAGGAACTAAATTCCAGCACCTACGCCAATCTCTACCCCATACACCACACACACTACACGATGTAAATATACTTTTGTACAAAGTTTGATATGTTTGCTTGTTTTTTGTTACAATACCTACAAAGTTTATACTTACTGTTCAATGTAAATAGTTGATTTCTACTGTTCTATGTAAAATGTATACAAATTGTGTACAAGACTGTTAATCTGTTATATGTAAACCGCCCTTGATCTCTGGAAGGGGCGGTATAAAAAAAATAGTTAAATAAATAAATAAATAAAATAAATAAAATAAATTGATGGGTTCCAGTTGTCCTGATACCATTTTTCCATCATCATAATGTTCTGGTGAAATCTTTCACCATGTTCATCACTGACTGCACAAAGACTATCAGGGAAGAAGTCCAAGCATAAATGCAGAAAATGAATCTTCAGTGACATGTTGCGCTTCATGGTTTTGTGTGCTTGAAGTATGTTGTCAACCAGCTGGATGTAGTTTGGTGCCCTGTAATCGCCTAGAAAATTATCAACATCCCTGAATGCCTTCCGTGGAATTTTCTCAGGCCCCACTAGCAGATCTTTGAACCACTTTTCATTGATGATGTGTCTAACTTGTGGTCCCACAAAAATGCCTCCCTTAATCTTGGTATTAGTTATTCTTGGAAACATCTGTCTCAAATATCAAAATCCTTCACCTTCCTTGCTCATCGTTTTCACAAAGTTTTTCATCAATCTGAGTTTTATATGAAGAGGAGGAAAAAATATCCTACTTGTGTCGACAAGTGGTTCATGTGCCACATTTTTCTTTCCTAGAACCAAACACTTATAGAGCAGCTAGTTCTTTCTAATGTAACGAGACTCTCTAGCACAGGAGTCCCATTCGCAAATGAAGCAGTACTCTGTATACCCAAGCTGCATTCCTAGTAGCAGTGCCGCTACTTTTAGATCACCACAGATGTTCCAGTTGTAGTTGTACTGTATGTGTTTCAACAACCATTCCATGTGTGTGTAGATTTCTTTCATGTGGCCTGCACAGGTATCGAAGGGTGGGCATTACCATTGTGTAACAAGACAGCTTTCAGGCTTAACAATGACAAATCAATTAAAAAGGCACCATTGTTGTGGGTCATGCTCACAACCCAAAACTGTGAACAACCTATTGATGTCAGTGCAGAAACAGAGGTTGTCATCCTGCGCAAAGACAGTTTTCATATCTTCTTGGCAGGTCCCAAAGACAGACATTTTCATACCTGGCAACAGCAAACCCCATCCTTGCAATCTTGAACCAAGTAGTTCAGCTTTTGTTTTTGACAAACAAGTCCTTCACCAGGTCATTCAATTCTGACTGTGTTATCAGATGAGGTGCAATGGACATAAATAGTTCAAAATCTGGATCCTTGTCATTTTTCACTTCTGGCCTGTGTATTGTGGCATCTTCATCTCCCTCATCTAGGCTCCATGTCTCTGGTGGTTTCGGTAATACCATACTATCGTCATTCGGCACTGGTCTCATGGCTGAAGGCAGACTGGGGTATTCAAAAGATTTCTTATTTTTAGCAGAGAAGCTGGAAACATTGGTCAGACAGAAATAACAGTCCATCACGTGATTCTTCTGTACTCGCCATATCATCAGGACTACAAATGGCATTGACTTCTGAGTACCTCTGAGCCAAGCTCTGAGATGGACAGCACATGTTGTACAGCAAATGTGAGGAGGCCAGGATTTGTCTTGATCACCAACTTGACAACCGAAGTAGAGCTCCATATGTTTTCTTAATGAGTGTAGTCATGCTGCGTCTTTGAAGTTTAAGCGTACTCGCCACAAATGTAACAGAATGTATTGCGGCTGTTGTGATATTGACGAGGCATTTCTGCTATAATGAATTGTAGTTTAGAGAAGAAGCTTACATGTAAATGCTATTGTTAAGTACACAAACTGATAACGTCATGCATAGCATCTGCTTTTAAAGCCTGTACTGCCAGTATCCATCCTGACTAAGCATGCCCATACATTCATGAGCAGTAGCATTTCCATTGCACATTATGAGCCTGCACTGAGTGCATGCCTGGACTAAACAAAACAGCCTTACTTTCTGGGCAACATATGAGTAGACTTAAAATATGCAAGGAAATCACAAAACTACGCAATTGCAAAAAATAAAATGGTGCATGATAGGAAAATTTCAAGGTGATTTTCGTGATCAGCAACCCAAAATCCATAAGATATACCCAAAAGTGTTCAGGAAGCAAAATCTTCATCGTCTTTATTTTATTCATTGCCGTTTTATAGTTTGTGGTATTTCAGATTATATTTATTTTCTGTATGTTTTGGAGGAGTAGCCTAGTGATTAGAGAAACTGCCTAGTACCCAGAAGATCAAGAGTTCGATTCCCACTGGCACTCCTTGTGACCTTGGGCAAGTCACTTTACCCTCCATTGCCTCGGAAGAAAAGGCTGGCAATCTACGTCCGGTGATACATTGCCAAGAAAACCCAGAGGTAGCTGGGTTGCTATGAGTCAACACTGACTTGATGTCACTAAAAAAAAAAAAATGTTTTGTTCATGTATTGTATGTTATTTTTTTATGTTGTTATGGATTTCTTATGTCATTTTGTTAAACCACGGAATACGTACAGGATCCACAGTATATAAGCATTTAAGTAAATCAATACATCCATCTGTCTTCCGCCAGCATTGGGATGAAGCCTGAACTGTACATGGCCTGTGAGGTTCAGCCTTCAGACTGGTTGTGACCAGAGAAAGAAGCTGATGCAAACTGAATGTGCCGCACCCTCCTGTCAGTGGATCAGATCATGCTGGGAGTGGAAAAAAGAGGGTTAGGTGGGTGCGAAAGATAAATGTTGTTTGTGCAGGGACAGAGGAAAAGATCATGCCAGAGACTGAAGTAAAGGAAGAGGATTTTTCTGATCATGCCAAGGAAGGCAAAATACTGATTGCACTGGGGGATTGTAGTAATGCTGGGAGGTAATGGGGCTCAGAAGACAGCTCAGGATGGAAGAGAGAGAATGATTGTGCCAGGGTAGCAGTACTGAGAGAGAGAGAGATAACTGTACCAGGAGTGAGGTGCAAAAGCAAGGTGATGGAGTTTCTCAAGCCCTTCATGGAGTACCCACTAACCAGTCTGCTTTTCAGGATACCCATAATGAATATGTAGAAGATAGATTTGCATGCAATCGAGGAATTTTGCATGTAATGCACAATGAATATTCATGAGATTTTCTTGAAAACCAGACTATCTGAGGCTATCACAGGAATAGCCTGAGAACCACTGTGATAGGAAAAGGGTGAGGAGAGGAAGGATGATGGTGGCTGCCAGTGAGCTAAGTAAGGAGGGGATTGTGCTATGGATGTGCATAAGGGAGAAAGATGACTGTACAAGGAGGCACTCAAGAAGATGATTTTCCCCGTAACCCCAGAAGACTGGCCCTGTTCAGACTCGGGGGTTTTTAGAAGAATCATGGAGCTGAATTTTTAATGTTTTACTGTAGTCTTGTACGTTTTAAATGTTTTAATTTGATTTGCCTTTATTTGCTTTCTGGTTACATTTCATACCCAGCAGAGAGCTTGTAGTTTAAATTTAATAGTCACTCAGGGCCTAGTAACAGCAAAGTACTTTTAGTTTAAATTTAAAACACAGAAGAGAGCTTTCTGGTTACATTTGGAACCCAGCAGAGAGATTGTAGTCTAAATTTAATAGTCACGCAGGGCCTAGCATCAGCAAAGTACTTTTAGCTTAAATTTAAAACACAGAAGAGAGCTTTCTGGTTAAATTTAGAACCCAGCAGAGAGCTTGTAGTTTAAATTTCATAAGAAGTTAGAGCCTAGCAGCAGCTAAGAGCTATAATTTAGATCAAATCAGAATATAGCTTACCTCAGCAGCACAAGACAGGGTACTGTGTAGCAGCCCTCTTTTAATAAGTGTTATTTCCCTCCCTCCCTCCCCACACCCACCCACCCCTGGGATAATCATAGCTTTATAGGTACTTACACATCTTAAAAGGCAGGAGGTGCTCTCAGATGAAGCTCATTACCCAAATCAGTCATACACTAAGGACCTGAGATTAGTTAAGCTTCAGGTGAATAAGGTATATTACACGTATTAGGTACAGTTTTATTAGTATAAATATCCATAGCAACCCTTAGTAAGTAAAGGATTTAGATCTAAACACAAACTTAAAACTAAGATGCAGACAGCAGTCCAGCAGCGGGATGGGGGCTTTCCAGTCTTTTGCATTGAGTGTCACATGTACGATTTTCTCCCAGTTGGTGAGAGGTCTTACGTGTGCACTAGGTGCAAGGAGCTCTTTGCTCTCAGGGAACGAGTCCGTTCTCTAGAGGCTAAAGTAGCAGACTTGGAAAGCATAAGACAGAGAGGTACATAGACGAGACCTACAGGGATATAGTCCTGAAGTCCCACCTCCAGTCTGGCAGCATCCCTGTTGCCATGGAGGAGAGAGGTCACGTGACAGGAGAGCATCACCCTGGTGTGGCAGGAAGTGATCCTGTAACTAGGACCTGTCCTCCAGGTGATGTAAAACCCTCTCGCACTGAGGAAGTTTCTCCAGGGCCATGTGCCCATGAGGGAAGGGTTAGGACAGCCATTATAGTTGGTGATTCGACCATTAGGCATGTAGATAGCTGGGTGGCTGGTGGATGTGAAGATCGCCTGGTAACATGCCTGCCTGGTGCGAAGGTAGCGGACCTCACGTGCCACCTAGATAAGGTCTTAGATAGTGCTGGGGAGGAGTCTGCTGTCTTGGTACATGTCGGTACCAATGACATAGGAAAATGTGGTAGGGAGGTTCTGGAGGCTAAATTTAGGCTTTTAGGTAGGAAGTTGAAATCCAGAACTTCCAGGGTAGCATTCTCCGAAATGCTTCCTGTTCCACACGCAGGACCCAAAAGGCAGGCAAAGCTCCGGAGTCTCAATGCGTGGATGAGACAATGGTGCAGAGATGAGGGTTTTAGATTTGTTAGGAACTGGGGAACATTCTGGGGAAAGGAGGGGCTCTTCCGAAGGGATGGGCTTCACCTTAACTGGGATGGAACCAGGCTGCTGGCATTACCCTTTAAAAATGAGATAGAGCAGCTTTTAAACTAGATATTAGGGGAAAGCCGACAGTCGCCCAAGAGCGGATGGTTCGGAAGAATGTATCTTTGAAGGATACTACCAAAAGCAGAGAGGTTCCACAAAAGAGTAAAGTAGCCCAAATGCCCTCAAGTATGGAGCAGACAGAGCTTAAAGATCCCAAATTACCCATGTCTAACAATAGCCAAATTAATATGAATAAAATACATTCTCTAAAATGCTTGTATGCAAATGCTAGAAGTCTAAAAAATAAGATGGGAGAGTTAGAATATATAGCACTAAATGAAAGGTTAGATATGATTGGAATATCAGAGACATGGTGGAAGGAGGACAACCAGTGGGACACTGTGATACCTGGGTACAAACTATATCGTAATGATAGAGCTGATCAATTTGGTGCAGGGGTTGCTTTCTATGTTAGAGAGAGCATTGAGTCAGAAAGGATTAAAGTTTGCAGGAAACAAAATCTGCTGTAGAATCTATATGGATTGAAATTCCATGTAAAAGGGGGAAGGCAATGGCAGTGGGGGTGTACTATCGAGCGCCTGGCCAGAATGACCAAATGGATGATGAAATGCTCAAAGAAATCAAGGAAGCTAACAAAAGTTACAGCGCAGTAATAATAATGGGTGATTTCAACTACCCCGGTATCGACTGGGTCAGTGTCACGTCAGGACATGTTAGGGAGATAAAGTTCCTAGATTAAATAAATGACTGCTTCTTGGAGCAGCTGGTTCATGAACCGACCAGAGGGGAAGCCATGTTAGACCTAGTCCTTAGTGGAACACCAGATCTAGTGCAAGAGATAAGGTTGTTGGGGCCACTTGGCAATAGTGATCATAGCATGATCGCCTTTGATTTAATTAGTGGAGGAGGGATAGTAAGGAAATCCACAGTGCTACCTTTTAACTTTCGAAAGGGAGACTATGATAAAATGAGGAAAACAGTTAAGAAAAAACTAAAAGGAGCAGTTGCAAAGGTTAAAGACATACATCAAGCTTGGGTGTTGTTGAAAAATACTATCTTGGAAGCCCAGACCAGCTGTATTCCATGCTTTAAGAAAAGTGGAAGGGAGTCCAAAAACTGCCAGCATGGTTTAAAGGTGAGGTCAGAGAGGCTGTTGTTGCCAATAAAGCATCTTTCAGGAAATGGAAAAAAGAGCCAAACGACGAAACCTGGAAACAGCACAAGCACTGGCAAGTCAAATGCAAGGCATTGATAAGGCAGGCAAAGGGAGAATTTGAGAAGAAGCTTGCTGCGGAAGCAAAAACGCAAAGTAAAGACCTTTTCAAGTACATTCATAGCAAAAAACCTGTGAGAGAGTCAGTTGGTCCATTAGATGATAAAGGGGTTAAAGGAGCACTAAGAGGCGACAAGGCGATAGTGGAGAGACTGAATGAATTCTTTGCTTCAGTCTTTACTGAGGAAGATGTAGGGATGTTACCCATGACTGAAGTGGTATTTAAAGGTGCGGAAGAATTGAAGGAAATATCGATACATCGGGAAGATGTATTACAACTATTGGATAAACTGAAGAGTAGCAAATCACCTGGGCCGGATGGTATACATCTAAGGGTGTTGAAAGAACTGAAATATGAGATTGCAGACCTGCTATTAGTAATCTGTGAACTATCATTAAAATCATCTCTAATACCTGAAGATTGGAGGATCGCCAATGTAACACCAATTTTTAAAAAGGGTTCCAGGGGTGATCCGGGAAACTACAGACCGGTGAGTCTGACATCAGTACCGGAAAAAATTGTAGAAACCATCATAAAGAATAAAATTACTCAGCATGTAGATAGTCATGACCTAATGGGAGACAGCCAACATGGCTTTAGACAAGGAAGATCTTGTCTTACTAATCTGTTATGTTTTTTTGAAGGAGTGAATATTCAGGTGGACAAAGGTGAGTCGGTTGATATTGTGTATCTGGACTTTCAGAAAGCCTTTGACAAGGTCCCTCATGAGAGACCTTTGGCAAAACTAAAGAGTCATGGGATAGGAGGCAGTGTACTATTGTGGATCAGGAACTGGTTAAAAGATAGAAAGCAGAGGGTAGGGCTAAATGGCTAATTTTCCCAATGGAGAAAGGTGAATAGTGGTGTACCCCAGGGATCTGTGCTGGGTCCGCTGCTTTTTGACATATTCATAAATGACCTGGAAAGTGGAATAACGAGTGAGGTTATCAAATTTGCAGATGACACAAAACTATTTAAAGTTGTTAAAAACCAAGAGGATTGTGGAAAATTGCAGGAAGATCTTGATAAATTGGAAGACTGGGCATCAAAATGGCAGATGAAATTGAATGTGGACAAGTGCAAGGTTATGCACCTAGGGAAGAACAACCCAAACTATGGTTACACGATGCAAGGTTCCACATTAGGAACTACCACCCAGGAAAAAGATTTAGGCGTCATTGTGGATACCATGTTAAAACCCTCGGCCCAGTGTGCAGCAGCAGCCAAGAGAGCAAATAGAATGCTAGGTATGATAAGGAAAGGAATGGAAAATAAAACAAAAGAAATTATAATGCCTCTATATCGTTCCATGGTGAGACCGCACCTTGAATATTGTGTGCAATTCTGGTCGCCGTATCGTAAAAAGGATATAGCTATTTTAGAAAAGGTTCAGAGAAGAGCCACCAAAATGGTAAAGGGGATGGAAGGATACCCCTATGAAGAAAGGCTAAAAAGGTTAGGGCTCTTTAACCTGGAAAAGAGACGGCTGAGGGGAGATATGATAGGAGTCTGTAAATTAATGAACGGAGTGGAGCGGGTAAACGTAGATCGATTGTTTACCTTATCAGAATATAGAAAGACTAGGGGACATGCAATGAAGCTACAGGGTAAACTATATAAGACTAATAAAAGAAAATATTTTTTCACTCAACGTGTAATCAAACTCTGGAATTTGTTACCGGAGGATGTAGTAAAAGCTGTTAGTGCAGCTGGGTTTAAAAATGGTTTGGACAAGTTCCTGGAGGAGAGGTCCATAAGCCATTATTAAGAAGGGACCCAGGATATCAATGCTTGAATGAATACAAGCATTTTGGAACCTGTGTCCCTTGGGGAAACTGCTTGGTACATATGACCTAGATTTGCCACTGTTGGAAATAGAATACTGGGCTTGATGGACCTTGGTCTGACCCAGTATGGCATATCTTATGTTCTTATATGTTCTTGCTCATGTTTTGTAAACCACCAAGATTGTGTTGGTATGGAGTGGGGTATAAATACTAAATTAAATAACACACCCTCAACTTCATTCCCAACACATGAATCGCATTATTCCTTTTTAGATATGTGGATTTGCTCTCCTTCTGTCAGCAGAATCTGAGGTTTGGGAAGAAGCTGCTGATTATAGCCCTGTCCTTTCAAACCACAGCTCTCAAGGCAGGTATCACTGCCTTTAGTGAGACCTCTCCTGGGAATCTCAGCTCACAACCTTGGGGGTCCACTCCTTATTCCTCTCACTCCTTCTCCACACGTCCAACTAATAGCTAAAACCTGCTGTTTCTTTCTCCACAACATCAACAAAATTCGCCCATTCCTTTCTGAACACACTTATTCACTCCTTAGTCACCTCTCGCCTATACTATTGTAACCTATTCCTTGCTGGTTTCCCTCTGAATCATTTCTCTCCCCTTCAATCTGTTGAACACTCTGCTGCGTGGCTAATCTTCCACCAGTCTCATCATGCTCATACGACTCTTCTCAAGTCACTTCATTAGCTCCCCATGATATTTCCGCATCCATTTCAAACTTCTCTTGCTGACCTATAAGTGCATTCACTCTGCAGCTCCTCACTATCTTTCATAAGAACATAAGATATGCCATACTGGGTCAGACCAAGGTCCATCAAGCCCAGTATTCTGTTTCCAACAGTGGCCAATCTAGGTCATATGTACCTAGCAGTTTCCCCAAGAGACACAAGTTCCACAATGCTTGTACTGGGTCAAGCATTGATATCTTCGGTCACTTCTTAATAATGGTTTATGGACCTTTCCTCCAGGAACTTGTCCAAACCTTTTTTAAACCCAGCTACACTAACAGCCTTTACTACATCCTCCGGTAACAAATTCCAGAGTTTGATTACACGTTGAGTGAAAAAATATTTTCTTTTATTAATCTTAAATAGTTTACCCTGTAGCTTCATTGCATGTCCCCTAGTCTTTCTATATTCTGATAAGGTAAACAATCGATCTATGTTTACCCGTTCCACTCCGTTCATTAATTTATAGACTTCTATCATATCTTCCCTCAGCCGTCTCTTTTCCAGGTTAAAGAGCCCTAACCTTTTTAGCCTTTCTTCATAGGAGTATCCTTCCATCCCCTTTACCATTTTGGTGGCTCTTCTCTGTACCTTTTCTAAAATCGCTATATCCTTTTTAAGATACGGCGACCAGAATTGTATTCAAGGTGCGGTCTCACCATGGAACGATATAGAGGCATTATAATATCTTTTGTTTTATTTTCCATTCCTTTCCTTATCATACCTAGCATTCTATTTGCTCTCTTGGCCGCCGCTGCACACTGGGCCGAGGGTTTTAACATGGTATCCACAATGACGCCTAAATCTTTTTCCTGGGTGGTGGTTCCTAATGTGGAACCTTGCATCGTGTAACCATAGTTTGGGTTGTTCTTCCCTAGGTGCATAACCTTGCACTTGTCCACATTAAATTTCATCTGCCATTTTGATGCCCAGTCTTCCAATATATCAAGATCCTCTTGCAATTTTTCACAATCCTCTTGTGTTTTAACAACTTTAAATAGTTTTGTGTCATCTGCAAATTTGATAACCTCACTCGTTATTCCACTTTCCAGGTCATTTATGAATATGTCAAAAAGCAGTGGACCCAGCACAGATCCCTGGGGTACACCACTATTCACCTTCCTCCATTGGGAAAATTGGCCATTTAGCCCTACCCTCTGCTTTCTATCTTTTAACCAGTTCCTGATCCACAATAGTACACTGCCTCCTATCCCATGACTCTTTAGTTTTGCCAAATGTCTCTGATGAGGGACCTTGTCAAAGGCTTTCTGAAAGTCCAGATACACAATATCAACCGACTCACCTTTGTCCACCTGTTTATTCACTCCTTCAAAAAAACATAACAGATTAGTAAGACAAGATCTTCCTTGTCTAAAGCCATGTTGGCTGTCTCCCATTAGGTTGTGACTATCTACATGCTGAGTAATTTTATTCTTTATGATGGTTTCTACCATTTTTCCCGGTACTGACGTCAGGCTCACCGGTCTGTAGTTTCCCGGATCACCCCTGGAACCCTTTTTAAAAATTGGTGTTACATTGGCGATCCTCCAATCTTCAGGTATTAGAGATGATTTTAATGATAGTTCACAGATTACTGATAGCAGTTCTGCAATCCCATATTTCAGTTCTTTCAACACTCTTGGATGTATATCATCCAGCCCAGGTGATTTGCTACTCTTCAGTTTATCTAATAGTTGTAAGACATCTTCCCGATGTATCGATATTTCCTTCAATTCTTCCGCACCTTTAAATACCACTTCAGTCATGGGTAACATCCCTACAACTTCTTCAGTGAAGACCAAAGCAAAGAATTCATTCAGTCTCTCCGCTATCGCCTTGTCGCCTCTTAGTGCTCCTTTAACCCCTTTATCATCTAATGGACCAACTGACTCTCTCACAGGTTTTTTGCTACGAATGTACTTGAAAAAGTATTTCGCGTTTTTGCTTCCGCAGCAAGCTTCTTCTCAAATTCTCTCTTTGCCTGCCTTATCAATGCCTTGCATTTGACTTGCCAGTGCTTGTGCTGTTTCCAGGTTTCGTCGTTTGGCTCTTTTTTTCATTTCCTGAAAGATGCTTTTTTGGCAACAGCCTCTCTGACCTCACCTTTAAACCATGCTGGCAGTTTTTTGGACTTCCTTCCACTTTTCTTAAAGCATGGAATACAGCTGGTCTGGGCTTCCAAGATAGTATTTTTCAACAACACCCAAGCTTGATGTACGTCTTTAACCTTCGCAACTGCTCCTTTTAGTTTTTTCTTAACTGTTTTCCTCATTTTATCATAGTCTCCCTTTCGAAAGTTAAAAGGTAGTACTGTGGATTTCCTTACTATCCTTCCTCCACTAATTAAATCAAAGGCGATCATGCTATGATCACTATTGCCAAGTGGCCCCAACACCCTTATCTCTTGCACTAGATCTGGTGTTCCACTAAGGACTAGGTCTAATATAGCTTCCCCTCTGGTCGGTTCATGAACCAGCTGCTCCAAGAAGCAGTCATTTATTTCATCTAGGAACTTTATCTCCCTAGCATGTCCTGACGTGACACTGACCCAGTCGATACCGGGGTAATTGAAATCACCCATTATTATTACTGCGCTGTAACTTTTGTTAGCTTCCTTGATTTCTTTGAGCATTTCATCATCCATTTGGTCATTCTGGCCAGGTGCTCAATAGTACACCCCCACTGCCATTGCCTTCCCCCTTTTATATGGAATTTCAATCCATATAGATTCTACAGCAGATTTTGTTTCCTGCAAATCTTTAATCCTTTCTGAGTCAATGCCCTCTCTAACATAGAGCGCAACCCCTCCACCAATTTGATCAGCTCTATCATTACGATATAGTTTGTACACAGGTATCACAGTGTCCCACTGGTTGTCCTCCTTCCACCATGTCTCTGATATTCCAATCATATCTAACCTTTCATTTAGTGCTATATATTCTAACTCTCCCATCTTATTCTTTAGACTTCTAGCATTTGAATACAAGCATTTTAGAGAATGTATTTTATTCATGTTAATTTGGCTATTGTTAGACATGGGTAAATTGGGATCTTTAAGCTCTGTCTGCTCCATACTTGAGGGCATTTGGGCTACTTTACTCTTTTGTGGAACCTCTCTGCTTTTGGTAGTATCCTTCAAGGATACATTCTTCCGAACCATCCGCTCTTGGGCGAATGTCGGCTTTCCCCTAATATCTAGTTTAAAAGCTGCTCTATCTCCTTTTTAAAGGTTAATGCCAGCAGCCTGGTTCCATCCCGGTTAAGGTAAAGCCCATCCCTCCTCTCTTATCTCTCCCTACACCCTTCCTCGGGAACTCTGCTCTTCTGGCAAATCGCTTCTATCTGTGCCCTTCTCTTCTAGTGCTAACGTCAGACTTCACTCCTTTCATCTTGCTGCTCCTTATGCTTGGAACAAACTACCTGTGTCTGTAGTGAGGCGCCTTCTCTGGCCCTTTTCAAATCTAGGCTGAAAACTCGCCTCTTTGCTGCTACTTTCGGATTTTGACTCACCTGATCTCCTTTGTGTTTCCTTACCATTCCCCCCAATTGTATCCCGTGTCTACAGTTACTGTGTTGTCTGTCTTGACTAGATTGTAAGCTCAGACGTGCAGGGGACCGTCTTTTACATGCGTCTGTGCAGCGCTACTTGTGTCTTGTAGCGCTATACAAATGTTTAGCAGCAGCAATCGTAGCAGTAGTAGGAATCATAAGCATAGTTGTTCTTTCCAGCCACAACTGCACCCCTCCCCAAACATACTTTCCAGCACAAGGCAGAAAATTGCAGCAATCCGGTCCACTGCTGGTCCGTCCGGAAGCATAAGACCTTTCCTCTGAGTGGAGCATTCGGCGTGTGAGGGCTATGCACTGAATTCATGCATCTGCTCAATTTTACTTCATTTCTTGCTGAAAATATAAAGGTTTGTTTGCTTCTTCAGTGATTTGAGATCACTTTATGAGACTTTAATCTACCTTATCAGTGTTCCCTTGACATTGTAGCTCCTAGATTTATTCACAACAGTTCAAAGTAGAAC
Source organism: Ichthyophis bannanicus (assembly GCA_033557465.1). Taxonomy (NCBI): domain Eukaryota; kingdom Metazoa; phylum Chordata; class Amphibia; order Gymnophiona; family Ichthyophiidae; genus Ichthyophis; species Ichthyophis bannanicus. Next base: position 62,965,739 of record CM066047.1, on the reverse strand, counting down.
AGGAAGCTGTGGACTATAAATTTTGACATTCTTGCATTTTGTTTTAGAATAAGCATTTTGCTCTTCTAGGATATAAATTAAGGCCAGTGGGGAAACAAAGAGACATTTTTACATATATTTATCTGTCAGGAAATATTGCAGCTATCCATTATTACTCTATATTCTTCACATATGCATTCTCAAACTAAAGATTGTTAGTATTTTTTAATAAGATCAAATAAGCAACCTTCATGTGTCCACAGCCAGATTTATCTGTGAACTCTTTTGGGCAAATACAATACAGCAATACCAAGAAACCATCATTGTCTTCTTAAAAGTAAAACTCCAAACCCTCTCGTCACTGTCACCAAATGAGTCTGCCAGAATGATTGACAGATAAAAATGAATTCTAAAATGTCTACTGCCCTTTCCAGTTGGAAATGAAGCAAAAAATAATCAGCTAAATTCTCAGACAGCTCTAAGAATTCAAAGCATTATCGATCGACTGGGCCCAGAAGAGAGCAGTGCTTCTTCCTGTCTACAGAAGAAATATCTTTGAGTACCTGAACTCCAGATCTTTGCTACTGCAAGTGAGAGAGTTCATCATGCAAAGGTACACAGCTAGAAGTGTGTGTTGTTTTTGTGCATCAATAACATCTTTATGTGCTCAAATGTGGTAAAGTTAGAGAAAAGGTATGAAGTGCATGCAGGACTAACATTCAAAGGCTTAAGGCTCGGAATATGTCCAGTGTCCAAGTTGATTCTTGAACACTCCCCAGGAGGAAAACCAGCAGAGAATAGAAAAGACATTGGATGTATAAGATCTAGGAAGGAAATGAAACATTAAAACAGGTGATAATAAGCCATTATTTTGCCGACCAATACAGGCACCCTGGTCTCATATTTGTTGCCTCCAATCCACTTAGAACAGTGGTTACCAACCTGTGGTCTGTGGACTCCTGGGGATCCATGAGACCATTACAGGTGGTCCGTAGGACAGAAAAAAAAATAGAGAGATTGGAGGGAACCACTTGGTGAGAAAGAGAGAGACAGAGAGCGACGGGTGGCAACAGGAAACGGAAGTGCAATAAAGAGGGTGGGATAAGCTTGGCGCGGAAGGGAGCAGGTCCAGGAAGAATGTTGGGGATGAACTGGAGTCCCTGAACTTTGTGGAGGTTGACAAGTGATTCCCAAAAAGAATAAGGAACATCTGCTTTAGAGCACTACTATATGAACAGCTGTATTCAGAAAGACCAATTAATGCAAGGTGCACTTGCTGAAGTAATGACAGGAAAGAGAGCAGGATGAAGAAAGGCCGAGAAAGTACCGAAACTTGGCATCTGATATCCTGTGGTAGAACTACTAAATACGCAGTCCCCCACTTACACAACTTATCCATCAGAGGTAATTTTAGAAGCAACCTTTTACATTCTAGAGCGCCAGAAAATTGGGGGGCAGCACCAGCAAAACTCAAGACTTCTCTGACCTTGTCTTGAGTTACCTTTTGTATTGTGACACCCCCAAAAAGAAGGGCTCTGGGCAAAACCAAGCCACAACTCTTGGTGCTCCCCCAATGCAGTGTATGCCATTGAGTCTGTGCTGGCTCCTGGTGACCCAGCAGCTCCTGAGGTTTTTTGGCATGGCAAAGTGTGACCAGAAGTCAATTGTCAGGCAGTGGAGGGTAAAGTGACTTGCTCAAGGCCACAAGAAATGCCACTGGAAATCAAACCCTTATCAATGAGTTACCACTAGGCTTCTCCTCCCTCTCGGCACTGGTTTCGCATTCAGATCCCGGCTGACTCTTCACCTCATGCCTTCCTCTATAAAAGCAGAGCAGGGAGGTTGCCTCATACAGCCAGTCAAAGGATGATCAACCCCCAACCTCCAACTCCTTCCAGCTTCCATCACTCACTACCATCATCCCCAGGCCCTCTTTCACAGCCGTCATTCTCCCATCTGGGCTTCTTTCTTTACTTGGAGAAGCACTTCTATGGGCAGACAGACACGATTCCTCTTCCAGCTCCCCTTATAGCGATCCGACCCGGCATCTTTCATCTGCTGCCCGCTTCCCACCATCCATTCCCTCACCTCAAACCTTTTTGGCAGTATCGGTGGCATCTCATACATGTTGCAGTTGGAGTCTCTGCAGGTCCTGCCTCCTCTGACATAGACATCCTGTTGCCCTGAGGGGTGGGAACGGCAGAGACTCTTGCAGGTACAGCGTGCATGAATACAACAAGTGTCTACTGAAGTTTTCTTTTCTTTTAACATCGAAATGTTGCTGATGCTGCCAAAACGGTTCAAGGAACAAGGGGTGGGCAAGAGGGAAAAGACAACCTGAGGGCAACAGGCGGTAGAATGAAGAGATGCTGGAACACATAGGAGAGAGGAAGAGAATCTCAAGCACGCTATCCTACAACATTTAGGAGGGGGCAATGACCCCCCCTTGCTGCCTCTAAACTATGCCCATGCCCAGCACAGAATGCTATAGCCAGCGCTACAAGGCCGTCCCTAGTCTAGGACTTTAACTTCAGAAGTCAGACGCTCCTTCTCGAGAATAACTATGCATCAGCATTCCCTTTGTTGGTTTAGCTTCAAGCAGCTTACATCTTTATTTGCAATCAATACTACCCTTAATGTAAATATCCCACATTATTTACAAATAATATCCCAGGGAAGCAGCAGTCTTCTGAGATTAATACTAGCATTTATCTAAAAGTCAATATTTCCATTTTCAGAGAGGATCTGAAAATATCTTAACTAAAATAACTTTTATTAGAGAGGACTATGTCATCCACAGAACAATATTTCTCTTTTTTTGTTGTTTTGTTTTGTTTGCAGGACTGGACCTAAACAAAGATTAAGGAGTGCAATAGCTAGAAATGTAAAATATCCCTTCTGCATGTCTAACAGAGGCGTCCTGGATCGAGTCTGTAAGTGATGAAAGGCAATCAGGTGCTGTGCCCCCAGAACCCTCCACCAAAACCATAAAGGAAATGACATTTAGTTTTAACGTTATTTTGGGTCCTCTTTACTAAAGTGCGCTACATTTATGCACATGAAATTGCAAACATTAGCACAAAGACCCATAAACTTATTGTGGCGTGCCCATCTGTGCCCCTGCAGTTACCGCTTTGGAGCCACGCCCTACTGCAGGTACTACCACCCACAGAGGAGGCAGTTAGTGCATCCATGCTAATTCTTTATCCATTTCAAAGGGTACACTCAGTAGAGTTCTTCACTTCACTACCTTCTTGAGCTACTGAAACTGAACTACCTTTGGTTCACATTTCTTGCATGTGATTTACACATGTATCATTGAAAATATACACATGTAAATCATGGCCCATGTGTAAATGGCCATTTTAGAAATGGGCCAATTTACAGTTGGAGAGCCATACCACATCAAAAGTGCATGGGGGGGGGGGGTGCTAGGGCCATGCCCTGAGCAGAATAGAACTCAAATGTGTATCTACCATTTCCTATAGGTGATGCATCCGTGTCCTGTTTCATGGATCAAAGTAACAAAAACAGAACTAGCACCTTTCATTATGGAATTAGTCAACCACTCCCTATCTTGAGGAACAATGGCAACTTACATAAGAACATAAGATATGCCATACTGGGTCAGACCAAGGTCCATCAAGCCCAGTATTCTGTTTCCAACAGTGGCCAATCTAGGTCATATGTACCTAGCAGTTTCCCCAAGAGACACAAGTTCCACAATGCTTGTACTGGGTCAAGCATTGATATCTTCGGTCACTTCTTAATAATGGTTTATGGACCTTTCCTCCAGGAACTTGTCCAAACCTTTTTTAAACCCAGCTACACTAACTGCACTAAAACACTCTATTATTCACCCCATACTCAAAAACAGATCCCTAAACAAGGATGATCATATAGACCCATTGCTAGCATCCCCTTCCTTGCAAAAATATTGGAGAAAATTGTGCAAATTCAACTCCAAGACTTTATAGACAGTCAGGCTCCTCTAGATGAACACCAATATGGATTCTGCCCATATCATGGAGTAGCAACACTACTCCTGGTACTATTTGATACTCTTCTATGTGACTTAGATAATGTAAACCAAGCATACCTCCTGGTGTTCCTGGACATTACCTCTGCTTTTGATAATGTAGAACATAATACCCTTCTAACAAGACTTGCTCTATTAGGCATATCTGGAGCAACCTTCAAGTGGTTTGAATCCTACTTGTCCAACCATACGCTATATTTATTTTATTCTTTTTTTTTTTTTATACCGCGCTCTTTAGAATCAGTGCCGTTTACATGTATACTAACAAGTACTTTTTATTCCCTTGTCCCCAAAGGGCTCACAATCTAAGTGTACCTGAGGCAATGTGAAAGTTGATCAGGATCTTTCATCCACCTTCCCCCAAGAACAGGGAATCCCACAGGGATCTGCACTTTCCGCCCTCCTGTTCAACATATGCCTTCAACCTATACGTAAAATCTTCAAGAAATACAACATAAGCTACCATATCTATGCAGACGATATCATGGTTTACACACCCATCGACTTAAAATGCCCCACATACCAAAACATCAACTGTATAGAGGAAGATGAATCGTGGGTAAAAGAAAACAATCTTCAAATAAATCTCAAAAAAACAGAAACACTATTCGTAACAAGAAATCAAAACTTCACCCCTCCTACATCACTGAAACTTCATGATAAAGATGTTCCAATGAAAGATGAGGTTAAATACCTAGGAATCATAATTGATAAATCTCTCTCAATGACAGCTCAAATCAAGCACATGGCAAGAACTATATTTTACAAATTAAAGACAATTCAGCACCTTCAACCCCTCCTAGATACTCATGATTTTCGTACAACTGGACTATTGTAATAACATACTACAGGGACTGCCTAAGAAGAGCCTCCAATCTCTCCAATTAGCCCAGAATGTTACAGCGAGGGTCTTATCCAAGGCAAGACTAACTGACCATATCACCCCCATTCTCTACAATCTTCACTGGCTCCCAGTGGCCAGTAGAATAAAATACACATCATTAGTCACCATTTTCAAACTTATCAATTGCATATCCTCATCATCTTTGTCTACCAAGATAGAAGCTCAACCAGAAAACAGAAGCAGAAGAAAAAGTAAAACAAATCATCTAGCAACCCCAGCCTCATTCCGCAATACAAAACAAACTACAAGTAATAGAGCCTTTTTCTTATACTGCACCAGCACTATGGAACTCCCTCCCATACACACTCGGGTCAATACAGGACCTCCTAGAATTCCGAAAAGAGCTTAAAACTTTGCTGAGGAGGAGAACAGCGGTCGCATATCGGGCCATGTGAATCCGTTTTAACTTACCCCTTTCCTCGCCATTCCCTTGGAGCTGCCAGCCTTTCAGGGAGGGAGTGATGGAAAAAAAACCCCAAAGCCAACAATAGTACCACTGATTCAGTGGCAACCATATCCTCCTTGCCCGCCCGCCCCCGCTTTTCTTGTATCAGCACCAAGGGGCCTTAAAAAAAAAAAAGCAGGGTCTTTAACTCCTGTGCTGAGGCTGATCTAGTCCCGCCCCTTCTCACACATGCATGTGTCAGAGGGGGTGAAACCAGACCTGTCTTCCTAGGGTGGAGTCTCAAAGACCCACACTTCCCTCCCCCCTTTGAAATTTCAGAGGCCTGCCGCTGCCGCACAGTAAGACAGCGGTGACAGCAGCAGCGGCAGGAGGGATGACCTGGGGGGAGCCGAGGCAGATGCTGGACCTGGACAGGAAGTAGGGAGAACAGAGGGCAGATGCAGGATGCAAAGGGTGGGGGTGGAGGGCAGCACTGCCTACAGATGGGCGGGGATCCCTGCCTTGCACAATCTTCGGGGAAGAAAAGACATGCGGCCAGAGATAAGGGAGTGTAAAAGGGGTGGAGCAAATGAAAGGTAGTGAAGAGAGACAAGAGAGGAACGGGAGAGGAACGGGAGAGAAAGAGGAGGAAAAGAAAGATAACTGAAGGTGAGAGGGATGGTTAGATGGCAGTGTGCTTGTGTTATATGAGAGGAACAGATGAGCAGTGTGTATATGCGAGACGGAGAGGGATGTGTGTTAACAAGATGGGAATGAGTTGGATTTGAGGGAGAGGGATGAATGTGTGAGGAGGGGGAAGGGAAGCATGAGTAACTTTCTATGAAAAGGTAAAAAAAACCCCAAAAGTAATACATGATAGAAAAGAAATGGGAGAGGAGAATAAAATCAGCATGGGGAGGGCGATGGAAACATTTAGAAGAAAGTCTGACAGAATGGGTAAGAAAAGAAGGAAATATAAAAATCAGAGTGGAGAAGAAATGCAAACAAATGTGGTGAGGAATGCCCTCCAGAAGAGATGGAGATAGGGGAAAATCCTGGTAGAAGTAATGAAACAGCACTAGCACACAGGATTTCCAATGCAGAGTTGAAAAAAACACAGCTCTCTACTGAGCACAGGACATGCCCCAGCTCAGGGGAGGAGACAGGCTTCTGCACTGATTGGGCACGCTCAGGGGAAGGTCAGGGCATGCCGGGAAATGAAGCCCTTTTAAATCCCCAAGCAGAGAGGGAAGAGAGGAGGAGGAAAAGAGAAAGGAGGAAAGAGAAAAAGAAGGAAAAGGAAGGAGGAAAACGCTAGAACCCTGGAGCAAGGCAGAACCTTGGAGCAGTAAACCTTGGAGCCAAGCATACTCTAAGAAAGTACCTTACTACAAGGTAGAGCCTGGGCGTGGGAAGGCTAGCAAATTCAGCACATGGAAAGAAGGTATCTGGTCTGGTAGCAAACAAGGCTACAGAAGCAAGGAAGGGAAGCAGGAAGAAAGCTTTTCTAAGAGAAATTCACAGAGCAGAGGAAATAGCAATAAGGCTGCTGAGTTTCTGAACCAGAGAGACTTCTGGAGGAAAGGTGCCAGTTCTTATTCAAACCCTGCTAAAGGTAAAGCTGACTTTTCTACTTTTAATGCTTTACTAGAGAAACCTTTTATTTGTGCTAACCTTCAAAAGGTAAACCCAGCTGCAGAAGCTGATTGCAAGTGGGGGAAGGGTGTTACCCTTACCAAAGACTTTCACACGGATAAAGAGCAGTTACAGGCTGAATTGCTTTTAAAACAGTTTCAAGAGTTTCTGGAACTGAGGTCAGGGAAGCTTAACAGGCCTGACAGAGACAGCGATAGCCTTAGCTCTGATGAATGCATGCAAGTGGATAATTACCTGCCTGCCTTAGAAGGAGACCCTTCTCCAATGGATTGCTCAATCTGCCTCAAAGAGGACAGCAATGAAAGAAACCCTTGAACACTGTATGAAAAGAATACAGGGAGTTTGCTGTACTTGCTGCCAAGCTAAAAGGTTTACAAACTGTTTTCTTTTGTGGTTTTGAGAAGCCACGCTGTGGAAGGAAACATAGAAACATGATGACAGAAAAAGACCACATGGCCTATCTAGTCTGTCCTTCCATAACAACAACTACAACAGTCCACTTTTTACCTTTAGAGATCCTCTGTGTTGGTCCCATGCTTTTTTGAATTCAGTTACTGCCCTCATCTCTACCACCTCCACTGGGAGACTATTCCACGGATCCACTACTCTTTCCATAAAGAAATATTTCCGCATATCACTCCTGAATCTATCTCCCTTCACCCTCATCCCATGTCCCCTCGTAGCAGAACTTGCTTTCAATTGAAAGAGGCTCTCTCCCTGAACATTTATGCCACGGAGGTATTTAAACATCTCAATCATATCACCTCTATCCCGCCTTTCCTCTAAGGTGTACATATTAAGATCCTAAAGTCTGTCCTCATATGCTTTATAATGAAGCCCACTAATCATTTTAGTAGCCACCCTCTGCACCGACTCCATCCTGTTCACATCCTTTTGAAGGTGCGGTCTCCAGAATTGCACACCATACTCCAAATGAGGTCGCACCATTGCACCCAAGCTTTTGCCATCGCCTTTTCTACCTGTTTAGCTACTTTAAGATCTTCAGACACAACCACGCCTAGGTCCCGCTCTTCTTTAGTGGATAAAAGTACTTCACCTCCTATACTGTATTGCTCCCTTGGATTGCTGCAGCCCAAATGCATGACCTGACATTTTTTAACATTAAATCCCAGCTGCCAAATTCTAGACCATTCTTCAAGCTTAGCTAGATCCCTCCTCATGTTATCTACACCTTCCTGGGTGTCTACTCTATTGCAGATTTTGGTATCATCTGCAAAGAGGCAAACCTTACCCGACAGCCCTTCTGCTATATCACTAACAAAGATGTTAAAAAGAATCGGACCAAGGACAGATCCCTGGGGCACACCACTGGTAGCATCCTTCTCCTCAGAGTGAGCTCCATTTACTTGTACTCTTTGTCGCCTCCCACCCAACCAATTTCTAACCCAAGCAGTAACTTTAGGGTCCATCCCTAGGGTGCTCAGTTTGTTTATAAGTCGCCTGTGAGGAACAGTGTCAAAGGCTTTACTGAAATCTAAATACACCACATCTAGAGCTCTCCCTCGGTCCAACTCCCTGGTCACCCAGTCAAAGAAATCAATCAGATTTGTCTGACAAGACCTGCCTCTGGTGAATCCATGCTGCCTCGGATCCTGCAATCCGCTGGACTCCAGAAACCTCACTATTTTCTCTTTCAGCAGCGTTTCCAATAATTTACTCACCACCGAAGTTAAACTAACCGGCCTGTAGTTTTCAACCACATCCTTACTTCCATTTTTGTGTAAAGGCACCACATGAGCCTCTCTCCAGTCCTTTGGCACCACTCCTGACTCCAACGAGGCATTGAAAAGGTCAGTCAGTGGAGTTGCTAGAACGTCCCCAAGTTCCCTCAGTATTCTAGGGTGTATCCCATCCGGTCACATCGCTTTGTCTACTTTAAGTTGAGCTAGTTTCTCACGAACACAGTCTTCTGAAAATTGTTCAAGATGTCCCTCGCTTCTGTTCTTATTTGTGGGTGTTTTCTGAGGTCCTGGTTCTTCATCTGTGAACACAGAACAAAAATATTTGTTAAGCAATTCCGCTTTATCCTTATCAGCTTCTACATATTCCCCCCCTGCACCCTTGAGTCTGACAATACCACTTTTGCCCTTCCTCTTCTCACTAATATATCTGAAATATGTCTTATCCCCCCATTTTATTGCATTGGCTGTTTCCTCCTCCTTTTGAATCTTTGCCTTCTTGACTACTTTGCTAGCTTCTCTAAGTTTTTCCAAATACAGATGCCTGTCTTCCTCTCTCTGTGATCTCTTGTATTTCATGAAGGCCTCCCTCTTTTTCTTCACTTTTTCAGCTACTTCCTTCGAAAACCATAGCGGTCTCCTTTTCCTTTTGCCTTCATTTACCATTTTAACAAAAAGGTTGGTTGCCCTTAAAATACCCCCTTTCAGTTTTGCCAACTGTTTTTCTACATCTCCCAGCTGTTCCCATCCCACTAACTACTCCCTGAGGTATTGGCCCATCTTCGCAAAGTTAGTCTTCCTAAAGTCTAAGATCCTCACCTTGGAATGGATTCTAACAGCCCTAGTCCTAATACTGAACCACACCATCTGGTGATCACTGGATGCAAAATGATCTCCCACTACAACATCAGAAACACTTTCACCATTGGTAAGCACCAAGTCCAGTATAGCCCCTTCACGTGTGGGGTCTGTTACCAATTGCCTGAATAGTTCTCCCTGTAGAGAATCCAGGATCTCCTTACTTCTAGATGATACTGCAGCAGGAATGTGCCAAACATCTGGCATATTGAAATCTCCTATCAGTAGCACTTCCCCTTTCCTAGCAATGCTGCGTATGTCTTCAATTAACTCTCTGTCCACCTCTTCCTCTTGTGAGGGAGGTCTGTATATCACACCAATGCAAATAGATTTCTCTTTCCTTCTTTCTAGTTTAACCCACAATGCCTCCTCTCTCCCTTTTAAGCTCTGTAATTCTAAAGCTTTAATAGTAGTTTTTACATATAATGCCACTCCTCTTCCCCTTCTTCCTACCCTGTCCTTTCTGAATAAAGTATAGCCAGGTATAGTTACATCCCAGTCATGGTTTTCTGTGAACCATGTTTCTGTAACTGCCACTAAATCCAAGTCAGCCACTCCCACCAAAGCTTCAACTTCAGGGATCTTATTTCCCATGCTACGGGCATTTATACACACTGCTTTCCATATGTTACCCCTGTTACCCATTTCCATAAAGGTATTTAATGTATCACCTACCTGGGGGCTTTCTTCACCCATCCCCAACAAATCTAGTTTAAAGCCCTCTTCAGTAGATTAGCCAGTCTACTACCAAAGATGCGTTGACCTTTCTTGGACAGATGGATGCCATCTCTGCTCTGCAACCCTTGGAACAGCATCCCATGGTCTAGGAAACCAAAAGGCTCTCGATGACACCATCCACGCAGCCATGCATTCATCTCCAGGATGCGAGCCTCTCTGCCTTGGCTTTTACCCTCAACAGGGAGGATTGAAGAGAACACCACCTGTGCACCTAACTGCTTCACCCTCTGTCCCAGAGCCATGAAGTCACTTTTGATACGTTCCGAGGTATACCTGGCAGTATCATTTGTTCCAACATGGATTAGCAACATTGGATAATAGTCAGTGGGCTTGATGAGTCTCGGCAAACTCTCCGTAACATCTTGGATTTTGGCACCAGGCAGACAGCATACCTCTCTGGACATCAAGTCTGGTCGGCAGATGGACGCCTCAGTACCCCTCAGAAGAGAGTCTCCAACCACCACTACCCTTCGTTTCCTTCTGGTCACTGATTCTGCAACTTTGGGGTACTTGAACTCTGGTTCTTCCCTTTCCAGGGATGCTTTCACCTCCTCCACTTCCAGGGCCGCATAATGGTTCTTCAATTCAAGGACTGGAGAAGTTGGATTGGTGATTTTGCAGGCCCTGGTGACTTGTGTCCAACCATCGACATTCTGTTGGCACCCATCTTCTCCTGTGCTGGAGAGCTTGGTTGCTGCAAGAAGCATCTCATCAATGTACTTCTCACTGTCTTGAATGCTCCTCAGCCTCGCCACCTCCTTTGAGTTCCTCCACTTGTTTCCTCAGAGCTTCAGCATGCAGGCACCCTGCACATGGAACCGGTCCTTCAACTGGCATTAGGACCTCTGTCTGGACCGAGGCAGAAGCTGCAATGGGGGCAACAGTTTTAGCAATACGATTTTTCCCAGCCATTGTTCTGTTCGTGTAGTTTAGGTATCTGTTAAAGCAAAAGAGAGAGATCTACCAAGTACCAGCCGGTTTCGCAGCTGTCCTTTCAGAGAAAAAGCAGTTAAATCTCTTTAATTATATTCAAAATGTGCTGGTCCAATTTTCTGTGATTTGTTAAAGGGGGAGGTGCCCTATAAAGCAAGGCTGCCCACTAGGGGTGGGTGGGAGTTGGGGTGGGTAGGTAGGGAACTAACATCTGATTAGGTGTTAGCAGTTTCTAAACCTGAGGAGGTTACTGGAGTTCAGCAACCTACTGTGCTCAAGGAAAGTTCCCCTAAAGCACTAAAAGAAAGTAACCTTGCTTTAAAAAATATACAAAAAACCCTTTTAAGAGCTCCCAGTCAGAGAGCTAGCAATGTAATATAATAAAACAAACAAACCCTCAAATCCTTACTGTTTGTTGATCTGTGGAGCCCTGGTTAGGAAAGCCTCAACAGGGCAGGGCACTGGAGCCTTTTATGCAGGCTTCAACTGCACTCAGGAAACAGGCCCACTAACTCCTGATTAGGAACAGCTGTTTGTTTGGTGCTGCAATAATTCTGAAAGACCACATGAGGCACTGCTGAGTTAAAGCTGCTGTGATTGTGAAAAGCCCAAGTAGAAGATAACTTAATTTCAGTTGTACTTCCTATGTTCCTGGTTTCAGCTGTTTGAGTTGAAGTTGCACCTTTTGCGTTCTGTACCATTGAATTTGATGCGCTGGAAAATATCCCCACAACAATAAATTTCTTGCAGCCTTACCATTCGTGTCACGACTACAATTTAATCCTGAAGAAAATATAAGCACACTACAAGTCCCAGAATTCCCAGGGACCACTACAAGCTTTATTCCTCAGGGACATTACAAGGCCACTCCTGCCTGTAAGCTCTCGGGCAGGAGCGTCGCACAAATGATAGATAAATAGAAAAAATATTATATAAAGTAAAACAAAGCAAATGGAGATGGAATCAGAACAAAGGATGAAAATCAAGAACTACAAAGGTTTGAAAACATTTTATTGAAAAAAAAAGTATTGGATATAAATTGGTAGACCAGAAATTCCATGCAGTGTGGCCTTAGGGCTGTTCAGACTCTGTGCAAGAGACTTGTTAAGGATCCCTTAGGAGCTTGCACTATAAGCAGTCTTGATAATTGTATATCTATCAGTTTCACCAATAAAGCTGCAATGGAATTTGTGTCGCGAATCTTGAAAGAATTCAGTAAATAGGTGAGTGTCAGAAAGCAAATGCGCTTTGCAAAACCTCCATCTAAGATGTGAGGCCCCAAGCGGTTGCCTGGTTTGTCACGCCCTAAAGCCATCACGGGTACTGCAGTTAGCACTGGATAGAAGGATGAAGAATATGAGCTTGGTGTATATGATTCCAGTGTGTTATTTTTACAGTAATATATAACATTTGATATGATATACAGTAATGTTATTGCCTTATGAGACCAGTGCTATACAGCATTACTAGCTACAATATTCCAGGATAAAACTGGAGTCATTGTAGGTTGTAGAAATAGAGTATTTTGTCAGAATCCTTTTCGTAGGTAGATGTGAGGTTTGGAAGTTGGTGTTGGCATGGTAGATTTGCTCTAGGTCCCGAATGGCCTTTTTGTTAGAGTTTAGTATTACTTCGCAATATGCCTGGCCCTAAGAGGGTATGTTGCTATTACTTAGATGATACTATGGAGGACATGTCCTAGCTCTGCTCTGCACTTGCTTTTGAAGGAGGTGCCGGGGGAGGGCTTCTGTGGATACAGAATATATGTTTGGATTTAATATAGTAATGGAGGAGAATGTGTGTGTTGGAGGACTGAGGAGAGAACTAAGATTCAGTGGAGGTTGAAAAGTGCAACCTCTTGTACTCCCCACCTTTCCTCCCCCCCCCCATCCTGATGGGGCAGCAGGTGCTGAAGCTTGCACCGCTTCCATCACTGCAGTTATTTTGGAGGGTGTAGCAAGGAATGGGACAGGGGGTGTGGCAAGAGCAGGGGTGGGGCAGGGGCAGAGCCCAGGTGTGACATGTGGCGAGTTTTTCTCTTTCGAAAAGTTGGCAACCCTCATGCCGAGGCCCGATTCAGGCCTTGGCATTGAATACCAGGGTTGCTCGGATTATCATGAAGGTAACCAGGCAGTGGCGCTGTTCAGCTGTTGCCTGCTTAGCGTCTGTGGTGAAAGTTAAGCTAGCTTTACTGCTCCTGACCTTTGCTGCAGCTCGGTTTCATAATTGCCAGATGCTGGTCCTCAGATCATTGGGGCGCGCAGAGGCAGCACCATCAAGGGGATTAACAAGGTTAGCAGATCTGCGACGTGTTTTAATCCCTTTCAGTACTGGGCCCATCAACTTAGATCAACCTCGCACGCGCATGCCCTCTCTTCCAAGGCTGAGCTAGACTTGTAGATGTTTTCACTTGCATGTTCCTCCCACCACGTAAACAGCCTTTTTTAAATGTGCCTTTATATCAATTTAGCACGTACTACTTATTGAATGATTGCATCTTGGCACACCTCTGACAACATGCATTCATTCAGTTCAATAGTAATACATGCATCATCAATTCAATGTTAATTTCATGAGGATTTCTTTTTTTTGGTTGGCTTTGAAATAAAAGGAAACAAGCCTGTATCATTGCATTTTTCATATTTTAAAATGAACGCACATTTCCAAGTGACTTTCGTGAGAATCTTTGGGGGGTTTTATAGGAGCTCTTAGCCGAATGGCCAACAGGAAGCTGGACAGCTAAGAGTGCTCACCGCGATCTTCAGGAGCACTATCCAGACAGGGCCCCTGACCATCTCCACAGACTGTCCCAGCTCTATCTGATTAGGATGGCCAATGTAACACCAATTTTTAAAAAGGGTTCCAGGGATGATCCGGGAAACTACAGACCGGTGAACCTGACGTCAGTACCAGGAAAAATGGTAGAAACCATCATAAAGAATAAAATTACTCAGCATGTAAATAGTTATGGCCTAATGGGAGACAGCCAACATGGCTTTAGACAAGGAAGATCTTGTCTTATTAATCTGTTATGTTTTTTTGAAGGTGGGAATAAACAGGTGTACAAAGGTGAGTCGGTTGGTATAGTGTATCTGGACTTTCAGAAAGCCTTTGACAAGGTCCCTCATCAGAGACTTTTGGCAAAACTAAAGAGTCATGGGATAGGAGGCAGTGTGCTACTGTAGATCAGGAACTCGTTAAAAGTTAGAAAGCAAACGGCCTCATCTCGGACGACTTCACGTTGGGAAGGGGTACAAGGCAGGGCTGTCCTCTATCGCCCTTGCTCTTTGTTCTTTCCCTAGACCCGTTGATTCGTACCATAGTAACTTCGGGAGAGATACAGGGAGTGGGGCTACGGTCGCAAACCTTCCTTATCTCAGCCTTCGCTGATGATCTGCTAGTCCATTTGATGTCTCCGGCCACCTCCTTACAATCGCTTTTAGACGAGTTCCAGCGGTTCGGAGCAATTGCAGGCTTGCGCATTAATAAAGATAAGTCGGAAGTAGTAGATGTCTTGGGGCATTTCCGAACTTCTTGGAGGGGATCCTTCCCTTTGCGGTGGGCAGACAAAGAATTTATCTATTTGGGTATAACATTGACCGGAAACCCCCAGGACTTATACCGGCGTAACCTAGATCGGATACTGCGGCAGTTGGCGGTGCAGTTAAGTGCGTGGGGACCCCTCCCGCTGTCACTGGCAGGGAGGATAGCGGCAGTGCAAATGATAGTTCTACCTAGAATCTTGTACTGGCTGCAGACCCTGCCAGTTTGGTTGCTTCGACGGGACTTGTGTAGAATGGAGGCTCTGCTTAAGCGCTTTCTTTGGCGAGGGCGGCGGGGCGCGGGTCTCATGGAATCGCATGCTTGGAAACTGGCGAGAGGGCGGTATGGGCCTTCCAGACTTGAAGACCTATGCATTGGCCTGTCAAGCGAGACACCTGGGTGATTGGCTGGGGGAGACGGAAGTATATACGCCTAGGTCCTTAGAGGAGTGTTTGGTGGCCCCTGCGACTCTCCTGGCGTCTTTGCATGGCACATCCACGGTTTTCACAGGTACTAGCCGACGGAGTCCATTAGTGGACTCGGCCCGACGCACATGGCAACAACTTAACAAATATTGGCGGGAAACGTGGAAGGTGTCTTGTTGGTTGCCACTGCAGGGCAATGCTCAATTCACTCCAGGGTCCGAGACTGCGGTGTTTTGGGACTGGTGGCTACGTGGCCTCCGGTGGATAGGGCACTTGGTAGACCAAACGGGAAACTGTAAATCATTCCGAACGCTCGGTCGGGAATACGATCTCCCCGACACGCATTGTTTTGCATACATACAAGCCTCCCACTATGTGGCTGCACTGCCGCGCGCAGCGCTACAGGCTGAGCGCT
Source organism: Ichthyophis bannanicus (assembly GCA_033557465.1). Lineage (NCBI taxonomy): Eukaryota > Metazoa > Chordata > Amphibia > Gymnophiona > Ichthyophiidae > Ichthyophis > Ichthyophis bannanicus. The sequence goes on along the minus strand of CM066047.1, from coordinate 62,950,164 downwards.
CAGCTCGTATTTTGGAATTTTTTCGGCTGGGAGAGGAGCGCCCGGCGTCGATTTCCAATTTGAAACATAACTTGGAGTGCTACCGCCCCCTCCCTGACTATAGTGGAGTCGAAAGAGCTTGGGCGACCGAATTGGGAGTGGACGTACAGCTGGGATTGGTATTGACGGCATTGAAACGGATTAGCCGACTAGTTCAAGGAGTGCGTTGGCGTGAGATTCAATTTAAGTGTGTGACTAGGGCTCATTTTTCGCCACGGCGGGCATTGCGCAGTCGGCTGGACACGGATGGCTCCTGCCCACGTTGTTCGGAGTCCTTAGCTACTCTCCTACACATGTGGTGGGGTTGTCGGGGAATACGGGCATACTGGGCACGGATATGCAGATTCCTTTGCACGCTGCTGCAGCGAAGGCTACATTGGACCGGCCTATTTGTGGCACTTGACCAACTGCCGACCCCTGGACCAGTGAAGGCTGGTGAGAGCTTGCTGGTGCGGAAGGCCTGTCTGGTGGGTAAAGGGCCGATTCTCCGGCTATGGCGGGAACGCCAATTGCCTACTTTTAGTGAATGGCGGAATAACTTTCATCAATTAATGCTAACGGAGCGTTGGTTGGCGCGGGGCAGTGCCAGGCGCTGGACAGTTTTTCTGTCAGTGTGGGAGCCATATATTCAGCAGTTGGGACCCCACAGTCGTAATGCAACCCTCCAAGGGGGGAGCTGAATGATGGAGGTCTTGAGTAGTGGGTAGGCGATAGCTGCTTTACAGCTTTGATGATAATTGGCTTATGCAGTCGGTAATGGAGTGAGGGTGGGTGGGTGGGTGAGGGGAGGGGGACGGGAGAAGGGGGGTTGGGATATAATGTAAAATGCCCACCTATTGTATTATCTTTCTGTTGGCACCCGGGGGGGTGAAGAGTTAACCCTCCCCGTGGGGCCGTCTGTTGATATGTTGTTTGGATTTTATGGTGGACTAAATAAAGCTTTCAAAAAAAAAAAAAAAAAAAGTTAGAAAGCAGAAGGTAGGGCTAAATGGCCAATTTTCCCAATGGAGAAAGGTGAATAGTGGTGTACCCCAGGGATCTGTGCTGGGTCCGCTGCTTTTTGACATATTCATAAATGACCTGGAAAGTGGAATAACGAGTGAGGTTATCAAATTTGCAGATGACACAAAAACTATTTAAAGTTGTTAAAACCCAAGAGGATTGTGGAAAATTGCAAGAGGATCTTGATAAATTGGAAGACTGGGCATCAAAATGGCAGATGAAATTGAATGTGGACAAGTGCAAGGTTATGCACCTAGGGAAGAACAACCCAAACTATGGTTACACGATGCAAGGTTCCACATTGGGAACCACCACCCAGGAAAAAGATTTAGGCGTCATTGTGGATAACATGTTAAAACCCTCTGCCCAATGTGCAGCGGCGGCCAAGAGAGCAAATAGAATGCTAGGTATCATAAGGAAAGGAATGGAAAATAAAACAAAAGATATTATAATGCCTCTATACCGTTCCATGGTGAGACCGCATCTTGAATATTGTGTGCAATTCTAGTCGCCGTATCTTAAAAAGGATATAGCGTTATTAGAAAAGGTTCAGAGAAGAGCCACCAAAATGGTAAAGGGGATGGAAGAATACCCCTATGAAGAGAGGCTAAAAAGGTTAGGGCTCTTTAACCTGGAAAAGAGACGGCTGAGGGGAGATATGATAGAAGTCTATAAATTAATGAATGGAGTGGAACGGGTAAACATAGATCGATTGTTTACGTTATCAGAATATAGAAAGACTAGGGGACATGCAATAAAGCTACAGGGTAAACTATTTAAGACTAATAAAAGAAAATATTTTTTCACTCAACGTGTAATCAAACTGTGGAATTTGTTAGCGGAGGATGTAGTAAAGGCTGTTAGTGTAGCTGGGTTTAAAAAAGGTTTGGACAAGTTCCTGGAGGAAAAGTCCATAAACCATTATTAAGAAGGAACCCAGGATATCAATGCTTGACCCAGTACAAGCATGGTGGAACCTGTGTCTTTTGGGGTAACTGCTAGGTACGTATGACCTAGATTGGCCACTGTTGGAAACAGGATACTGGGCTTGATGGACCTTGGTCTGACCCAGTATGGCATATCTTATGTTCTTATATATGTTGTTAGTACAGGGATAGTCGCCACCTATCCAGCCAACTTAGTCTACTTGAAAAGCTGTCCTAAGTTGAGAGCCAGATTAGTGGTGGTGTAAATCATCACTTATCGGATGAGGTTGCCATTTATCCAGTTAGTGCTGCTCAGCCCCAGTACTTGGTGGCAGCTCCTATCCGGATATTACTACTGACTATGCCGCCAATATTTAAGCGTCATGGCTCACTGTCATGGCATCTGGATATCAGCCCCATAGAAAAAATCGGCCCCATAGTGCTTTTTCTGTATGTAAAGTTCATTTTACATGAAGAAAATGGCTTTTATACAATTGCATGGGGTATACATGCATAAAAAGTAAATAGATGGTGCCTACTATTACAAGATCTGCATGTAGGCGCTCCCAGGGACCATAGATTAGGTGGAAGCAGGGCAGAGTTGTAACGTATGTGCATATACTATATAATACGCATGTACTCAGAGAGAGTTTGCAGACCCATTTACGCCCCCTTCAGATCAAGTATAAATTTGTGTGAAAACATTTGTGTATTACTGGGGTTCGTTGTATGGGTCTATTTTATAAACGCACAAAGGTGATTATGCTGCATTTATAAAATAAGGAAACAAAATCCATCAAATCAGAGAAGAAAAAAATATACCAATACCTGCAAACTCCCCATATGAAAATAGTATTAAACATCTTTTTGGCCTATCAAATGTAAGTCTCCATATGATAGACTTCTCCTGATTCGCAGCATAGTCAATATCATCTTTGATCCATTTTATTTTTTAGGAGATTTTATTTTTCAATCTTAGTACTCTTTCAATTTAAAAGAAAAAAATCTAAAAAGAAAAATATTTTTAAAGAGCATCCAGTGTTAACAGGAAAATCCTTATCTGGATTAAAAGCAAAACCACATGTACAAATGGTCATCACAAACTTGTGGTCATCGCAATTGGTGTGAACTTGCTATTGCAGGCTCTGAATGGAAGTATCCTGCTGATGGGAGAACTTTTCAGTCTTATCCTACTACTGACTGTGATTCCACCTTTATGCTCATTGGCATTCATAGGAAGGAAAAAATGGAAGATTCCGCTTAGACTCAATGTGGTATATTTACTAAAGCCTGCGGTGATAACGCACATGTGAGCCTTGTTACCAGTGTAGAGACCCATGCTGACTCCAGGGGGCATGTGAATTCATCCTCCCCCCCCCCCACACACACACAATTAGCATGGTGTTAAGATGCGCCTTTATGCAAGCCAGCATGGGGGTGCACTAAACACCACCCATTGAGGTAACTCAACATGTGACCTTTGCTTATAAGACGCAGATATCATTTTTCCTTTGGGAAGTTGAGTAAAAGAAAAGAAACTGGACCTTGGAATCTGGGCGTGAATTCTCTCTAATGATGAAAGCATTCTAACTGATGCACAATGAGAAGTGGTGGTAATCTTTTGAAACGCAGTGCCATGTTGGGATTATATCTACTTGAATTGATGCCATTTTATTTATTTTTTAACAAATTTTTTTATACCGCTTTATCATTTCAGTCAAAGTGGTTTATATTGGAACTTAAACTTGGCAATGGGCATTAATAACTTGGATTTTTCTGAAGCAATGGAGGGTTCAGTGACTTGCCCAAGGCCACAAGGAGTGCTAGTGGGAATTGAACCCTGGTCTCTTGGTGTCCCAAGCCAGTGCTCTAACCATTAGGCTAGTGGCAGTGAGTGCATCCATCCTATTAGCTTGCATAATGCTCACTCTGCTCACTCTCCAACCCTAAACCTCCTACTTGGGACTCTAATGTACCATGGACACTTGACACCAAAATCCAACAGTGTCATGGCCCCACACTAGCTGTCAATATGTGTCCAATGCACACCTTTAGTACATACCAGACCCACGCTGACAGCTAACGTCCTTTAGGAAAAGACCACCTTGGATGGTCCAAAACAATGTGTCGGGCATAAAATAAATAACGTTTTGGTCTTTTCATATAGCTGCCCGGTTACAGAATTTGCTTGTGTGTATGTAGCTTCCAGGAGATAAGCTCTCTTGTATACAGTGATGATATATGAGTGGGGCATTCTGAACTAGGAAAGTGCATGAATTGAAATATCTCCTATATTGTTTCATGTCTCTTTTTTTATCTGAAACGGAAGAAAAAAAAAAAAGCAACACTTTCCATCTGTCTTAATGTGCACAACTGAGCAACAGTTCATACTATTGACGACATTTCCCCATGAAAATAGCACAAATGGCATGGGAGACTAAATAAAATAAATGTTTGGCTTGCACACCTCTCTTCTGAACCCACTTAAGAAATGAATAAAAAAATAGAGATATCCATAAACTTATTTTTACCTGCGCTATGATTTGACACATACGAGCACCTTCCTGGGTCAAGCTGAATAGGGTGCCGATCGCTGCCTCAATGCTGTCGATATTATCAGAAGAGTTTACGTCTCTCACCAGATTCTGTAGGACAGAAAGAAGAGGGGTGACAAAATATCAGTTACTTCTATAGAGAAAGTCACAATGGACCATCATTCTGATGGAACGTGGCTAATCTAATGGGCTTTAGCATATGCAATATATAGAGAGAGCCATGCATATGATATTCAATATTTTTAGTCTTTAAAATAAAAATAGAAGTTCTAGGGATAATAAAAATTTTGTTTTGTTGGAGTAATAAGTTAGGGGCCCTTCTAACACTGGGCGCTAGGGTGTTGCAAGTAATGTACTATAAGTACCAAAACTATGACGTGTTAGGTGCAACACCACTATGTTAACTGTTGGGGGTGGGGAAAGCATTTCCCTGGCAGTTAACACAGAGCATGTTCCCCCTACCATGGGCTGTATTAGCATGGGTACACGTAACTCTACCTATTGAGGTGGCATTAGGTAAACCTATGTTATTGCAATGTGAACCCAGGGCTAACTGAGCTGAGCTCATCACGCCCACTCTCTGCCCCTATCCCGCCCATTCATGACCCTAATGCGGGTTGCACAGTTACCGTGGGAATCATCCCACACTGTCATGACCTCACGCTAGTTAGCAACACGTGCCAGATCACGCACTGCCAGGTAGCGCCCTTTAGTAAAAGACCCCTTTAATGTTGGAGGTACAAGGACTACCAATCTCTGGGAGAGAAACTCAAGCCCATTGTGAACACTGTTGAATTCTCAGAGGTTCTACCTGTTCTTGGTAAGGGGACAAAAAGGCTGCATCGCATTAACAGCTTTAATACATGGCTCCAGACCTGGTGCAAACAAGAAGGATTCAGATTTATTGGCGACTGGGGTAACAGATGGACCAACAAGAGACTATACTGTGCTGATGGACTACATCGCTCTGTCGCAGGGAAAAGAATCAAGTGAAAAATTCAGGCAGTATGTGGATATGCATTTAAACTAGAAAAAGGGAGTGACGGATGTGGAAGGTCGAGCTCTGGACGTCACCCCCTGCAAAAGCATATTAAAATCAGAAACAGCCACACTTTTAAACCACGCATCAAAAACAAGTGGGAAGATGTAGGCAGAACAAAATCAATGCAAAATACACACAAGCCAGTTAAATGCTGGAAAGCAATGAGCACAAATGCTCGAAGCTTAGCCAACAAAGTTCCAGACCTGGAAGCCCTAATGGTGGAAATGGATTTGGACATTGTGGCCATTACAGAAACATGGCTTAATGAATTGCATGATTGGGATATAGCCATAGCTGGCTATAATCTATTCAGAAGAGACAGAGAAAATGGAAGAGGAGGAGGAGTAGCCTTGTATGTCAAAAGCAATATTAAAGCTACTGAAATGCATGGGGCATGGGGAAAAGAAGAAGCACTCTAGATTGTATTGGAAAGAGGAGATGGCACTGTCGTCCATACTGCTGTAGTCTACAGACCTCCGACACAAATTGAAGAGATAGATAACGAACTGATTATAGATATTGGCAAGATAGTCACGAAGGGGGAAGTGATAATATTGGGTGACTTTAATCTACCGGATGTGGATTGGATTACTCCTTCTGCGCATCTGGAAAGAAGCAAAAAATTTGTGGATGCTCTCCAAGGTGCGTTACTTAGACAAATGGTGATGGATCCAACCAGGGAAAGCTCAACACTGGATTTAGTGCTCACCAATGGTGATTGCGTGTCGAATGTCTGCGTGAGTACCCCTGTGAGCAGCAGCAATCATCACATGGTGTGGTTTGAGATAAAAGCCATGGTACAGGCCAATCATAGAAAGCTCAAAGTTCTAAACTTCAAAAACACCAACTTCAATAAAATGGCCAAGTACCTAAAGGAGGAGCTGACAGGGTGGAAGGAGATAAGGGAAGTGGAACTGCAATGGGCTAAACTAAAGGTGGCAATAAAAGGGGCAACAGATAAATATGTAAAAAAAGTAAACAAAAACAAGAGGAAAAGAAAACCTGTTTGGTTTTCCAAAGAAGTGGCTGCTCAAATAAAGGCAAAAAACACAGCTTTCGCAAAATTCAAAAGCTCACAAACAGAAGAACACAGAAATGAATACAGGATCAAACTCAAAGAGACAAAAAGAGAAATAAGGATAGCAAAATCAAAGGCAGAGGAAAAGATGGCTAAAGATGTTAAGTGTGACGACAAAACTTTCTTCAGGTATATTCAGGAAAGGAAGAAGATCGGTGGAATTGCAGGACTCAGAAGTGCTGCAAACAGACTCGTGGAAAGTGACATTGAAAAAGCGAATTTGCTAAACGAATACCTCTGCTCTGTTTTTACTAAAGAAAGTCCTGGAGAAGGACCATCTGTGATGCTGAAATATAAAAATGGGAATGAAGTAGATACCACACCATTCACAGAAGATGAAGTGTTAGAGCAACTTGCAAAACTGAAAGTGGACAAGCCATGGGACCAGATGGGATACATCCCAGAATACTGAAAGAGCTCTGAGAGGTTCTTGTAGGGCCGTTAAAGGATGTTTTCAACAGATACTTGGAAACAGGAGAGGTTCCTCATGACTGGAGAATGGCTGATGTCATACCTCTATACAAAAGTGGTGACAGGGAAGAAGTGTCAAACTACAGGCCTGTGAGCCTTACCTCGGTGGCGGGAAAAGTAATGGAGGCACTCCTGAAAGAGTGAATAGTGAACTTTCTCAAAACCAACAGGTTGCAGGACCCGAGGCAACATGGTTTTACCGAAGGACGATCTTGCCAGACAAATCTGAATGAGTTCTTTGACTGGGTGACCAGGGAACTAGATCAGGGGCATGCGATGGATGTCATCTACCTGGATTTCAGCAAAGCCTTTGATACTGTTCCTCATAGGAGGCTTATCAATAAACTCAGTAGCTTGGGAACGGATCCCAAGATGGTAAATTGGATCAGAAATTGGTTGACTGACAGACGACAGAAGGTGATGGTAAATGGAGCTCACTCAGATGAAGGGAAGGTGATTAGCGGGGTGCCCCAGGGCTCGGTCCTGGGCCAGGCACTGTTCAATGTATTTGTGAGTGATATTGCTGAAGGACTGAATGGAAAAGTCTGTCTTTTTGCAGATGACACAAAAATTTGCAACAGAGTGGACTCCCCCGAGAGAGTGGTTAACATGTGGAAAGATCTAAAAAAGCTGGAAGAATGGTCTAATGCTTGGCAATTAAGATTTAATGCGAAGAAGTGCTGAGTCATGCATTTGGGTAGCAGAAATCCAAGGGAAATGTACGCGATAGGGGGCAAGAGGTTGGTGTGCACGGATCAGGAGAAAGAGCTTGGTGTGATTATTTCTGAAGATCTCAAGGTGGCAAAACAGTGCAACAAGGCAGTGGCAAAAGCCAGGAGGATGTTGGGCTGCATACAAAGAGGAATTACCAGCAGAAAGGTAGAGGTACTTATGCCACTGTACAAGTCACTGGTGAGGCCTCATTTGGAATACTGTGTTCAGTTTTGGAGACCATACCTTGCAAAATATGTAAAAAGACTGGAAACTGTTCAGAGGAAAGCAACCAAAATGATTTGGAGACTGCATCAGAAGCCTTAAGAGAAGAGACTTGAAGACCTAAACATGTACACTTTGGAGGAGAGGAGGGGCAGGGGAGCTATGATTCAGACCTTTAAATATTTAAATGGAAATAATGAACAAACAAACCTCTTCCAAAGACGGGGAAGCTGTAAAACTAGAGGGCATAACATGAAGCTGCAAGGGGGTAAATTGAAAGGCAATGTCAGGAAATACCTTTTCACTGAAAGGGTGGTGGATGCTTGGAATGCCCTCCCAATGGAAGTGGTGGGGGCAAACACGGTGATGGAATTCAAAATGGCATGGGACAGACACAGTGGATCCCTTTACAACAACAGGATAAAATCCAAATAAACTGAACCATCTAATTTCTCAACAAATAGGGGTGTCCTCCATGGAGTGGTGGGTTCACCTCCTGAGCAGAGTCATGGGGAGGGGTGGCCTGCACAGAGCGGCAGGAGCACCTACTCTTGCCATCATACTAGGCAGACTAGATGGACCATACTGGTCTTTATCTGCCATCATTTACTATGTTACTATGTATGCCGGGGCTCTCTAAATATTTCTATCTTCCTAGAAGGAATTTGGTTATTGTAATCCCACAAACCTTTAGTATATTTGCTTCTCCAAAGCTTATTTCTTTACCAAAGGGGAAGATTTCCCTTTCTGCCTGTTTTTCCTATGCCCACAAATGTACCCTTATGAAAACTGCATCCAGCTCTCTCTGGCTCAGAGTACGAGCGCTGCCAGCAGCAGACCTACTTTTCCCTGTGAAGAAAACAAGGGACACTAGGGGCAGCGCTGGGATAGTCCAGCAGATATACACAGGGAGAGTTCATTTTGAAATCTCTGTGGCTGCTTTCTCCTTATTTTAACCACATACTTTGCAGCTGTAAGGCATGTGGGGAAGAGATTATTCATAGTACCAACCTAGCTATGCATTACTTTAGCTGGACTGAGGAAGCTAATTTTCAGATAGGCTAGTTTCCCTGCATAAACAGCTATTTAACCAGGGAAATGGCTTTGAAAATAGTCCTCTCCAAGCTTTATTGATAAAAGAATTTCTACCACTTTGGATCAATACAAAACACTTATAAAAATAAACTCCTTAATATCAAATAGAAATGGATATCAGTCAGAGACACTGTAGAAGTGAGTTTCATTCTGCTGCATAATATATTGTACCTAATGCATAGGACAGGTTTCCAAGTATAAAGACAAAGCTGGAAGATTACAGAGTGCTAACTTTAGCAAATCAGCAAAGCTAGGAAAGTAGTCAGGAAAACAAAATCCAAAAAGAAGAAATAGCCAATGCAATAAAATGGGGGGACATTTTTAGATATGTTAACAAGAGGAGGAAGGACAAAAGTGGTATTATCAAACTCAAGGGTGAAGAGGAGGAATATGTAGAAGCTGATGAGGATAAAGTGGAATTGCTTAACAAATATTTCTGTTCTGTGTTCACAGATGAAGGGGTCAAGAGCAGGACCTCAGAAAACACCCACAAACAGGAACAGAAGTGAAGGAGATCTTGAACAATTTTCAAAAGACTGTGTTTGTGAGGAACTAACTAAACTAAAAGTAAACAAAGCGATGGGGCCAGGTGGGATACATCCAAGAGTATTGAAGGAACTTTGGTAGGTTCTAGTGGCACCACTGAATGACCTGATGCTTCTCTAGAATTGGCAGTGATCCCAGGACAGTTGGCTGACCTCTGTACTGTGTAGATTAATGGAAATGCTGCTAAAACAGAGGATAGTGAAGTTTATGAAGTCCAGCGGATTGCAGGATCTGAGACAGCATGAATTTACTAGGGGTGGGTCTTGTCAGACAAATCTGATTGATTTCTTTGATTGGGTGACCAGAGAGTTGGACCAAGGGAGAACTCTAGATGTGGTATACTTAGATTTTGGTAAAACCTTTGACACCATTCTGCACAGGTGACTTATAAGTAAATCGAGTTCCCTAGAGATGGACCCTAAAGTGACTGACTGGGTTAGGAATTGGTTGAGTGGGAGGCAACAAAGGGTACAAGTAAATGGAGCTCACTCGGAGGAGAAGGTTACCAGTGGTGTGCCGCGGGGATCGGTCCTTGGTCTGCTTCTTTTTAACATTTTTGTTAGTGATATTGTGGAAGGGCTGTCGGGTAAGGTTTGCCTTTTGTGGACATCCTGTTTGTATGAGAAGTCAGCATCGGGTGTCAGAACGACAGAAGCAAACAGCCTCATGGTAAGCTCCATATGGCTGTTTGCAGCTATTTCCACCGCTGACTGTCCCTGAGAGGGGTGGCAGCATTGGCAATGGGTGCTGTGTGAGGGATGGCACAAAGAATGAGGTTTGCCTAGAATGGCCTTGTGCCAGCCCTACTAGCCAGGCCTTATGTCTGTTTATTGAGCACCATTCACCACCACAATCCTAGCCTCCCCTGCTGCCAACTGCTGTTACCATCCCAAGTCTTCTCTCTCTTCCTCTCCCCTGCAGGAGGAGGAGATGGCCCCAGGCTCTGTATTCTCTCTCTCCTCCTGGCACGATTCGGGGGGGAGGGGGGAGTCAAGAGATTGTGATGATCTCAGCAGGAAGAGAGAATGAAGTGGTAATGTGGTCACCTTCAGAAGTGGGGAGAATGGATGAGCAAAGAGGTGAGCTGGTAGTTGGGAGAGAAAAGTGGAAATATGGTTGTCTCTGGAGGGACAGCATGGGGAGGGGGGCTAGAAAGTGGGAATATGAGCACGCAGAAGGGAGGAGAGAAGCTGATAAAGAAGGAATGATCGGGATAGTGGAGGAGTGAGCACTGAACCAGCTTGGTTGAGAAGAGAGAGAAGGAGAAAGGGAAGTGGAAGAATGGTTTGTTGTAGTGGTAGAGTGTGTGTGAAGGTGGAGGAAGAAAGTGGGGATATGAGCCTGTAGGAGAGAAGAGTGAGAAACTGAGAAAGAAGGAATGATTGGGATAGTGGATGAGTGAGCACCGAGCCAATCTGTTAGGTAGAGAGGCAGGGCCAGTCCATCCACTAGGCAGCTGCCTAAATTGGTTGGCTTGGGTGGGTGGCAGCAGCATCAGCACACAGGACTGGCCTTGCACCCCCCACACCCAGCTACCACTGATTCCATCATGGGGGGTGGAGGTGGCAAAAAGTAGCAGCTTTTTGCCGCTACTTTCTTGCCCGCGGCAGGTCATGCCCTTCAGCATCCATGGAAGGGGATCAAAACAGCAAGCCATGTGTGTTGAAGGACATGGGAAGAAATGTGGCTTGGCAGGGGTGGTGTGGCCGAGGTTTCTGCCCTATATGTGGGGATGTGTCTTGTGAAGTAAAGTTGGGAAGGAAGAGATGAGGAAATGAGATAGAAGGAATGAGTCCGAGGATTGAATCTTGGGGTTGGCGGGGGGGGGGGGAGGTAGATGAGCTGCCAGGGGAGTGGTCGAACCTGGAGGGCTATGAGCTTAGGGGTGGGGAAGCTGGAAGGAACACAAGGGAAGAGGCAGAGAGGAAGCAGAAGAGAGAGGGGCACGGAAAAGGAGGGAGGGTAAATAAAATGGTGAATAGTAGTGCTTGCAGGAGAAGAATAGGGGTGCCACAGACAATCTCCTCCACCTGCTGTGATAACAAAACTTGGAGAATAAAGGGGATGATTCACTCCTTCCACCAATTCAAACACTTCACCCAGACATTTACTGCCCATGCAATCACACACTCGATCACCCACCTAAATCCATTCAATTACCCATGCACAGATCCCAACTGTACAGCTGTAGGCATCCTTCCACCCTTTCTAACATCCCATACCCAAATATTCACTACCCATCCCTCACATATGCAATCATCCGCATACTCGGATCTATTTAGTCACATGCCCACACAAAAGCTGACCTTAATGATACTTGTAGGCACATTCCCAGCTCACCTACCCACAGTCTCCACCTAAAAAGAGGCAGAGGAATGCTTGAGAAACTAGACTTCAACTTGTAAGCTAGAGTGTCTCTGGCATGGTGAGTACGCCAGATAATTACTCTTTAAAAGAATAGATTTATGTATATCTTACTGAATTTAAGAAACCCAATGAATTTGTTCCATTTATTGCTGAGTAATAATTTGTTTTGGTTACTATCTGATTTTGCATAGTAACATAGTAAATGACGGCAGATAAAGACCAGTATGGTCCATCTAGTCTGCCCAGTAAGATGGCAAGAGTAGGTGCACCTGCCGCTCTGTGCAGGCCACACCTCCCCATGTCTTTGTTTTAGAGTTGAACCCACCGATCCGTGTAGGACACCCCTGTATGTTGAGAAATTAGTTAGCTAAGTTTATTTTTATTTTATCCTGTTGTTGTAAAGGGATCCACTGTGTCTGTCCCATGCCATTTTTAATTCTGTCATTGTATTTGCCCCCAACACTTCCATCAGGAGGGCATTCCAAGCATCCACCACCCTTTCAGTGAAAAGGTATTTCCTGACTTTGCCTTTCAATTTACCCCCTTGTAGCTTCATATTATGTCCTCTAGTTTTACAGCTTCCCCGTTTTTGGAAGAGGTTTGTTTGTTCATTATTTCTCTAAGTATTTAGAGGTCTGAATCATATTTCCCCTGTCTCTCCTCTCCTCAAGAGTATACATATTTAGGTCTTCAAGTCTCTTATCATAAGGCTTCTGACGCAGGCTCCAGATCATTTTGGTTGCCTTCCTCTGAACAGTTTCCAGTCTTTTTATATCCTTTCCAAGATACGGTCTCCAAAACTGAACACAGTATTCCACATGAGGCCTCACCAGTGACTTATACAGTGGCATTAGTACCTCTTCCTTTCTACTGGTAATTCCTCTTTGTATGCAACCCAACATCCTCCTGGCTTTTGCCACTGCCTTGTCACACTGTTTTGCCACCTTGAGATCCTCAGAAATAATCACACCAAGGTCTTTCTCCTGGGCCATGCACAGCAACCTCTCGCCCCCTATCACATACATTTCCCCTGGATTTCTGCTTTCCAAGTTCATGACACTGCACTTCTTCACATTAAATCTTAACTGCCTATCATTAGACCATTCTTCCAGCTTTTGTAGATCTTTCCTCATGTTATCCACTCTCTCAGGGGAGTCCACTCTGTTGCAAATTTTCGTGTCATCTACAAAATGACACTTTTCCATGCAGTCCTTCAGCAATATCACTCACAAATACATTGTACAGTGCCAGGCCCAGGACCGAACCCTGGGGCACCACACTAATCACCCTCCTTTCATCCGAGTGAGCTCCATTTACCATCACCTTCTGTCGACTGTCAGTCAACCAATTTCTGATCCAGTTCACCACCTTGGGACGCATCCCCAAACTACTGAGTTTATTGATAAGCCTCCTAGGAGGAACAGTATCAAAGGCTTTGCTGAAATCCAGGTAGATGACATCCATCACATTCCCCTGATCTAGTTCTCTGGTCACCCAGTCAAAGAACTCAATCAGATTTGTTTGGCAAGATCGTCCTCAGATCATGCAACCTGTTCGTTTTGAGAAAGTCCACTATTCGCTCTTTCAGAAGTGCCTCCATTACTTTTCCTGCCACCGAGGTAAGGCTCACAGGCCTGTAGTTTGTCACTTCTTCCCTGTCACCATTTTTGTGAAGAGGTACCACATCTGCCCTCCTCCAGCCCTGAGGAACTACTCCTGTTTCCAAGGATCTGTTGAAAACATCCTTTAACGGCCCTGCAAGAACCTCTCTGAGCTCTTTCAGTATCCTGGGATGTATCCCATCTGGTCCCATGGCCTTCTTCACAGATACACCAGTTTTGCAGGTTGTTCTAACACCATCTTCAGTGAATGGTGTGGTATCTACTTCATTCCCATTTTTATATTTGGGAGTCACAGATGGTCCTTCTCCAGGATTTTCTTTAGTAAAAACAGAGCAGAAGTATTTGTTTAGCAATTTTGTTTTTTCAATGTCTCTTTCCACAAATCCGTTCCCAGCACTGCTGAGTCCTGCAATTCCATGTCTGATTTTCCTCCTCTTCTGAATATACCTGAAGAAAGTTTGTCGCCACACTTCACATCTTTAGCCATCTTTTCCTCTGCCTTTCATTTTGCTTTCCTTATTTCTCTTTTTGTCTCTTTTAGTTTGATCCTGTATTCCTTACTGTGTTCCTCTGTTTGCAAGCTTTTGAATTTTTTGAAAGTTGTGTGTTTTGCCTTTATTTGAGCAGCCACTTCTTTGGAGAACCAAATAGGTTTCCTCCTCCTCTTGTTTTTATTTACTTTCCTCACATATTTATCTGTTGCCCCTTTTATTGCCACATTTAGTTTAGCCCATTGCCATTCCACTTCCCTTATCCCCTCCCACCCTGCAACTCCTCCTTCAGGTACTTGGCCATTCTACTGAAGTCAATGTTTTTGAAGTTTAGGACTTTGAGCTTGCTATGATTGGACTGCTCTTTGACTTTTATCTCAAACCACACCATGTGATGGTCGCTGCTGCTCACAGGGGCACCCACCCAGACATTCAACACGCTCTCACTGTTGGTGAGCACTAAATCCAGCATTGAGCTTTCCCTGGTTGGTTCCATCACCATTTGTTTAAGTGATGCATCTTGGAAAGCATCCACAATTGTTTTGCTTCTTACCAGATTCACAGAAGGAGTACTCCAATCCACATTGGGTAGATTAAAGTCACCCAATATGATCACTTCCCCCTTTGTGGCTATCTTGGCAATATCTATAATCAATTCATTGTCCATCTCTTCAATTTGAGTCGTAGGTCTGTAGACTACAGCAGTATGGACGACAGTGCCATCTCCTCTTTCCAACACAATCCAGAGCGCTTCTTCTTTTCCCCATGCCCCCAGGATTGCAGTAGCTTTAATATTGCTTTTTACACTTTCTCTGTCTCTTCTGAATAGATTATAGCCAGCTATGGCTATATCCCATTCATGCGATTCATTAAACCATGTTTCTGTAATGTCCACAATGTCCAAGTCCATTTCCGCCATTAGGGCTTCCAGGTCTGGAACTTTGTTGGCTAAGCTTTGAGCATTTGTGCTCATTGCTTTCGAGCATTTAACTGGCTTGCATGTATTTTGCATTGATTTTGAATTTTCAGCCACTAAAAAGGGCTCACAATGGAAAAGGGTTTAGGAAGCACTGCCTTAGTGCCTGGACAGCCAGAGAAAGCTTGTGTGGTTGACAGGGGTGCGATATCCTTAACTAGAGGCAAGCGGGCATTTTAGAAGTCCACAAAGGTTGGATACCAATGTAAAAGACAATTGCAGGAAGACGCCATTTACACATGTACTGCAGATGCAAAGGGGATTAGAACAGGGTGCTACTCTGTTGGAGAGGATCAGATTGGGGGCTTTCGCAGTTGAAGGGATCAATTGGGGGGGGGGTGCTTAGATCAGCTCTCAAGGTACACAGTGGGAAAGGTAGGGCTGGTTGATTGGGGGGGAGGGGGTGTCTCTGGCCACAATCTCTTGTTTCCCTTTAGTGTAGTGCCTATTGTGAAGGGTACAGCCAACGGCAAAGACATTTCACTGTCTGCACATGATTGTGAATACGCAAACAGACATGTGTTTGCTCCCCCTTCCCTAAGCAAGCAGGAGGAAGAGCCAGTGAGATCATGGCCCTGCCGGCATGAAGAACTGGGGCTGCGGTCTCCAAAGCCGGCAGAAGTCTTCAGGTCACACTGGCCAGCCTGAAGAGGAGGATGGGAAAGGTGCCAAAGAAGGAGTGAGAGAGGACACAGAACATAAGGAAAAAGGTGAGTGAAGACTGGAGCATAAGGGAAGGGGCGGGGTCAGGAGGAAAGAAAGAGGTTGGGAATAAGGGAAGGGTCTGTGCTAGAAAAGGATAGGAGAAGTGGGGCGGAGCATAAGGGAAGGGGCGGGGTTAGAGGGTAAAAGAATAAAAGACGGTAAGTGCATTAAGAGAGGGAGTGAGGGATGGTGTGAAAAGCTGGAGAGAGAACAAGGTTGGGTAGCAGGAGAGGTAGAAAATGTGCGGGTGGGTAGAGGGGAAACAGGGTGCGTTCATGAGAGGGCAGTGAAGGAGAGCAAGGGAGAATAGTGAAAGAAGGTGGGACAAGCAGGAGGACAGGGGAAAGTGTGCAAATACACCCACCATCCCAACACAGATTCACATTCAGGCACTGCTCACCACACAAACACACACATGCTCACATAGCCCCCTGCCATGCAAATAGATACACATGAACAAACACACAGCAACATACAGATGCCCTAAAAATCCCTATAATATACAGTACGCACACATACACACACCCCCCCCAGCACTCCCTATGATGTATACACACACACATCCCGCCATACTGTTTACGACTGACATGCACATACACGCATCACTTGAGACTCCCCATCGTGCACACACATGTACCTCCCCACATAGCTGATTCTGCAAATGTGGGAACATACCATTGTGTCATACTGTAAATGTGCACTTTTCAATTTGTTTTTTGTTAACTTTGTCATGACCAGCTGCGTAACTGCTGGTTGCACACCTACACTTAAAGTCGCTTTCTGTAAAATACCAGGGAGTGTGAACACCCAAACCCTTGCATTCCATGTCCCATATTTACCACGAATGCAAAATAGGGCTTCATGAGGGCCGATGGCTCCTTATCCCTAAAAATTTCTTTGCAAATATGAATTGTTGCAAAAATTATAAATATCACAGAGCCAGCATTCTTAAAAAGCTGAAATCACTTGTAAGGTATCTGATAGCTATGAATACTATGAATAATATGAATATCGTTCCATGGTGAGACCGCACCTTGAATATTGTGTGCAATTCTGGTCGCCGTATCTTAAAAAGGATATAGTGTTATTAGAAATGGTTCAGAGAAGAGCCACCAAAATGGTAAAGGGGATGGAAGGATACTCCTATGAAGAAAGGCTAAAATGGTTAGGGCTCTTTAACCTGGAAAAGAGACGGCTGAGGGGAGATATGATAGAAGTCTATAAATTAATGAACGGAGTGGAACGGGTAAACGTAGATCGATTGTTTACCTTATCAGAATATAGAAAGACTAGGGGACATGCAATGAAGCTACAGGGTAAACTATTTAAGACTAATAAAAGAAAATATTTTTTCACTCAACGTGTAATCAAACTCTGGAATTTGTTACCGGAGGATGTAGTAAAGGCTGTTAGTGTAGCTGGGTTTAAAAAAAGGTTTGGACAAGTTCCTGGAGGAAAGGTCCATAAACAATTATTAAGAAGGGACCCAGGATATCAATGCTTGACCCAGTACAAGCACTGCGGAACCTGTGTCTTTTGGGGAAACTGCTAGGTACGTATGACCTAGATTGGCCACTGTTGGAAACAGGATACTGGGCTTGATGGACCTTGGTCTGACCCAGTATGGCATATCTTATGTTCTTATGTACTTAGGATATTGGCATTTAGGAAACACTGGTCCTTTCTTTTCATTGGGACTGATTTTGCTGGATGGATGCTACTAGAGCTCTGTGATGTGCGGAAATCTGTGTTTGTTCACCTTTATTTCATGTGTTAAAGCCGTGTCTATCAGCTCGCCAAAATAATGTCCAATGGAGTCTAACGTTTCATTAATGCATGATTTCATGGACGTTAGCATCTGCTCATCTTCAAGATACAGACACCTGAAAATGCAAAATGAGCGCTATCAGGCAGCAGAAAAAAACCATATCATGCAAATATACAAATAACCTTTTCCTATAGTTAGTCATTGCACACAGGGAGCTACATATGAGGAGACGAAAATGCAGTCATCTTATATTGCACATTTGAATGGGTTAGTGTCTGAAAACTCTTTGCTTTTCTCCAGTTAAAAGTAAGCATTGAGATTCTGCTGTACAACATACAGACGTTTACCCCAGTAGAGAAGGGCATTCCCAGAGATGTGTTTAGGTTGGGGGAGGAAACCAATCAAATCTATGTACCTTGAGACTGACACTGGAAGCACTTATATGGTCCATGCCAGCACCAGCCACGTAAGCGGTGCATTTAAAAAAAAATCTTTGGCAGGTGTATAGATAAATTTTCCCATTTAGATGCCAAACAACCAAATTCATCTGTCCAGAAAAGATGCTTGGTTTGGGGCTGGGCAAGTTTTTAACTTATAGGCGAAATTCAACTGCTAGATGCCACTGAAATGCAAACAGGTAAACAGCAGGTCTAACTTTAATTGTTTATGCATGCATTTACAGATATATACAGATACACCTATTTTCAACAATGCTAACTTTAAGCGGGTAATTTTATAGCCAGGCACCCAGTTCAAGGCAGCTAAAATACATCTTCTTCAGATTAAATGGAAACAAAGAAACAATAGATTTATTAGAGTAGGCTACCTTGGTAGTGTGAGCTAACACAATTGGGGTAATTTTATAAGGAACTGCCTATTTTTAGGCACCAACAACTTTCCTAAATGTCATTATTTGAGTCATTTACATGAGTAAGTGGACGCTTATGCACATAAATGACCTCTTGTAAGATACTGACTAGAATGAATGTATGTATGTTTTGCATGGCACATACTTTTACTGTGGGTAAGCACATGGGCAGAGTTTGGACATAGTATGGGTGCTGCGAGCAAGTACCATGTGTTTATTGACTACAGTAATTTATGCATGTACTTGTAAACAGAAAACAGTCATTTATACCAGCTCTTGGGCTGGTAGAAGTGATTGTGCCTCAAGCATACTTGACTTTATAAAAAAGACATAAAATATGTATGTTAACTAGGTGTGATGGTATAAAATTACCCACTCAATGCTCATTTTTAGTAAATAGGTTCATTGCATAAAATATGAGCTATAGTAAATAACACACATTAATGCACCCTAGTGAATGGTAACCTTTTAGCATCTCTAGACCTATTACTAAAAAAATGATGCTTGCATCACATATGTAAAGAGTCTGGTTTTCAAAATAAGTTTTCCTTATATGTAGTCAATGAGTTCTGCAGGTATGCTACGTAAGATAATATCCCTGCATTAAGAGATCCAGAAATGTATTGTCGTCTTTCTCCAGCATCACCATCCTGACTGCTTACAGAATGAAGAGAAAAGGCAAATCACTGCACGCTTTCTTAAGCAGCTTTAACTTTTATACACAAACTTTTAGCACAGATACAAGTAGTCTCAATGTAATATAATCTTTTTTCCATTTGGACTTCTGAAGGTACAGGACAGAGAAGTCTCCTCAGGAGAGAACCACCACTGTAGATGCAGTAGAGACTGAAGTTACGTATTCTATAGGGTCTGCCAAATCCCTGAGCAGTGTGGACTCTGTAAGTTTTGATAAGCCCACCTCCCCAGCCGAGTCAGGAGTGGGCTCATAACAGAGCAGAGCTCCATCCGTAAATTGCATGATTAAAGGGGGGATGGGAAATAGGGAGGGGTGGACAGTCACGACAGCAATAAGATAAAGGGATGAGAAACATGGGAACAGGAGGAGTCGAGTGTGTGCAGGAGATACCTGTGCTGACAAGCTTCAGAACTTGGCAGACTGGTGGAACATGGGTGATAGCAGGCAGCGATGACCTTCCTGCACATCTCTACAGTGACGATGAACGGTAAGTAATAAAGATAGATGGGGCATTCAGAAGCAATGGGGGTGGGGAAAGAGTTGTAGCAGCTGGAGCATTGTTTCATTGGGAAGTGATCTCTTACTGCCAGTTAGCTCCCAGACTGGCTTGGGAGGAGAGGGGGAGGGAGGACCTTGGACTCCAGCGATGCAGACATCACCAACCTGTGCAGAGATGGTTGTCGAAGGCTTCCACAATTCTTGAAGTTGGTCTCAGCCTGGCATCATCCCAGGCTAAGAAATGCAAGGGAATGATGAATCTGTGAGAGAGGACAAGGATGATGCCGTCTAGTCCAGTCTGATGCCAATCTGAGGGAGTCAATGTTCTGCTGATGTCTTAAAAACTTGTGGAAAGAAGAAAGCTGCAGCCATGTTTTGCCTCTACCTGTAGCAGAGCCAGTCCATCCACTAAGCAGATTAGATGGCCACCAAGGGTGGTCGGCCCCGGGAGGCAGCACCACAACCCCTCCACCATTCTTCAAAGCAGTGACAGAGTAAGCTGCTTTGGCACTGCAGTGAGCCTTGAAGAACCCACCTGAATGCAAGCGCCCTCATGACCTGCCACTCCTGCTGCCTCCAATAGGAAGTTTGCATTGGAAGGGGCAGGAGTGGCAGGCCATGAGTGAGTGCACGCACACGGGTGCTTCAATGCTACTGTGGCACCAAAGCAGCTTGCTCTACCGCTACTTTGAAAAATGGTGGAGGGGTTGCAATGATGCCCCCCCCCATAGGTGAGGAAGAAGGGAAGGGGAGATGATGGATGCTGGGGGTGGGAAGGAGGGCCTGGACCTTCCAAGGGTGGCAGCAGGGGCGGGGTTGGCTGCAGATAGGGTGATCTAGGCTGGCAGGAACCTTTTTAGAGTTTGTGAATGGAGTTAAAATGCGTTTAGGTGGGAGGATTCAATGGTGGTGTGTTCAAGTGCCAATGTGGAGGAGTAGCCTAATGGTTAGAGCACTGGCTTGGAAGCCAAGAGCCAGGGTTTGATTCCCACTAGCACTCCTTGTGGCATTAGGCAAGTCACTTAACTTGGATTTTTCTGAGGCAATGGAGGGTTATCAATGTTCCTGTTTGACGTACATTGCCAAGTTTAAGTTACAATGTAAACTGCTTTGACTAAAATGATAAAGCGTTATAAAAAAACATGTTAATAAATAAAATGTTATAAATCTTGGATCCTTTGCAAGATGGGAAATATTTTATTAAAACAACCTAAGACTTATCCAGTTCTATAGACGTAACCTAGCTGGTCATATAAGCTCGTGCATAAGACTATATGGAAACTTTTTAAACTAGTCCAATAGAATCTAGCTTTCTCCAGGATCAATATTGTTATGGGAACTCTGCCTTACTAACAAAGTTTGAAGGATTATTTTTTAAACCAATTCCTTCTGATATTCCGTGTCTTACATGAGAAACTTGTGAAAACTCCACCTGCTGCAAAAGCATACGATGAAAAGAAAATAATTGTAAACCAAAGCTGGCAGGATTCGACTTACCTTTCAGTAATCCCTGTCAGTTCCGAACACTTTTCCATTAAAAGTTTTTCGAGCTGCAGGGAAAGCAGAAAATGTGTCCTGTTTAATGGAATTGCATAGTGAGGGCTCTGCTTGCAAAAGGAAATAGGTACTCAAGCAATATGCTTAGCTGCGCATTTCCCTTGGCCAACTGCAGAATTCTTTTTTGATAAGTGCACCATTTCTCAATTCAGAGGTATGTTGGTAAATTAACTTGCACACTAAGGCCTCTATTTACCACCACCCTGTGTTAGCTGATTCATATGGGAATTATCATGTGCTTAACTGCATGGAGTCACATTAACTGCTAGCACAACATTAAACAGATACCATGGAAGATTCTATTTGGCGCAGGAAAAGCGTGAGGAATGGATGGTGACTGTGCCTTGTAGTTAATGCAGACGTGCTTACCACATGTGAATTATTCATGCAACAAATAACATGGTTCAGTTGCAGCTCCAGATGTGTGCCTAACTGTATTCTGCTTGATCCGATGCGCAGTAGCAAACTTTGCTCTATGTTAACCACACAGCAGCTTTCCCAGAAATACTGGGAATGCCCCCAACAGATACTGGAGAGGCTTTGCACCTAATGCACCTTAAACTTTGGAATTAACACACTTTGTAGGTAATTTTGTAAGGAGCCACCTAGATTAACATAGAGACTGCGCATAAGTCGCAAGATTTTAGTCATTTACACACATAAGTGGTGACTTTTTTTTTCCGTGTAATTGACCTTTTATAGAAGATCACCTAGAGTGAAAGTACAAGGGTCATTTGTATTCATCCGACCTTTCGCTGTGGATATGCACATAGGCAGAATTTGGGTAAAGTTTGAGTGGTGCATAAGCAGAGCATGTAAGAATGTGTGCATTGATTATAGAATACTTTAATTTGCAGGTGTGCTTGTAGAAGGTAGGCCTGGTAATTTACACGACCTCTAGGGCTGATGTAAGTCATCTTGCCTTAACCTAAGGTCCTTTCCCTGCAATTTACTTGGAAAAGAGATGTAAAATACTCATGTGAAAATGTGCATTAACTAGGCACCACTATATAAAATGACTCTTTAAGTGCAAAACCATACAGCATGTTAGTAAATATGGGCCTAAGTTAAAAAATAACCATGAAAATAGGTAACATAAATGCACAACTTGGAAAACAGGATAAGCATTTAACTTTGTTCACATTTCATAACAGAACCTAATAAGGCCGCTTAAATGTCTTAAAAACCTTATAGAAAAAGGAAAAGCAAGGAATTTGAATGTGTGAAAAAAGTTATGACAATAGCACGGATAACTGCTTATCTTTGGGCGCCTCCCCCAGTGTAGGGGCATTCAGTGGCATAAACCTGGGCATTAGCAGCACCTACTGTGTTAGTCCTTTGAATATCCCAGTGAGTGGCATTTAGGCAGTTTGCAGGTCTGCAAAGCACCTAAATGTCTTTGACTATCAACCCCTTGGGGTTTTGCTAAATTCTGCCTCATCTCTGCAAACCCAAGTGCTGGCAGTTGCAAAGCAGGGTCTTTCATGAGGCTGCTCAAATGCTCAAAGAAATCAAGGAAGCTAACAAAAGTTACAGCACAGTAATAATAATGGGTGATTTCAATTAACCCGGTATTGACTGGGGCAGTGTCACGGCAGGAAATGCTAGGGAGATAAAGTTCCTAGATGAAATAAATGACTGCTTCTTGGAGCGGCTGGTTCATGAACCGACCAGAGGGGAAGCCATATTGGACCAAGTCCTTAGTGGAACACCAGATCTAGTGCAAGAGATAAGGTTCTTGGGGCCACTTGGCAATAGTGATCATCCGCATGATCGCGTTTGATCTAATTAATTGGAGGAGGGATGGTAAGGAAATCCACAGTACTACCTTTTAACTTTCGAAAGGGAGACTATGATAAAATGAGGAAAACAGTTAAGAAAAAACTAAAAGGAGCAGTTGCAAAGGTTAAAGACGTACATCAAGCTTGGGTGTTGTTGAAAAATACTATCTTGGACGCTCAGACGAGCTGTATTCCACGCTTTAAGAAAAGTGAAAGGAAGTCCAAAGCACTGCCAGCATGGTTTAAAGGTGAGGTCAGAGAGGCTGTTCTTGCCAAAAAAGCATCTTTCAGGAAATGGAAAAAAGAGCCAAACGAGGAAACCTGGAAACAGCACAAGTACTGGCAAGTTAAATGCAAGGCATTGATAAGGCAAGCAAAGGGAGAATTTGAGAAGAAGCTTGCTGCGGAATCAAAAACACGTAATAAAGACTTTTTCAAGTACATTCGTAGCAAAAAACCTGTGAGAGTCAGTTGGTCCATTAGATGACAGAGGAGTTAAAGGGCACTAAGAGGCGACAAGGCGATAGCGGAGAGACTGAATGAATTCTTTGCTTCGGTCTTTACTGAGGAAGATGTAGGGATGTTACCCATGACTGAAGTGGTATTTAAAGGTGCGGAAGAATTGAAGGAAATATTGATACATCGGGAAGATGTATTACAACTATTAGATAAACTGAAGAGTAGCAAATCACCTGGGCCAGATGATATATATCCAAGAGTGTTGAAAGAACTGAAATATGAGATTGAAGACCTCCTATTAGTAATCTGTGAACTATCATTAAAGTCATCTGTAATACCTGAAGACAGGAGGATGGTGAACGTAACACCAATTTTTAAAAAGGATTCCAGGGGTGATCCGGGAAACTACAGACCGGTGAGCCTGACGTCAGTACTGGGAAAAATGGTAGAAACCATCATAAAGAAAAAAATTGCTGAACATGTAGATAGTCAAGGCTTAATGGGAGACAGCCAACATGGCTTTAGACAAGGAAGATCTTGTCTTACTAATCTGTTATGTTTTTTTGAAGGTGTGAATAAACAGGTAGACAAAGGTGAGTCGGTTGATATAGTGTATTTGGACTTTCAGAAAGCCTTTGACAAGGTCCCTCATCAGAGACTTTTGGCAAAACTAAAGAGTCATGGGATAGGAGGCAGTGTACTAACTAGAACTGGTTAAAAGATAGAAAGCAGAGGGTAGGGCTAAATGGCCTATTTTCCCAATGGAGAAAAGGAACTAGTGGTGTACCCCAGGGATCTGTGCTGTCCGCTGCTTTTTGACATATTCATAAATGACCTGGAAAAGGGAATAACGAGTGAGGTTATCAAATTTGCAGATGACACAAAACTATTTAAAGTTGTTAAAACCCAAGAGGACTGTGGAAAATTGCAAGAGAATCTTGATAAATTGGAAGACTGGGCATCAAAATGACAGATGAAATTTAATGTGGACAAGTGCAAAGTTATGCACCTAGGGAAGAACAATCCAAACTATGGTTCCACGATGCAAGGTTCCACATTAGGAACCACCACCCAGGAAAAAGATTTAGGCGTCATTGTGGATAACAAGTTAAAACCCTCCGCACAGAGTTCAGCAGCGGCAAAGAGAGCAAATAGAATACTAGGTATCATAAGAAAAGGAATGGAAAATAAAACAAAGGATATTATAATGCCTCTGTATCGTTCCATGGTGCGACCGCACCTTGAATATTGTGTGCAATTCTGGTCGCCGTATCTTAAAAAGGATATAGCATTATTAGAAAAGGTTCAGAGAAGAGCCACCAAAATGGTAAAGGGGATTGAAGGGCTCTTTAACCTGGAAAAGAGATGGCTGAGGGGAGATATGATAGAAGTCTATAAATTAATAAACGGAGTGGAACTGCTAAACGTAGATCAATTGATTACGTTATCAGAATATAGAAAGACTAGGGGACATGCAATGAAGCTACAGGGTAAACTATTTAAGACTAATAAAAGAAAATATTTTTTCACTCAACGTGTAATCAAACTCTGGAATTTGTTACCGGAGGATGTAGTAAATATTGTTAGTGTAGCTGGGTTTAAAAAAGGTTTGGACACATTCCTGGAGGAAAGGTCCATAAGCCATTATTAAGAAGGGACCCAGGATATCACTGCTTGACCCAATGCAAGCATTGTGGAACCTGTGTCTTTTAGGGAAACTGCTAGGTACATATGACCTAGATTGGCCACTGTTGGAAACAGGATACTGGGCTTGATGGACCTTGGTCTGACCCAGTATGGCATATCTTATGATCTTATGCTCCAAATTAGATGGCTACTCTCATTCTTGGAACAAAAGAATTTTGCCACAATGATCTGCTTTACCATCATAAGTCTGCCGGAGAACTGTAATTCCCTCTGGCAAGGCCTTGCTCAGGACCCCTTGAAGAAGCTACAGCTCCTTGAGGAAATAGCAGCCAGGCTGCTGATGTCACTCCGATTCTGAAGGAGGTGCACGGCCATATGGTCAGTAGTAGAGTGGAGTTCAAGACTGTGGTCCTAATTTCAGATCATCAAGCCAAATGGGACCCCAATATTTAAATAATCTACTAAGACAGTACACATCATGAACCTCCCAGCAGGTGCTACTGAGTTTACTTAAGCTTTGGGAAAATAATTACTGGGCATCAGGTAGAAAACCTTTAGAATTCTTTGCCTCTGAATATTAGACTTGAGTCAAATTACCTCTCCTCTAGCAGACTTACTTAATTTTGTGTGTTTATCTACGGGGACTAACGGGAATGCCAGTTATGGTTGGCTACTGCATCTCATGTCAGGGTGGCCAGTTTATTTTATTGGGGGGGAGGGGGGAGGAGATGATGCAGACTTTGGTTTTTAAATTATTAAATAGATATGCTTTTTCCTATATTGTTTATTAGATTCTACCATAGACTATTAATTCTATAGGTAGTTAATCAAATTTACGACTTAAACACATAAATAATGCAACTCCATATATTAGAAGCAAATGAAATCTCTTCTGGTGAAACCTACTTTTTATTGTCACCTGAAACATAATTTTGTTCATTTCTCATGCACCCTACATAATTGGAAGCTATATTATGTTTTGCAGCTAGGGAAAATGTTATCAGTTTCATAATTTACTTACGTCAGAAGTAGCCATTATGAGGATAAGTGTCAGTGAATGGATCAGACAGCAGTTTAAATGCTTGGACCTGAAAATGATGTAGCTGACCTTTTAAACTTCAAGCATATAGATAAATGTGATGGGAAAATTAAATACAGATCCTGAAACCTAGGTAGCAACTCTCCTGTTTTAGTTGACAAAGGGAGTATTTCTGGGACAAAGAAGAACAGAATGGGATTCATTTTCAATAAATTTCCTACTGCAAAGACACATAGAATAAGATGATTTTCAAGCATAAGGTGTCCACAAACATTGAATCTGTGCATATGGTTAAGTGAGGTAAAAGAGCACTATCGGGCTGTCTCGGTGGCTCAGTGACTTCACTATGGCTTTTTTTCCTGATTCAAGTGTTCCACTCCATATATGGTTGCAAATAGAGGCTCATAGTGTTGAGTCCCAAACCCTATTCCGTTTGAGCTAGGAGCCCAAAAGAGTGAAAGAAAACTACCAGGTCATCTTTTGCCCCTCCCCAACACACACACATATACACACAAATGGCATGTTTAATTGCATGTCATCTACCTACATACCTTTTTGGAAACATAAGGTATGTGCAATACATCTAACAAGCATTCCAAACATGTATCCCAACCCCTTGTTATGCCTCTCTATTATGTAGACAAATCCATGACATGTCCACTCTTACCTCCAGCCCTATTTGAAACAGGTAAAGGCAAGATAATTCTAGGCTTTGAGATTATTCTCCCAGTTAAATGTAGGTCTTGCCACGTGCTAAGAGCATGGTACCACTTTAACAGTTAGCCCATGCGAATTACTTCTTTAAACAGCTAACACGGAACATGGAAAATACCATTTTAGGGCAGGGAAAAGATGAGGAATGAGCAGTGGCCTGTGCCTTGCAGTTAATACAGAGGCAGTTGCCACACTTTAACTATTAATGCCTCAGATAACGTGGTACTGTTAGCCACATCTCTGGAGGTATAGCTAAGTGCTTTCTGCTACAATGTAACTCATTTAAGACTAATAAGAGAAAATACTTTTCACTCAACGTGTAATCAAACTCTGGAATTCGTTACCGGAAGATGTAGTAAAAGCTGTTAGTGTAGCTGGGTTTAAAAAACGTTTGGACAAATTCCTGAAGGAAAACTCTATAAACCACTATCAAAGAGGACTGGAGAAATTTTACTATTGGACAAGCAGCATGGAATCTGGATACCTTTTTGGGAACCTGATGGTACTTGTGATCTGGATAGCCATGAAAATAGGCAACATAAATACACAGCTTGACAAATAGCCTAAAGATTTACCTTTGTTCATATTTCATGTTAGAACCTAATAAGGTAAATTTTTTTTTTAATCCGCTGAATTTCACAAATGACAGCTCAGACCCTTAGTGGTAGCCTCATAGTAATCATTCCTTATTTGACAGATTGACCCCTAGCTGCTAGCATATACTATACTATACTACCACTAAAGGTCAGAGCTGCCATTTTGAATCCCTGTTACGAGGAGCCAGGAGGAGAAGGGACCCACTCCTATCCTGTACACCAGCTATCGCTAGGGTAAGTGATGGGGGAGGTTCAAGTATTTGGGCGCGGAGGATGGTTAGGTCGTCTCTTATGGGAGGGACTGATCAGGAGGTTCAGAAAGAGAGACTTCTTTTGTGGTGGGACTGAATGGGAGACTACTCTTTTGGGGGAGATTAGCCAGCGGGCTTCTCTATTGGGGGGATTGGATCATGGTGAGTGCTTGGATCAGCTCTCTGGGTACAGAGTGTACAGGGCAGTGCTAGGTGATTGGGTAGTTTGCTGTCCATGATCTCTTGAGGTGGCATTGTGCAGATATACTATTGGCAGTCCTGACATTTTGCATGCAATAATATCCGACACGCTGGCTGCCGATGCCTACCAGGCCCTGTCTCTGCCTATAACTATTACTACTATTTTTCATTTGTGTAGGACTACACTATGTAGCACTGTACAGATGCATGTAAGAGACAGTCCCTGCTCAGAGCTTATGGTCAAGACAGACAACACAACAACTGGGGGCTAGAATATATCTAGGAAAAGAGTAAGGAAATGCACAGGAAGATAACAGGAGGCTGAGGGAATCGGGAACTGAAAGCAGTCTCAGAGAAGAGTTTTTAGCCTGGATTTGAACATGGATAGATATGGAGCTTGATGTACTGGCACGGGAGTTTGTTCCAAGCATAAGGAGCAGCAGGGTGGAAAGATCAAAATCTGGAATTGGCAGTGTAAGAGAAGGGCACAGATAGAAGGGATCTGCCAGAGGAGCAACGTTCCTGAGGGAGGGGTGTAGGGAGAGATAAGAGAGTAAAAGTAGTGAGGATATGTGAGTTATTTGTACATAGTTCTATTAATTGTTAATGTTCAAACGTTCAATGTAATGATGTTGTTCATTGTAAACCGCCCCTGATCTCAGGAAGAGGCAGCATAGAAGACATTTATAAATTAATTAAATAAATAAATATCCGAAAAGCAGTCCACAACTATTTATATCTAAAACCAAATGCAACTAAACACAAAATTACAGTAGTCATTTTCTGAAAGGATCCTATATACACTGGAAAATCTTGCTCAAACATTCAGGACTTAAACATTTGTAGACAGTTAGAAAATTTTGTTCTAAACGCAATAAAGAAAGGAATTCCACAAAATAGGTGTACCATATCTAAAAACAGTTTTCTGCCACTGCCAATTTAGTAGTACCTTCACATGGAACCTCTAGCAAGCACTGTTGTGAAGGACGAGGTTCTCACTTGGGTTGATGATGGTTCAAATGCTAAGACAAACATGGAGCTGGTACAAGCACTTAACCATTAAATTGAGCCCTCCACTCAACTAGAAGCCAATGTAGCTTCACTAAAATGGGAGTTACATGATCAGCAGCTTTGGCACCAAAATCTTGGCCACCATATTTTGCAATAGTTTAAACTAATGCTTTAACGCTTTAGAAAGCCCCAATACAAAGAATTGCAGTAGTCTATTCCACTCGGTACCAAAGCTTGAACAACATTACAAAAATCTTCTGGCTCTAAAAATGGACGCAACCGTCTTATTTTTCATAAGTACATAACAGACATCTAGATAATGACAATTATCTGAGCATCCATTTTAAATTTAAAATCCATCTGAACCCCTAAGTTGCAACAGTCTCTTTAGACTGAAAAGAAACCCCTTCAAGGTTATGATAAAAAAAAGAAGGGTCACTCTCTCCAGTAATAGGTCAGTTTTTAATGGATTACATTTTAACTTATTACATTTCAGCCACTCAGAATTTACCTTAAATAAGAATTTACCTTTTCCAAGCCATTGTCCATTAGAATGGGGAAAAAAAGGAATATCAACTACAAAAAAATGATGGATAATTTACAAATCTGTGGAATCCTGAAAAATCCATATAGTTGTCAATCCTAAACTCCTGAGTCCTGAGCACTTCTGAAAGAGACCACCCCCACCCCTCTTAAACATTTGGGCTCTAGACACATGCCTAATTTGTCTGTGCCTCAATCCAGCCCTAGTGGTCACCAGCTCGGTGTCAATGAAGCTGACCCAGAACTAGTGGCCAAGCAAGATTTAAACAATGACACTGGAAGTAGATCAATATTGTAATATGCATTGTAATATACTTTAGAAACTTTTCTTCTTAAACTCTGACATAGCAAGAATATAAAATCAACCAAAAGTTAACTGAGGTGACTCTTCTAGCTCCTTGATTTGTGACCATAGAGACTCTGATTAGTCCCTCTAAACCAACTCCTAAATCAGAGGTACAAAACTGACAGAGTTATCTGAGATATACCTGGTTCATTTCTTCCGATGGATCTCTGGTGAAAGTATTGTATTCATTTATCATTGAGCAGACATGGTAATTGGCTCTCACGGTGATGCTGTGAACCTTTTGCCATCTGTTCTTTTCTAGCTTCTGTATAATCTTGGTTAGTTCCATGCTTATCATCCATGCTCTCCTTAACAACATGTGCAGGTTATCGTATGTGCCATGCTGTGATGAAACAATCAGCTCGCTTTGTGCATTGTCCTCCACGCTTATTGGCTTTGACTGAAGAATACACATACATTCACATTCAGTCATCCATTTTAAGTCCTCCATCCAGCGCTGCACAGAATCTACTTGAATGAAGTGCATGCTAAAATATAGAAAAGAATGCCAGAATTGTGTTTATAATGAGGGCTTCGATTCTTAGGTGTCAATAAGCTGTCAATTTATAAGGACAACTAAAATAATAAAGGGGATGGAATGACTCTCCTATGGGGAAAGGCAAAGAGGTTAGGAGCCCGATCCTGGAAGGGGCATAGCCAGATGACCCAGACCAGGATGGGCTCTGTTGTACCTCATTCTGCACCATGGAAGCAAGATGCTCCCGCAGTAGCAGGATCGGACAACGGGATGGCCCGGTGTGCCCCTTCAGCCGCTATGGGAGACATACAGTCGGCAGGGCGGTCAGGCCTCCCCCATACCCGCTGCAGTACTGGTGCCGGACACCTCCCCTGCCCAGCTCTCCTGTTGCCCACCACCTGGCAGGGTCCACCAGGGCCGAGTGCCAGGGACTCACCTCCCTCACCCTAATGTCTCTGGGAAGGCTGCTGGGCGAGGGCGCATGGGTTCCCCATGCTTATTCTACCTCCAAAGTGGAATAAGCTGTGCATCCCCCTGATGCACCCTGGATGTACAGGGCCATAATCTGAATCGGCCCTGTACACCGGGTCCCTGGCCCACCCATGGCCCGCTCCCATCCTGCTCTTCCCACACAGTGGCTCTGTGCATTTGGGGAGAGAGGAATAAAGAATTGGGACAGGACGGCTAGTTGCCTCTTAGAATTGGGCCCTGGGGCTCTTCAGCTTTGAGAAATGGCTGAGGGGAGATATGATAGATGTCTATAAAATCCTGAGTGGAATGGAATGGTGAACACAAGCCAATTGTTTACTGAATTGCCAAATTTCAAAATGATATATTTAGAACATATAGGGGAATGTTTTTTTTCAGTCAACGCATAGTTGAACTTTGGAACTTGTTTGTTTTATTTATTTGTGTTTTTTTTAATACCACTTTATCTGCCAATCAAAGCGGTTTACATACAGCAGTATCAACTAAAATTTTGTAACAAAGAACATTGAACTGGCTAATTAATTCTACTAAACTTAAATGAAAGATTGTAAGGTCTATTTTATTTATTTATTTAATGTTTCATGTATACTGCTTTTCATGACATCAGAGTAGTTTACAATGAACATAAACTGAAGTGGTTTACAATGAACAAAAGCTTGGCAATTAACAATGAACATTAACTTCAGTGAACATAAGAACATAAGATATGTCATACTGGGTCAGACCAAGGTCCATCAAGCCCAGTATCCTGTTTCCAACAGTGGCCAATCTAGTGGTTTACAATGAACACTATATAAAGAGTTACAGTGCTCATTAGGGTAAGGGGGGGGGAGTGGGATGAACTGAGAACTTATGATACAGGATAACTTAGAAGCCATAAAAGGATATACAGGTAATAGCGTTATGGTGGGAGCAGGGGCATACTACGGGTAATAGGGTTATTTATTTATTTATGTAGACAGTTTTGTATACCACCTTATCCTTCAATCAAAGTGGTCACAACACAATTGGGGGATACATTTAACACGAGGGGATATGAGACACATACACTAATACTACAGGAAACATGGGCAATGGAGGGTTAAGTGGCTTGCCCAAGACCACTGGTGGGAGCAGGGGTGTACTCTGGTAAGGTGCTAGGTGGGTTACTGGGAATGGGAGGAGATGGGATTGCTAGGGAAAGGGGTTTGTGGTTGCACGAAGGGGTGAGGAAGTCTTTATTCGGTGTCAGATCCAAATAATTCCTGGAAGAGATGTTTTTTTTGTGTCTTGCGGAAAGAGAGAGGTTTATATACCACATTTCCAATGTTCAATACGGTTTACAAATAACAGAACAGAGTAAAACATTACATGGAATATGTGAACATTATAAATAACTACATTATAATTACTACAAAAAGCAGCCCATATAATCATGCAGGGAACAATTTTGAAGGCATAATAATATATATATATATATATATATATATAATATACACACACACAGTATATACAATTTTGTCACATCATCACTGGCTCTTAGGTTGTTTGGTAACGTGTTCCATATTGTTGGTCCATATATTGAGAAGGTTCTGACTAATTTATTTACAGGATAATAAAGTTCTATAACATACTACATGGTGTGTCATGTCTTCTGTCCTGGGGTATGCCTAGGTGGATTAGGGAGAGAGGGAGAGTGTACCATTAGGGGTAGTTCAGAAGCAAGCATGTTGTAAGAGGGAATGTGACCAATTTTTTTAGGTGTCTTGTCAAGCTGGTCTGGTGGATTTCTATTGGAGAGTGTTTGTTTGTTTTATTGTTTTATTTATTTATTTATTTTAATATACCACACTCTTTAAGATCAATGCGGTTTACATATAACAAAGCAGTAAACAATTTACATAGAACAGGAAGGTACTTAGAACCATGGGACAGGTATTATACAGGTATTAAGAACAGGCAGCTAAATCATTAAATGTTAAACAGGGAAATGAACTTGGGATGTGCAAGGGGGAGAACTAATAGCAAGTGTTCCTTGGAGAATGCATCTGTTAGGATTATATATATGCATGTATATTTGTATCATTTAGGTGTTTTCAGCATAGAAAAAGGCACAAAATATGAGTGGTCAAGCAAGGGGTAGAGTGAAAAAGTATTAGGGGAAGTGGTATTTTTCCAGTGCTTATCCAATAAACATTTGGTTTTCTTTTTTCTTTTTTTTTTTTTTTTGCATCAGGGTATTTTATTGGAGATTATTGGTTAAAACTTAAAATCAGGGAGATCCAAGATGGCGGATTGCAGGCATGTGTGAGTGGTCAGTGTTTTCCTAATGGGAAGGAAGCGGAAGATTAAGGGGACTCCCCCGACCTCCATGCCATTACTGTTGGCCATTGGCCTCTTTATTGTTTTCTAATTCGGCCGACTCAGCAACTGGTTCAAGCAGGAGAATATAACCCGACAGCATCGGCGTCAGAGTCTGGAAGCTTGGCACCGACCTCGGGCAGTGACTCTGTCTCTCCTGATTCACAGCATTCAGCGAAGGTGGTGTGTGTGCAGGACTCCCCAGGTTTGCTGTGGCAGGAGGATTCACCTAGTGTAGGGGATCTTGCCAGCCATCGAGGGACAGCCTCGGGGACCCCAGCGAAGGAAGCAGCATCTCTCCAGAAACAGTGTTTTCATGGTGCACTCATCGAGCAGACAGTTGGCGTTCAGGCAGCAGAACCAGAACCAGACCTGAGTGCTGAGAGGAATGGAGAGCAATACCATGGCTATGGAGGAGTCTTCTTCAGTCTTCACATTACAAAGTCCAGAGACCTTCACTTTGGAGATGATTTGGACTGCTATTGTGCAGTCGGGAACAGCTCTAGTTCCCCAGGTTTCTTCTCTGTTACAGAAGGTCCAACATCACTCTTTAGCCATTAAAGATACTGCTGCTAAGGTACTGTCTTTTCAAAAAATTTTGGCTGCTGTTCAAATGAGGGTTAATTTGGTGGAAGACATTCAGATTTTCATGTTAAGGAATCCTCTGCAATTAAAGCAAAGTTAGAGGTCTTGGAGAACTCATCCATGGCAGCTAACCTGAGGTTGGTGAATTTTCCTCAGGCTTCTCTAGTGTCAGCTAGCGATATGTTCCAGACCTTCTTGACTGATATTTTGGGGATTCCAACTGAGTCACATCCACCAACGGTGAAGGTTTACTATTTGCCTTCATCTAAGAAAAGTGCCACCTCGGGGGATGCCCTGGGGTTGATGCAAGCTGATGTTCTTAATATCTCTGCTATTTTGGAGAATGCGCATGAAGAATTGGTATCTCCTCTACATTATTACCTTGGCCTTGTTATCAGATAACAAATGGTTAATGAAGATCTTCTTCAAGAATAGGAACCTGCGGTTCAGGGTTTGCGGGTCCGCATGTTTCCTAATTTAGCTTGGGATACACAGCAAAGGAGATTTCTCCTTCTACGCCCTAGTGTTCAGCAGCTGAGCGTGCTCTGTTTCCTCAAATATCCTTGCAAGTGCTTGGTTAAACACCAAGCTTGTTCTTATATTTTTTGAGCCCTCCCAGCTGCTGGCCTTCCTTAATGCCTGGCGCTCGGAGGATCTTGTGGTTCTCCCTACTGATCCGCTGTGATATTTTAGATTTACTGGTGGTTCTTGCCTGATTGTTTATCCTTACTAATGGGTCTGTTTACTAAGCGGCGCTAGCTGCTTCCATGCGAAATTGGAGCCATGGCCCCGTTATCGCATGGAAGCCATTAACACCGCTTAGTAAACAGACCCCTAAGAGTGTAAATTTATTTTTTCTTACTTGGATCTTCCTTTTGGTGGGCTGGAGTAGGAATGATTGTATGTTTTCCCTTTAAGTTGTTTTTCTTATTCTTTGTTGTTGCTATAATTCTATTTGTAATATGCTCAAAAATATCTTTGGCAAAAAAATCTTTCGTGGAAACTGGAAATACACTGAATTGCTTCCTTAGGGGCATGTTTACTAAAAACCGCTATTTTTCGCGGCACAAAATAGCGCACTAAAAGCAGCACTTAAGTGCTCTTAAGCACCCCGCAAACGTGCGTCGAACCCCCGCACACGTGCGCGTCACACTAACGAGCCCCGCACAAGTACGGGCCCGTAAATGTCCGATAGAGGCGTGGAAAGGCCTACGGAGGGCGGAGGAAGGCCCCGGAGGGGCGGAGAGAGCCGGGGTTAATGGGCGGGGAAGGGGAGGGGAGAGGCCCCTCGCACAGTTGCGGGGCCGAATTTCCATTGCAAAAATAGCGCGAGTGAACCACTCGCGGTAGAGGGGATTTAAAGGGAAGAGAAACCATTTCCGTCAGCAATGTACAGCACAACCGGGGAAACCTGCAAAACGTGAGCAGTGTGATACATGTGCACAGCACAAAAGTGCAATTAAAAATAGAAAATGACCACCACAAAAATATTAAAAATAGTAATTCAGTTTGGGAACAGTTATAGTGATGGGCAAAACTAGAAAAACACACCCAGGAAAGCTCCAAAAAAAATGATTTATGGAAAGGTGTACGGAGCGGAGACTCGTCCAAAAAACATTTCCCTTTTTCTGGAGCTGTCCTGGGAGTGTTTTCCATGTTTGCCTATTAATATCACTGTAGCCCAGCTTGGTTATATTTTGTCCCCCTTTTCCCGTGGTCATCTGTGGGCTTTACTTGCACGTTTGTCACCAGACAGGGTGAAGGAGCCCACAGTAGAAATGCACACAGCAGGCTTTGCGACTCCATCCTGCCATGTTACTATCTCCAGGGACTGCACTGTCCCTGTGGCCACAGTGTGGTGCAGCGGACAGAGCCAGTACCTCGAGGGTCAGAGGTTCAAATCCCAGCTGGGGCACCTTCCAGCCCTGGCCATATATTTTACCCACCACTGAACAACAATAGCACACACACCCCTGTCTTGCAGGGAACATAGGCATGGGGAGATCACCCATATTTTACCCAACACCACACACACACCACAACAATGGGCAATACCTACAGCCAAGTCGCCCAAATGCAGTCCCGTACTGACACATTGCAATCAGGTCATCTGCTTTCTCTGAGAGAAGCTCATGCCAGCATGTTGGCGGACGAGTACATGTGGTGCAGGGGGCAGTGGCCGCTAGCCATGGAAGACAGAGGCCTAGCCATGTGCAGGCTGGCACAGTCCACAGCAACAGACAGGCCCTGCCGGATCCACAGTCATGGACTATCCAGGGAATTCAGCCAATCTGTGGCTACATGGTGGTGCAGTGCACACAGACAGTGCATGCAAGAACAGAAGGTCACAGGTTCAAAGACCAGCTGGAGCTACCACCAATCCTGCCCACATATTTTCCCCACAAATAAACAGTGACAGTAAAGACACACCTTTCGTGACGAGGACATATGCAATGTTAATACGTCTATCTTTTACCCCACTGAGCACAGACACCATGAACAGGGGCAGAACCTACAGCAGAATCCCCCAAATGCAGTCCTGGTGGGCCACACACCAGTCAGGTTCCATGCTGCCACTCATACAAATGCCTGTGCTGTATATCTATGAACCACCCCCACGGCATGTAGATGTAGCTCATGCATATTCATGAGGGACAGCAGGAAGACCCGAACAGTGTGATGCAAAACTGGACCGGATCTGGGAAGCGCTGCCGTAAAGCAGCAGCCAACAGGGGCAGACACACCCACACCGGCCAATGTCTCCTGTAGAGGCAGAACATTGGACCCTGTGTGCATCTCCCAATACTAGCACCTGCATACCTTAGCAATGTCACCCTACACCTGAGGTGCACAGCTCTGAAACGTTTGCTAAGAATACAGGCTGATAGATATCCCTACGTTACGCACATACTGCTAGTTGACCCCATCCGAACAATCTGTTTGGTGTCTGCGGTGCGTGCTCCAGGCCTGGCCTCTGACGGTGTTCACCACCCTGAGGAGTGACCCCCAGCAGTACTGCGTACCATATCCATGCCTGTGCCGTGCCCAGGACCGCTGTGGTGGGCAAGGCTAATCACCCCCTCAATAGTAGCACAATGCTGGCATAGGTGTGGGAGTGTGTGTCTGTGTATACAGTGTGTGTTGGCTGCAAACACCTTCCCCAACCCACACTGCCAGCACTACTGCCAGTATTGGCCTGCCAATGTGCATAATGAGCAGCAAGGTACCATGGGTATAGGTCAGACATGGTGGGCTGGCCAGGATGCATCTGCACAGGGCATAGGGCACTGGCTGTGACATTGTAGTGCCCGGCCACCACCTACACAGACAGGGTGACCTCCGTATGTGCTGCTGGGGGAGCACTCTCACCCTGAGTGTGCAGTGATGACAGCATGGCTAGGCACCCCCATAGTGCTGTATTGTGTTTCTCTCTTGTGATATATATGGGTTTCCTGTTGGGGCCTCCTCACAGAACTCTCTGCTTGTGTGTGCTGCCACCCCAGTATTGGGTGCATGCATTTCCATCAGGGCTAACCAGCAGACTGTTCACAGCTGGTATGTGTCTTGATGGAGTGCCTTGCAGGGTGCAGCGGCTGATGGCTTGCTGCAGGAGAATATCAGATAGTGCTGGGGTGCATCTTTGGATATCCAGGCCTAAAGTCTGTCTGATATTGTGTTATGGATGTGTGTGGAGCTGCTTGGACTGCCCTGTAGGGTGTCTGTTCCCCAGCATGACTGGGGTTTGATGGTCCACTCTACTGCCATTGGTGCAGGGGGTGGTAGGATGGGGATCTGTTGGTGGGAGGCCCTGTTTGCCACCCTCGGGGGGGGGGGGGGGTGTAAGGTACCTTGACCACCCAGGGGTCCATGGGGGCTTCCACTAACTGAGACAGACAGAGATATCCCAGATGTTTCTGCAGCACCTTCCTATCTCACAGGTTAGTACTGTTTTGGAGCTCTGTCATGGCCTCATTCAGCCATGGCTGGTGTTGTGGACCTGGTCCTGGGCGCCACATCACACCCTCAGGGTGAGCACAGTACCCGCACAATGTGACGGTGTGTAGCTACTCTTTGCTGGTAGTCCACCCGCTCAGGACCCCCTACCAGGCCGAGGTGCTGTGTGGGTGCACACGGACAATTCCCCCTACCAGGCTGGGTAGCTGTTGGGGTACATTCCCCATCTTGTGTGCATCTGTGGACAGCTGATTTGCATGTGCAGTGCATCATGGGTACGGGTGGCCTAACCCTATCTTGTTTACAACAGCAGACTGTCTGTGAGGTGACGTGCAGGCTCTCTGCAGCCAGCCAGGGGCTTGCTGACAGCTATAGGGCTGTAGCCCAATGGTTACATCACTACCTTTGCAGCCAGAGGTCATGGGTTCAAGCCCACTGTGGGGTTCTGTGATAGGGTTGTCCAGAGCATTATCTTTGTTTACTGTACATATTTTTATGACAGCAAACACACCCTTGGCATACTGTACCCATAAGGTGCCTCTGAGGGTGCTCTTTAGGGCGCCCTATAGGCCACCTTATGGGTGCCATCCATATTGGGTGCACTATACATTGTCCTGTGTCGCAACATACATGGTGCCCTATAGGGGACATTCTAGGGTGCCTTGGCGGACAGTGCACTGTAACATGTGCCTTACGGGCATCCGTATGTTAACACACTGTGAGAGCGGGTTTACTAGTAGTGGGAAATAAAATAAACCTTGAAGGCCTCCTACAGCACTCCTCACCATAATACATACTGCCCCAGCCAGCCTTGTTCACTGGGCACTGTGAGGGGTTGAACCCCTGACACCTGCACCATTGGTCAGTGTCTTCACCATTGTGCTGTGGCTCTGTTCCTGTGTTTGAGCAGCAGCGCGCAGCCTTGTAGCCATCGGCACACCGTCTTGTGGCGCACAAAAGTAACAGCGCGCCGCCTTCTGCTGCGTAACATTAACAGCGTGCCGCCTTATGCCGCCCAACATGGGCATGCCTCCTAAAATAATGCCTCAGCCAGCTGTCTTCAATGGGCACTGTGGGGAATTGAACCCATGATGCCTGCACGAGTGGTCAGTGTCTTAACCATTGTGCTATGGCTCCATTCCTGTTATTTGCCATCAGCGCGCCACTTATCCCTCCCACTATTGGGTTGCCCCCTCACACATCAGCGCGCCGCCTTCTGCCCACTGGCTCGCCGCCTTCTGTTGCCCGATTTTATCAGCACGCCGCCCTCTGCCGCCCAACCTTAACAGTGCGCCGCAATCTGTCGCCCACAATGAACAGTGCGCCGCCTCATGCCGTATAAAAAAAGAGTGTGCCGCCTTCTGCCGCCCATAAGCAGTATGCCTCCTACACCACTTTTGCCCATAAAAGTTGATGCCTCAGCTGGTCTTTTTCATTGAGCGCAATAGGGGTTTGAACCCCTGGCCCCTGCACCATAGGTCAGTGTCTTCACCGTTGTACTACGGCTCTGTTGTTTGGTTATGCAGCAGCGCCCTGCTTAGCCTTTCCACGCGATAATGTGGGCCCCGCACATTAGCGCGACGCACATACGTACGGTCCGGTTTATTCCTTTTTTCTGCCTGGCCCGCCCACTCCTTATATGGCACCAGCACACTAACGGGAACCCGCACAGCAACGGTGTTTAGTAAACATGCCCCTTAGTTTTTGAAGCCTCTGGCAAAACACAGCTTCATGGGAAGAACCATTTTCCGTTTTCAAAGCAACTTAGCTATGTTAAGTCTAATGTGCCTAGATTGTCCTGTCTGAACATTGCCCATGTAAGTTGAGCCAAAAGCCAAGTAGGCTCCATAGCAAACACTCAAGTTTAGTTTAATTCAGTGTCTACAAGGATTTGATATACCACTTTTTCACCAAACAGATATTTCAAAGCAATTTACAATAAGATGTACAAGTAGAGAAAAGTAAAAGAATTGAAAAAGTTGAAAGTCAAAGGAGTAAAATTAAAAAACAGAGAAAAAAGAGGGGAGCTACGAAGAAGGGCAGGGAGATGAAGACCCAGGTCTCAGCCAGGGCTGAATCAGGGGATTCACCATGTGCAAGTGAAACAAAAGTGTGTTAAAGCAGGACTTGTGCTAGTATTTTATAAAGACACATTGGGGCATGTTTACTAAAGTGTGTCGGGCAACACGGAACAAATATGCAGTTAGTGAGTGTGTTTTGCCATGGTGAGAGCGTAGCAGCTCTGGTAGATGCAGGGGGTGTGGACACAGTAAGGATATACCACCATGCTAAGTGCATCACTACAATGATAGTTGCAAGCATGCGTCCATAGTGCATGTGCACAGTGACCTGCTCGCAACATGCACCCTGCAATTGTTGTAGCAGATATGCCCCACCATGGTATAATAGCATTGGCCATGCACTACTCGCAACACTTTGCAAATGTGCCTCTTAGATTGTAAGCTCTCTGGGGACAGGATAATATCTAATGTACCTGAATTTTAATTTGCCTTGAACCATCGCTGAAAAAGGACAGGAGGTAAATCCTAATAAACTGGAAAAATGCACACTTCCAACTGTATGGATTTTTCTGGATTTTCAAACTTTGAAAATTACCTCAGCAAAACAATGCACTTATATTTATTGTTACCTTTTCTACCTAGTGAGCAAAACATTTCTGGATTAAAATATGTGCAATATGTGTGGAGGAGTAGCCTAGTGGTTAGAACACTGGCTTGGTAACCAAGCAACCAGGGTTCGATTCCCACTAGCACTCCTTGTGACCTTGGGCAAGTCACTTAACCCTCCATTGCCTCGGAAGAAAGGCCTGGCAATCTACTTCCGGTGACACTGCCAAGAAAACCCAGGAGCTTCTGGGTCGCCAGGAGTCAGGACTGACTCGAAGGCACACATTGCATTTTTGCATTGCATGCATATAAAAGCACGAAAGTGCTAACTTTCCCCCAATACCCCACCCCCAGGAACATGGTTGTGTATGTATACGTTTAGCTGTCGAACAGGTGACAGATTTTGCAACAGGCCATTTCTGTAGGTAAAACACTGCTTTCCCATCGAAAAGCCTTTTGTATATTATCCTCCCTATCATTTAGTCAGTTGACGAATTGAGCAGTAGAAGAAATGGTTCAGTACTGAGAAAAGCTGTGGAAACATTCTGAAATAAAACTGGATTTTCCAAAACTAGCATATTTTTTCAATAATCGCATAGGTAAATCAGTGATTTCAAGCATGAGCCAAAGAAATTATTAAAAAGACAATAAAGGTACGGATCATCTAACCTTTTCTATTTACATCAGCATTTCATCAAAGATGAGAGCTGTGTGCTCTGAAATAGGGATGGTAAATACAACATTATTTAATTTAGCAAAGGACGAGATCTCTTACCCTTTAACATTTTGCTTAATATGGCAATAGACATAAGCCAGGAGTACAGAGACTGGAAATGAGTGAAGATAACATTTGGAAAGAAGGAGCTTCTTGTCTGTGATCTGTCAATACCTGGACATCACTTGTCCACCAATAGTTAACTGAGGATTGTGTAACAAAATTCATATGAAAATTATGGGCAGTGCAATTCATATAATGCTACCGAGATTCAGCATGCAGGGCAACTATTTAAATGATCAACGTCTCTTTTTTGGCTGTAGGTACAGAGTGGTCTCCTGTGGTTCTGTAGCCATGGCTCCATTCCCCACGGAATCACCACAGACGGCAGAATTGTGGAGGGAAAGTTCTTGTCCCCTTCCTTGGCTTATTGCTATATCCTGTGCTGAACGGGTTGCAGCAAGATGAGGACCAGAGATGAAGCATATTGAGCCATGCTCTCCTCTTTCTCAGTATCTTGGGGCCAAAGGCTCATTTAGATCACATAGTGGTGGTGTCCTCCAAGTTCCAAATAAGAGTCAATCGAGGAGACCACGGCCCGATGTGCTCCCATCAGCATGGCAGAAAAGCTGACAAGAGGATGGAAATGGGGAGGGAATTGTGTGATGTAGACGCTGAAAAGGTTATGAGAAAAGAGAAGTTAAAGGGTGTAGTGAATTTGGGGGTTTTGTGAGGGGCTGGGAGGGCTGTTGACAATGTCTGTGAGAAGGGATTTTGAATTTAGTTCACATTTTTTCCTGGAGTTGCCAAGGTGAGTTACATTCGTGTATAGTGGGCATTTTTCCTATCCCCAAAAGATTTACAATCGAAGTTTGTTCCTGGAACAATGGAAGATTGTGATTTGCCCAAGATCACACAGAGAAATCGTGGGATATGAACACTAATTTCCCTGCTTCTCAGCCCACCGTGCCAACTATTAGAAAAGATGTAAATTAGGGCACAGATCACACGACTAGAAGGGCTGGAGGGGATTGAAAATGGGCAGTGGGAAACTGGAGCTGGAGAGGTTGCGAGAATAGAGGGGCTGGGGGCTTGGGGCCTGTGAAAGACGGGCTGAGATAGTTGGGGGAGGGGAATAGAGGCTGGGAGGGCTGTGCGAATAGAGGGGCTGGGGTACTGCATGAATTTATTTTCTGTTTCTTGAAAATTTCTTATAACCTGCCTATCATGAGATATTAGGCAAGGAGCAAGTTAGCAATCAATAAGTCAACATCTGAAAGCGGCAGCAAAGAGGTGAGTTTTCAGCCTGGATTTGAAAAGGGCCAGAGAATGTGTCTGACATATTGACTCAGGTAGTTTGTTCCAAGCATAAGGAGCAGCAAGGTGAAAGGAGCAAAATCTAGAGTAGCACTAGAAAAGAAGGGCACAGATAGAAGCGATTTGCCAGAAGAGCGGAGTTCCCGAGGAGGGGTGTAGGGAGAGATAAGAGAAACCATAGTGAGGAGCCGCAGAGTGAAGGCACTTATAGGTCAGTGGGAGAAGTTTGAACTGGATGCGGAAATGGATAGGGAGCCAATGAAGTGACTTGAGAAGAGGGGTAATGTGAGCATGACGAGGATGACGGAAGATTAGCCACGCAGCAGAGTGTTGAACAGATTGAAGGGGAGAGAAATGATTCAGAGGGAGACCAGTAAGGAGAAGGTTCAATAGTCTAGATGGGCGGTGAAAAAGGAGTGGATAAGTGTCTTAGTCGTGTCAACGTAAAGATGGTACTGAAAGCCATGGGAAGAGATGAGAGCACCATGGGACTGAATATATGGAGAGAAAAAAAATGGACCCAAGACAGATCCTTGGGGTACACCAACTGAGAGTGGGATAGCAGTACAGGAGGATCCATCAGAACAAACACTGAAAGAGTGATGGGAGAGATAAGAAGAGAATCGGGATAGCACAGAGACCTTAAAACCGAGCGAGGACAAGGCATCAAGGAGAAGGTTGTGGTCAATCATATCAAAAGCAGCAGAAAAGTCAGGAAGGATGAGGATTGAGTAAAGACACTTGCATTTAGCTAGGAACAGGTCACTGTAGACTTTGGTAAGAGCTGTTTCGGTAGAATGTAAAGGACAAAAGCCAGATTGTAAAGGATCCAGAAAAGCTTGAGAGGTGAGAAAGTCAAGGCAATGACGGTGAACCACATGTTCAAGTATATTAGAAACAAAGGGGAGGAAGGAGATGGGTCAACAGTTAGAAGGATGGGTAGGGTCTAGTGATTGTTTCTTGAGGAGAGGTGCGACCACAGCATGCTTGAAGGCTGCAGGGACAGTTGCAGTGGATAGGGAGAGGTTGAGAATATGAGAGATGGAAGGGACAACAGTGGAGAAGATGGGGCTTAGGAGATGGGTGGGAATAGGATTAGAGGAGCAGGTAGTGAATTTGGAGGAGGAAAGATGGTGTGTGGTTTCCTCCTCAGAGATCATAGAAAAGGAAGAGTAGGTAGCAGAAGTAGGGGGGAGGGGAGTTGGGAGTGAAAAGAAAAAGGAGGAGAAGTAGTTGACATCATGGGGAAATGGACTGTGATCTTGTGGATTTTGTCATGGAAATAGCCAGGGTTTGGGCAGAAAGGAAGGAGGGGTTGGAGGCAGAGGCATCTTGAGGAGAGAGTTTTGTAAAGAGATGGTGAGGGTCCAAGGCAAGAGAGTTAGTCAAATAGACATAATAGTCTTGTTTTGCAATTGCTATGGCTGACTGGAAAGAGACAAGCATGAATTTGAAATGTAGAAAGTCCGCAAGGGTGCAGGATTTGAGCCAAGCATGCTTAGCTGAACATGAGTGTATTTCGCTATTGTGGACCAGCGCCCTCAAGTGCACATGCTTTATTCATTACTTTCAAGGATAAAACAATCCGGCCCCGTTGTGGTGATCCTAATGCATGAATGGACAAATGAGAATGAATTATTGATTGCATATAAACTGGAACCATACCATATTGTGTTTTATGCAACAACAAAACATATGGGCAGTTATTGGCAAGTAGGAGCACATAAAGAAATGGCACAATTTATTTATTTTATTTATTTAACGTCTCTTTTATACCGCGCTATTCAGCATCAGCGCGGTTTACAATAAACAGTGAACATACACATTTCCAATAGTACTTTGTGTTTACATATGAACAGGATATTCAACTTGGCTAACAGGGTAACTATGTACAACAACAATATATACAATATATACAATTTGTAGGCTGATCATGTGTTTGTATGGTTTTAGATAGTGGTGATTTGTGTTCAAATTGCTTATGCATATG
Source organism: Ichthyophis bannanicus (assembly GCA_033557465.1). Taxonomy (NCBI): domain Eukaryota; kingdom Metazoa; phylum Chordata; class Amphibia; order Gymnophiona; family Ichthyophiidae; genus Ichthyophis; species Ichthyophis bannanicus. The sequence continues at coordinate 62,905,842 of CM066047.1, read as the reverse complement.
GACGGCAGCATTCTGAAGAGCATTTATAGTGAGCATAGGCCTTAATTAATGACTCTACAGTAGGCGCGGAAGAGGAAATGCGGTTTGTGAAAGAGAAGCTATGGGAAGTGGAGGGGTGGAGACAGTAAGGCACAAAAAAGGGGTGGTGAAAGGAAGGGATAAAGAGAGGACCAGGATCAGAAGGAGGAGAGGGAGAGAGGATATGATGGGAAGAAGCGCGGGAACCAGAGGAAGGATACTGCTTTCTTTCTTTAGATCGTATCCACAAAGTCCTAGAACCTCTTCCTCCTCCTTGCTCCATTCCAATCTTCCCTTCTTTTCAAACCTTCATCCTCCCTCTTCTATCCTATCCTCTCTTCCTCCTCCTTGCTCCATTCCATTCTTCCCTTCTTTTCAAACCTTCATCCTCCCTCTTCTATCGTATCCTCTCTCTCTTCCTTCTCCTTGCTCCATTCCAATCTTCCCTTCTTTTCAAACCTTCATCCTCCCTCTTCTATCGTATCCTCTCTCTCTTCCTCCTCCTTGCTCCATTCCATTCTTCCCTTCTTTCAAACCTTCATCCTCCCTCTTCTATCGTATCCTCTCTCTCTTCCTCCTCCTTGCTCCATTCCAATCTTCCCTTCTTTTCAAACCTTCATCCTCCCTCTTCTATCGTATCCTCTCTCTCTTCCTCCTCCTTGCTCCATTCCATTCTTCCCTTCTTTTCAAACCTTCATCCTCCCTCTTCTATCGTATCCTCTCTCTCTTCCTCCTCCTTGCTCCATTCCATTCTTCCCTTCTTTTCAAACCTTCATCTTCCCTCTTCTATCGTATCCTCTCTCTCTTCCTTCTCCTTGCTCCATTCCATTCTTCCCTTCTTTTCAAACCTTCATCCTCCCTCTTCTATCGTATCCTCTCTCTCTTCCTCCTCCTTGCTCCATTCCATTCTTCCCTTCTTTTCAAACCTTCATCCTCCCTCTTCTATCGTATCCTCTCTCTCTTCCTTCTCCTTGCTCCATTCCAATCTTCCCTTCTTTTCAAACCTTCATCCTCCCTCTTCTATCGTATCCTCTCTCTCTTCCTTCTCCTTGCTCCATTCCAATCTTCCCTTCTTTTCAAACCTTCATCCTCCCTCTTCTATCGTATCCTCTCTCTCTTCCTTCTCCTTGCTCCATTGCAATCTTCCCTTCTTTTCAAACCTTCATCCTCCCTCTTCTATCATATCCTCTCTCTCTTCCTTCTCCTTGCTCCATTCCAATCTTCCCTTCTTTTCAAACCTTCATCCTCCCTCTTCTATTGTATCCTCTCTCTCTTCCTTCTCCTCTCTTCCATTCTTTTTTTCTTCACCATCTCAGATCTTCCCTCCTTTTTGTCATCTCTGCACTTCCCGGTTTCTCTCCCACCTCCATCCTCAATCCTCCCTCCTCCCTCCTCCCTTCCCTGTTCCCATTTCTGATCGTCCTACCTTCGCTTTTCCCTGTCTGAGTGTTCCTACTCCTGCGATTTCCTGCACCAATATCTGAAATTCCCCAACCATAAAACTCCCAAAACACCAAAAAACTTTTCAAGAATCAAGCAAAGTTTGAAAACTATTTTACTTTGCAATATAAATTAGCATTTTCTAATATGCAAAATAATGCAAATGTATGTAAATGTGCCACAAGAAGAATTGGTCGTCTTGCTTGCTACACGTGGTATAGTGCCTTTTGGTTGAACTTTTGTAAATGTGCCACATGCTTGCTGCAGAATTTTGGAAACTGCCACGGGACTGGCTAGCTGTGGCTCAAACTCTATCCCTGAGCTGACTCTGAAAAGTGGAGGCTGGCACTATAAAGTAACTGCTATTGTATTAGATTAAAATGAGTGGAGGAGTGGCCTAGTGGTTGGGGCAAGTTACCTCAGGCCAGAAGGTTGGGGGTTCAAATCCCACTAGAGGACAGCAACCTTGGGCCGGAAGGACTGGGGTTTCTAGTCCCACAGGTGCTCCTTGTGGTCTTGGGCAAGCCACTTAACCCTCCATTGCCCATGTTCCCCATAAATAGTTATCTCCAAGTTATAATGCCCTGTTCAATGTAATTTCAGTTTGTTCAATGTAAACCACCTTGGTATATAAGAAATGTTAAATACATAAATAAAAGGTAGATTTCAATTTTATTTATTTATTTAACAATATTTATATACCACTTTTTCTTTAAATCAAGGTGGTTTACACTGAACTCAGTTGTTTACATTGTAACAATACTCTTTACATTCAACTCTGTAACATATACATTGTAACAGTCTGGGATGGGATGTACATGGGGGGAAACATAAACAATCTTAACAGATTGATTCTTGATCAGTTTGTTTACATGGGTGAATCACTAACAACCTTTAACTGATTCTTGATTTATATACAGGTGTGAATTAAGTACAGTTTGGGGGTTGAATCCTTTGTGCTTATGTGGTATTGTTCCTTCATTTTCTAGTGTCTGAGTGTGTGTGTGGGGGGGGGGGGTGTTTGTATTATCGTATGTGATATTGCCAAAGTGTTCACTAAACAGGAATGTCTTTAACGTTTTCCTGAAGTCGTCGGTGTCTTTCGTGGTTCTGATATCCTCAGGGAGGGTGTTCCGTAGATTTGATGCATACAGTGATAACGTCCTGTCAGAGGAGGTCTTCCTTGTTTCTTTTACCATTGCACTTGAGGGTAGCCAATGTAATACAAAATTCATAAAAAGGTTTTGGGAAGATCCAGAAAATTACAAACCGGTAAGCCTAACACTGGTGCCAGGCAAAGAACCCTGAACATATAGATAGACATGACTTCATGGGGGACCCCAACATGGATTTAACAAAGGAAGCTCATGCCCTACAAATCTATTTGATTTCTTTAAAGGTGTAAATAAGGATTTTGAGGTGAGCAAGCTGATCAATAGGGTGTATCTGAAAAGTCCCTCAAGATACTCCTGATAAAATTAAAAAGTTAACGAACAGAAGGCAATGTTCTTATGTGAATTGTGAAATGATTAAAGGATAGGAAACTGGGCAGGTTGAAATGCTCAGTTATTCCACTGCAGAGATGTGAAGAACGGAGAGCCTTAGGGATCTGTACTGGGGTCAGTGTTGGACTTATTCATTAATGGTCCGGAAAAGGGAGCCATGGGAAGGGTGACCAGATATGCAAATGATAAATAGGTGCCCACTAAAATGAGCACTACAGAATGTTTCATCCACCTGCTGAAAATTATCTTAGCATTAGGAGGCTACAATAAACAAACGTTTTACTTCATTTTGTTCTGTGCACTGTCTCGGAGTGGAGGAGTAGCCTAGTGGCTAGAGCACTGGCTTAGTAACCAAGCGATCGGGGTTTGATTCCCACTAGTACTCCTTGTGGCTTTAGGCAAGTTACCTGGCAGTCTACTTCTGGTTCACTCCTAAACAAAAACATGGGGAGGGGTGGCCTGTACAGAGCAGCAGGTACACCTACTCCTGCCATCTTACTGGGCAGACTAGATGGATCATACTGGTCTTTATCTGCCCTCATTTACTATGTTGTTGCTGAGGAAAGCCAGGAATCAGCACTGCATTTAGATTGTATTTTTGAGGTATCTGTACCAGTCAGCTCCACATTCTGTCTTTGTTGATGGCAATCAACCTTTCCATCGTTGTCTTCCACAGAAGTAGTTAGTTTGACTTTTGTGCAACCATTGACAAAGGTCCAGCTATACAGTTCCACTTGTGTTGCTGGAAGAAGGTGTTTGAGATGAATCTATCACTGATATTGAGCTTTTCCTTTCAACTTTCCTCCATTTATTAAGTTTTCTCTCTCTCTCTCAGATTTCACTCCACCTCCTTACCATCTAGCTGCAGTTTTTCCTCACACTAGCTCTCCAATTCTCCATCTCTTTCCCTAGTCTTATCAACTCTTTCTTCTCCCCCAGCATCCCTTCTTTCCAACATTTCTCCCTTTTTCTCTCATATCCATTCACATACCACCCCCTCACTTGTCCAGTATCTCTTATCTCATTTTCCCTCCCACCAAACCCTTCTCTTCTTGCCACAGTGGGCACAACTGCCGCAGATCTCACGAAACCTGTGGGCACCAGCGCAAATAAAATAAGAAACCAGCATGGAGCCCTTGAATCCACATGCACTTCAGAGGCCCTACTGGTCTTGCTCCCTTTGACATGAAAAGGAAGCGACGGAGAAGGCAGAACCTGCAGGGCCTAAGAGGTACGATTGTGCTTATAGGCCCCAGCTTGTAGATTCTTTTATTCTTATCTGCTATTTGCCACAGTTTCGATTCCATGCAACCACATCTGCAACGAAGCCATCCCTGCCTTTGCTCCTGTGGGGCCCAGGGCAGTTGCCCTGTTTTCTTCCCCCTAATGCATTCCCTTGTATTTAGGTTTTATCCCCTGTACTTTCCAAAATCACTAACATTTTCTGTATTGACCCAGAAAAATGTACAGGGTTATTGAGCACATGAAAGGACACACAAGAAAATGGCTAAATTAGCACAGGTTTGACCCTTATAATTAATAGCACCAATCACCAAGACTTCGGCCTTACTTTCTACTTTTAGTTAATGCCATTCTCACTCAAATTGAACCCCTGATACTTCCATTTACAAGTCTGAAGCCTATGTATATTTGACCGTTTGCTTCTACTTCCAATATTTCTTCCTCTCTGCCAGCTCTCTGTCCTTCATCTATTTTTGGAAATGATCTTTTTTTTCCTGCACATATATTTGGTTTCATCTTTCCCTGGCTTTCTTACATCGGAAATTCTATGGATCTGCCTCTGCGCCACCACTTGTGCCACAGGTCACTGACCTAAAGACTTGGTAAAACAAACCAAGCATCTGAGGTGAAGCTTTGGCCAGTAGTCGCCAAAACTAACTTGGACATCATCTAAACCAAGAACAAACCAGACTCGGCAACCCACCTACCCAGATGTGCAATGAAGAGGTAACTTGCCTTCTATGGTTGCTCTTTAAGTAACCTGATACTTCCCATGGAACATAAAGATGAACCCAATGACGTCTTAATCTATAGCCGAATTGACATACTTAGAACCATGGCTTAATGCTTTCCAAAGAAATATAAGCTAAACCAAAAGCTGATTGCCTTACTGAATCCTAAGAGGCCTGGATTTCTAAATTACAGGGTTTTCTGTTGCTTGTTGCATTCAGCGTCTTCCTGTCTGACAGCAAAGAGCACCATTGATTTAAGAAACATACTTTTCGAAGGGAAATGAGCTGGAATCTCAGGACAGTTTTGGCAGTCAGTCCACTGCTAACGTTGCTTAGCTATCCTGGCCAAACCAATGGTCCTCCTTAATTTTCTAGCCATTCTTGATAGCGATATAGCCGGTTGAGAATCTTAGACAATACAGAATGTCCAAAATGTGGAATTTAGTTAATCTTCTTAGAGTTTGGGGTGGATTTTTAATATGTAAACCCAGCATAATCAAGGATTTAGAGGAGCAGCTTCAATTATTGGCGGGCAGGGGGGGGGTAATTGTAAAAAAAAAAAAAAAAAAATGCAATGTGTGCTTTGAGTCAATGCTGACTCCTGGCAACTCCTCTGTTCCTGTGTCTTCTTGGCTGTGACCTGAGGTAGATTGCCAGGCAACAAAACAGGAGTCTCACAAGGATCCATCCACATATACGCAGATGATGTCATGATCTATTACCCAGTCTCCACAACCAACACAACAATCTCATCTATAAAGAAATGTTTCACACACATCACACAATGGCTTTCTGAACACAACATGATCATAAGCCACAAGACAGAGGTACTATACATCACCAAGGGTAACCACTTCACACCACCCACCACCAAAAACATTGCTGGAACACAGCTGCAAGTGAAATCTGAGGTTTGCTATCTTGGAGTAACACTAGATCAATGCCTAACCTTCATCCCCCACATCAGCAATATCATGAAAGCCATTTATCATAAGCTCAAAACAATACAAACCACTCTTAAGCTCCCAGGACATTCATACAGTGCTTCAAGCACTCATATTCCCCCACATAGTTTTCTGTAATCTCCTCTTTCAAGGCCTCCCCAAAGGCACATTTCATCCACTCCAATCAGCACTAAATACAGCCGCAAGGATACTTTGCAATGCCTCTAAAACCGAACATATCACCCCACTTCTCAAACTACATTGGCTGGCCATCGCGGAGAGGATAAAACAAAAATCCCTGCTCACAATCTTCACAGTCACGCATGACTTATCATCAATGTACCTCCAGTCTCTAATAAAGAAGACACCCAGCAACAGACCCAGAAGATGAAACGCTATCAACACTCAACACACCCCCACAATAATCACCAAAACCAACCACACAACATCCAAAAGGTTCTCCTCCTTCTTTTTCCCAACACTCTGGAATGCACTTCTGGATGACCTTCGAGCCACTGATGACCTAACAACATTCAGAAGAAACCTGAAAACACACCTTTTTCAGCAACGCTTCACTGATCAAACATAACACCTTGAACACAAATGACCCATTGAACCTTGCAACCATAACCATCCCTTCCCACCCCTCTACCTGTTTAACCCCACTACCCTACCCCGCCTTTAGTCTTCATCTAATAGATAACATGTTCCTGTTCTACATTATATCTAATAAATTTGATGATAATATAAGTTCATATGTTACATGTGCAACACTTATAATGTTTTATGTAAAGCTCTGTTGGCTATGTTGTTCTCATGTAAACTGCTTAGACTAGTAGATTTGTGGTATAGAAAAATAGCTAAATAAATGTAGGGAGCTGTTGTGAGAAATGCCAGTACCCAGATATGTGGGAAACAGATGCGATAGCCAGAAAGACATAGTCATTAGAGGAGCATAGTTTTGTTGCTGAGCAATATAATGCATTCTTTAGGGAACTGAAAAGTTAGTTTAGGTTGTTGTGAGATTGGTAAGGGTCCATTCTTAGCATTTTAAGGAGTGTTTTTAGAGATGACCAATGCAAGAATAACTGAGGCAGTGTTATACTGCCAAGTAATGTGTGAGACAAGGTATGTCATGACAAACATGCTAATGTTTACTCAATCTTATACATTAGAGTACACTGAAGTTACTTTGCAGTGTTCTGGGCATGACACAGACTAGTATATGTGGTCTGTTTTTCATCAGCATTTATGTCTCATCACTATTTATGTCCAGTTTGCATTAGCAAAACACTGTCAGCAAGAACAGCAGCTTAGGAGATGCACATTTTAACCGAGGAGGCGTGGCATTCACGGGTATATCACACAGATGGACACGATCAGAAATGTGCAACTTTTCAGAATACAGTAAGCGCATGGATATCCAAAATGATTTCAACATTTACCCAGGTCGCATACTATCAGCGTGGATGTGTTTCTATGCTTCACTCTATGACCTGTGTCTGCACACGTGTATGGGTCTCGCATTGGATACGTGCACGTGCCAGCTGAACAGCATGTTAGACATGCTGCCCCAGAGATATCTACGAGGAGATTCCAGAACCACGGGTGCATCTATATAGGCACTGCGGAATTCATTGCAAATCGTGCCCATGCCAAATTTAAACATTTCCGCCAGAGCTAGCTGGTCTATATGGAATCTGCTTCCACGCTGCAGTGTTCCCACAGTAGTCTTTGCCAAGCCTCCTTCTACCCAGCAGAGTCAGGAAAGATGCTCTTTCCAAGATCTTAGCTGCTTCTCCAAGATGGCCTGGGACTCTGACATATCAAGTTCCATCATCAAGGCAACAGGATTTCCTCTTATCAAGTTCTCAGCACTCCTCTCTTCAACTGCACCTGTGTCTTGACCACTTATCTCTTCAGCAGTCACAGAGGAACTTCTAGGTTGGGGTTTCCTTTTCGAGGAAGTGGTGAGGTCCAAAGTTCAGGATTCATAGATGCCTCTAGACTCAGAAGCGAGGGCAGATCTCCCCCTCTTTCTGCCATTGAAACGCCACAAACGAGCTTAAGTCCTGCAATTAGTCAGAGCTTCAGCTGTGTAAAGTTTTAATCTTACCTTTGTTTCACTACTAAAAGAGGCAAAAATAAATAGGAAACAAAAAAAAATAGGAGTAGGACTTTAGGAGATAGCTCAGTGCCATCCATAGATATTATCTTGGATTTCCTCCCTAAACCTTGATTCCTTACTGAGTTCTATGAGGGTGGGTGAAGATTTTGAATAAGTTGGTCTCGCCAAACCTTTTTATGCCAGGGACTTCTGCAGGAATAGTATTTTACCAAATCAAAAAAAACAAATTTACAGTATTAGCATTTTGATCTTATTTGGCAGCTTGACCCCTAGCAATAGTACAATGAGATAACTGCTACAGATCAAGGGTACCATTTTGAACCCAGAGCTGCAAGGGGCAGGAACGACTGGGGATTGCTTCTGTAAGAACTGGGAGTGGAATCAGAAAGTGGATGGGATTAGCCTGCAGTGTACCTATTGGGAGGTATTAATTTGAGGATGGGATTATGTCCCAGGAGGCCTTTATGTTGGGGGGTGTTTATGTGAGGAAGGTCGTGATGGTGAGAGGGCTGCTAGAGACAGTACTGATGCTGGGGGAAGTATTGCAGGAGAGTCTAGATTTCAGAGGGGTTGTCAGGGAGTGAGAGGGATTGATGATGTTGGGGGATGTCAGTGGGTAAGAGGGATCAATGCTGTTGTCAGAGGTGAGGGGTTCAATGCTGTCAGGGAGCAGCATTTTTTAAAAGCTGCTCCCACTCACAGTTGGGGAGGAGCAGGACAATCTTTTTCCCCATGTGCATTTTTTTGTTTTAAATATAGATCCCACTGGACATGGTAGCAAATACGCGTACATACGCAGTTCTGCACATCCTTAAATATATTATGCAAGAGGCTCCATGTTTGGCAGAGCCTTTGGAACATGTACAGTCCTTCTGTATTTTACAATCTGGAATCTCAATTCCCTTCTCCATGAACTATCTAAAATGGGCTTTCACGTGTCTCAATAAAAGACCAGGTCAAATCCTGCAGAAATTGTGCCTAGACTGAAGGTGCAACCACTACGGCAGCTCAATAGCAAGCATCAATTTTAGGGCCTCCTTTATCTACCTATTTTATATTTCACATGTGCAAATGCTTTTCCTAAGCTCCTCCCTTCAACATGCCAGCTTATGCTGCACATGTTTTTAGGCAGGACCTAATTTTATAAGAAGCCTTTTACACATGTAAAGCAGAGTTTTTATGTGCAAAAAGAAATTATAAAATTTCCCTCCATGAATTTATTATGCTGTAGAACTTTTTTTTTTTTTTGGGGGGGGGGGTCCTTTGTCATTTCTTTTTTTTTCTCATTCCCTAAACTCATTCTCTTGAAGATGGTTTATTGACATATGATCATACAAATATCTCCCATGAAGGAAAAACTCCTAAAATGAACTGATGCGAAGGCACACTTTAGATAGGATGTGGAGATCAAAATTAAGAGAAAGAGGTCACCACATTTACAGTTTGGCCGGCATTTTAGAAATGGCTCTGCTGAACATGGAACCGTTTTCTAAAATGCACATCCATAGGCTATGGGAAGAGTGATTTTAGAAAGATGTATGTGGGAAAAATTGAAGGGAGGAAAGTCGGCAACATCCACGTGTAAGTACTGGCGTTTTATAATGAGGATGTGAGAATTTCAGCATTTACAAGTGTTTCAGGGCCATTTTGCAAACATTGACATGCAAATGCGCTTAATTACAGAGGAAACACTCTTGCTCCTATATCGATTTGGAGAGAGAAATAAACATTGGGGGATTAAGGGCAATATCCCCCTTAATCCATCCTGGAAACAGATGGCCAAAAGGAACACTTTTTAAATCTGTATTCATGCATTGAGGCCCGTGCTATCTTCGGGGGGGGGGGGGGATGCATGCATCCCCCTGTAGATAGCGCAGTAAAAAGATGCAGCACTGCAGAAGCCAGCATGCAAGCGCACTTACTACTACCCACTGAGGTGGCGTTATATACACCTGTGTAAGTGCAGCAAGCAAAGGGTCGTCAACCCCTCTGTTATGCCCCAACCCACCCAGTTCCTATCCCATTGCACACTACCCAGTTAGTGTGGTATTTTTAAGCATGGTGCTCTTACTGTGTGCTAAACCTTGCACTACCGGGTAGCGCACTTTAGTAACATGCCACGTACAGAACTCACCATCAGAATATGTATTTATTAAACATTTATTACCAGTAGGCTATTAGCAAGGTACCATAAACAATAGAACTACAATAACATAAAAATACATACCAGCACAGTGAAATACAAAAAGTAAAATCAGATTACCCCCCCCTCCCCCCCAGTTTACCTGCATGAAACATCTACAGCCTTCCTATTTCCAAAAAACACAATAAGAATCCATCACACTTCATAGTCTAACTATCAATTTCCTCACTCCATCCTGCAATTAACTAGTAAGCAGCTATGTTCTATCATTTGAGACCAGTAGTATAGGAAGCTCTAGTGCAAAGCCATGGAATGGAATCCCCCAACTATATAGACCAGTCCTTTGATCCTTGCAACATTTTTAATAAGAATTAATGGGACCCATATACTTGAAGGTATTGAAGCATTGCACCATCTACAGTAGTGCTGGCTGTACATTGCCCTTCAGTTTTGCAATGAACACCGTCTTAGGGGCTTTATTTCCTGACGAACTTTGCACTTAGAAAAGGCGCCAGGTTGACACCACTAGAAACCAAAGCCCTCCATTTCATCTACACAACAGAACGAAGCAGCATTCAGTTTTAGCAGTGCAAATGTCTCACTCTGTCCTGACAATATGCTTCAACCCTATTAGCGCGGGGCCATCTCACAGAAGTAAAACAATAAACCATCATGATTATCGTGTCCCAAGCCTCTTGACTTTTCTTTCCAGCAAGAGTGATAAATAGCGGCAGCTAAGGCTGTGGTTTTAAGGTATGTGACACCCTGTTTATCGGGAGCTGGAATTAAGCCATTATTATTTATTAGCTGGCCACATTAGAACAGAAGACATGCTTAAAAATAATTAAAACTAAGCTTGTTTGTAATCAACCATCACTCAGTCAATGTACTCTGTGGATGTCCTGCAAGCTGGTGAAAATTAACTTTTTTTGTTTGTTGATTATATCCTTCTCATAAAGTGCTCATAAGGCAAGGCAGCCATAGAACAAAAACATCAGAGGTATCCCAATTCCTTAGAGACCCTAGGGCAAATGAGAATTTAGGAAATATACAAACTTCAAGTCCACAGTAATAGAGTACTGATTGCCTCAAGCTAATGGACAGGATCTACAAGCTAAACTTAGTACCCAATATACAAGCCATCAAAAAAATAAAAAAATAAAGATGCAGAACAAATTATCTACCCTGGAGAAAGGCCCCCAACTGAGATGGTTCAGAAAAAAACCCAAATTGATTACCCTGATATGAAATTGTACATTTACATGGGAATTTGAGAAAAAAGGTTGCTCCCAGCACTAATACCTTAGGTCTTCAGGCCATGAAAGCCTTCTCCTCAATTGGGTAGTCCTAGATACATCTGGAAATGCATTGATTTGCTGACCACAAAAGGAAAAACTTTTCATCTGAAAAGATAATCTCAAAATATCATTCTGATCATTTTCTGAGTAAAAGGAAACTTTTAATGTGGTACGAGATGGGATATCATCAAGGGAGCTTTCTAAAAAGGCAGACAATGGTGGAAAGCTGGTCGAAGCCTTCCCCATCATTATCCAATGTTTTCTTCCCCTTTGGGAGGGAGTAAATATTAGTCTTTCAAAGCTTCCACATCTGAATAAGAAAGTATTTCCTTCAAATACTTCTGAAACAGAAGCATAGTAGAAATATGAATAAATGGAAAATTCAAAAATCTCGAATTTTTAGCCCGGGAAGCATTTTCCATTGACTCTAATCTTCAATGAATTACTAAACTGTCTTCACAAAAGAAGTACAAGAAGCATGCAATGCACTCATTCGGGAGTCAATCTTAAGAAGCTCTGAATCCACAGCTGACAACCTAGGCTCTTGCTCAGTCGATTTTGCCATAGTGTCAACAGTAAAATCTGAAAGATCTTTTAGTGAAGAGCCAAGGTAAACTTCTAAATGAGTAACAGATTCCCAAATATCTTTCAAAGTAATATCCTTACTAGAAGTATTGATGCTGCATTGACTTGTGAAAAATAAAAATTTACTTTTTTCATAGATTCAGAAGTTGTTCCCATACTAGAATTTAACTCTATTAGAGTCCTCTCGATCTTGGGTAGCAACGCGGAGGCCAGCTGTGGACTTGCCCCATCCTGGAGTACATTGCTGAATCTCTCAAAGTTAAATTTAGATGGCAGGGTGGGGTAACCACACCTAGTTTTTCAGAAGAATCCATAGTGGAACCAGAACTCACCACAGGAGATAAAGGTAGAACCTTGACATGACGATCCATGGATCCAACTGTAGTAACCGCCTTTTTGTCAGGCTGCGACAAGGCTCTCGTCTTCTTGCCCTTGGGGAAGATTTTACCACCTCTCCAGCTCCGATAGTGTTCCAACAGGGTATAACCTGCCCCTTTGGAAATGCTCCTTCAGACATGCTCCTGCAGTGCAGCCGGGATTTAAAGGTCCTGGGCTGACATCACCAGCAGCTGCCCAGTGCAAATGTTGACAGTGATCCTGAAGCAAGACAGCACCCAGTCTACCGTTAACTCTTTTATAATGGCCCTTTTTGGTCTGGCAAGATGGCATAAGGAACCTTTGCTCATATGGTTTTTGCTTGTCCCAATGGGCAGACGTTATTTAGTTTTGTTGTAAATCACTTTGATTGACTTCATAAATGAGAAACCTCAAAATGGAAAAAACATAAACTATGTTTTGGAGAAGCAGCTGACCGAAGGTATGTCAGATCTTGCAAGTGGAGGAGCTTCAGTTTAAACAGGCCATTTTGAAATCCTGGACCCTGTGGTTTGCTTTGTCAAAGTCTGATGCCCAGTTATTTGATTTCTTGATATTGCTATGACAATGACAGTAATCATTCATAATTGCAAAGACAGTTCACAGCTTGATTTGAAGATCTGGCAGAATATGGTGTGTATGTACTATAAATATGAAGCTGTGGCAGCAAGATCAAACAATTTTGGAAGATCTGGAAGCACATGGTAAAGGAGAGGAAAAGTGTGTTTAACATACCTCTATATCAATTAACAATCTTGGCTTGGGAAGTATGTGTTAACAATTGCTACAATGCTTTATGTTAAGAAATGGTTGTTGGTTGATGTTTGTTCTTTGTTTTGTTTATAAAATAAAATCAATAAAGAGAGAGAATTAAAAAAAAAAAAGTAAAATTGTGATGCCTTATTAACCACTACCTCCTACTCTATATAAAATACTTTCACCAACCACAGGTTTGAAAGCTGCCTAAGAACAGCCAGGAAGGAGAGAAGCAAGAATTCAAATTTGGACATTATTCAGTGTAAACATTTGGTTGCAAAATCTAAGCAGAAATGCTAAAACCCACAGGATCACCCACTTCCTGTTTCTTTCTGGTAAGTGTATACTGCAGTTATACTTGGCAAAATATAGCAGCACTTACCGCTGGACAGGCAATGGACTGGAACTGAAGCGACTATCACCATGCAAAGCCATGTTTATTTTCAACAAGTGTTCATGTTTCTCCACAAGCCTGAATCTGAAATGAAAAGCATAGTCTAAGCAACTAACATTACAGAATGCAGAGTGAAACTGGAACAGCCAACTGACAGCAAAACAATAGGCTACGACTCTGACATGACCAAACTAATACAATTATGAACATTAACAGAAAGTAAAGTTAAAAAGAATAAAATGAAAAAAGTAGACAGGAAAGTTGAGATTTTTCAGAAGCCCCAGAAGGCAAAGGGATAGATAGTAGAAGAAAAGTTATAAATTAGTCAGATCTGTTGCTGTAGCAACCACATGAGAAGTGCCTGGTTTAGTCTTGAACATGCTTTTTAACATATTCCTAAAAGTAGATCTTTGAACAGGTATCCAGAATGCAGCAAGAGGCCACATTCCATAAGCCGACTTGAAAGCCCACATTTTTAGACCCAATTTAAATGAGTATAAGTTGTTCTCGGGTACAGGAGGATGGAATTCCAAGGATAGGGGGCCTGATAGCTATAAGCTACATGGCAGGTAGACTTGAGTTAGATTCTCATCGGTAGAGGAATGGTCGGGTAGGAGAACTGGGATGATCTCAAAGCACAAAGTGGAACATAACAGACCAGGAGGTCAGCCAGATATTTCGGAAAATCATTAAGAAAGGGCTCTAAAAGTAAGGGTTTGAATTTAATTCTATGAACAATTAAGAACCAATGATGCCCTGCTAAGACAAGAGTTACATAGTTATACATATGAGTACCACAAATAAGGTTAATGGCGAGCTGAAGGCATTTCATTGGGCCATGGAAATACCTGCAAAAAGTGCATAGCAATACTGGAGTCTGTTTAAAACTAGCATTTATATTAGTACCCCTCATCTTTTCCATCCAGCCAATGGCAACAATAGAACGAAGTTAGCATAAGACCTATGAACATGGCTTTCTATTTCTAAGGAAGCCTATCCAAAGGTCAGCTGCCACAGGACCTGTGAGGTCACGCCTGCTCATATACCTCATGCTGCCACCGTCAGAGCAGAGGAGAGGAAGGACGAAGCACAGTGTCATCTGGATCCTTGCTGGGATGCTTTAAGCTCTAGGATGGAGTCAGAGATGGAATCGGCATACCTGGGAACATCGAGTCTGCTGTTGACTAGCAGGTTGGGAGGGGAGAATCCATGTCAGCTTTCTTTTTTCTACCTTCTCATTCTCCCGTCTCTCTCGCCGCTAATCAATATTCTCTCATACACACATCCCCTCTCTTTTTCCTCCCCTCATAAGATGGCTGCCAAAATACCCAGTTTCAGGGGGGAAATTTTAGGCCTGACCTAAAATTCTGACATGTATCCTGGTACCTCATGGGACACGTGGCACTGATTTCAATGGATAGAATCAGATATTACAAAATCCAGTTGCTTTGGATGCAAGTTTAAAACCATAAGTGGATGAAAAAATCTTCCCTCTTGGTAGTGGCGCTTTCAAAGTTTGGCAGTGGAGGCATCTGCCTATGTTGCCTATGCCTACGCGAGGGCCTACCTGTTATTCTTTAAGAAGACAACATACCTTTCTATCGTAGAGAGGGGCAGCCAATAGACCCTATCACGATGGAGCATTCCAAAATTGTGCCGTTGTTCATCTTGAAATATTTCCAGTGTGTTTCTCTACTTTGCTAATTACTTTACTCAGTATTTTTCAGAGGCAAATTGTAACAAATCTTGCTTGGGAAATAAAGTTTTAGAAAGCAAATCCTTTCAGGTTCTTTGACCAATAATTATTACAGCATATCAAGCGTTCTATAATATCACTGTAAAAGAAAGATAAAACAAGCTGTGGGTGATTCGTATTATGCAATTAACATAATTTATTTGTGACCACAGGCTCCTCCTCAGATCACAGCAAAAGGAACTGAAGATAATGCCGTCGAAATATACGAGTAAACTGCAAGGTAGACGATAAGAGCAGTGTTTGTTTTCAGAGCTGTAGGGATACAAGTTAATAGACGCTGGTTTCTGCAGTCTAGGCATTACAAAATGTTTTGCTGAAATGAAAACTGCTACTTTGAGAGAGCTATCTGCAAAGATTATTTGAAATATAATTAACTGAGTCTCCGTGGTTCAAATACCAAACAAAGAAAACATCAAAATGATGGTTGCCCAAAAGTATGACACAGTTCAAAAATTACATTTAAACATTTAGAAGAAGTAGGATGTATGGGGGGGTGGGGAACAATTTGTAAGCCTCACTTAGTAATAAAAGATCTATATAAATTGATTTTTGTCTTCTTGATCTAAAAAGGATGGAAGACGGCAAAAATATCCGTACTCATACATTCCTTTTTAGCAGAAATGCAGTAATGAAAGCACAGTCTAATGGGAGAATGCACGCGTTGATATTAGGGTAGCTGGAATTTTACTGAGTCCTTAACAAAGCTGATGAAACTGGCGCATGTTTACTATAATGTGGTAACAGTTAAGGCTGGTTTTAGCGTGCCCTGTGTGCAGGAACCATTACCGGGCGGTTCAGAGGCAGTGTGGGCACCCTTAGCGCACTCTGTCAATATTGTACATGCTGCTGCATCAATGGATGGTGTTAAATGAACCTGCAGTAATGACGGTAAACCACATAGCATGGGGGCTGTGTGAAACCCACACAACTACATGGGACATGTTGGGCACACATCCATTTGTTTATGTGGGTCCGGTA
Organism: Ichthyophis bannanicus; assembly: GCA_033557465.1. Lineage (NCBI taxonomy): Eukaryota > Metazoa > Chordata > Amphibia > Gymnophiona > Ichthyophiidae > Ichthyophis > Ichthyophis bannanicus. Next base: position 62,889,549 of record CM066047.1, on the reverse strand, counting down.
CCACTCCCAAGCTAGGTTTTGGGGATTAGCGTGTGGTACACTGCCGTTTATTAGTAAAGTCGCCCCTCTGTGTCTTACAACTTTCTCAGCCACATTTTTATCTGTGAAAAATACAATTCAGTTTATTTTTCTTTTAATAATGTAGTTGGACCTCTCTCTAAAGCAGTGAGGGCAGCCCCAGCGGTATCCCATAAAAGAAAAAGGCACTGGCAATGGCGTCAATTTTGCCCAAACAGCCCCTTCTATGTGGGGGGGGGGGCCATAGAGCAGCAGCGGCAACATCAGCACAGCACTATTCTTAAGTTCACCGCGGGCCCGGCGGCTGTTCCTTGCTGGGCTGAAATCTCGTGATAACAGCCACACCACAAGACTTCAGCCAGCGGGGAACAGCTGCCAGGTGGACAAGACTAGAGGCAATGCGCAAACACCTTGAAGTAAGTTGCCACTGCTACCGCCACATGGGGGTGGGGCCTCGCATGAGGACCCGCACAGAAGGGTACACCACTGTGACAATGGGGGGCTCTCAGTAAAATTTTACTTGGGGATCCCTCATTGTAACTTACGCTACTGGGCACTGGAACTTTAAACAAAGGGGAAGATGGTAGTAACCCACCCATGCAACACAGTTAAAGCATCCTGGCGAATCAGGTGAGCAAAGACCTCAGGGCCTAAGCTGCAGTGAATAAAAGCACAAGTTCTCAATGAATAAAGAACATGTTATCTTTAGATTAAACACCTTTATTCATCATCCCCAGAAATCAAATATTTACAGTCCCATGCAGGATAAAAGTGATAATAAAATCAAACTGGTAGAGTCGCTGAAAGTCCCAGAAGATCATTGGTTCAAGTCTTGAGAAATGAAGCAGCTTCTCTGACTCGATCCTCTTCCTCCTCCTCCTGTGGCTCTTGGGCTGGTCTCCTGAGATTCCTTCGCCCATTTCTGCAAGATAGTCATAAAGCATTTACCTGTACGAACTTTATGCGGTTTAGCTATCCGCTAGCAGCTCAATATCACCACTAACTGGAAAGCTGTTGAGACTGCCTCAACTCCATCCACAGATCACCCCGGAATTAACTGGTTCTGAAGTCCTTGGGGATGTTCAGCAACGCTATCCAGATAGTGCTACTGAATATCAGGATTGCCAAGGTTTATGCGGTTTGTAGGTGCTGCAAACCACATAAACCCTTCTGAATATCAACCCCAATGATTTATAGCAGACAGGCTTTAGGGCCGTGGTATGACAGTTTCAGTGTGATAAGTCTCATGTTAACTGCTCATCGCATGAGGGGTGAGGAATGGAAAGATTACGTGTAGAAGATAGACGTGGGCTGCACATTGCAGTTAGCACGTGGTACTTATTGTGTGCTATCAATGTTGGAATTAGCAGGGATGTGCTTAACACCACCTTAATAGGTGACGTTAACTTCCTTATCCATAGGTGAACTTATTTACCTTGAAAGTTCTTGTCCCAGTATATCAGTTAGAGGGTAATTTTATAGTATTACAGTGGGCCTGCAACGTAATATGAAAAAGACAAAGATCCTGACTACTACCAAAATCAATAATTTCATCCTTGATGGAGAACACACGTTTAAACCTGCTTGGATCCATAATTAATGAAAAGACAAGCAGTCAAGAAATTCAGCAACGCGTTCCTCTTGGCTATGAAGGACCTAGACAAGATTGTTAAGTACAAAGATGTATCTCTGCATACAAAGATTAAACTTTTTTAAGCCATGGTATTTTCAGTAATGAAAGTTGGACAACAAAGAAGCAAGGCTGGAAGAAAACCAATGCCTTTGAATTATGTTGCTGGTGAAGAATACTGCATATACAATGGACTGGCCCAAGAACAAATCAATTGTTACTGGCGCAGATCAAACCTAAGCTTTCCTTGAAGGCTTAAATGATAAAACTTCAACCTTCATACTTGGACATATCATGCAAAGAGAAATATCATTAGAAAAAGCTGTTAGATGGAAATTTTTGTATTGTTGCGAACAATGGGCCTGCATGTTCCACAAGATATTCACCAATAAGTATATAGTACCTCAGTTGTTCATTATTTAGATTTTTTTTTACCCCACATTGTGTTTTCAGGTACATATTCAGGAACTGGTAAGAAAATATCATTTTCTAAACTTGGTTTATTGCAACACTTAAAACCTTTTGAAAAGGTTTCTGATTTTAGGGTAAGTTTACAAGTTCTTGCCCTGATGGATTATTGCAACTCTTTACAAATAATAATCTTATCTGAAATGTGTGTGTTTGTTTATGTGTTTTTAGGTATGTCTTGCGTTGACTTGTACTTCACCATGAATGTTTATCGAATGATGGAATATAAATTTATGAAAATCAATTAAATAATCCATCATGCCTGGCAGAGTTGAAGGTTGACACAAACTGGGAAGACCAGCAATGCAATAGATCAATACAACAGCCCCTCTATCAACAATTAACTGCCTGACTGAAGACCAAGCACAGTTTAGGACAACTATCCACAGGGCTGCCATGAGCTGACATTGACTTGATGATGCGTAATAACAACAAAAACAACAAAAGGGGGAGATTATAAAATTACCTCCACTGATAAGGCACGTACTTTTACGTGACCCGAATATAACGTGTGATCAAAAGGAATCAAGACTTGTTGTGTAGCTATATAACAATACATCACACCATGATGCTATTAAGCAGGCAGTGATCTAATTATGTGTGATGCATGTGCAGAGTGTAGTGTGGCTGCAGCATACCTGCACTTCTTTTAATCATGTGTAAAAGCAGCTCATCAGATTTACGATGAGTGAAAAAATTGAACAGCGAATTTGCATTACATTCTGCCAGAAACTTTGAGATTCGTGCAAAAAGACTTATGACAAGTTACAGCAAGTGTATGGTGATGAATGCATCAGTCATGCTCAGGTTTATGACTGGTACAAACGTTTCCAAGAGGGCTGCCAAAGTGTTGAAGGTGATGTATGTTCTGGAAGGCCATCCACAAGCAACAATGAAGACAAAGTTGAAGCCATGTTTGCCGCAATATGCTCAAGTCATCGATTAACTATCAGGGAGCTTGCTGAGGACATGGACATCAGTTTTGGGTTGGTACAGCTCATTCTTACTGTCAATTTGGGGATGAGACGTGTGTCTGTAAAAATTTGTGTCAACTCCTGTCCCCTGACCAAAAAGAAGATAGACTGTCTGCAACCAGGACGTTGTTAGAATGCATGAAAATGACTCAGATTTCATCAAAAAGATTATTACTGGTGATGAATTGTGAGTTTATGGTTATGACCCAGAAACTAAGGCTCAGTCCTCACACTGGAAGACTCCAAACTCTCCCAGACCCAAGAAAGCCCATCAGGTGAAGAGCAATGTCAGTCATGCTCACAGGTTTTTTTTTTTACCACCAGGGTATTGTTCATCATGAGTGTGCTCCAAAAGGCCAAACCATCAATAAGGAGTACTGAGCCCAAGTTCTGACTCGTTTGAGAGATGCAGTTTGTCGTAAGAGGCTAGAGTTGCACAGGAATGGTGAATGGTTGCTTCATCACAATAACTCCCCAGCTCACGCATCACATCTTGTCCAACAGTTCTTGGCCAAACACCAAATCGAGCAAGTCCATCAGCCTCCGTACTCACCTGACCTCGCATCCTATGACTTTTTCTTGTTTCCAAAACTGAAATTACCACTGAAAGGAAGGAGATTTAAAGACATGGAGACCATTAAGCAAAATTTGACACAGCAGCGTTACACCATAACCAAAGAGGAATTTCAAAATTGTTTCTAGCCGTGGCAGGAGCACTGGAGGAAGTGTGTTTTATTGGAAGGGGACTACTTTGAAGGAGACTCAGTGCAATAACTGTCAGTGTTATATTTCTTGTGTTATTGTACAAGTCTTGATACTTTTTGATTGCACCTTGTATAGGCATGTTCTGGGGTGACGTTTGAGTGCAGTATGGGCAAAAGTCAGTTTACCTTTATATCTTAAAACATACATGCGTCTACCCCTATTTAGTGTGTGACCTTTCAGTGCTGTCGTTGAGTAGGTTGAAACATCCTCGGCTTCAATCTAGTCATGATATCTACTGGTTCACCCCTAGTATTTTAGAAACTCACATAGATGCATTCCATTATGGACATCCCGGCCCACTGTGTGCCTGGTCAGAACCGGGGACACAGAGGTAGATGGGATTCTGATCCCATGACTCTGCCCGGCTAACTCAATCAAGGCTCCTAAATGGAGCCACAGCGCCATAGTGTCCAGTTACAGTGGCACCATGGCTCCATTCAGGAGCCGCAATCCCCAGCCATCGACCTGTTCTTTCATTCTCCGCAGCGCAACTCCAGTCTGGCCTCCCAAGGCCAGGGTCAGGCTGTGGAGAATCTCCTGCATCCCCTCTTACCTTTCCCCCATCCCTTGCCGTCTAGGAGAACTTATTCCACCTCAGAGGTGGAATAAGTTTCCCTTCAGTCTGCCAGCCCTGAATGTACAGGGCCAACATCATAATCGGCCGTGTATGTCTGGGGCCACAGAACCCCCACTGCCCACTCTAACTCTACCTCCACACAGCTCCTTTCCCACCCCCATCTAGTCTCCTGTACAAACACCTTGTTCGTACAGGGAGGTTAGTCGGGGATGGCATAGGGGGGCAAATAGTGGGGATGGATGTCCCAACAGGATATCCATCCCCACTATTCACGGCTCAAAATGACCCCGTTATTGTCTTTATAAAATAGGCTTTAAATAGGTTTGGAGGTTAAGTAGGCTCCTAAGTGACCTGTTATAAAATTTCCCTCTTGGGGGTAATTTTATGAAGGTTTTTTTGCACATATATGACAGTATATGAATGTAAAATGCCTCTTATAAAATTACCCCTCGCATACAAGCACATGCAGTGACAAGAGCAAGTACACTATGCAGTTCTGGTATAAACATGTTTGGGGATGGGGTTTGGGAGGTGCATGGGCAGAAGTGCCATTTATGTGTGGTGGTTATCTTTATTTCCAGGTATGAATTTCTCTCCTGATAAAGAATTTGTGTTTGTTCGATAGCTAATCAAAACTACCATGAAATGTAACACCCCAGCTTATGACTCCAAACCCAAATACATTATGCATATTCAGTTAGATCTGCTAGAGGGCAGGTGTAAATGTCCACACTTGCTTTTATGCCATGATCCCTGCCACTTGCACTAGTAAGTTTTAAAAAGACCAATAGGCGCCTATGTGCCTTTATAAAATAGGATTGAAGGTAGGCACCTGCTTACTCTTATCGTCCTTTGGTAAAACCACGTTGCCTCGGATCATGCAACCTGTTGGTTTTGAGGAAGTCCACTGAAAGAGCAAATAGTGGACTTCCTCATAACCAAAAGTTGCATGATCCGAGGCAACATGCTTTTACCAAAGGACGATCTTGCCAAACAAATCTGATTGAGTTCTTTGACTGGGTGACCAGAGAACTAGATCAAGGGCATGAGATGGATGTGATCTACCTGGATTTCAGCAAAGCCTGTTCCTCATAGCAGGCTTATCAATAAACTCAACAGTTTGGGGATGGGTCCCAAGATGGTGAACTGGATCAGAAATTGGTTGACTGACAGAAGACAGAAGCTGATGGTAAATGGAACTCACTCGGATGAAAGGAAGGTGATTAGCGGTGTGCCCCAGGGTTCGGTCCTAGGACCAGTACTGTTCAATATATTTGTGAGTGATATTGCCGAAGGGTTGAATGGAAAAGTCTGTCATTTTGCAGATGACACCAAAATTTGCAACAGAGTGGATTCCCCTGAGGGAGTGGGGAACATGAGGAAAGATCTACAAAAGCTGGAAGAATGATCTAATGCTTGGCAGTTAAGATTTAATGTGAAGAAATACAGTGTCATTCACCTTGGAAGCAGAAATCCAAGGGAATCGTATGCGATAGGGGGCGAGAGTTGGTGTGCACGGACCAGGAGAAGGAGGTTGGTGTAACTGTTTGACAATCTCAAGGTGGTGAAGCAGTGTGACAAGGCGGTGGCAAAAGCCAGAAGGATGCTGGGTTGCATACAGAGAGGAATTACCAGCAGAAAGGAAGAGGTACTAATGCCACTGAACAAGTAACTGGTGAGTCCTCACTTGGAATCAGGTCAATCAAAGACCTGCAGACCTTTCAAAAAGAGCTAAAGGCTCTTCTTTTTACTGAATACTTTAACAACATTGACTTAGGCAATATTGTCACCCATGCCCATCCGCAACCCTCAAATTCAAGTTTATGTTAACCATTGCTGTTTGATCTCATGATCCAGAAACTCACTTTGTACATAGTTTATTGTATTTTTGCTTATGTTTCATGTTCTCATATAACTGTAAATAGTTAAACCATTTTGGTTTGTAAAACTCTTCTATGTAACTGGTTTGTTTAAATGTAAACTGCCCCTGATCTCTCTGGAAGGGGCGGTATAGAAAAACTGTTTAAGTAAAATAAATAAATAAATAAATATTGTCTTCCGTTTTGGAGACCGTATCTTGCAAATGATATAAAAAGACTGGAAGTGGTTCAGAGGAAGGTCACCAAAATGATTTGGAGCCTGCATCAGAAGGCTTATGAGAAGAGACTTGAAGACCTAAATATGTACACTTTGGAGGAGAGGAGGGACAGGGGAGATATGATTCAGACCTTTAAATACTTAGAGTATTAATGGACAAACAAACCTCTTCCAAAGACGGGGAAGCTGTAAAACTAGAGGGCATAACATGAAGCTGCAAGGGGGTAAACTGAAAGGCAATGTCAGGAAATACTTTTTCACTGAAAGGGTGGTAGATGCTTGGAATGCCCTCCCAATGGAAGTGGTGGGGGCAAACACAGCGACAGAATTCAAAATGGTATGGGACAGACACAGTGGATCCCTTTATAGCAACAGAATAAAATCAAAATAAGCATAACTATCTCTTGTATTTCAACAAATAGGGGTGACCTATATGGGGCAGTGGTTACACCCCTAAACAAAGACATGGGGAGAGGTGACATGCACAGAGCATCAGGTGCACCTACTCTTGCCGCCTTGCTGGGCAGACTAGATGGACACACAGCCCCCTCATACACACACAAAATTCTTGGTAAAATGGAAATAAATTCCACCACACTCACATGATGCATGTTTATCTTGTAAACCACTGTATAGAATCACTTGTAAATAACCTATGTAAATAGTTTGGACAGTTTTTACACCTGTCACTACTGTAAAAAGTTAGAAAGTTTCTCTGTTTCAATGTAATGTATACAGTAGTACACATAATTTGTTAATCTATTCCATGTAAAAAGTTAGAAAGTTTCCTGTTCCATGTAAAGTGTACAGTAGTATACATAATTTGTTCCATGTAAACTGCCCTTGATCACTGGAAGGGGCGGTATAGAAGAAATAAGTAAATAAATAAATAAATAAATGAACCATACTGGTCTTTATCTGCTGTCATCTACTGTGTTACTATCAGCTCTGTTATAAAACTACCTTCATATCATACATGTTCTCCCAAGCAATCAGTTTGCTGTGTAGACTTTGTGGAATGGAAAATGTAGTGGTTTTTTTGTACTTTTGCTTTCCAGAAGCGTATCCCTAATGCAGTAGTTCTACAAATGGCTGCTGTAACCTGGGTCGGCCCGTCCACCAGGCGGCCCACTAAATAGAAATTAAAATTCTTTTTTTCTACCTTCTTTTCTGGCTATTTTACTTTTCTAATTGTGTGGCTCTGGTTTCTGCTTTCCTCCTTTTTCTCTCAAGTCTTGTTTCCAGGGTCACCTGTTGTGATCTCTTCTTTTCAGTTTTCTTTCTTCTCCTTTTACGATTTAGTTGTCAGTCTCCCACTGTTTACTAAATTTACCCACAGCTTTCCTTCACTTTCCCTCATCCAACCCTCCCATTCCCATTTCTCTCTCCTTCCCAAGCCTCTATTGCCCAGTCTTTCACTAACTCTCCCCCTCTCTCCTCCACCTGTGACCAGCATCTTTGTTTTCTCCTCTCTCACCTTCCTCATCCAAGTCTCTCCTATCTCTGTCCTATGTTTAGTAACTCTTTTCTGCCTCCCTAGTCCCCCCTAACATATGTCCAGCATCTCTTCTGTCTCCCTAGTTCCCCACCATTTCCAGCATCTCCTTTGTTTCCCTAGCCATGCCCTCATGTCCAACATCTCATCTGCTCCCTTCCTCCTTCCCAAGCCCAATATCTCCTATGTTTCCCTAGTCCACTATAATAATCAGTTTCACCAGTCATTGCACCCTCCATGTCCAGCATCTCTTCTCTCTCACCTCCCCAGTAACCCTAACCCCATGTCAAATACCTCCTGTCTGTCCCCTCCTTTTCATGTCCAGCATCTCCTCTTCTCACCTCCCCAGTAACCCTAACCCCATGTCAAATACCTCCTGTCTGTCCCCTCCTTTCCATGTCCAGCATCTCTTCTCTCTCACCTCCCCAGTAACCCTAACCCCATGTCAAATACCTCCTGTCTGTCCCCTCCTTTCCATGTCCAGCATCTCTTCTCTCTCACCTCCCCAGTAACCCTAACCCCATGTCAAATACCTCCTGTCTGTCCCCTCCTTTCCATGTCCAGCATCTCTTCTCTCTCACCTCCCCAGTAACCCTAACCCCATGTCAAATACCTCCTGTCTGTCTCCTCCTTTCCATGTCCAGCATTTCCTCTGTTTCCATAGTTTCCCCCAAGACTGTTATCTCATCTGTTTCCCTAGTGCCTCCCAAAGATCGTCATTTCCTCTGTCTGTCTCTTCCCACCCATATCCAGCATCTCTGGTCTCCCTGCCCAGTACCCCCACATGTCAAGCATCTCCTGTCTATCTCCCTCCCTCCCTCCCCAGTCTAGCATATCCTCTGTCTCTCTCGTACCCCCTCCTCATGTCCAGCATATCCTGTGTCACCCTGCCCTGCAGCACTCCCATGTCAGGCATCTTCCTACCATACAACTTGTTCTATCCCACATCATGACAAGCGTCCTCCTTATTTCCCCTTCCCTCCCCCTCCTCACTGATTCAACATCTTCCCCCAGACGGTCTCTCCACCACCCGTCAGCCATTACCTGCAGGTCCTCTTATCTCCCTTTTCCCTGCTCACCTCCCACCTGGAACTGCAGTCACTTCCCAAACATATAGACACTCGCACAACTATCTACATCTCACAGCTCTCAGAGCAGGAACCTTCTGACACCCAAAACCTTTTGCTATTTTCACAGTCTCATGACAGCAACATGGAGGTTTGAGCACTGTATGAGACATACTCAGAGCTACAGGAAGAAAACAGTACCAGCTCTGCTACTTGCCAGGGCTGCCAGCGTCCCGCTTTTCCTGGAGACACAGTTACATTTCCTCCTCCTACTGCAGCATGGAGCTGGCAGGCTGTTCATACCGCTGCTCTCACATGTGCCAATTACTTATGAATTCTGCACGGAGAAAGGGCAACATCTAGGAAGGGGCAGGCTCAGATTTAGGCAGAGACAACTGCCTAGGATGCCAAATTTTGAAGGTGCCAAAATAATCAGGCCAAAGAGAACCCTTCTTCTGTTTACCTTAGGGCCGCGTTTCCCAAACTTTGGGTCATGATCACACACTGTACTCTGGGGATGGGCGGTTGCCCTATCAGGCGGAACAGAGGCAGCACAAAGTAAGACGATCACTCTCAGTCAATGACCACTCCATTTCAACTCCATCCTTCGTCCCCACCACTGGCAACAATGAAAGAGAGCATCGGCACGGGGCCTTTCTGATACAGGCATGCGTTCACCTCTAAGTTCCTACCAGCCCTCCCTGTCTCTCCCCCTTTGAGGCACTCTTGTCGCACCAGAGAGGCCGGGACAGGCATGGCTGGCAGAGTCTTGCAGGTGTGCAACTTTATTGCAAAGGCTCCATGCCTATGTTCTCTGGCAGCAGGGACGAGGGCTGGAGTTGAAGTGAAGCGGCAGCTGACTGAGAGCAGTCTGTCTTACTTTGTGCTGTCTCTGCGCTGCCTGAACACCTGATAGGGCAACTGCCCCTCCCCCAAGCACAATGTGTGATCGCAACCCCAATGAAGATTTTGTGACCCCATTTGAGGTCGCAACCCACAGTTTGGGCACCGCTGCTGTAGCGTAACCTATTTGGTGGAGCTTCTGAAAATTTGACACTGTCACCAAGACTGAGAAGACAAAAAGTTCCAGCAGAAAAATATTTGTCAATGTTTGTAAATAAAACTAATCACATCCTATGTTTAAGAAAAATATTCAGAGGCTGTGTATACTTCAGGAAAACTGACTAATCTCCATTTAGGTGGAGTTTCATACAGGCCTTTGTAATGTGAAAAGTTGAACAACTTCATGAAAATATAGAGAACCTTCATTATAGTTTTACTGATATCTGGCAGGTCTTCCCAAACTCCTAGTGACCCCCACAACTCAGGAGCTTTTCACAATATCTTCAATGAATATCCATGAGATAAACAAACTTGCATGCATTGGTGACTTTGCACATTTTTGATAGCATGCCAAATCACCATTGCATTGAATATCTGGGTTGCCCGGATTGAGATCTTGCAATCCGGTCAATGGTGATATTGAACTGCTGGCCAGATTGTAAAATCAGCTAAAGTTAGGACAGCCATTGTAAAACCAACTAAAGTTAGGACAGATGTCCTAAATTTAGCCGGTTAAGTTAACCGAGTGGTTGCTGAATATCACTGCTTAACCCATGGTGTCTCCTCCACTTCTCTTTACCCCCCCCCCTCCTCGAATGCCCTGTTGCTTGCCAGCTAGCATCGAGGCGTGCAATGGTGGCTCCCCCTGAATATCCCAGTGACTGAATTAATGCGGTTAGTAGGTCTTCTAATCACATTGAATCCTCCCCCCCAGTTTAAATATATTTCCTCTTCACCCTACTTACTTGCATAGAAAGATAGCCACATAATAATATAGTTGGTTAGTGCTGAAATATAATCCTCTGTTACTTCCCCTGAGTCACCTATATCTCCAGGTCAACTCACAGCATTTGAATACCTAATTTGGTGCTTTGAAAGAGGATGTTTTCACACCAATGGATCTGGTCAGTTAACTTCTCGGTGATCCGATTAGTTGTGTTTGAATATCAGTTCTCATGGGTCAATTGTAAAGATGTGCAGGGCAAAAGAAAAGTCCTGTTAGTCTTCATTTAAAACAAAAAATGAGTGATTTTGTGTACTTTAAGTTTTTACACACATTCATCTTAATTGTACACTTTCTATGCACTCAACAGCTTCTTTGCACATTCAAATCAATTGTTATGCATTGATTCACAGGTATACATTTGCTCAAGTGATTTGTGTGCATTTTTAATTTTTAAGTGCCTGTGATGGGGTATACAGAATGTTATCTATCCCTCTCCAAAGGAATTATCAGCAGTCCGCTTTAAGAGTCTGCAGCCCTGAGTTCAGGGTTGAGAGGGCATGGCTCACAGGGAGAGGTTAAGAATCCAGCAGACTGCAGGACGGAAAGATGCCCATGGAGCCAGAAGTCCTTCCAGGGAAAGCCGTGCAAAGGAGTTCTGATGTAAGAACTTTAACTGGGGCTAGAGGAGGGGTCAGGAAAACCAAGGGGCATGTTTACTAAAAACGGCACATTTGTGCATCCGCACAATAGCGCACTAAAAGCGGTACTTAAGTGCTCTCAAGCACCCCGCACACGTGCGTGTCACCACTGCACAGGTGCGCGGCACACTAACGGGCCCCGCACAAGTACGGGCCCGCAAATGTCCGATAGAGGCGTGGAAAGGCTAACGGAGGGCGGAGGAAGGCTCCTGAGGGGCGGAGAGATGGGGTTAATGGGCGGGGAAGGGGAGGGGAGAGGCTCCCCACACATTATCGGGGCCGAATTTCCATGTAAAAACTACCGCGAGTGAAACACTCGCGGTAGAGGGCATTTAAAGGGAAGAGAAACCATTTCCGTCAGCAATGTACAGCAAAACCGGGGAAACCTGAAAAACGTGAGCAGTGTGATACATGTGCACAGAACAAAATAGCAAATATAAATTGAAAAAGACCACAACAAAATTCTAAAAACTTATAACCCAGCTGGGCAACAGTGATATTAATGGGCAACAATAAAAAAAACTCACAGGAAAGCCCCCAAAAAAAGAAATGATTTCTGAAAGGGTCTACGGAGCGGAGACCCTTCCAAAAATCATTTTCTTTTTGGGAGCTGTGCTGGGAGTGTTTTCTATGGTCGCCCATTAATACCACTGTTGCCCAGCTTGGTTATATTTTTCCCCCTCTTTTCTCGGTCATTTGCGGGGTGTATTTGCACGTTTGCCCCCAGACAAGGTGAATGAGCCCACAGTACAAATGTGCAGAGCAGGGTTTAGGATTCCGCCGGCCAGGTTTTCCATCCCCAGGGACAGCACTGTCTCTGTGGCCACAGTGTGGTGCAGCAGACAAAGCCAGTACCCCTAGGACCAGAGGGATACAGGTTCAAATCCCAGCTGGGGCTCCTGCCAACCCAGTCCCCATATTTTACCCACCACTAAACAGAGATAGTAAAGACACCCCTTTATTGGAGAGCACATAAGCATGGTTCACACACCCATTTTGTACCCAACACCTCACACACACCATAACAATGGGCATTACCGACGGCTGAGTCCCCCAAATGCAGTCCTGGAGTGCCACATGTCAATCAGGTCATATGCTTTTCCAAGATAAGGCCATGCCAGCATGTTGGCGGAAGGGTACAGGTGGTGGAGGGGGCAGTGGCTGCTAGCCACAGAAGACAGTGGCCTAGCCATGTGCAGGCTGGCACCGTCCACTGCAACAGATAGGCCCTGTCAGATGTACAGTTATGGACCTCCCAGGGAATCCAGCACATGTGTGGCAACACGGTGGTGCAGTGCACACAGACAGTGTGTGCAAGAACAGAAGGTCACAGGTTCAAAGCCCTGCCAATCATGTCCACATATTTTTCCCACAACTAAACCGTGATAGTAAGGACAATTCTTTATTGCTGGGGTCATACGCCTTCCTTTTACCCCACGGAGCACAGACACCATGACCAGGGGCATTACCTAGAGCAGAGTCTCACAGATGCAGTCCTGTAGGAACACACACCATTCAGGTTCCATGCTGCCACTCATACAAATGCCTGTGCTGTATATCTATGCACCACCCCCATGGCATGTAGATGTAGCTCATGCATATCCATGAGGGACAGCAGGAAAACCCGAACAGTGTGTGGCAAACCTGGACTGGATTTGTGAACCTCTGCCGTAAAGCAGCAGCCAACAGGGGCAGACACACCCACACCCACACCCACAGGCCCCATTGGCCAATGCCTCCTGGAGAGGCAGGACATTGGGCCCTGCGTGCACCTCCCAATACTAGCACCTGCATACCTCAGCAATGTCACCCTACACCTGGGTAAACGGTACACAGCTCTCAAACGTGTGCTATGAGTACTGGCAGATAGATATACCTACGTTACGCACATTCTGCTCTTTGAGCTCCATCATAACAATCTTTCTGCTGTCTGCTGTGGGTGCTTCAGGTCTGGTCTCTGACTGTGTTAACCACCCTGGGGAGTGTCCCCCAACAGAATTGCATACCATATCCATGCCTGTACTGTGCCCAGGACTGGTGTGGTGGGCAATGCTGCTAAACTCCTCTATAGTAGCACAATGCTGGCATACGTGTGGGAGTGTGTGTCATACAGTGCGTGTTGGCTGCAAACACCTTCCACAGCCCACACTGCCAGCACTATTGCCAGTATTGGCCTGCCAATGTGCATAATGAGCAGCAAGGTACCATGGGTATAGCTCAGACAGGGTGGGCTGGCCAGGATGCATCTGCACAGGACATAGGGCACTGGCTGGGACATTGTAGTGGCCAGCCACCACCTACACAGACAGGGTGACCTCTGTATGTGCCTCTGGGGTTTCACTCCACCCTGATTGTGTAGTGACGACAGCATGGCTAGGCACCCCCATAGTGTTATATAGTATTTCTCCCATGTGATATATATGGGTTTCTGTTTGGGGCCCAGACACTGACTTATCTGCTGGTGTGCACTGCCATCACAGTTACGGGTGCATGCATTTCCACCAGGACTAACTAGCAGACTGTTTCCAGCTGGTCTGTGTCCTGATGGAGTGCTGTGCCGTGGCTGATGGCTTGCTGCAGGAGAATAGCAGATAGTGGTGGGGCGCAACTTAGCATATCCAGGCCTAATGTCTGTCAGACATTGTGTTATGGATGTGTAAAGAGCTGCTTTGACTGCCCTGTAGGGTGTCTGTTCCACGGCAGGACTTGGGTTGATGGTCCACACTACTGCCACCATTGCAGGGAGGTAGCATGTTGATCTGTTGATGGGAGCCAATGTTATTCCACCTGAGGGGGAGGGGGAGGAATGGTGGTCCATAGCCCACCTAGGTGGCCATAAGGGGTTCCCCTGACTCAGACAGACAGAGATATTCAAGGTGTTTCTGCAGAAACAACCTCTCTCACAGAGTAACAGTGCTTTGGAGCTCTGGCATGGCCTTATTCAGCCATGGAGGGTGTTGTGGACCTGGTCCTGGGTGCCTCATCACACCCTCAGGGTGAGTGCAGTACCCGCACAGTGTGACGGTGTGTAGCTACTATGTGCCAGTCAGTACAACACCCGCTCAGTACACCCTACCAGGCCGAGGTGCTGTGTGGGTGCACACGGCCACATCCCCCTACCAGGCCGAGAGCTGTGGGGGTGCATTCCCCATCTTGTGTTCATCTGTGGACAGCTGATTTGCATGTGCAGTGCATCATGGGTGCGGGTGGCCTAACCCTATCCTGTTTACAACAGCAGACTGTCTGTGAGGTGATATGCCGGCTCTCTGCAGCCAGCCAGGGGCTTGCTGACAGCTATAGAGCTGTAGCCCAATGGTTATGTCACTGCCTGTGCAGCCAGAGGTCATGGGTTCAAACCCACAGTGGGGTTCTTTGATAGGGCTGTCCACAGCTTTATTTTTATTTACTGTACATATGTCTATGCCGGCAAAACCACCCTCAGCTTATCATACTCATTAGGTGCCTCTGAGGGTGCTTTATAGGGCGCCCTATAGGCCACCTTATGGTTGCCATCCATATAAGGTGCACTGTACATTATCCTGTGTCGCAACATATATGGTGCCCTATAGGGGACATTCTAGGGTGCCTTGGCGGACAGTGCACTGTGACATGTGCCTTATGGGCCACTGTATGTGTACACGCTGTGTGAGTGCGTTTGCTAGTAGTGATAGCAAAATAAAGTTAAAAAGCCTCCTACAGCACTCCTCACCATAATACATACTGCCTCAGCCAGCCTTGTTCACTGGGCATTGTGAGGGATTGAACCACTGATCCCTGCACCATTGGTCAGTGTTTTAACCATTGTGCTGTGGCTCTGTTCCTGTGCTTGTGCATCAGCGCGCCACCTTGTGCCCATCAGCGCAGCGCCTTCTGCCGCCCAAGAGGACCAGTGCGCCGCCTTATGCCGCCCATAAAGAACTGTGCGCCGCCTTATGTCGCCCAAAATGTACAGTGCGCTGCCTTATGCCGCCCAAAAAGAACTGTGCGCCACCTTATGCCGCCCAAAATGTACAGTGCGCCGCCTTATGCCGCCCAAAAAGAACTGTGCGCCGCCTTATGCCGTTCAAAATTAATTTGCCTCCTAAACCACTTTTACCCATTACAGTTGCTGCCTCAGCTGGCCTTTTTCGTTGCGCACAATGGGGGATTAAACCCATGGCCCCTGCACCATTGGTCAGTGTCTTCACCGTTGTACTACGGCTCTGTTGTTTTGTATACCCAGCAGCGCGCCACTTTGCCTTCCCACGTGCTAATGTCGACCCCCGCACATTAGCGCGACGCGCACAGGTCCGGTCGCTTACTCCCGGTTTTTTGCTATTTTCTGCCTGAACCGCCCACTCCTTATATGGCACACGCACACTAACGGGGACCCGCACAATTTCGGAGTTTAGTAAACATGCCCCAAGTTTGTGGAGATTTAACAAGCTGGGACAGAATAAAAACTGATTTTGTTTTCTCTGAACTGCTCTCTGTTCTATGTTCTAAAGAAAACTTCTTCCCAGCACACATCACACTTACCACAGTGCCCAAATGGTTTGCTAGTTTTAGGCACTTGATATACTGCCCTTTACTGTGTGTATCAGAGCGGTTTACAGATATATTCTAGCAGGCACTATCCCTAGCCTTACTTAACAGATAAAAGTGCTATTCAATGTATCTATATTTTGCTCTTCAGTGAGTTACCCAGCATTGTTTTCTTTGGTTTGGTTTTTCCAGCCAATATTGGAGAGAGACCCTGCTATCCATCTAGGGCACGTCCTCCAAGTTCTGTTAACCACAATCACAGGGATGGAAGGCTGCCCTGTTTACTGCAGGGGGTCCCAAGATAAATATCTACAGAGTACAGCTCATGTTTAGTAAGGCAGCTTCTGTCATAATGAATCTTTAACTGACTGCAAATGAGAAATTCTCGTACTTAGAGAATATTTGATAATGAAGGCTTGTATGATACTATGGCTTAAAAATTTTCAAAGCTACTACCTAGCAAGTACCATGCTTAATGTATAAAGGATAAATATTTCTTTTTGGCATATATACTTTTGAAATACTGTATAGGAAAACATGCCATATAGCTTTCTTCTAAATGAACCTTTTGCTGCCCTTAAATCACACTTGGAGATGAAAGATAATGGCTTTAGTTTTTAAGGGGTAGTATAGTATCATATTGCCCCTTTTAAACATTAGTTGTAAAGCTTTTGAAATGAGCTTCATTTTGACCTTGAAGAGGGCATGTGTACAGGCAAAGGCAGGAAACAGGAAGATTGATTCCTTCCTGCAAGAAACAAAACGCAGCATTTTTATATTCTATAATACACTGGGGTCTTTTAGAAATCTGGGGGTGAGAGGTATAAAAGGGAGCAAGCACCTTTAGAAGTTAACAAGAAGCAAAATGCAATTGATGTGAAAAGTCGCACAACTTCCGCTAACAAGATGTTACAGTTGAATACAAAAGAGCTGTTTTCAGGGACTCAAATCTAATGAAAAGTCCCAGGGGACTGAATCAAATGAAACCTGATGTGACCTAGGTCTAGAGCCTTTGGAGTTCAAATGCTGTGCCTATGCTTCTGATGATGGAAATGACAGCAGGCCTGCTGCATTGTATGGCTTTCATTTCGGTTTCAGCCTGTTCGAAGACCATCAAGTCTGGTGTAGAGGGTGTGCTTCATGGCAGAGGGTCCCCATAAAATCCAGTATGGGATGATGGAGTTAGATAGCCAGCCTGTTTCCTAAGCAGTTCTCATGCAAGATGCCAATAAATCTAGTTACTTAGTCATCAGCTATCTACAGATCCTAGTATATGTATTATATAGGTTTTCTATAAGCGCTAATAGGTCGATATTCAACCATAGCAATCAACGGGTTATTACTATTCAGTGTCACTATGGAGATAAGGGCATAAGATATGCCATAATGGGTCAGACCAAGGTCCATCAAGCCCAGTATCCTGTTTCCAACCATGGGCAATCTAGGTCACAAGTACCTAGCAGTTTCCCCAAAAGACACAGGTTCCTCAGTGCTTGTATTGGGGCAAGCAGTAGATATTCTAGGTCCCCTTTAATAATGGTTTATGGACCTTTCCTCCAAGAACTTGACCAAATCTTTTTTAAATCGAGCTACACTAACAGCTTTTACTACATCCTCCGGTAACAAATTCCAGAGTTTGATTACACGTTGAATGAAAAAATATTTTCTCTTATTAATCTTAAATAGGTTACCCTATAGCTTGAATGACTCGAAGGCACACATTGCATTTGCATAGCTTCATTGCATGTCCCCTAGTCTTTCTATATTTTGATGGTGTAAATAATCGATCTACATTTACCCGTTAATTGCTTAAAGTCATTCCTGTGTGTAGGTGGCCACATTACAGAAGTGGAGGAGTAGCCTGATTGTTCGAGCAGTAAGCTGGAGGTCAGAGTTCACATTCTACTGCTGGCTTCCTGTGATTTTAGCAAGACCCTTAAACCTCCCTTGCCTCAGATACAAACTTACAGGCTGATGCAGAAAACCAGTGCTAGACCTGCGCTGAATTGACATTTATGCGTCCCAACGCACTCCTTTTAGCGTCAGGTGCAGCAAAGATAGGGTATGCAAATGAAGGCTGTGGTAAACATTCTTGTGCACATATGAGCAAGCCAACACATGCGCACAAGAATTCGGTGCTAGTTTGGCATGCTCTCCCAGAGAAACGGGCATCGTGTGGCTAATTTGCATATCGGCCCCAATAGTATTTTGAGGGCATCAGTGATGATTGCGGCATTGGGAAAATTCCCTGATGCTAGCAAAATGCTGTTGGGGTCCTGTGCTCCAACAAAAAGTGGCTACCTGGTGGTCTAGTGACCCTGTACCCCAACCCAAATTAAAATATCAACTAATCTGGTGGTCTAGTGGCCCCTGAAACCCACACCCCAAATTAAAATAACTTGGTGGTCTAACAGACCCTAAATCCACTACCCCATTTTCAGTGGTGGTGGCCAGCCCGATTAAAGCATCTGGCTGTTGCTGCTTTAAAGTGGACCCAGGTATTCAATGCCAGGTGCATATTCAGCCAGTTTGGCCACATGGAGGATTAGCTACGCAGTCAGTGGCCAGATAGCTAAAACATCTAAAGTTAGGCCAGCTTTTTTAGGCCTAACTTTAGCCAGTTAGGGTTAATCGTCCAGTGGCTCAATATCGCCACTGACCAGCTAACCCAGAATGCCTCGATAATAAGTGGTTTGCGTCCGGGCATACAAACTGGTTAACTGGGGATATTCAGCGGCTCTAAGCGCTTTAGTGCCAATGAATATCCTGCTGAGTGCAGTTTAGCTGTTAGCAGGTCTGCTAACTAGCTAAACTGCTATGAATATGCCCCCCCCACCCGTGTTACTAAAGTGCACTACTGTTAACATGCATAGTAACTAGGTCCTACTGCATGAAATAGGAACTGTGGTACAATAATGTGCATTACCTATATATATATATATATATAGACACATACACATACACACACACACGAGTATATTAGTTGTAGTGCACCTTAGTAACTATGACCCTTAAACTGACCTGCAAAATTCCCTTTTTTTTTTTTTTTTTTTTTTTTAGCATACACCCATTAAAATGTTTGCATGCATGTTAAAATATAAATTAGAGGGACCTTTTCAAAGTGGTTTCCATGGGTAAAAATCAAGCTGCCTGTGTAATTATTCACTTGTACCCATATGCAGAGAGAAAGGTATAATTAATTGCATAAACCCTTTCAAATATAGGCCTCATAATGTCTTTGTTGACATGCATTTAACCTATAAAGTCCCAGCAGAAAAGATTATTTTGCATCTACTGGAACTCAAAAGACAAGGGCCAAACCGCAATAAAGATATATATTTTTTAATATTCTTGTGGTGAGACACCCTTTCTTGGCATTTTCTTTTATGTATCAGTGCATCATGAGTCCTTACAGGCTTCTAGCTTTTTGTTAGACTTGGTAAGGTTAAGTAACTAGGACCTTTTCTATACTGTGACAATAGGAGAAACCTTTATTGCCTTTTGTAGGCTGTGAAACTTCTCATTGAATCGACACAAGGAAGGCCTGCCCAGAGTCCATGTAACATGACACCCCGGTTTGCGCGGTATATCAAGCCTTGCAAATAAATAAATAAATAAAACGTGTACCCAGGTGTTTTCTTCAGCAGCTAGACTTTCCAGAGCATTTTGTTCTTGCATTTGACATTTTTATGGCATCTACCATATTTTTTAATAACAGAAATCCATGTATTAAGGCTGAGCATCCAGCAAAATTAGCAGATCACTGGCAAGGGTCCTGACAAATGTCTTACACAGCTCTGAACATTACCACAACATTATTAGACTTCCAGATGTGCTATCAATGAAGTTTTCCATGTAGCTCACAAATGTTCTGACTTGGTCCTTTGAGGGACGTATTCTATTGCTCTTGAACTCATTATTGAAATGATTTCTTCTAGTTAATTTATCTCATGTCATGGAGTTCTTAAAAACCTGTCTCAGAATGCCTTCTGCTATTTCTGAATGAATCGGGAGTCCAAGGTTCTGAAAACTACAATGACGTTTTATATCTCTTCTGTGAGTAATCACTGCTGTTTCCTTGGAATTTCTTTCAAATGACTTTTAAATTAAAAGCAAAATCAATTTTTCCAGTTGTAATCTCCTTGAAACTGAAAGTTCTGGGATGCCTGTCATAAGCGTGGAATCGAAATGCATTCAGTTTGGAGAGGAACAGAGTACAATGGAAGCCCACTCAAGAAGTTCTCTGTATCATATTTTACTTTTGACTGTTTTTCACTTTATTTTTCAAAGTGCTTGCAAAGAGGAAGAAGAAAGGTGGGGCTTACCCCTCCAAGGTTTCAATATCTGATCTAACACAATGGAGGATTGAGGAATGTTCAATGAGTAGGGGAACAGGAGTCCATGGACAGTATGACTGAAGGAAGTCTTAGCTGGCCAGGAACAGATGTGTCTCTAAACCAGGGGTCTCAAACACGCGGCCCGCGGGCCGCATGCGGCCCGCGAGAGCATCTTGTGCGGCCCGCGAAGCACTTACCGGTGTCTAAAAAAAAAAAAAAAATCCAAACTTGCCGCCGCAGTATTAGGCGTCCCGCGGCCCCTCTGCCTGCTCTGAGTCCTCTCCTCCCTGCAGCATCAGCTTTAAAAGTGGCGGCTTTCAGAGCCGCGAAGAGAGAGAGTTTCTCTCGCGCGGTTCTGAAGACTCGCTGCTCTTCAGAACCGCGCGAGAGAAACTCTCTCTCTTCGCGGCTCTGAAAGCCGCCACTTTTTGAGCTGATGCTGCAGGGAGGAGAGGACTCAGAGCAGGCAGAGGGGCCGCGGGACGCTTAATACTGTTGGCATTGGGATCAGGGACTGACTGCTGCCAATAGTGGCTATGTTTTAAAAAAATAATAGTCCCGGGTGAAAAACTGACACTACTCAAATTTCTCTGTGGCTGACTATGTTGTCTGTGTGAGTTTGCCATTGGTTCATAGACCCATCTGTCTGTTCATGCAACTAATAGTGAGCTCATCATTTTGGAAAATAAAAGAAAAACACAGTTTTAAGAAAAAAGGTAGGAGAGTCTATAAACATCAAAATAAAAGGCTTGTGCAACAGCTGGTGTAAAAATGGCCAGAGTGCACATGAGCTCTTTGGTCATATCATCAGTGCAAGACTTGGGGATCCTCTCCCATTGCTCCTGAAGTAGAGAAAAAGCAAGCAACTAGCCAGAGATGTCATTCCCAAATCCCAGAAACAGAGACTGTAGTAACACAGGGCCAGGGATCCCTTCCCTGGGACCCAAAAAGAGACAGGATGAATGAAGGAACCAGAGATCCTCTCCTCACAGAAGAATAAAGCGAGCATAAAGCTGGATGCCACCCTTTGAACAGCATAAAAGGAAGATCGTGAGTATAGGATCAACATTAGCAGAGAAGGAAACATGGGGCAGAAGAATCCTCCCCCCAGGACCTTGAAGGAGAGAAACTGCACAGAACCAAAAGATTTCTCTCTCCAGACATCAGGAACAGAGAGAACAGAGAGCTAGGAAATCCCCTCCTTAGGGTTTTCAAGCAGAGAATGAACACAGGGCCAGAGATTCGAGCCACAAAGGTGAGAGAGCATCCCCCTCCATGTGACCAGAAAAGATATGGGAGTGGACACAGGCCCAGGGGCCCATTATCATTGATTGTTCCCTTACATACAAGAGGAAATCAATTTATAGTTTTATTTCTACAGTGTTGTACATTCTAAGTTTGGCTTTTGGGGTTCCCAGTTTAATTGTCTTCCTGTTTCTAAATTGTGATTCCTTGTTTGGTGATGGTGTATGTTCTGCATGTTTACTAAAAGTTAGTGTATATGCAAATATTTATGCAAATGATGCCCTTATGCAAATGATGCCATTATGCAAATGAGGCCTGCGTCTTGTGCGGCCCCCGGGTTACTCTACAAGTCCTCATTTGGCCCTCAAAGCAATTTGAGTTTGAGACCCCTGCTCTAAACTCTCTGTATCTGATCCCACCACTGCTGAGAGGCTTTAGCCTCAAGGCACTATCGATGCAGGGTAATGACATGGATCTCTTGATTTTAGAGGCGTGAGGGGGTATGCAGGTGAAAGTTTGCCTCAGGAGGAAAGCCTGAGGAGCTAGTAGGAATACAGCAGCAGCCCTGCTATCAGTCCCAGATGAAGTGAGGGATCGGATGCTCTATTCTGGAAAGTGCAACAAGTACACCTAAATCTCCCATGATGAAGTCAATGGTTGTGACTAGATACTATCTGGGGAATGCTAGTAAAACCTGACTCCTCTCTCTCTGCATGTTCCACAGACTTGAGTTCTCTTACTCAAGCCCTTACAATGAAAGTCCTGACACAGGGGGGCTGAGGTCTGGACCCAGGAGCAAGGTGGGTGGATTCAGGTCTTCGAAATGACTTTGGTGAAGTCAAAATGGTCAATGCCTACCTAGCTCAGGATAAGAGCAATTTACATAGAAAGATGGAGCAGCTTGAAAAATGTTTTGAGGCACTTAAATCTTCATATTTTAAACGTCTCTAAGAACCCAGGAATCTGATGGAAGTTCTTAATATCCCCTATGGAATGTTCACCACCAGTGGGTAGAATTTTCTACCCTCCATGTACTCAGCAGCTTGAGAAGCTATCTATGGAACAGAGTCAAAGAAACAGTATCAGTGTTATAATCAATGTTACTGAAAAATACTAGTTGTACTGAGGAGAGAGCTATGCCATCACTCAGGACCATACCTAGTCCTGTGCGAGCGGTGTGGCCGCACAGGGCGCCAAGGCTTAAGGGGCGCATTTTGGCTGTCTGCCGTTGCCTGCCGCCGCCGCCGCCGCCGCCACCACCACCACTTTTTCTTCTCTCAGCAGCTGCAGGCAACGGCAGACAGCCGAAATACGTTGAACAGAATCTGTCTGATCATGAAACTCTGCCTTCATAATATTCAAACTGGGGATCGGCTGACTCAGTCGTCGAGCTCACTGAAATACAGACCTCCCTCAGAGGCAGAAGAAATAGATTTTGGTATCATCTACAAATAAGCACCCCTTTCCCAACTAACCTTCTGCAATATCACTTGCAAAAATCTTAAAAAGAACAGGATCAATGACTGATCCTTGATGAACACCACTAGTAACTCTCCTATCAGAATGAACTTGATTTACTACTGCCCTCTAGCACCTCCCACTCATCCATTCTTATCCAGTCAGTCACTTTAGGGTTCATCCCACGGGCACTCAGTTTATTTTTAAGTCACCAATGCAGAAAAGTGTCAAAGGCCTTGTTAAAATCTAAATCGATCATATCTAGCACTCTCGCTCTATCCAATTCTCTGATCACCAAGACAAAGAAATCAATCAGATTTGTCTGACAAGACCTTCCTCTGGTACAGCCACACTGTGTCCGATTCTGTAATCCCTTGGATTCCAGAAACTGCACCATCCTCTGTCTTAACAGCGTTTCCATAAATTTACTCACAGAAGAGGTTAGACTAACTGGTCAGTAGGTACCAACCGCTTCCCCATAGCACAACTCATAAACTCCTGATATCATAATTTGGATAGACAAAGTAACATTACTTGCTTCATACATCTTCGAACTTGCATTGGAATCTCACCAACTTTAAGCCCAACCTGGACAGGGCCATATTTTGGTATTTGTAGACCCAAGGCGCTTTCACTCCAAAATATGGACTTTGAGAACATTATCAAAGACTTTGCTGAAAAGAAAAGCCAAAGAGAAACCTTTCCAGGAAATGCCTAGAACCTTTGGAATTGAGTTTTTGAAGTGTTACTTGCATTAAACTTCTGTCCCACAATCGTATTTCCTTATTTTTCCTGCTTTTTAAATTTGCTCCCTCCTTCATAGACTCTAGGCACTGTGCCTAATCGGAAATCCAGCACTGTTCTGAACAATAACCACTAGCAAAGTATTATAGTGAATTTCTCTTTGCCAAGAACTTGAATGAGGATTAAAATGAAAAGAAGCAAAAAACACGTATCAATGGTATTTACTTAAATGTAAGTCAACTGCACAAAAAATGGCAACTTTGTGTTATAGTATGTTATATTTTTGTAAATTATTGTTTCTCTTTCAGCTGAAGGTGCTTGTAATTTGCAAGAATACTTGAAGTTTTCAAGTGCTTGCGACTTAATTCAGCATGTGGTATTTATCCATGGTCCCATTTAGATGTTTCCATTTCAGATCCTCCAATGCATTAAGGCCATGACTTGCTCACATCCATTTGGCTAATCATCCCTTACTGCTCTGAAAGTAAATGATAGCTATTTACAGTAAATTATTCAATTAGAACTAGATAAGAGCAGTTTTTATGTTCCATTGTTTGACACAACAAATTGTCTGACATGAGAAAATAAAAGTATATAACAAGGCAGATAGGTTATACCAATATTCAGGAATCCGTAATTGTTTAACCTAAACTAAGTGCCTAAAAATAGATGTAGCTGTGTCAGAATATTTATAACTGTAGCCATGTTTTATATTGGTTTATACTTTGGGTGTGGATAAGTACCTGGGAAGGGGGCTAAGCACATACAGACACAAGTGAATGCACACAGGTTTGCATTTAGAAATGGCAATAATATGAAGTTTTCATATAACTTGAGGCAGTAGAGTGGTCTAGTGGTTAAAGCAGCAAACTGTTCAAATCTCTCACTGACGGTCCTTTTCCCCTTGGGCAAGTGACTTTGGGGCATGTTTACTAAAAAACGCTACTGGCTAGTTCTGAGTTCAGCACCACCTGCTGAAAATGCACCCATGCTAAAATTCCCGCAGAGACTAGGTGATTCTGGAACAGAGCGTCCACATTACAGGTAGAATGGGTGTTTTTTGACATGCACTCCCCAT
Organism: Ichthyophis bannanicus; assembly: GCA_033557465.1. Lineage (NCBI taxonomy): Eukaryota > Metazoa > Chordata > Amphibia > Gymnophiona > Ichthyophiidae > Ichthyophis > Ichthyophis bannanicus. The sequence continues at coordinate 62,864,585 of CM066047.1, read as the reverse complement.
CAATGTAGCAATTACTGTGGGTGCATTTATCAGCACCTTAATGGGTGGCCTTAAGTACAACCACGGTGACTGCACCAAAGGTAACAAGTGTGAGGGCGATGCTATACCCACGCTAGCAAGATGGGGGCATGCCGGGAATACTTCCCTGATTTAGTGCAGATTCAACACCACCCCTGCACTCATTTTGGGGGCCGTTCGTGCACTAGTAAACAAACCCCTTTGCCGCTAATTATCTGAGGTGTATATGTGAAGGCACATTTTAGAAAGGACATCTGGCTGCCGAATGGGAGGTCCAAGTCAAAACATCCCATGTGCAGAGGGGCAGCTGAGAAGGTGGTCACATGAAAGAGCCTTTTAAAATCACCCTTTCTCCACTCTGAAAGATTCACATGTCCACAGCATAATAGCAAAAATGGAAACACACAGAGTTATGGGCCAGTCACATGCAGGAAGTCTCTGCTTTTTAGAAACTTGTGTGTTGTATATGCATGTCCACAGAATAGAGGACATAGATGTGCACACTGCCCTATCATACTACATGGCCGTGGATCTCTCCCTCTTGCATGTCCCAGCCTGCCATTTTGTAAACTGGGACATACTGGTGCCTGGAGAAATGCATGTCTTATATACTGATTGGTATCTCTGAAGGAATGAAAACTATCAATGGAGTGAACTGTCATTTCCCTCTTCATCATACTGTTATATTGCTGAAACGAGCATTTTTATGAATCCCGTTCGTGCCCTGAAGAAGGTTTGGCCATTGACATTCCCGATGGCGACAGAAGATGCAGCGCTGGTCAGAAATCACATGTACACCTGTATCTTTATGGACCCTCCTCTGCCACGCCCCCAAGCATGCCTACAGCCTATTTGGACATGATTGCACCTAATGTGTATCTTTGGACTTTCTGAAATGACTCTGGGGATGTCTTTATTATTTGCATATCGGAAAGCCCGTTTTCAGACATCCAAATCACAAGTAGAGCTTCTAAAACGACCGTCATCGATGATAAGTTCTTTTGGGAAGGGAATTACTGTGCTCAAATGCTAAAAATTCATAAGCCACCTTGAGCCTTACTTGGAAAAAGCAGGCTAAAAAGACAGGAATAAACACCTTAATGCACTAACAGAATCCCAGCTGGAAGAAAATAGCACAAAACCCTACAAAAAGGCACAGTGGAAAAATTATACAACACATTGCAGAACCCTATAACTACCCACATGGGAGAGGCATTCAGAATAAAAGGTTCACATTCATGCTCCTCTATGATTGTAGCACACGTGATCCAGTGCAAAGGATGTGAAGGGGATACTATATTGGAGAGACGAACTAAAAGCTAAGGACACGCTTCAGCCTTCACAGATGCACTATAAACTGTTACAGATAGAAAGAGAACACCAGCCCAATGGGTGAACACTTCTCAAAGGAAAACCACTCCCTTAACGACCTCACAATCAAAGCCCTGAAAGAACACTTCAAGACCATACAAGAATAGAAATATTTGAAACAAAAGTGATCAAATTTTTCAACACTAACAAAAAAGGATTGAATCAAAATGTTGGTTTTCTTAGCCGTTAAAACATTGAAATGCAAAGGGTTACCATCTCCTCGCTTATGTCTTTCATTGTAATTTAATGACAGATGCAGACTGCCTAAGATCAGACAAGACCTGTGTGATGTAAACTGCCGCTGTATCCCACGCTTGTCTTTGATATGTAACGACATAAGCAGACAACCTAGAGTCCAGATGTGTTTACTTAAACCCAAGGCATTGTCCCTTCATGGGCCTGATGAAGAGAGTATAGCTCTCAAAAGCTTGTCAAAAATATAGACTAGATATCACCTACAACTCGTTTGGTGACCTTTGCACATATTTTAGACTATAAATTGGATTCCTCCCTTACTTTTCATACACAAATCTCTCCTATCAAGTCCACCTACGTTTTCCTCAGACACATTCAGTTAACCCATTTCTAGATATAACTCACCTCAAGATTATCACTTTTTTGCTCTTATTCGCAATCACCTTGACTACAGTAATTCCTTTTACCATGGTCTATCTCACTCCACCATACACCACCTTCAACTTCTTCAAAATTCCATTGCTTGCCAAACAGAAAGAAATTTGACCACATTACTCTTTTTTTTTTCAATCTGTACACTGGCTTCCAGTTTCTTTCAGGATTCAATACAAAACCTGTGTCGTCATACACTAATATCCCACTCTATCTTTCTGATCTTATTCCATACAGTTCTTCAAGACCTACCCATTTCAAACATATTAATCAATTAATTTTGCCTACTGCCTATAATCACTTTCTGGATACCACTATTGAGATAGCTTTCTCTTGTTTTCGCCCCCTTCTGTGGAACACCCTTCCCCCTAATTTGAGAGGAGAACTGATCTGAGATCAATTTAAATCTGAACTGAAGATATATTTTTTTAATTCTAGCTTTCAGAAGGGAGCCAGATATGTCTCAGACACTAATCTTCTACCCTCCTACCTCATTTTATCCATCCACTTTTTCCCCCTGGTTTTTTTGTTGCTCTTCTTTCTCACTTTTATGAAGATTATTATTTTTCCCCCTTTTTCTTGTTTTCCAACTTTATATTGCAAATGGCTTTGAAAATCCTTGGACTCTAAGCTGTATATGAAACTAAACTCCTCAATATAACTGCACCCACATTAGATATGCTGACCAGTTAGCTCAGTGAAGTGCATCTTCCCATGTTAATTGCATGGGAACATGTTAGGCACACCAATAGTTATTGTGGGTCTACATCAGCTCTTACACTAAATTTTGGAACTTACCACGTGCTTAGTGCATTTTAGTAAGCATGTCCCTTAATTTCTGAAAGTCAAATCATAGAAACATAGATTAGTAGCTAAACACCAGTGAAAGAGTCATTTAGACCCTTAGATGGGTGAAGGGGGCACTAAGAGAGGACAAGGCCATAGCAGAGAGACTGAATGAATTCTTTGCTTCAGTCTTTACTGAAAAAGATATAGGAAACTTACTGATGCCAGAAATGATAATTAAAGGTGATATAGCAAAGGAACTGAAACACATCTTGATAAATCAGAAAGATGTAATACAGCTATTTGATAAACTGAAGAGTAGCAAATCATCTGGATCACATGGTATACATCCCAGGATGCTGAAAGAACTAAAATATGAGATTGCAGACCTACTTTTAGTAATCTGCAAAATATTATTAAAATCATCTGTAATACCTGAATATTGGAGAGTGGCCAATGTAATGCCAATTTTTAAAAAAGGCTCCAGGGGTGATCTGGGAAACTATACTCTGGTGAGCCTTATATCAGTACACAGGGCAAAGTGGTAGAAACCATTATAAAAAATAAAAGTACTGAATATGTAGATAGTCGTCATCTAATGGGAGAAAACCAAAATTGATTTAGCCAAGGAAAGTCTTGTCTCACTAATCTCTTATATTTTTTTTTGAAGGTGTGAATAAACAAGTAGAAAAAGGTGAGCCAGTTGATGGAGTGTATCTGAACTTTCAGAAAACCTTTGACAAGGTCCCTCATGAGAGAATCGTGGGGAAATTAAAAAGCCATAGGATAGGAGACAGTGTGCTATTGAGGATTAGGAACTGTTTGAAAGATAGAAAGCAGAGAGTAGGGCTAAATGGACAATTCTTTCAATGGAGAAAGGTGAATAATGAAGTACCCCAGGGCTATGTGCTGAGCCCACTGCTTTTGAACATATTTATAAATGAACTGGAAACGGGAATAACAAATGAGGTGATCAAATTTGCAGATACAAAATTATTCAAAGGTTTTAGAACACAACAGCATTGTGAAAAATTACAAGAGGATCTTGAAAACTTGGGAGGCTGGACGTCCAAAGGGCAGATAAAATTTAATGTGGATGAATGTAAAGTTCTGCACTTAGGGAAGAATAACCCAAACTACGGTTACACAATGCAACATTCCATATTAGGAATTGCCACCCAGAAAAAGAATCTGGGCGTCATCATGGATAATACATTGAAACCCTCGGCCCAGTGTGCAGCAGCAGCCAAGAAAGCAAATAGAATACTAGGAATCATAAGGAAAGGAATGGAGAATAAAACAAAGATATTACAATACCTCTGTATTGCTCCATGATGCAACTGTACCTTGAATATTGTGTGCAGTTCTGGACTCTGTATCTTAAAAGAATATAGCAGAATTGGAAAAGGTACAGAGAAGAAGGGCCAAAATGGTAAAGAAAATGGAAGGCTATCCCTATGAGGAAATTCTTAAAAGATGAGGGCTCTTCATTTTGGAAAAGAGATGGCTGAGGGGAGATATGATAGAAGTCTAAAAAATGATAAATGGAGTGGAACAGGTAAACATAGATCAATTGTTTACCCCTTCAAAAAGTAGAAAGACTAGGGGGATACACAATGAAGCTACAATGTAGCATATTAAGACAAATCAGAGAAAATAGTTTTTCACTCAATGCTTAATCAAACTGTAGAATTTGTTGCCAGAAGATGTAGTAAAAGTTGTAAGTGTAGCTGGGTTTAAAAGAGGTTTGGATGCGTTCCTGGAGGAAAAGTCCATAAGCCATTATTAAAGTGGACCAGGGATATCCATTCTTACCCCTGGGATAAGCAGCATGGAATGTGCATACCTTTGGTAACCCGACAGCTCCTTGTGACTTTGACTGGCCACTGTTGGAAACAGAATATTGGGCTTGATGGACCCTTGTTCTCACCCAATTTAGCAACTCTTATGGTCTTAGAAAGGTAACAAAGCTAAAATAAACAAATGGCACTGTATCAATGATAAAGAGGGGAATCTTTTAACAAGGTGTCTAAAAATATGTTGGTATGAAAGAGCAGACTGAATAGGCCTTTATCTGCCATCATGTTTCTATGTTGAATATTTTTAAAAAGGCACCTATTGTAAGCCTATTTTATAAAGATTGTATCTATCTTAATATAATAAGCACCCAGAAGGTATATAAACACACACACACACACACACAAATTCATACTTGCTCTGGGCTTGTATGCAATCACAGAGCACCATGGCTAGGCATCAAAATAGGCACAATTTCATAGATAAACACCTACTTTTATTTATGAAATACATATGTATGTGGCAGAATGTAGGTGTGATCACTTACACCTGCTAGTGAGCAGGTGTAAATCTTCCCATATATTTAACACACACATGCATGTAGATTAAGGCATTTTATGAGTTATGCAGTGCCAACACGACTATTAGGTGAGCTAGGCAGTTGCCTTGAGTGTCAGTGATCCAGGGGTGGCCTATTGCTGCCTCTCTGGGACCTGCAGTGGCAGCGATGATCTCAAACAGCCCTGTAGCACTTACCTTAAGTCTCCAGCACTGCAAGGCTGTTTGACTCCTGCTCCCGCCAAGGCCCAATGCCAACTTCCTGTTCGCAAACAAGAATTCAGCATGGGGCCTCGGCAGGAGTCAAACAGTCTCGCAGCACCAGAGGCTTAAGGTAAGTGCTGTGGGGCTATTTCAGACTATTGCCACCACTGCAGGTCCAAGAGAGTGGCGGCCGGGGAGAAGGTGGGAGCAGGGGCAGGAGGGGGAGCACAAGGGATGAAGTTCGCCTAGGGCACCTCATGTCCTTGTACTGGCCCTGCATTTATGTGCATATTTGCTTTCCGCCCAGACCACGTCCCTAGCTATGCAGTCTGGCAAAGTAGTCCTGGCAACGTGCAAACGTTTTATTAAGAGGTCATTTACATGCATGCCTGCAGGAATGACTTTATAAACATACTTCCAAAGCGTGTATCCACATATTCTGTAAAATATGCTTGTGAATCATAACTCCATCCCCAGAAACACCTACACAGACTATCGTCAGCCTTGCTAAGATAACCTCTACAGGTTCCTGAATGTCAAAGCCTCCTCTGATTTGCCACATTTTTTCAGACTTATTTGCTGCTTTCTTGTTTTCCGTGAGAGTCCCTAATAACGGGTTAATGACAAGATATCTTATGTGTCATTTCGTAGCCTCAGTGAGGATTTCAAAGAGTATGTGGTGGTTTTTATATGGTTTTGATTAACTTTCATACAAGATCAACTTGATTTTAATGGGGGAAGGGATATAACAAGATAATTTGGTTGTGGGTAACATCTTGTGGTTCTTTCTTCAGATTCTAAACTTTAAAAGGGATGGTTGTTTTTTTAATGAGCGAATGGCTTAAATCTAAAGAAAAAAAAGCACATTCAGCTTTAATTGCATAGTGCTATTTATTATTGAAATTAGGGATTCATAAAAACATCCTCTTGGGGTCAGGTGATGAGCTTGAAATGAGAAGACACCCACGGGGTAAGCTCTTGCAAAGGTCTCCTCTAAAATTGCCAATTCGAGCCACAGAGAAGAGGATAAAGAGGAAAAGTATTAGCTTTCTTTTGCAAAATGAAGGATGAAGTAGCCTTCCTTAAGGAAACACATTTAAATAGTGGGAAGCATCTCAAATTGTGTAAAATTGGGTATGGCAAATGGAATTTGCAGCCTTCAAGAATAGACAACAAGGAGTGGCTATTTTTGTACATAAATGATTGACTTCCGAGACTCATAAGGTGATAAAAGACCCAGAAGGTCATTATTTTATATGGGAGGGTTCTTTGCAAGGCTCACAGTGGTACTGATAAATATTTTTGTCCCTAGCACTTACCAGCATGCATTTTTTTCTATTGTGGTAGCTAAGGGAGCAGAATTTCCTAATTATACCATAATTGAGCGAGATTTTAACTTTCCTGCAGACTCACTGATTGACTGCAGCACCCCCCCCCCCCCCCAAAAAAAAAGGATGAAAGATTATGAAAACAAAGGGGTAAATTTTGTAGGTTCTCAACTAGAACTAATTGGTGTATAGAGGATGTTTAATCCTTGTGCTCTGGGATTTACCTTCTATTCGGCCCCACACAAAACCTATTCAACTTTGCATTATTTTTTGGTTTCAGAAAACCTGTTTGGAAAGGTGGAAACAACCAGCCTAGAAGCTGCAATAGTCTCTGATCACTCTGCAGTTGTGGTGGAAATTCAGTGGGGGAAAAGACTTTATATGGAGAATGAACCCACCCTTCCATCAAGATAGAGAGTTCCATCAATCTCTTAGGAAAATTTGAAAAGGTTTATGGAGGAAAAGTGACTAAAAGTGGTGCTTAGGGGAAGAATTATGACATATGTACAATGGAAAAGAAAGAAGTGACAAGGAGTTAATAGCCAAGATGCAGAAACGGAAAGAATTAAGGGATGACCATATCACCAGATGGTCAGAAGAAAGGCAGAAGCGGATATGTGAAAGTGAATTGATGAAATATTAAATAGTCATGTCCAGGATAATATCCAACTTTATAAATAAAAATCACATCAATGGGGAAATAAGACAGGTAAATGAATGGTGAACTTAGTGAAACCATGTACTGCCAAATCATACATAGCAGGGGTTCAAGATGTATTGGGAAATATCTTAACAAAACCAGAGCACATACTTGAAGTGTTCATGAAATATTATCAAGAATTATATTCTAAGAGGAAGAGTCAAGGGAGAGATAGTCTTAGATCTTGAAAGCAAACTTCCCTATCACTGGTTTCTGAAGAACAGTTACAAAAGCTAAATTCTCCTGTGACAGTCCAGGACATACAGAAAGTGATCAAGAGGCTTAAGACAGTGATAATGCCGGGACCCGATGGGTTGGGAGGAGAATTTTAGGAGAGTTGGTGGCCTCAGGGCTAAAGGAAGTAAGTGGTTGCCTATTTGAGGAAGGCATTCATAGAAAATTGAGAATAATGCATATGTAGTCATTATCCCAAAACAAAGTAGAGACTTAGAGTTGGTGGGCTCATATTGACCCATTTCTTTGATCAACCAAAATCTAAAAATCTGCTCTGGACAGATAGACTTGGAGGAGTGCTGCCAGACGTGGTACATCCTGATCAAGTGGGCTTTATCAAGGGCAGATATGGATCCACCAATTTGCTAAAAGCTCTTACAGTTCTTCAGGTCGCAAGATGAAGAGATGAGGCACCCGTTATGATTGGATTGTATGCTGAAAAAAACATTTTTCAAAGTCCCATGGGAGTATATGTTCTGGGTCCTGACAAAATATGGCATCAGGGAGATTTCGTGCAGTGGATAAGAGCACTCCACTAGAAACCTATGGTCCAGTTACTGATCAATGGTAGACTGACCAGTTGCTTTGGGCAAGGTAGGAGACCTCATCAGGGATACCCTCTCTCACTGCTGCTTATTGTTCTCAGGCTAGAGCCACTGAATCAATATTTAAAGGAACTAAAATCATAGCAAGAATCAATGTAGGTGAGGGAGTATCATTAATCTTTTCACAGATGATATGTTGGTGCCAGAAATAATTAGAGTAATTTTTTAATTTGAAAGTTCTTCCAGGTTGAAAATTAATTATAACAAATTGGAAGCTATGGATTGGCCCAGCCAGTAAGAGGGAAAAATGGGCTAATTTTCCTTTACTGTGAGCAAAAGGGCAGCTGAAATATTTAGGAATACAAATTGGTACAAATATGGGTAGTGTCTGTCAAAAGAATATAAAGATAAGATTAAACAGATAAAAGTAAATTTTGTAAAAAATGGTGAGAAATTATCAATATCTTTGTTAGGGAGGGCAGCTCAGATAAAAATGGTGATTTTGGTGAAGTTACTGTACCCATGACCACTGTTCCCTCTAAGCTGTGCGCGTGTGCGCACGCACACACCTCGCCGAGCGAGCGCACATACTTTACAACAGAGCGCACAAAAATTACGGCTCTGATTCTGATAGAGAACAACACAGACATCTTAAAATTTAAAAGTTATGATTGTAATTACTAGAAATTTCCTGCTTCATTTAGTAATCGTCTATTTTCATTTAATTTGATTAAAATCAATGTGGTATACATACTGTATTCTGACGTGTAGTCAAATTTTAAAGTATATAACTCCGAGTGTTGTTATGTGGCGCACAAAAATGTAACCTTCCTTCAAAAGCTGCACACAGCTGATATTTTATGCGCACACAGCCTACAGAAAATTAGAGGGAACATTGCCCACGACAGATATTGCCAGTATGGATGAGAATAGCAGATGAAAGATTATACAAAGGAATCCTACTCAATTCTTATGGAAAGCAAAACATCCCAGAAGAGCATATTCTAAACTGATCTTGGCTGGGGGGAAGGGGGGTTGAATCTCCCAGATTGAGATTATATAAATGTATTGGCTTTTATGAGATGGATCCCATGAAAGTTATTCAGGAAACAGCTGCTATGCTTCACCCAAGATTTGAGTCGTGGAGCAAACCATATGAATTTGTCAATCTTATTCATCTGAGAAAACTTGTGAGCAGTGATCAGAGACTATTCAGCCAGTACACTCTTTCAAAAAGCTTGGAAGTGATGGAGTGTTAGGAGGAGAGGGGTTCAGGGGGTGTCACCATTTCTGTCACTAATGGGAAATCCCGGCTTCCCTTTTGGGGTGGGAAGGACTAGACTCCGAACATGGAAAGACAAAGGACATTGCTCGATAGGACAGTTGGGGAAGCTACAGCAGGGAGAGCAAATAAAGACAAAGACATTGTGGGAGATCCTAAATAATCGCTTGCTACAATATTTGCAAGACCAACACTATTGGGAATCTTTGAGGTGGCAACACAGAGAGGGATTGCCGTCAAAAGAGTTTTATGGAATTTTTGAAAAGTTGCACCCTAAGTTTAATACTCTCTTTAGATGATATTTGATTTGGGAAAAAGATAAATATATAAAAACATTGGCATAGAGTTGGTCAAGGGAGGTGGGGGAGGAGTTATCCGTGGAGGACTCACAACTGAGGTTTGAAGAACTGCTCAAAACTACAAAGGGCATGAACATGCAGATGATGCAATTCAAAATATTGCATCAGGCAATGTGACTGCTGTTCAGGTAAGGGGAGGAAAATGGAAAAGGTTCAGAAGAAAATATAAGGAAAAACTTGATGTTGAATTTATGGGGCAGTTACTTTAGGACGGTATGCCTTTGAACTGATGTAAATACCCGAAAGATTTGTTTGAGCTACCAAAAATGTCTAAACGCTATCAAATAGTAACATCCCAGGCACCCATTCCAGGTAACATTGTTACACAAAATAACTGTAAGTCAATTGAGGACCTCAGTTGGGGTAGCCATGCCAGTAATAGCAATACTGTGGATATTGCTCTAACCCCACCTTTCTCATTCATCAGACCTCATTCACAAGCAGCCGAATTTGGTGAAACTCAAGTCAAGAGAATTGTAGACTCTAGCATCACAGCTTGGTGTTCGGTGTTAACAGCATTATGGAGACTCCATTGTGGGGCCTCATTTGCATAAATATTTGCATGCTGCATTTATTTGGTCAATGTTATGACCAAGATAATGATAAGGACGGAAGATATTAAATGACAAAAAAATTCTGGTAGCAAAACATGCTTGCTATACCATACCAGCAGCAAGTCCAAGAACTCAAACTGCACCTATAAAATATCTGCTCTGCAAATATTCTAGAACAGCAATACACTTCCACTTGAGAAAAGAGAATAAGACAGATTGGTTGGTTTGGATGCCTGTACAGAACTTACATGTTAAAAAATCCCTTGCTGCGGTTATACAAGGAAAACACAGACTGTCACACAGTAAAAAATAAGAGACCACAGATTAGAACCATGTAAGCAAAAAATGAAATGGAAATCCCAAGAAATCAGACTGTGAGCAGACAAAAAAGGAAGAAAGAGAAAAAGAAATGCATTTTCTCCTGAAGAGAACAAAATACAAGAAATCCAAATTTTCAAAGTTCATGCTCTAAAAACTAACAATAACATTAGTTTGTACCTTTATTATTCAATCATTTTGTGTTTCTAGTTTGGTTGGTCTCTGTTTACTACTGCCTCTTGTGTGTTTTCTCCTAAGTCTTTTTCCAGGATCTCATTTCTGTTTTCTCTTTCTTCACTCTCCCCATCTTCTTCCCAGGGGCAGTTCTTCTATTAGGCCACCTGAGGCGATGGCCTCAGGCAGCACTCTGATGGGGGCGGCAATCCGGCTCTGTTTTAATTTTAGATTTTGCAGCCTCTGGCTTGTCTCTGATTTCCCACATGGGATGTCAGAGGCAGGCCAGAGACTGCAAAATCTAAAATTAAAACAGAGCCAGAGTGCCGTCGCCGGACAAACCAGCCTGATCGCTTGCAGGAACCCTGCAAGCGATCAGACTGATTCATGCGGCGGCGGTGGTGGCGGCAGCACTCAGACTGTTTTCATTTTAAATTTTGCTGTCTCTGCCTTAACAATCCTTTTTTTTCTCTCTGCAAGCATTCTTGAGGAGAAAAAAAGCAGCGGGAAGGCAGAAGCAGGCCAGAGGCGGCAAAATCCAAAATAAAAACAAATGCCACTGGATGAGAGGTGGAGGTGGAGGGTGGGGACAGGAGGAGGACAAGTGAGAGACAAAGGGGAGAGACAGGGGGGCAAATGCTGGACAAAGGGGGAGACAGGGGGACATACTGGACAAAAGGGAGAGACAGAGGGCAAGTGCTAGACAAAGGGGAGAGACAAGGGACAAATGCTGGACAAAGGGGGAGACAAGGGAACAAGTGCTAGAGAAAGGGGGGAGACGAGGCAAATGCTGGACAAAGGGGGATATAAGGACAAGTGCTAGACAAAGGGGAGAGATGGGGGGCAAGTGCTGGAGAAAGGAGGAGACAGGGGGCAAATGCTGGACAAAGGGGGATAGGGGGACAAATGCTAGACAAAGGGAAGAGATGGAGGGCAAATGCTGGACAAAGGGGGAGACGGGGACAAATGCTGGACAAAGGAGTGAGACGGGGCAAATGCTGGACAAAGGAGTGAGACGGGGCAAATGCTGGACAAAGGAGGAGACGGGGACATACTGGACAAAGGGGGAGAGAGGGTGACAAGTATTAGACAAAGGGGAGAGACAGGAGGCACGTGCTGGACAAAGGGGTGAGACAGGGTGAAAAATGCTGGACATAGGAGGAGACAGGTTGACATACTGAACAAAGGGAGAGACAGGGGGACAAGTGCTAGACAAAAGGGGGGAGACGGGGCACGTGCTAGACAAAGGGAACAGACAAGGGGGCAAATGCTGGACAAAGGGGGAAACAGGGGGACATTGGACAAAGGGTGAGACAAGTAGACAAGTGCTGGACAACAGGGAATCGGGGCAGGAAGACAAATACTGGAGAAGGGGAAGCAGGGAGACAAATGCTGGGCAATGATGGGGAAGACGAGAACAAATGCTGGACAACACTGGGAGGGGGACAGGAGGACAAATACTGGACAACGGGAGGGGGCAGGAAGACATGCTGGAGGGGGGAAGCAGGGAGACAAATGTTGGATGGGGGAAGTAGGAAGACATGCAGGACAAGGGGGGGGGGAGACAGGAGGACAAATACTGGACAACACAGAGGGGAAGAAGAACTGGGAAAGGAAGGACTGGGGATGAAGGTTGAAAAGAAATATCCATTCCTCTTCCCCTCCATCAACACCTTTCCCTGCATATGCCCTTGCTATCAATCCCTACAGTATGTTCTCACTCCCTCGGCATCCTCCTTCTGCAATTTTCTGCCATCTCCAGCCCCCACATCAGTCCGCAGCCCCCTTCTCCCAGCCTCAGCCCTTGTGTTAGACTCCAACCCCAACTTTTGACTTAACCACTGGCTCCCTTCTTCCAGTCCTACCATCAGACTCCTTCTCCTATCCTCATCTCTTAGCATCTTCCCTCTTCTACAATCTCCAGCCCCATATCAGCCCACAGTGCTTTATTCAGACATATTATATACCCTATTACTGTCTGTAAAATTTTCTTTACCCACACATTAAACATTTGCAATAGATCCATACTGCTTTCATAAATGCACATACTTTTTAGATTTGTATCTAGAAGCTCAATACCATTGCTAAAAAAAAGAGCTACATTAGATGACCTGTTAAAGTAATTGCAAAGCTAACTAGCAGCCATGCTCACTAGAATAAATTGCATCCATGTAAAATTAGTTCTTCACATGACACAACGGTGAGCTAAGCTCCCGGCTGTATTTCCTGCCATTGCTGATTTCCTTCAGAAGTGCAAAACAATTTCATGAGCATGCAGTAAACTCGAAAATGCTACAATATGGAGCAAAACAATGTGTATGAGGAGAATGAAATGCTATTGTGTATCTCAAAAGCCTCAAGGGGATCGTTTTATAAGTTTTATAGAATTGCCCAGCGGCATAGGTGCGGAAAGTCTGTGGCTACATTTATGAGATCTTGGGGGTTGAGTCTGGGATTAAAAGAGGCAGAGATGCAATGTACAAGTATATTTTATAAAATATGCATATGCATGCTTGCATATTCTCCAGAGCAGCAATGCATTTGTGCATGGGCAGTTGTGCAATAGTTAGATCAGGGAGCCTATTATCTGAAAGCACATTGATTCCTATGTTGCCCTTATAAAATAGGTGCCTTTTTGGACTTCTCTCATTGGTGTCCTGTTATAAATCACACCACATCTACATCTTGGGATATATTTGTTGGGAGTTGGGAAATGGTTTGGGACAAAATAGTAGAATTTAAAAAAATATGCAGTTATATGGCTATGAAATTTACAGCGAATTCTCTCTTGCAATTTTTATTTCTGGGATATCAACCCTTGCTCCAGAGTGAAAATACAAATCACTTAATAACATAAGATATGCCACACTGGGTCAGACCAAGGGTCCATCAAGTCCAGTATCCTGTTTCCAACAGCGGCCAATCCAGGTCACAAGTATCTGTCAAGTTCCCAAAGGTTCACATATTCCATGCTTCTTGTCCCAGAGGTAAGCAGTGGATTTCCCCAGTTCCATGGACTGTTCCTCCAGGAATTTGTCCAAACCTCTTTTAAACCCAGCTACACTAACAGCTTTTACTACATCCTCTGGCAACGAATTCCAGAGTTTGATTTCACATTGAGTGAAAAAATATTTTCTCCGATGCCTCTCCACATCTTCATACAACCTACATGCTCAATAATACAAGTGGGATGTGTAGCCTTGCAAGCCATCCTGCCCCGATTCCGCATTCCTCTTTCCCCATGTGCACAGAGCCACTGTGTGGGGACAGCAGGACAGAGACTGGGTGGGGGTGGGGTGTGAGCAGAGCGTGGGTGAGCCAGGCACCCAGATGTACAGGGCCGATTCAGGTCATGGCCCTGTACGTCCGTAAAGCGCCGGGAGGATGCCCAGCTTATTCCACCTTGGAGATGGAATGTGTGGGGTGCCCCTTCTCACCAGCCTGGCAACTCCCCCAGGAGCAATGGCGCAGTTGAAGGTGAGGCCCCACTGCCCGATCCCAGCCCTGACGGAGCCCGCCAAGGGTCAGGCAGCGGGAAACCTGGTCAGAGGAGTGTCCGGCCTGCGAGAGCGGAGGGGTCCTAGCCATCCTGCCTCCTGGACATCTCCCACCACTGAAAGGGCACACCGAGACATCCCGGTGCCAGATCCTGCTACCGCAGAGGCATCTAGCTCCCGCAGTGCAGAACTGGGTACAAAGGAGCCCATTCTGTTCTGGGACGTCTGGACAGTCTGGACGTGCCCCTTCCTAGATTGGGCTCCACATCAATTGAGCCACCTTTATCTACCTGTTGATTCATACCTTCAAAAAAATGTAGCATATTAGTGAGGAAAGGCTTCCCCTTGCTAAGTTTATGTTGACTTTGTCCCCTTAAACCATGGTGATCTATTTCTTCAGTAATTCTGTGGTTTCTATCATTTTACTTGGCACTGATATCAGGCTCACTGGTCTTTAGTTTCCTGGCTCACACCTGGAACCTTTTTTAAAATTTGACATTACATTGACCGCTCTCCAAACTTCAAGTACTAAAGATGATTTTCGTTTCTTAATTGCTAAAACTAGCTCTGTAAACTATGTAAATACCTTTGAATATCAGGCCCTAAGTGCCTAGCAAAAATTAAGATGAATTAATAAAAAAAATTCTAAAGCAAACTGCTATTTGCCTGCTTAGCGCCTAGCTAAATGTATGAGAAATTAATATAGCTCCCCCCCCCCCCCCGGCTCTGCAGAGTGCTCCATTCCTACTTTAACTTTTCTCAAACTAATAGAAGTGAATAAGTATAGTTGGGATTTAATTTGTGCCAGAATAGGGTGGAATAGTGTTCCAGCACTTCTCAAGGAGGCGGAAACAGGGCTTGATAAATCCCAGGGGGTCCACGGGGATCCCATCTTACCCACTCCCCCCACACACATACACAAACCCACAATAGGCGACAGCGAATGAAGCACCATCTTATTGCCACCAATGATCCGATCTCTCACGGGCAGACAGAAGGGGACTTTGCACCGATCATGTTCTCTTCAGCTTTCAGATCAGGTCCCCTTGGGCAGGACAGGAGGGCAAGGTTCAGAGGCAGCAGGCTGCCCACAGGGATTCCATCTCCCACGGGCAGGAGAGAAAGCTGCAATCTTAGCAAACGCCTTATCTGTGTGCCCGCCCGCCCGTGGGAGATCGATCCCTGAGGCAGGACAGGAGGGGAAGGCCTGCAGGCAGCGGACAGCTGGATCTGGGCTCTGATGAAAAAAAGAAGGTCAGATGGGAGAGGAGGCAGGGGAGTGAGGCAGCAAACATTTAAAGAGGAAGCAGATATAGGAAAAGAGAGAGGGAGGAAGGGGGTAATGGAGGACAGGGTGGGAGTGGAAGGGGAACAGAGCATTGGAAGGGGTTGGAAGGGGGAGGGAAGAGTGCAGAGTGTTGAGGGTTAAAAGGATGAATACAGGGACAAAAGGGCATATATTGGGGCTAGGAGGGGGGAACTGGGACCAGAAACTGAGCTGATACTGGGGCTGGGAAGACTGAGAATGGAAATTAGTTGATACTGGAGCTGCAGAGGTATTGGAAATAGGCTGATACTGGGGCTTGGGGGGGGGAGACTGGGACTGGAAATGATTCTATACTGGGGCTAGGGGTACTGGGACCAGAAATGGACTGATATTGGGTGGCTGTGAGGGGGACTGTGACTGGAAATGGGCTGATACTGGGGCTCAGTAGGGCTGAGACTGGAAATAGACTGATAGTGGGGCTGTGGGGTGGGATTAAGACTGGAAATGGGCTGATGCTCAGGCTGGGCATGGAAATGGGCTTGTGCTAGTGGGGGACTGGGACTGGAAGGGGAACCAAGGTGAGGAATTCTGTTATTATGCTGGTTCTGTGTAGGAATCTGTAGTAGTTTGGTTTGTTCTCTTTTTCCAACTAGAGGTTAATGGTGTTCTAGAATAGTTGCAGTGCTGATTTTTCATAGGTAGGATTGAGTTCTTAGATTTGGTGCTGGTGCTGGTTGTCCATTTGCAGGGTTTTATGTTATGATTCGTGGAGGCCCATTCAGTGCTGTGCGTCCCCGGGCTGTCCGGACGTCCAGACGGCCAGGGGAGGCAACCGATTCTGCTCCCGTAGGAGCAGAATCGCGGCATAAGGCTGGGACATCCAGAACGTGCCCCGATTCAGGCATCCTGGATGTCCCAGCACTTACCCGGCTAGCCCAGCCTGGCTCCTGCCTGAACCCCAAAATCTCGTTTCCCCACAGCCCGATCCTCCTATAATTTTTTTTCAAGTAGTATTTTGATGTTTTATTTTGTTTTTGTTTTTTTATTTACAATTTTAACAAACTCACGTCCACATAAATGAACAGGAAATACCTTCAGAACATTCATAGGAAAAATTTCCCATAACATTCAAATACAAAATATCTCTACAGCCCACAATAACAAATATTATGGACCGAGGAAATAGGAAAAACAAAAGAAAAAGAACATCTCTTAAAGGAGAGCACAGCCCCTAGCTTCTCACCCAAACGATACCAGTGGTGCATTAAGGAACAACCACCTGTATCTTCTCCTCTTCTTTAGCCACAGGGAAACTTAAAAATTGGCTTGGTTCAAAGTAAACTACCAATTTACCATTACATTGTACAATACACACACAGGGAAATCTTAATATAAAGGAAAACCCCAAAGTAATCACCCTGAGGCGTTATGTGAGGAACTCCTGGCGACACCTCTGAGTGAACCTAGAAAGTCAGGAAACATTCTTATCTTAGAACCAAAGAACAATTTATCCATGCAGCAGAAATAAAGCTTTAAGACAGCATTGCAATCGTACTCAAAGGCAAATAAAACAATCAATGTGGACTTCTGAGTTACTACCTCTAAAGAGGATGCCAAAAACCCCATAAGATCAACTCTCAGGGGGTCTCCCAACTGAGCCGAAGCCTGACTGGGGTCGATATACTGAGCCCTAACCATAGGAGGAAGAGTCAGAGAGTCCATCCCCAATACTTCGACCAAGTACTTCTTCACCATATCCATGGGCATTATAAGGGGAGATCTGGGAAAGTTTAAAAATCTCAAATTATTTTGGTGCACTTGATTTTTCAGGCACTCCAAACGATGAGAGTTGATAGTACTATCTTTCACCAGGGCATTCCCAGTAACCTGAGCAGCACTAGTCCTATGGTCGACAGCCTTCAATTTAGTTTTCACAGTTTCAATTGCCTGAGTATGGTCAACAACCGTCTGGGCCACCACTTGCAAATCATCCACAAGTTTATGCAAAAAAGAATGCAAAGAAGTGGAGAGACCCTGGACTGAGTCCTATAAAGACTCAAGAGTCACAGTAATTGGTCTAACAACCTCTCCAAAATTCTGTCTGGAAGCAAGCTCACCCAAATTCAAGAGAACGTCCTGTGCAGATCTCAATGGCTGGGGGGATATTCTTGCTACCCCAGCCACCAAAGGCATCGATATTGCTGACGGGTGTCCTCCTGTTTGGAGCATAGCATCTCCCTCATTGGAAAGAGGCGACTCCAGTCCCCCAACTGCACCCATGCTTCCAGGAATGGGAGGCGGCTTTCACACTATGGGGCTAAGCAACGCCCCTTCACTGTTGCCTGACGATTGCCTAACAGGCTGATCAATAGACGGGAGAGCAACGGAGCCTGACAAGATGCCAAAGCGTTCCAGAGTGACCTGCTGTTGGGGAGGAAAGCTGGAGCCTCTGCTTCCCACTAAAGCGCTTCCCACCTGAACAGCATGTAGAGAGCAGGGAGGGAGAGGGGAGTGAATGAGCTTGTGCTCTTTAATCTGCCCCTTGCATCCTAACATTCCAGGAATAAGAGGGGATGGGTGCAACTGGAGCAGACCCTGCAGAGCAAAGAATGGCACTTATACTAGCTGCTGCAGCCTATCTCTTGAGCTCTAGAGTCCAGCTGCAACAATTAAGGATGGCTAACTGGGAAGAAAAGAGCCTCGTGTTCAGGCATCAGACTGAAGCCAGCAAAGTGGGGCGCACACGTTATAAAAATAATGCTGCCGTCCTACTCGTGGGAGGGAGGGAGGCTGTGGATCACTCAGAATTTGCTTTGGTGTTTAGCATGCCATGAGGCCTGAATGAACTCAAACACGTGCCACAAAATAAAAAAGGTTGAGAAGGTTGGTTAAAGCAACAGCCTAGTACCCAAGAAATCAGGCTTTGATTTCCACTGGCATTCCTTGTGACCTTGGGTAAGTCACTTTACCCTCCCTTGAAACACAGAAACATGACAGTAGAAAAAGACCACATAGCCTATCTAGCCTGGCCTTCAATATCAACTACAGTAGTCCCCTTTTTTCCTTTAGAGGATCCTCTGTGTTTGTCCCATGCTTTCTTGAACTCAGATACTGTCCTTGTCTCTACCACCTCTACTGGGAGACTATTCCATGGATCCATCACTCTTTCCATAAAGAAATATTTCCTGAATCTATCCCCTTTCACCCTTATCCTATGTCCCCTCATAGCAAAGCTTGCTTTCAATTGAAAGAGGTTCTCCTCTTGTGCATTTATGCCATGGAGGTATTTAAACCTCTCTATCATCTCTCCTCTGTCCCACCTTTCCTCTAACGTATATATATTAAGATCTTTAAGTTGGTCCTCATATGCTTTACGACAAAGACCACTAACCATTTTAGTAGCCACCCTCTGCAAAGACTCCATCCTGTTTTTATCTTTTTGAAGGTGTGGTCTCTAGAATTGCACACAATACTCCAAAAGGGATTGCACCGGAGACTTATATAGAGGCACTATCGCCTCCTTTTTTCTGCTGGCCATTCCTCTCCCTTTGTACATAAACATCCTTCTGGCTTTTGCCGTCACCTTTTCTACCTGTTTAGCCACTTTAAGATTAGCAGAAACAATAACGCCCATTTCCCTCTCTTCTTTCGTGGACAGAAGTACTTCGCCCCCTACACTGTACTGCTCCCTTGGATTTTTGCAGCCAAAATGCATGATTCTGCTTTTTTTAGCATTAAATCTCAACTGCCAAATCCTAGACCATTCTTCAAGCTTAGCTAGATCCCTTCTCATATTATCTACTCCTTTCTGGGTGTCTACTCTATTGCAGATTTTGGTATCATCCTCAAAGACGCAAACCTTACCCAACAGTCCTGCAATATCTCTAATAAAATGTTAAAAAGAATCAGACCAAGGACAGATAAATGGTAAAGGGGATGGAAAGATACCCCTATGAAGAAAGGCTAAAAAGGTTAGGTCTCTTTAACCTGGAAAAGAGACGGCTGAGGGGAGATATGATAGAAGTCTATAAATTAATGAAAGGGGTGGAACGGGTAAAAGTAGATTGATTGTTTACATTATCAGAATATAGAAAGACTAGAGGACATGCAATGAAGCTATAGGGTAAACTATTTAAGACAAATAAGAGAAACTATTTTTTCACTCAACGTGTAATCAAACTCTGGAATTTGTTACCAGAGGATGTAGTAAAGGCTGTTAGTGTAGCTAGGTTTAAAAAAGGTTTGGACAAGTTCCTGGAGGAAAGTTCCATAAACAATTAAAAAGGGACCCAGGATATCAATGCTCTGACCCAATACAAGCATTGTGGAACCTGTGTCTTTTGGGGAAACTGCTAGGTACGTATGACCTAGATTGGCCACTGTTGGAAAGAGGATACTGGGCTTGATGGACCTTGGTCTGACCCAGTATGACATGTCTTATGTTCTTAGATCCCCGCAGCACACCACCTTGGAAGAAAAGGCCTAGTGATCTACTTCCTGTCCTACCTTGCCAAGAAATCCCAGGGGCTGCTGGGTCACCAGGAGTCAACATTGACTTGACAGCACTTTAAAAAAAACAGAGCTCATGTTATAGCCTGCTCTGGACTATTTGGGGGTAAAACAGAATATAAAATATTAAATTAAATGAATGGTCAAATGTCTATGATTCACAGGTTGAATACTATGGGGTGCCAATTATGCACAACTTTGTTCTTTAACTTGCTCATCTTTCCACATCTTAACCATTTGCCCTCTGCTGTTTTATACTTGCAACTCAGTCCTTGGAACAAATGCTGGGATGTGGCACCACAAGCCCTCATGTGCAGCTACCTGGGAAATGTTTCCCTTATTTTCCATCCCTCCCAATTTACTTAATTTAGTCCTTGCAGTAACAGTCCTGGACCAGGAGCTACGCACTGGGACTCCTTGCAGAACCCTGAAGTCTTGGGCCCTGAATCCAGTCACCAGGTATCACCCCTAAGCCCTGATGGGAGACTATTAATACTGCCATCACAGTGTCCCTGTGAACAAAAAGCCCCCCGTGAGAATCAAACCCAGGATCCTTTGCACAGCAGTACACATGACCCCCAGCTCTTGGCCACTTTTTGCCGTCATCCCAGACTGCTAATTAATAAACAACCATCCTCAGCTGTATCCTCTTTAATATTCTACGATTCGCTGCAAAGTATTTTTCTTATCAGTCATCATCACAATACATAGCATTGTACTGCAATAAAGGATGCAGAATGTAACGTTGCTGCTGGGACAAGTTCACATTGTTGCAGTTCTGAGCTTCTGACATCTAAGAGAACAAGCATTTTACACATTTCTAAACTGCATATTCATAGATTTGACATTTGCAAGGCAGCTGTTTTCACTGTATATGTCTGGCATCAACATCGAAAGCATGTACTGTAGCTATTAGACGCAGACGGATATAAAACACATGAAGGGAATTAAATTGCTCTCCATAGTACAAACTGGTTTGACTCAGAAAACCCTCCATTAAGAAATTGCAAGATCATCAGGTCTTGTCGATCTTGAATCTGCAACCTATGGATTTTCAGAAAAATAGCTCGAACTTGGAGCCACAGAGTGAGGTATAGAAATAGCCTTGGTCGACAGCTGGCTTGTATTGAGAAGGCCTGACCATTTTTTCTCTAACCAGATCAGCTGTGCATAGACGTTCAAAACTTGCAATATAGACATCAGTAAACATCATACACCCCTTGTCCCCAGAGTTCCCACCACCTTATGCTCCCAACACTCCCTTTCCAATATAGGTCCTTTGGAATTTTCAATTCCCATTAGGAGACCAGTACTGGACAGCAGGCCTGTCAGTCAGTGTCCTAGCTCCACCCCTTTCCGTTCCCTCCCTTACACCATTCCATCTCGAGCAGCTAAAGTAGAACTTTCCAGTAAGTCCTTTTTCATTCTGTTTGTTCTGGTTCTGCACAGCTGCTAGTAAATCCATGGATCACAGGCTCAAGAACAGATGGGGTGAGCAAGTTTTGATTTCAGTATTTGGATGCAGTTTTAGTGACTCTACGTTAGATGTTAACCATTTTAATGGCTCCTAAACTAGAATAACGTTGTTAATCTGCCGTAAGCCGTGAAGTGAGGAAAATACCTGTTACATTCCTGATCTCGTAAGAAGGGGCTAATAGTTTCCTTTGATAGAAGAACTATAAAGCAAAACCGAGTGCTGCAAATATAATAATGAGACCACCCTTCCTATATACCCTATTAACATTATTAATCCTGATAACTAATACTCAAGACCTTCTTAAAGAAATAAAAGATTAATATTTAAGTTGAAATTTGCATTGGATTTACTGAGACTTCCTTCATGGGCTATGGTGACATAATAGATGGGGAAAATAGGCATTTACTTAAGCATTTTCATACAGTGTACTCTGCCTAACTCAGCTTAACTAGACAGAAAATTGTTCCCACAGTCATTGGAGAGGAGGCATTCTTTGGGGTGGAGAGAGAGCTGGGATGGCCCCAGAGCTGGTTCAAGGTGTTGGCACCTTAAGCAAACCTTAAGCCTTTTGCCCCCCCCCCCTCCACCCGACTGTCAGAATCTATTGTTTAACTCTGAATCCCTGGTATTTGCCACCCCCCAGAAGTTGTCACTCTAGGTGACTGCTTAGTTTACGTCATGATTGGGCCGGCCCTGAAAGAGGTAAAGAAACAATGCAGGAAGATCTGATGTTCAAATCTATGTGTGATGTTTTGCAATGCAAAGTGCATGGTTGCAAATTTTCAATAGAAACTACTCATAGGGGGCCTTTCACTAACGGGCAGTAAAGTGTTGCACCTAATATGTCAATAGCACTGAAACTATGAGTCATTAGGTGCAACACGATCACGTTAACTGTCAGGGGTGTGGAAAGCATTTCCCTGGCAGTTAATGTGGAGCACGTTCCCCTAATGCAGGCCGCATTAGCGCTGGTGTACTTAATTCCACCTGTTGATGTGGTGTTAGGTGAACCAGCGCTAATGCAGTCAGCATGCAATGTGAAACCAGCACTAACTGTGCTGAGCTGACCATTCCCACTCTCCATCCCTAATCCACCCACTCATGACCCTAACGCAGATTACACACTTAGCACAGGAATCATTTTGCGCTGTCATGGCCCCGCACTAGATAGCAATGCATGTCCCAACGTGCCTTCAGCACACCCCAGAACATGCGCCGCTAGAGGGGTGTGTCCAAGATAGCTGCGTGAGGAGAGTGCCGTATTTTCCTGCTGTGATACCAAAACATAAAGGAAAGGCTCAGGCTTATCTTGCTGAGCCCCAGCTGGTCAGTTCAGGTCCAATGGACCGTTTTATCACTGTCACCGAAGCTAAGCGTTGGGAGATTCGTGCGGGTCTTACAAGGGAGTTGTTGGAAGTTTCTGCTTCCCTGCCCGCTCATGAGGTTTCCCTCTCTCCCGAGATGCGGAGCCCTCCACCGCCTCCTGCTGCTGTAACCCCGAGCCTGCTGGTTGGCACAAGTGTGGAGACGGATGGCGGCTCCCCAGACACGCTATTGCAAGGAGCTGGGGCAGAAGGAGGTGAAGCAGCTACCCTGTTGCCTTCTGGGACTCTTGGAGGAGGCGAGTTGGAAGGTGTGTCTGCCCCGGTTGGAGGAGAGTGTGTAGGGGAAGTCTTCCCGGCTGATTCCTCTAATTTTCCTGCTCCCTTTGTTTTGGTGTGTCCTAAAACTATTACCTTGGATAACATCTGGGAGGCTATTTCAATTTTATCAGAGGCTTTAATTCAATATAATGCTGGACTCTTGTCTCAGGTAAACACCGTTTCTCAGAAGCTGGACTTGTATGTAATCATAACTGATTCATTCAAAAAGAAATTGTCTCATGTTCTTCCAATCTTGAATTCTTTTGGTGATACCAATATAGCTCTGATTAAAGATAATACCTTATTAAGGGCTAAGGTGCAAAACTTGGAAAATGTTGCTCGGGCCTCGAACCTCCAAATTTTGAATTTTCCAATAATTAAGGGAACTTTGCCAACTCATCTCTTTAAAAGATATTTGGCAGAGACTTTGGCTGTGTCAGCAGACTTAATGTTGCCGATTGTTAAGGTTTTTTACTTGCCAGCTGGTAAAAGGGATATTGGAGTTTCGGCAGAACTATCTAATATGGATGTTATAAATGTCTCTGAGATTCTGCAGTCTCCTGGACCACCTGTATTGAAAACTTCTACCTTATTAGTAACATTTGTTTTATCGTCAGATAGAGACTGGTTGCTTAGATTATATCATACCAAACGGTCTCATTTGTTTTAAGGGCAAAAAATTGCAATTTTCCCTGATGTTTCTAAGGATACGCAAAAACGCCAGAAGCAATTTTTTGCTAAGACCAGGTGTTTTCGAGTTAGGTGCTACCTTTTTTTGAGATTTCTGTGTAAATGTATAGTGGTGTATAGGTTGCAAAGATTTATTTTCTTTCAGCCGGCAGACCTTTCCACATTTATTAATGCTAGGTTACCTCGCCTTCAGCCAGGGGTGGTGAGTAGATATGATCATGCATCAAGTAATGTGTAGCTTTGGATCCTCTGCAGCCCTCTTGTTTGCTTTTTGATATTATTTCTTGTATAAACTGGAGGGGTTCCTCCAACCCCTTTTGTTATTTTTCTTTATTATTCAAGCGTACGTCCCATTGTGGACTATAGGTCTTAGCATCTTGTGAATGTTTTCTGCTTATAACAAGTTTGTATTTCTTTTTTCTTGGTGTTAACACCTTATCTCCAGGAACAAGCAGAAATGAGTCTTCACATATGGGTATCGTCGGTACCGACAGAGCCTGCGCGGGAACGCTCCCCAGCGTCCAGTAAGAAAGCTTTTGGGAGCATCCCACAGCGCCTGCGCGCTGCCTTCCCGCCTTTCCCAACCGCCTCTCTCCAGTTCTTCTTTTCCGCGGAGCCAGCAGGTCGTGTTCCTCTCACCGCAGAAGAAGTTCTTTATTTTTTCTTTATTCTTTTGTGTCGCGTCTGCCTTCTTCGACGTCGGACTGGTACCGCCGGTCTTTTCTTTTTTCTTTAAAAAAAAAAAAACAACTTATACTTTCTTCACTGTGAATTTTCAGTTTTTGGGCCTTAGGCCTAAAAAATTTTCTCCTCATGGAGAAGTCCGCCTCCGGGTTTAAAAAGTGCACAAAATGTGGCGGTACTATTTCTGTCACCGACACCCATGATTGGTGTCTAAAGTGTTTGAGTCCTGACCAATGTTCCCTCTAATTTTCTGTAGGCTGTGTGCGCATAAAATATCAGCTGTGCAGCTTTTGAAGGAAGGTTACATTTTTTGTGCACCACATAACACTCGGAGTTATATACTTTAAAATTTGACTACACGTCAGAATACAGTATGTACACCACATTGATTGCACTAGAAAATATTGTAGAACTTGTGAAAACCGTAAATACACAACAACTTTTAAATTTTAAGACGTCTGTGTTGTTTCCTATCAGAATCAGAACCGTAATTTTTGTGCGCTCTGTTGTAAAGTATGTGTGCTCGCTTGGCAAGGTGTGTGCACGCGCACACGTGCACAGCTTAGAGGGAACAGTGGTCCTGACCATTCCATCACGGATTGTGTGTCCTGTACCATGATGTCTAAAAGAGGTCGGCAGAACCGAGCAGCCAAGCTCAGTACCCTATTTCCCTCTGATGCAGCTTCGGTGGCATCGACGTCTTCCAGGGCTGCTTCTTCCTCCCATGGATCTCAGGTAACCAAGCATAAATCTGGCCGGTCCTCGAAGGGCAAATCTCCCTCTAAGCATCGAGATGCCTCCGGGCTTGTCCTCGAGGATTCCGCACCGGCAAAATTACCCCGGCAGGAAGTTCCGGCTTCCAAAGCATTGTCTATGGAGTCACAGGTTGACATCGATGGCTCGGCCTCGACCGATCACCTGTTGCCGTGTTCTGGGGTACCGGTGGCTCCCACTGGTACCGACATCCAGACTTTGGTGACGTCGATGGATCAGAAGATTCTGATCATGCAGCGCACCCTGACGGCATTCATGCAGGCTGCGACGCCTCCGGTACCGCAACAACCCCCGTTGCCGGTACCGGCTCCGGCACCGGCATCATTCCCGGTGCCGGTACCGATTGCATCGACATCAGCTTCGGTGTCGACTGCAATGGTACCCTGTCCTATGATGCCCATCGGTACCGATCTGGTACGGGTTACTCCCGATGTCGATCCCACTCGGTACGCATATCGGGCTTTACAGGAGCATCCAGACAGGGGATACTTTGATTCCTCCGAAGACTCTGAAGAGTCTGAAGGATCTGTCGAGGCATCGATACTTCTTCCTCAGGAGTCTAATTCTCCTAAACGAAGAATGTCTCCTCCAGAAGACTTGTCTTTTCAAGACTTCATTAGGGAAGTGGCTAGGGGCCTCTCCATCACAGTGGCCCCTGAGTCAGAGCCTAGAGCCAAGCAGCTGGATATTTTGCAATATCCTAAAGCTCCTAAAGAGGCAGATACTTTACCTATTCATGAGATTTTGTATGATCTCATGTTGAGCATGTGGGAGACATCTCTTACCACCTCTCCTCATTCTTGCAGGCTAGACACCATGTATCGTGTCCCTCCTTGTCCTGGCTTTCATAAGACTCAGCTTCCTCACCACTCTATTGTGGTAGAGTCTGCCATGAGGAAGATAAAGAGTGCAAAAAGGCACTCATCTAATCCTCCAGGACGTGAATGCAGGACCCTAGATGCTTTTGGCCATAGGGTTTTTCAAGCTTCTATGCTAGCTGCCAGAATCAACTCCTATAGTCTCTATATAGGGATGTTTCTAAAAGAAGTCACAGATCATCTGCAGACTTTGACCCCTTTTATTTCAGAAGATAAAAGGCAGGAGTTTCTCACTTGGCTCAAACATGCCCAGGATGTTTCCAAATTTTCTAGCCGTGCAGGCTTTGTCTCTTTTGAGTGTGTATGCAGAGCCTCGGCTATTGCCATAGGTGCACGCAGAATTGCTTGGCTACAAGCTTCTGATTTGGAACTCTGGGTCCAAGATGAATTGGGAAATCTTTCTTGTACAGGTGAAAACCTTTTAAGCAAAGGCCACTCAGATGGATGCTGAGAACTCTGCTTTGGATCGACTTTCAAAGTCTACCTCTGTTCCTGCTAAGAAAAGATTGTTCAAAAAGACATCTTTTTCTAAAAAGGGAAGATGATATCCTGCTTATGGTCAGCAGGCATCTTCTGCAAGTCGTTTTGCTGCAAAACGTCAGCAAACACCTAAACAGGCCAAGTCAAAGGCTGCTAGGCCTTCCACGGGCCAGCAGCCTCAGCCTCCTCAGGGCCTTAGACTTGCAACTAGAGAACTTAGCCTTTCTATCTCTGGAAGAACCAGAGCCCCTCACCATTCCAGGAAGGTTGGCTTACTTTGCTCCCAGATGGGAACAAATCACAGCAGAGCAATGGACCCTCTCCATCATAAGGGAAGGGTACAAGCTTCATTTCTTAAACCTTCCTCCTCACACCATGGTGAAACAGTTCAATTCTCCAACATCTCTCCTCAACCTTCTGGGTCAGGAGATTGCCACCCTTCTTGCCCAAGGGGTAATAGAAGAAGTACCTCTTCTTCAAAAGGGTTCAGGGTTCTACTCCCCTTATTTTCTTATTCCAAAGAAAACAGGGGGCTACAGACCCATATTAGATCTCAGAGAATTGAACAAGTTTCTTTTCAAAGAGAAATTCAAGATGATTTCTCTCGGTGCTCTGCTTCCATACCTTCAGAGTCAGGACTGGCTTTGTTCTCTAGATCTCAAGGATGCGTACACCCATGTCCTCATCCATCCAACACACAGAAGGTTCCTTCGGTTCCTTTTTCAAGGAAAGCACTACCAATTGTCACACCCTCTCTGGCCAAGCGGTTGCTTCCGGTATTGCAAGGCCCCTGGAGGGTAGTAGTTGTGCTTTTATAAATATAACTCAAACGCTTCTTCCTTCAATTCAAAATGGGTTTTATTCCCCGTCCCATTGAGGGTATATTATCTTCACGGAGCATCAAACATATGCTTGCTTGGACACTTCATGTACAAAACAAATATAAACAAAACTTGCTTTCCTCAGCTTTTAAAGGATAAAACAACAAAATGAACACAAAGTTAAATATGGCTATAAGGTTTCTCACCCAGATAGCTGCCAATAGGATATCTCTCTTCTGCCTTGAGAGAGTTACAGGCTGGCTGTATTTACTGGAGTTTTAAGCCACCAAAGATACTTCCCTATCTCAGGGAGAATTCAGGTTCACTTACTAATAAAGAGCAGTCCATTATCTCCTGTACATTAGTCTCCCCAGCATCCTGGTATTCCATTATCTCAGGTTGATTCAGGGATTCATTCTGCCCTGCATGAGTACTCTCTGAGACTTGCTGCCTAAGTACGTCAACAAGGAAGTTCTTCTCCTTCACCGGGCTAAAGCCTTTCTGGGTATTACCATATGTTCTTGTATAGTGGTTTCCCAGGCACTGCCCCTGCTGGTACTTCTTAGTAGAGGTTAGCTTCTCCCTTACTCTGCCTGTAGAATAATTAAGGGAACTTTTCAACCAATCACGTTTTCCCTTGTGTGATCCAGCTGAGCTGAATTGTAGTGTTCGTGGAGTTTCAGACGGAGCTTCTAACTGACAATCACAAAACTCTTCCTCTTGTTCTGGTAGGTAAAATCTTTTATCTTTGAGAGTTTTAAAACTAGAAAGAGGGATATTCTCAGCCTCTATATTATGTGAGCTTGTATGCTTATTCCCATAAGCCCAGGGTTGCCTTTTCCCACGAGGCAAATCTCCCTTGTAATCACGCTTCTCTCTATAACCTGCAACTGCAGTCTTCTGGCGTTTTTCCTGCTCACACACCCTGCTTGGCTGTGAATATCTTACTGACTCATTCAGGTCCTCGGATTCCCTCTGACCTTCATATGGGCATTCTAATTGCTCCAGAGTTTCCTCGTCGCTCTCTCTTGCATTCTCATACCTTTGCTGTGTTTCCCAGGGCTTTAGCTGCCCTCTCTGTAGCTTCTCCAAGTGTGTCCTTGGCTGCCACGGCTTCACTCTCTCTCTCTCTCTCGGCTCTGGCACCAGCTCCTGGCTTTGCCCTGCTCCTTGTCTGAATCCAAATCCGGGTCTCAAACTCCAACCCAATCCGCATCTGCGTCTGCATCTGTATCTATCTCCTAATGCCTGAGGGCTTGTTTTAAACCCACGTTCACTTGCTCCACCCTTAGTTAGCTGAGCCCTGTCAGGTGAAGCGAATTCCTCTCCTGTGCTAACTGGGTGTGTCCTGACTGAGCTCTTGCACGTGTTCCTGCGTTGCTCAGGGTAACTATCTGACAGTTTCTTGTTTACCCTGTCATTTTGTTTGTTTTCACTTGTGCTGGCCTGCACTTCCTCAGCTCGTACAGGGTCTACCCTGTTACACAATACAGGGTGCTTCCTTTCGGTCTGGCCTCTGCACCAAGGGTGTTCACGAAATGCATGGCAGTAGTAGCTGCATTTCTACGCACTCTAGGAATATTCGTCTTCCCATATCTGGACGACTGGCTCATTCGAGCTCCATCTCAAGCAGAGGCCAAGATTTGTCTAACCTGCACAATGCGTGTCCTTCAATATTTGGGACTAGTAATAAACATCCCAAAATCCAGTCTCACCCCTACTCAGTCCCTCGAGTTTATAGGGGCTTTGTTGGATACCACAACTGCAAGGGCCTATCTTCCTCAGGCCCGTTGCCTATGCTTGGTGCAGTTAGCCTCCCAAATACAGTTAAAGCCCTTTTAACTGCTCAGGAAATGTTACAACTCTTAAGCCACATGGCATCCACTGTGCATGTGGTTCCATATGCTTGCCTTCACATGAGGGCAGCTCAATGGACTTTGTCCACCCAATGGACTCAGGCATCAGGTTGCCTGTCAGACAAAATAGCAAACTCCAGTCGCCTCTTTTGGTCTCTCCAGTGGTGGAAGTCCTCTCAAAACCTGTTGCTGGGGTCCCCTTTTCAACAGTCACTTCCCCAAGCAACCCTTACAACAGATGCCTCTCCAATGGGCTGGGGAGCTCATCTGCAAGATCTCTCTACCCAGGGCATCTGGTCTCCACAGGAGATTTCACTACACATAAATCTCTTGGAACTCAGAGCAATTTTCTTAGCTCTCAGAGTGTTCCACTCCCTGCTCAGCTACAGGACAGTCCTCATCCACACGGACAATCAACTAGCCATGTTCTATGTAAACAAGCAGGGAGGGACTGGCTCTCTGTCGCTCTGCAACGAAGCTTTGCGACTGTGGGCCTTCGCCAGAGAGCATCAGATTCATCTTATGGCTGTATATCTTCCAGGCGTTCAAAACTCTTGGGCAGACAGACTCAGTCGAGTTCTGCTTCCACACGAATGGTCCCTCCACAGGGACCAGGTAGCCAGGATTTTTCAAATTTGGGAAACCCCGGACATAGACCTATTTGCAAGTCCGTGGAATGCCAAACTTCCCCGGTTCTGTTCCAGGATTCCGTGTCAGGGAGTTCAGGCCAAGGATGCCTTCCTCCTTCACTGGGGTCAAGACTTCCTTTATGCCTTTCCACCCATTCCCCTAATTCCCAAAACACTGTTCAAGCTTCAGAGAGACCGGGGTTCTATGATCCTCATAGCACCACATTCGCCACGCCAAGTGTGGTACCCTCTACTTTTGCATCTCTCTCAAGCTCCATCCCTGGAGTTGGGCTCTGCTCCAGATCTTCTCTCCCAGGAAAACGGAATGTTGTGGCACCCAAACCCCCAGTCTCTCCATCTCAGGGCCTGGTTGCTGAAGGCCTAGACCTTCAAGTTTTCCATCTCTCTCAGCAAGTCAGAGATATTATTCATGCTTCTAGAAAGCCTTCCACTAGACGTTCCTATGCTTTCAAATGGAAAAGATTTACCATTTGGTGTTCAGAGAAGGGTCTTAACCCTCTTGCAATACCTTTGAATTCTTTACTAGAGTATCTTCTGCATCTTTCCCATGCAGACCTCAAAACGAATTCGGTAAGAGTCCATTTGAGTGCTATTGCAGCGTCCCTCAAGCCTCTCAATGGACAGCCTGTTTCCTCTCATCCTCTTATAGCAAGATTCATGAGAGGCCTTCTTTTAACTAAACCTCACATTAGACCACCTCCAGTGGCATGGGACTTAAATCAGGTTCTTGGCCAGCTTATGAAGCCACCTTTTGAACCTTTAGCCACCACCTCCTTGAAATTTCTTTCTTGGAAGGTTATCTTTCTCATTGCAGTCACCTCAGCACATCGCATCAGTGAGTTGCAAGCCTTGGTGGCTAATCCTCCTTATACAAAGTTCCATCATGATAAGGTAGTCTTCAGGACCAATCCACACTTTATGCCCAAAGTGGTCTCGCCTTTTCATCTGAACCAGGAGGTATACTTGCCTGTCTTTTTTCCAGGACCTCATGCATCAAGTGCAGAGAGGAATCTGCATACTTTGGATTGTAAAAGAGCTCTCGCCTATTACTTACAAAGAACACAGCAACATAGAAAGTCTTCTCAACTCTTTGTTGCTTGTGATCCTTCCCATTTAGGACTTCCAGTTTCTAAGAGAACACTGTCCAACTGGATTGCTCAGTGTATTTCTTTCGCCTACCAGAGTAGGAACCTTTCTCTGGAGGGCCATGTCACAGCTCACAATGTGAGAGCCATGGCAGCCTCAATGGCTCATCTAAACTCTGTGTCCATCGACCAAATCTGTCGAGTGGCCACCTGGGCCTCGATTCATACCTTCACAGCCCATTACTGTTTGGACAAGGACTCCCGCCGGGATGCCTCGTTTGGTCAGGCTGTTCTCAAACACCTGTTCCATTCCTAATCAACTCCTACCCACCTACCCTGGTTGGATGCCAGAGATCCATGGGGGGAGGTAGAGTCCTTTTCAAGGACACACAACCTGGGGTCTTCCCCTGGCATCTGCAGCTAGGGAGTCCCCATATGTGAAGACTCATTCCTGCTTGTTCCTGGAGATAGCACAGTTACTTACCTGTAACAGGTGATCTCTGGGAACAGCAAGAATAAGTCTTCACAACCCACCCACCTCCCCTAGGAGTTGTATCTCTCTATCTATCTTTCCTTTCCTCTCTCTCTCTTTGTCTCAGCTTTAAAACTCGAACTGGAGAGAGGCGGTTGGGAAAGGTGGGAAGGCAGCGCGCAGGCACTGAGGGATGCTCCCAAAAGCTTTCTTACTGGACGCTGGGGAGCGTTCCCGCGCAGGCTCCGTCGGTACCGACGATACCCATATGTGAAGACTTATTCCTGCTGTTCCCAGAGATCACCTGTTACAGGCAAGTAACTGTGCTTTCTGTACAAGTTTGTTCTTGATAAGTTGGTGAAACCTTTCTAAAAATATATATTAAAAAAAAAAAAGAACATGCGCTGTTAGTTAGTGCCCATTAATAAAAGACCCCTTAGAGTTTCCCTCTAAAAATTAGCTACAAACCCCATGGGTAAAAAGGACCCACGGATTTGGTACCACCAAAATCTGCAGGCAGAACACTAGTTGCAAAACATCATATGTAGGTTACAACATTACATCTGTGTGCATTATTTTTCTGCATCAAACACCTGGCGGACTACCCAAAAAACAGAACCTAGCCAAATGCTTGCAGCCAACAATGTCTTTAAGGCTTTCACTACTTGTTTCCTCGCAGTTAATGTCCGAGTTCCATGGCCCCTAAGCACCAAAGTCACTATCGGCTTGTACAGCAGGTGTTTCCGTGCAGGCTGGCAGGACTGCATCGAAGCCTGAAAATACCTCAGGTAAAAAGTTATAACTGTTCTATGTAAAACAAGCTCTGCATTGTTAATTGTTGTTAAATGTACACCGCAACTGATCGCTGGAAGATGCGGTATATAAATAAGTGTTAAATAAATAAATAAATAAATAAATAAAAGAAGGTGCTCGAGCTTTCCGTAACAGGCCTTTCACCACTCTGGAAGCGGAAGGGCAATTAAAAGCTTAAAAAACAATAAGCAGAACTGTATAAGGGTGTGATTGGCTGTTTTGCCCCTGGAGATTTTTAATGAGGTTTTAGCAAAAGGTCCATCAAGCCCAGTATCCTGTTTCCAACGGTGGCCAGTCCAGGTCACAAGAACCTGCCAATATCCCTGCTAAATGTGAATTATCAAATTCCTAATACAATGTGCTTCATGCTAGAGGCCCATATTTCCTCCATTGTTCACCTTGACCAAATGAGTTTTATTAATGACCATTACGGAATGGATGATATTTGATACTTAGAATTCTGCAGTGGGTGAGATTCTCTAAAGTTGATATTCAAAAGCACTTATGTGGTCACTGGCACTGCAGCTGCATAAGTGCTTGTTTAGGCGTGTTTCGCATATGCAATAGCGCCTATTGTGGAGGGTTCATTCATTGTTTATTGTTTTCTGGCTTGTCTGTCCACATAAGCATGCACAAACAGATACCTAGGTCCCTTTGAGCAGCACTGCTTGAAAGCCATCACCAGCGGGGACCCTTTCCTTGGACCACGATTGAGGCCAAGAAGAGAATCGTTGCCAGTGGGGAGCCCATTCCTCACACACTGAAGAAAAGCCACTACCAGCGGGGACCCTTTCCTTGGACCACGATTGTGGCCAAGAAGAGAATCGTTGCCAGTGGGGAGCCCATTTCCTCACACACTGAAGAAAAGCCACTACCAGCGGGGACCCTATCTCTCATTGGTGGAAGAAGATCTGTGGGCCAAAATTGTGACCAAGAAGAGAACCGCCACCAGTGGGGAGACCGTCCCCCACACACTGAAGAAGATCCACCAGCCGCGATTGCGGCTGAGTGCTGCTGCCAGCAAGGACTCCATGCCGCAAAGATAGTAAATAGAGGGAAATGCGCCATTTTGTCATACTGTTTGCAGCCACTACGGGGTCATTTTAGAAGCCCTATTCATGCTTTGGATGTCAGAAAACAGGCATAGAGATGCCCAAAGCACAGAGGCATCTCCAGAGCCATTTTAGAAGCCAACTTGAGGGACATCCAAATCTGAACAAGGTCATGGAGGAAGCATAGCTGGAGAATTCGCAGGAACCGGGACGTCCCTGTCTGATCCCAGGAATGTCATGGATGTGCGGCATCATGTCTAACTTCAAACATGCTTCAATGCACAAACAAGCACCTGAAAAGTGTTCATTTTAGCTGAAAAACATCTAGAGGATGTAGAGAAGAACACTGTAGATCAAGCCCAGGGCTCAGCAGAATGTCACCCACAGCAGTGGTGGGATTTCACCCTGGCTGCCCTGTTCCTAGGCAACTATCCTAACCAATAGACTATCCTACATGTCCATGTTCTGTAACACCGTTTTAGGGATGTCTAAGTAGATGCCCCTCCCCCTCTCCCTCCCACACACACACACATATCCACATCAGGCATGGTCAGGTTTGTGAAATCATGTTCGCACCTGGATGTGCCTGCATTTTTTTCAGACATTCTGGCTTTGACGGCCCAGATTGCACTTGGAAGACTCTTCTAAATTTCTCCTCCATGGGATAATTGTATAAATAGCTGTTTAAAGATATTGTCAAGGACTTGCGTGCATGATGAATGCTCACGTTCAAATGTACTTTATCTGGTCACTAGTGCTGACGTAAGTGGCTGCACCTAGATGTCGCGCACATTTTTGTACATGCAAAATGGTTTACATCTTCCCCCTTTGGCTAAGGTTAAATCTGCAACACGCAATTCTGCTTTTTTCTTTTTATATATATAGCCCCCCCCCCCCCCTCTGGAATAGCTTTCCAATTGAAATTCCTCTGGAATCAGTCCTCCAGAAGTTCAGAGTTGTTCTCAAGACACACCTCTGAACAACTCTTAGCATTCCTTTTGGTGTGGAATGCTAAGAGTTTGAGGAGCAGGGACGATAATCTGTTTTAATCCTTATGTGGTGTCCCCTTCTTTCCTATCTTATAACGCCATTCCCTTTCCTTATGGCCTGTCCTACATATGTTATTGCAACCTTATTTTTTAGTTTTGATTTTAATTTGTAAACCGCTTTGTTTGTGTACAGAAAAGCAGTATACTAAATCCAATAAACTATAAACCAGCTTTGGACATTTATGTCCCTGTTTTATAAAGAAAAATAGTTACCCGCTTTTCTTTACAAAATAGGCTCAAGATACACGCATTCTGGATGCCTAAAACTAGATACCTGGTTATAAAATTACCCATGTAAATTATATGTATTAAATTATATTTGCTATGTTTCTTTTTCATAAGCTGCATACAGAATCTTCTAGTAGCATTAAACTGGAAGTGCAATACAAACCTGCATTTGTAATGCAGGTTAAATGCAAAACCTTAGTAAAAGGGCACCTTAGACCTGCTTTACACACACAAAGCTCCCAAGTACACAAATAGATTAAATCATTTTATAATCAACACTCATACTTGAGAAGTCTGCCTGTGCTCCACTGAGACCACACCCCCAGCTACACGTACCGATAAGTCCGTGCCTTCATATACTTTTACGCAAGTCAGTATTTTATAAGACACCTTTAACGTATGCACGTAGCTACGTACATGCATTGATGACTTTATAAAATTATCTCCCTAATGTACCAAACAAACCAAATAAATACTAACCAATGTACATCCCCAGAGTAAATAGCAAATTATAATTAGCAAACCAGGAGGATTCCAGAAGGACCAAGAATCATAAAAGATAAACCTTTAACAACTAAGGTAAACTACTATTTCCAAACTCTCTGACAGATTGCTATTGTTTACCAATGTGTTTTTCAGTAAACTATCAGAGAGATACTACTTAATCAGCTTCTACAACCTGTTTATTTGCTATCGGGAACAAAAATTGCACTGTGGCTCTTACCAAGCTCAACGCTGTGCTGCCCTGATCGCATTTCAGCAATACTGTTAAATAATAAAACGGAAAAGTCTTGCACAAAAATAAAAGCATCTTCAGAAGTCACTGAAATCCGTTTGTCTGATCCATTTTAGAAATTCAAGCACAAGGGTGAAGCACTAGCCCCAACGAGAAAATGGAAAGAGAACAATGGTGATTGAAAAAGGAGCTGGACTTCCAGCAGCCCACTGAAGAAATGACTTGTGTGTTTGTGACTTGATGTAAAGTGATAGTTTGCTTATTAGCTCTGCTACCAATCCTCCCTGGAGGATTCCATAGAGTGCTTCCCACAAGTAAAGGCCTCACTCTAACCTAAGGAGCAAATGACTTTTCCTGCAATAAGAGCAAAAGTGGAGAAAATATAATAATCGACGGAAAGCTGTCCACTGTCTAGCAAGTGAAATCGTAACTGACCAGAAAACAGGTACCTTGCACATAATTTCTAGCAAGCTTCTTTCACTTTCAATTGAAGGCATCGCTAAAGGGCAGATGGATTACGTGTTTGATCCACCGGAAGAACTGAGAAGCGCTCGTTCATAAAAATATATATGCTGCCAGGTACTGAAATGGAGCCAGAATTTGATACATCTGCCACTACATGAGATGTGTATCAAAAACAGATTTCACGGATTCAGGCAGGGTCACGTCACTGAAAACAGTTAGCGCACTAAACCTTCATAGCCGAAACATTGACTTGATTACTTAAAAGGTTTTATCAAATTGTTTCCCTGGCTGGAGGGAATTTTCACACTAGAATGCATAACGGTCTATGTGACATGAGATTTAACTGTAAATATCTAACTAAAGCATTTTTATGTTTACTTACTATAGGTTAACATCACAGTATCCTACCTTGAGTATTGCCTATGAAATATTGTACTCCAGCTGCACTATGAAGCATGTTTGCTAAAGCCCACTCCGGTAACACATGTTTGGGCTGTGTTACTAGCGTAGGGGGAGTCTGCGCTAACTTCAGAGGGCGTGTGCATCAAGACCCCTGCAGTTAGTGAGGTGCAAAGATGCAGCACCATGTAAGCCGGGATGCCATCCGTTGACGTTGCATTACGTGCACCCATGCTATGGCCAGCAAACACTGTTAGGTGGGTTACTGATGCCCGTGCTGACTGTGACTTGCTGTCAATGCCTATATTCTGCCCCTGGCCTGCCCAGTCCTCACCCCATCATGCATTATCCAATTAGCACAGCATTTTAGCACGGGAGCCCATGCTACCTTTTTAGCATACCACTCTTACTGCATGCTAACCCCCCCCCCCACTATCAGGTAGCGCACTTTAGTAAACATGCCTCTATGTCTGCCTAATAGTGTTAACCCATCAATGGAAGTAGGTACTAAGCCAAGTATAGTGAGTCAGTGCACATTCATTATACTAGTAACACTTTCCAAATACATGGCCCTGGGCACGTAGAAGCTTTAAACAAGTCCTTAGGGACATTTCTTTTCAGTGAGAAACTGCAGGGAAAAAATAATCTCGTCAGCAGTCTATCTAGCTAAGATGCGTTTTCGATGCTGAAATTCCTAGTAATTTGTCATACACTATCTGGCATTACTGAGGGCATTTTCACAGGTAACACTGTGCTTAACCTATGGAAACGGACTCCTTGGTAATTGTCTACCCTGTATATGGCTAAAGTATGCATTGTTTCTCAACAGCACACATATGTTTTTGCACAACCTGTGGAGCGATTCCCAGGGATAAGGAAAAAAATGAAAGCGGTACAAGATGAGTAGGTTTAACTATTGCTTTGTGGAAAACAGAGAGACTGTATTGGCCCACTGATTGTTTAGATGCCGCCATCTGTGTGTTACTATGGAGTAAATTTAAAAAGCCTAAGAGCTGTCTGCATATGTGAAAATTTGAAGTCCCACTAAAAAAGAGCAGACACAGAACTGTGTTTCAAGCTCATAGACCAATTAGACAACCTCTGCCTCAAGCGCAGTCTTCAAAGAGGCAGAATACCAGAGACAGGTGCAAAATACCTGAGAAGAATAATTGAATGGCGCTTTAACTAGTTAAAGAAGACTCCACCAGTCCTACTCCAAATTCAAACTGAGAGGTTTGACAGTCTGTAGTCCATAGGTTTTCAGCCCAGTCCTCGGGGAACCCCAAGCCAGTCAGGTTTTCAGGATTCCCAGAATGAATATGCATGAGAAAGATTTGCATGGTCTGCCTTCATTGTATGCAAATCTATCTTATGCATATTCATTGTGGGAATCCTGAAATCCTGACTGGCCTCGGGTTCCCGAGGGCTGGGTTGAAAGCCCCTCGTAGTCTATAGATCCAAGATTGCTCAAGCAATTGTAATCGGTACTCACGGTCGTCACCCCCCCTACATGGCTCAGACATTATAAAGTCAATAACCCGCCACTTTAAATCTTCAAAATTTTAATTGGTTACATCATTCTGGGGAATTTCTTTCAGGCCCCCATTGATGTCGGTGAACAGCTACTAAAAGAGCCCTACCTTTCCCGGTAACATTTTTCAGGCACCATTCAACTTTTGCACCGGACCCTCTTTGAAGATTGCGCTTGAAGCAGAGCTCATCAAATTGGTCTATGAGCTTTAAACACAGTTCGGTGTCCGCTCTTCTTTAGTGGGACTTCCTGGACTAAGATTTGTGCAATATCATTGCCGCTCACATTGTGAATTTCCCCAGCTCGAGTCTTTGAAATGCCGGCATCCTATGCGGCTTGACGTCTGGGTGACTGGCATTTGCCTTTTCAGAGCTAAGTTTACCATTCTTTTTCTAGACTAGTTTAGTGTTACACTTAAATGGTGCTTGAACACATATTGGGTGATTTATTCGCTTTTTAAAAAAAGATCAAACAGGAGAGCTTGTTACAGGAGAGGATTTTAGCTCCAGAAACAAGCAGGAATGAGTCTTCACATATGGGGTTCGTCAGCGCCGACGGAGCCCGCACGGGAATGCTCCCCAGTATCCAATCAGAAGGCTTTTGGGAGCATCCCCCGCGCCTGCGCGGTAGCTTCCCGCCCTTCCCACTGCCTCTCCCCAGTTTTTGTTTTTCCGCGGAGCCGACAGGACGTACCTCCTGTCACCGCAGAAACTTTTCTTCTTTTTCTTGTTCCTGTGGTCGCGGTTTTTTTCCCGCTGACTCTGGCTCCGCTGGTGCCTCCCTTTTTTCCTTATTTTTTGTTTTCCTTTATTTTCCTTCGAGGAGCATCCTCATCGTGTCATTCTGAGGCCTACCGGGCTTTCCAGCATGGAGCCTTCTTCCCCTAAGAAGTGCCCCTACTGTGGAGACGTTGTCTTCTTCGACTCCAACGCCTGGTGTCTCTCCTGTTTGGGCCCTGACCCCTTCTCCCCCAGTTCCCCGGGCTTCAGCGTTGGGAGAAGACCCTCCTCTGTTTAGAGCGATTCCTCCCGTGCACCAGCACGGTGGGTCCCCAGGTGTTCACGCGGGCCCCTCCACCTCGGCCTCCCCCGGAATAGCCCCTCTGGGAGAGCCGTCTTTTCAGGACTTCCTCCTTGACATGGCGGACTTGCTCGCCATTCCTATCCCGGGCCCTTCGCTAAGTCCGGGTCCTGCGGAACAGGCAGCCATAATGCTTCCTCTACATCCCTCCCTGCGGGATCTCCTGCTCGGGATTTGGCGCTCGCCCTTACAGGTACCGGCGCCGCCTACAGCCATGCATGCCCTGTATCGGGTGCCCCCCTCTCCGGGTTTCCAGATGCACTAGCTTCCCCATCATTCCATTGTGGTGGAATCGGCCCTGAGGAAGGTCGGAAGCAAGAAGAAGCACTCTTCCCGCCCCCTGAATCGTGCGTCTAAAGCTCTGGACAACTTTGGGCGGCGAACCTTCCAAACGTCCATGTTGGCTTCCAGGATTCTCTCATATTTTCTATATGAGCCTGGCGCTTCGGGAGGTCACCGAGAGGTTATCTCTTTTGTCTCCCTTTGTGTCGCCCCCTCGGGCCCCTGACTATTCCTTGCTTCTTTACCATTGCAGGAATATCTCTTGGTTTCTTTCTTGTGCTGCCGTGGACTCTTTTGAGTCAGTTAGCAGGTCCTCTGCTGTCGCCATAGGGGCGCGTCGTACAGCCTGGTTGCAGGCTTCCGACTTATGTAGCTGGGCACAACATAATCTGGGTAATTCCCCGTGCACTGGGGAGAACCTTTTCAATGGCGAGGCTTTGCATCAGGTTGCTCAGTGCTCCGCCGACCTGTTTGGCGCTGGCCGCCCGCGGCCCTCCCCCTCTCCCGGGGGTAGGAAATGTCCTTCCCGACCCTCCTTTCCGAAGAAGAGGAAGTTTCATCCCTCTGCCCACCTGCCGGGTGCGCCCATGCCAGGGACATCTCACACCGGTCGGCGGTGCCAGGGCTCGCGCCAGGCTGCCCATGCCAAGCAGCCTTAGGCTCCGGTATGCGGCAGTTTGCGCTTAACTCCTCTTACCAGAAGTTACTGTCCAGTTCTACACTGGGGTTCTTTTCAGTATAAGTGGTTCGGCTGCTTGCTTGGAGGTATGGCGCCCCCTCCCCTGGGGGGGGGACCCTTCCCACATTAGGTTAGCCTGGCTCCTCAGGGCCATGCTAGTCTTCTTCGGACTTACCCTCGGGTACGTCCCTCGAGTTCCCCTCTGCCTGGTTCCCCCGGATTGAGGGGATCGAGCACCGAATTTCCTTCTCCCAGTGTAGGCCTTGGCTGCTACTCTCCGAGCATGGCCCGAACTAATCCTCGACAGGGCCGGACCACCCCCGCCTCTGGTCTGTGTCTCCGCTCTCGCAGAGAAACCCCTGGGTCTGTCAGGTTACGGTGGACAGGAGTTCCACTGATCCATGTCGATCCCCGGCTCCGCTCCCTGCACTCCTCGGAGCGGCAGAGGGCATTGGCCCTACCCCGAGGGGTTTTTTTATATATGCCGGAGATGACCCCCACGGTCACACCGTGGCTATAGGGTTTTCTATCCTCCTGCCTTCCCTGTGGTACGGAGGACACGTTTTTTCTGCGTGGCTGTCAGGTGGACGCCTCAGGGGCCTACGTGCTCCTGATGTGCTCCTCCCCAACTGATCTGGCGGTCACGCAACCATACTGCTACTCTCGCCGATCTGCCCTGCACCACGCACATCGGCCCATCACTTGGATGGCCCTTCCCCCCGCCACCTTCCAGGTGGGTGCCCTCCTGTGGAGCAAGGGCCGGTCCGAGTTGGCAGTATCGTTCTCACGTGTGCATGTCCCCTGCATACCGGTTTAGTAACCTGGGTGGGCATTCCCGGGCCCACCTATAGCCCGATATACATCTATACCTGTTATTGGATGTATATCGGTACAGGTGGGCGCTTTTGAAAAATGTTATAGCGCCCTGTGTCTTACCGACTATCTCCCAATTGTCGGTACTGACGT
Source organism: Ichthyophis bannanicus (assembly GCA_033557465.1). NCBI lineage: Eukaryota > Metazoa > Chordata > Amphibia > Gymnophiona > Ichthyophiidae > Ichthyophis > Ichthyophis bannanicus. Next base: position 62,823,667 of record CM066047.1, on the reverse strand, counting down.
TTTGTTATTTCTTACGTGGTCCGGCAGGTCCGCTTGCCTGCGTTCTGCGGCTCGGGTGCTCGGACCAGTTATGCTTAAACTTGCTGTGAAGTCAACAGCCCCTTGGTTTACGCCTCCTTGTCTGGAGGTTTTCGAAGCCAATGTCTTCCTATCCCTTGCCGGCTAGGGTAGACAGTGTGCCCCTCGGTATCCCGGGGTACACTCCTGTTCTTCTCCGGGCTGGGTTCTCCCAAATCGGTCAGGCTTCTGCTTAGTCCTCCGGATTGGGGACTCTGCTCCTGCTGGAGTTCTCAGCTTCTCTTAGAGCTCCTCGTGAAGACCTGCCGTCCTTCCGGTGCCGGTTGACACCTGCGTCTCAAGCCCGCCCGGACTGGGAACTTCGTCCTCTCTGCGGTGAAGTTCCCTTGAAGACTTCGCTACTGCATCTACAGTACCCGTCGCAGCTCTGCCTTCTACAATCCAGTAGGTAAGCTCTAGATTGTGCTAGATCATTAACGGTTTAATGATGTTTGACGTGGTTTGAAGACTCCACCTGTAGTCTTCGGTTGCTGTGCCTTGGCAACTCTTCTCAACTCCTACCCTCCATCCCTCAGGGGATGCCGGGGATCCAGGTTGGGCGATGCCGCCCTGTCCAGGGGCGCGCATTCTGGGATCTCCCCTGGCACCCTCAGCTAGGAAGTCCCCATATGTGAAGACTCATTCCTGCTTGTTCCTGGAGATAGCACAGTTACTTACCTGTAACAGGTGATCTCCGGAACAGCAGGAATTAGTCTTCACAACCCACCCACCTCCCCTAGGAGTTGTAATTCTCTCTCTCTCTCTCTCTTCCTTCCTCTCCTCTCCTTCTGTCTCAGCTATGAAACGCAACTGGGGAGAGGCAGTGGGAAGGGTGGGAAGCTACCGCGCAGGCGCGGGGGGATGCTCCCAAAAGCCTTCTGATTGGATGCTGGGGAGCATTCCCGTGCTGGCTCTGTCGGCGCTGACGAACCCCATATGTGAAGACTAATTCCTGCTGTTCCGGAGATCACCTGTTACAGGTAAGTAACTGTGCTTTCTCTCATTACAAACGTTCCAACAAAAATTTAGTACTGATTTGTTCCAGTGGGCATTTTGCAGTCTAACCTTTTTTCAGCAGAGTTAAATAGTGGTTATCACTTGTGATCTTTTTTTTAATTTGGATGTTTAAGGGAAGCACTAAGAGGCTGTTTCAGACCATTGCCACCACTGCAGGTCCCAGCAAGGGATGGTGGTGGTTGTAAAGGGTGCTGAGGCGCCTTAGATGATCCTTGCGCCCCCCCCCCCCCCAATCTTCTTGCAAAGACCTGGCTACTTATACATACTGAATATGTAGCAGCACACAGGGATTTAAAGGTGGTCCTTCAAAGTGTACACACATACATTTCTTCAGTATTTTAGAACGGGTATATACAGGCATTTATACATGCTTTGAGTGATACATAGCCCCCAGCTAGTTCCATGTGTGGACAGGGGTGCATTGTCCTTACTGCTCTGGCATTCAGAACCACATCCCTTTGCAAAATGCTGGTGTTTCACGTGACATCTCCTTAATCAGCTCCCCCTGGACATGCAGGTTTACAAAATCCACCAGTTCTCCAGGTGGCACCCCATGCATCTCTAGCTACCAAAATCATCTCTTACGCATGTAGGTAGCGCTTCTTATACGTAGGACACTCTTTTTGAAAAAATGTGTTCATTTATAAAATGAATTTACGGCTCGCGTATGGTGCCAAATATTTGTGCCTCTTTGGTAGTGCTAGGTATACTTTTATAAAATGCTTAGGGGTCAATATTCAGTGGTGGCAGTCAGCACTTGTGACATTTTAGAAAGGGGTCTAAATGTAATCTAGAACAGAATGTGCAGAAAAACGGTGAAGCCGTCCATGTTTTGGCCCAATAGATACCCCCGATGTGGAGGCCCATGCCGGCTTCCATACATACATTCCCATTATGAAACCATGGGGTGGGGATGTCCATCTCAAGCAAGACTGCATATGAGGATGGCAAGAGATGAAATGAAAGCATGAGCCTCCATTCCCTGTTAGTGTTCATTGTGAAACTCCAGAATAAATGGGATATGAGTGTACCTCCTTCTCCTCACCCTCCATACATTTGCCTGACAAAATGAACACTTTTCTGATGCCTATTTGTGGCTGGAGCAGATATCACCTTTGACATGGCTCAGGACATCGAGGACATTTCTGAAATTGGGTGAGGACATCCAAGTTCTTGGGACCGCACTGGACATTCCTCCAGCATGCCCCTGTTCCGACTTGGACGTCCTCGCATCAAGGGCGTCCATATACCTGGCTTCTAAAATGGCTTTTGGGACATCTCTGTGCTTCAGATATCTCTGTGTTCATTTTCAGACATCCAAAGCACAAATAAGACTTCTAAAATAACCCCTTAAAGTGCCTGGTCACTGCTGCTTTCATTTAACCTGGATATTCGGCAACAGTGAATACAAACACACACGCAAGGACACAACAGACAGAGCACTCTCCATGGCTGCTCCAACAATATGGAACAAACTACCGGACGATTTAAGGGCAACTACAGACCTCAAAGACTTTAGAAAACAGCTGAAAACCATGCTGTTCATAGAACACTATGGACACATCACATAACCTCAGAGAATGTATAACAGCACATGATACCGCCTAAACAATGTATATATGGAAAATGTTCTTAGCAGCACTGTATATAGCCCACCTTGTACATAGCGCAAACCAATCTAGCACACAATACAACACACACTCAACTAAATTTAACCCTCACTGCATGTATAACACACTCACTTTACCTGATTGTTTGCTGTGATACCACCTTGATTATTAAGATAAGGCGGTTTAGAAATACTGTTAAATAAATAAAATAAATAAATAAACAGAGATTATATGGTGTCTGGTGCTGAATATTCGCTTTCACAGGACAGTGAGATTGCTATCTGATCAGTGGCAATGTTCAGCTACTAACCAAATAGCAACAGCCACATAAAATTAGGACAACCATTGACGTGTCCTAACTTTATGGTTCAGCTATCTGGCTCGCGATGAATATAATAGCTAACTGCTCACGGACTTCTTCCCTCCAAGCTAACTTGGGTCTGTGAGTGATGGGGAAATAGCATTCCCAGGGAACACATGCATGAATTCATTTAAATCAATATCGTCGGCACACATTTCCCATGGCCAGGCACCATAGACCCACGAATTGCCCACAGGAGACAGCTTCATTTTAGTGGTCAATTTGGTAACTAATCATGTCAATGCATTTCCCGTCTCGCACATACAAATTCATGACACTGAGAGTAACAACTCCACTTACCGCCATGTGGCATTCATAATAGGGGATGGTTCAGTCTTTTAACAGAGCTGCTTCCAAGGAAATCCCACAAGCTGCCTACATCTGCCCTTTTAAAAGGGAAAAGAGAACATTTCTCTCCTTGGATATTGATGCCTTCCACTGGATACTTTTCCTCCCACCCGGTTTGTATCCTTTTACTGAACCAAGTTATTTTACAGCCAGAAGCAAAATGAGAGGTTTTTCTGCCAAACACTGAATATGTACATTTTTGCAGTCTGTTTTTCTTTTGCTGAAGATACCTTAAGCCAGGGACCACATGCTTAAAAGAAACCCCAAAATGCCTTGGCTCGTTTTGACATTATGTTGAAGTTAGACAAACATCACCAAGCTTATTGGTTAACTTGTACACCGCCCTATCATAAAATTTTCTATCCAACCTCCAGTTAAGAACAAAAGCACTTCATCCAAAAGCAATCACCTAAGCTTTTCTTTATTGTGCACATCACAGAACAGGCCTGCAGAAAATGTAAAGAAACGGATATATTTGAAAATAAATTCTGCATGCTAGATATTTTAAGGTGCATTAAGAAACCAAAGACAGACAGACAAATGCACACCCCTAAGATTTAGGAAAAGTTTCAACTGCTGAAGTTGCATCTACAAATTCATGCAAACCTAGCCAGCCATAAAAAAACTGAATATATTTCGGCCTGCTTTCCCTGCACTCAGACACTGAGAGCTATCTTGACCAGCTATCACTGAAAATTCACCCTCATCGTCTAAGTCCTATCTGTTACCACTCCACTGTGACCAAACCATGCCTCTGGGAGCACCTGCATTTCAGCATCTAACAGAGAGTGAAAAATGCAGCTGTAAGCTTCTGTGTGGGATATAATATTCAAATGCTTAGATCTAGCTGGTTAACTCCCAACGAGGCTGATGAACTAACTCATGAAATTTCCTGCAAGTTAGTCATCTGTGGGCACAAACGTGTGCTAGAGATGCTTTGTAGCAAACTTTCTCATGGAATGTTACCATAAGGAAGACGGTAAAAAAGATACATTTAATTGAGTGTAGTTATTTTTGACGGCACTGGCCCATGAACATTTTTTCACACCCCAGTTTTTAAAATGTTCAAAACTCCAGAGTTGCTTTGGGTGGACTTGCAATACCTCAGCTCATTAATTTTGAACTTAAATAAAATTTTGTCTATAGCGAATTACTCAAGCAGCGTTGCTATTTACCATTAAGCTAAACCGAAAACACTTTGGCAAGTGAGGATTCATGTGAATAAATATGGAAAACTCCAGCATGTCGTGATTTTGTGCATTTTGTCATGTGAACCCCTATTTGCAAAATATATACACAGTTTTAAAACATAGGCCTCAAAGTTAGCCAGCTTTTGAAAATCTATCCTATAGTGCTAAGGATCTTGGCAGATATTCATGAATGAGGCAAACTTATGCTCTGTCCTTTGTAACTGGATATATGACAGTTCCCTCCGATCTGATTAGTCCTTCCAGAAAGTCAAAGTCCCACTCAAAACCTACCTTTTCTCATTGGTATTTGAGGTGTCCTGGTGGTGGCAAGGGTTTGGGTAAGAGAGACTAATAACGTCTCATCTCTGCCAATCCCTACTGTATCATACTAATCCTTTAATTATGCTATCCTGCCTAAGAGGATGGATTTCCTCTCCTCCTCATTTTATTGCCGTAAGCCACTTTGATATTTGTTATGAGAAGCAGTATATCAGATCCAAATAAAAATAGACATATAGAAACTCAATGAAGCCCTTCAAGAAAAGACTTTCAGACAATATGGGTTAAGAACCAAAAACAGAGAGGACCAGACCAGAAAAAGTACTACCTATCTCAATCAACCCAAAAATTCCATTATGTGGAGCTCCGGAAGGATTCTGATACTGGGTATATAGATAACAGACAAAGGAGTAGCTTGCGGTGACAGCGATAAGCTAAGAATCAACCAGCCATCAAATCCCACTTCTTCTGTTGATGCTTCTTGTGACCTTGGGCAAGTCATTTTATCCTCCACTGCCTCAGGTACAAGTTTATTTAAAAATGATTTATATACTGGAACAACTTATTAAAACCATTTGGCACATTGTACAGGAATAGATTCATAAATTTGCATAGACAATTACAGACAATACATCAATTTCTATAATTAAACAATTCAAGAAAGAGAAGGGTAGATCTCTGCAAACAGCCATGCCTTCAATAATTTTTTTAAACGCTTCTTCCCGGTCTCATCTCCTATCTCAGCTGGAAGCTCCTTCCGGAATTTTGGAGCCTTTACCTAGAAGACTGTTGACTGGGTTTTCACTTGCTTTGTTATTCTTTGGGAAGGGTCACTAACAAATTTGTGATCCTGGACTGCAACTTAGGTTGTAAGCCCCCCAGGGGCTAAGAAAAGTGCCGTAGCATGAGTTGGAACCCGAACGTTGATTCGGACACTTGGTCTAGCTTTGGGGGGCATGTGTATCGACTCTTGCCAGTAGCATGGTATTAAGACTTTAAGTGGTATGCAGGCGTACTTACTGCCACCCATTGAGATGGTGTTAAGTGCACCTTTGCTACCTGCTACCTTTATGGCTAATATGCACCTGAAATCCCCATAGTAACAACCAAGTGGCATCCACACCCACGTTCTGCCTACAACCCTCTCAGTCCTCGCCTAATTCCACATTACTTGGTTACTGCGGGATTTTTAGTGCGGGGCACTTACCACATGCTAATGACATGTTCTTTTTCTAAAGAAATTCTAACCATGTTAGAGTCCCTTTCTAACTGTGTATGTCAGATACCAGACTGGTTATGAGCCCAAGGGTTTGATTTAAATATTGCTAAGACTGAACTTTTAGTAACTCATCACTATCATGAGTTACAGTTGCCAGCTATGGTTTCTATTGGCTCTTATCAGATTGCATTTTCTCATCAAGTACGCTATTTAGGTATTCTTCTTGATTCCCAGATTTCCTTTCGTCCTCACATTCGGGAGGTAATGAAATGTTTGTTTTTTTTAAGTTGTGTCTTGTTAGGGGGTTGAAGTGCATCCTCCCTTCTGAGGGCTTCCAGACTGTGGGGCAATCCTTGGTTCTGACCTCATTAGATTTTGTAGTACTGTTTTGTTTGGTCTCCCACCGGGACGTGCTACCCCACTATTCTGCCTCTGTTCCCCATTGCATGCACAGAGCCACTGTGGGGGACGTAAGAACATAAGATATGCCATACTGGGTCATCCCAAGGTCCATCAAGCCCAGTATCCTGTTTCCAAAAGTGGCCAATCTAGATCACAAGTACCTAGCAGTTTCCCCAAAAGACACAGGTTCCGCAATGCTTGTATTGGGTCAAGCAGTGGATATTCTGGGTCCCCTTCAGTAATAGTTTATGGATCTTTCCTCCGGGAAATTGTCCAAACCTTTTTTAAACCAAGCTACACTAACAGCTTTTACTACATCCTCCGGTAACAAATTCCAGAGTTTGATTACACATTGAGTGAAAAAATAATTTCTCTTATTAATCTTAAATAGGTTACCCTGTAGCTTCATTGCATGCCCCCTAGTCTTTCTATATTCTGATAATGTAAACAATCGATCTACATTTACCCGTTCCACTCCGTTCATTAATTTATAGACTTCTATCATATCTCCCCTCAGCCGTCTCTTTTCCAGGTTAAAGAGCCCTAACCTTTTTAGCCTCTCTTCATAGGGGTATCCTTCCATCCCCTTTACCATTTTGGTGGCTCTTCTCTGTACCTTTCTAATAATGCTATATCCTTTTTAAGATACGATGACCAGAATTCACATAATATTCAAGGTGCAGTCTCACCATGGAACGATACAGAGGCATTATAATATCTTTTGTTTTATTTTCCTTTCCTTTTTGCTCTCTTGGCCACCACTGCACATTGGGCGGAGGGTTTTAACATGTTATCCACGATGACATCTAAATCTCTTTCCTGGGTGATGATTCCTAATGTGGAACTTTTAACAACTTTGAATAGTTTTGTGTCATCTGCAAATTTGATAACCTCACTTGTTATTCCCATTTCCAGGTCATTTATGAATATGTTAAAAAGCAGCGGACCCAGCACACATCCCTGGGGTACTATTCACCTTTCTCCATTGGGAAAATTGGCCATTTAGCCCTATCCTATGCTTTCTATCTTTTAATCAGTTCCTGATCCACAATAGTACACTGCCTCCTATCCCATGACTTTTTAATTTTGCCAAATGTCTCTCATGAGGGACCTTGTCAAAAGCTTTCTGAAAGTCCAGATACACTATATCAGCCAACTCATCTTTGTCTACCTGTTTATTCACACCTTCAAAAAACATAATAAATTAATAAGACAAGACCTTCCTTGTCTAAAGCCATGCTGGCTGTCTCCCATTAAGCTATGACAATCTACATGTTCAGTAATTTTGTTCTTTTTGATGGTTTCTACCATTTTTCTTGGTACTGACATCAGGCTCACCGGTCTGTAGTTCCCCGGATCACCGCTGGAACCCTTTTTTAAAAATTGGCATTACATTGGCCATCCTCCAGTCTTCAAGTATTACAGATGATTTTAATGATAGTTCACAGATTACTAATAGTAGGTCTGCAATCTCATATTTCAGTTTTTCAACACCCTTGGATGTCTACCATCCAGTCCAGGTGATTTGCTACTCTTTAGTTTATCAAATAGTTGTAATACATCTTCCCGGTGTATCAATATTTCTTTCAATTCTTCCACAGCATCACCATTAAATACCATTTCAGTCATGGGTAGGATCCCTTCATCTTCCTCAGTAAAGACCGAAGCAAAGAATTAATTCAGTCTCTCCGCTATGGCCTTGTCCCCTCTTAGTGCCCCTTTTACCCCTCTATCATCTAATGGTCCAACTGACTTTCTCACAGGTTTTTTGCTACAAATGTACTGGAAAAAGTTTTTATTATGCGTTTTTTCTTCCACAGCAAGTTTCTTCTCAAATTCTCTCTTTGCTTGCCTTATCAATGCTTTGCAGCTAACTTGCCAGTGCTTATGTTGTGATGGGGCAGAGAGTTGGTGGAGTGTGAACAGGTCGACCCCCAGACGTACAGGGTCAGGCGGTGGGGTGAGCAGCATCAGTGGCGGGCTGGCTGGTATATGGTGTGGATGTCCCTTGCCAGCTGCAGAGGCACGCCAGACTATCCTCAGGCCCAATTCTGAATGCCGTGGGAACGTTTTGCTCCTGTGATTCAGAATCGGGTCCAGATGGGCTCATTCTGCTCTGGCCTGTCTGGACGGCCCAGGTGTGCCCCTTTCTGAATCGGGCTCCATGGCTTTTAGTTAACCTGGTTTGATTTTATTTGCTTTGTTCTGTATTTTATCTTTATTTTAATTTAACAATTAATTATGTCATTTGATGTTATGTTGATTTTATTTTTATTATTTAGCTCTTATTCTGAACCATGGAAATCTTATGGGATCCGTGATATATCAGCTTAAATAAATAAATCCCATGTTGCCAGTAAACATGCCGCATAGTGTACTTTGATGTAACTCCACTTGAGATATTATTGAAAAGCAGTGAGCTACTGTAAATTCATATTCTTCTAGCACTAATAAAAAAAATAGTCTGAACCCCTTAGTGCAAGTATATTAAAAAAACATCAGTTTTCACAATTTGCAGCCAAAACATTAGGGGGTGGGTCATTTTGGAAGGCCTATTCATACTTTGGGAGTCCAAAAATGGGCACAGACATCTCCAGAGCTATTTTAGAAGCTGGATCTGTGGCCATCCAAGTCATGTCTAAGTTTAGACCTGCTCCACATATGAATAAGCATCAGGAAAGTGCTTATTTTGGATGAAAAGCGTCCAGGAGTCGTAGAGAGAGCATATCATCATCATCCCCAGTACAATTTCAATGATAGCAGCAGTGGGATTTGAACCCAGCCTTGTCCTGATCCTAGCCCACTACTCTAACCATTATGCTATTACTAGACATCCAGGTTTTGAAATACTAGTCTGGAGATGTCTATGTAGACGCCCCCCCCCTCCCCCCGACCCACAGATGTCCCTATCAGGCATATTCCACATTTGAGAAATCATATCTGCGTCTCTTTTTATTCAGACTTTCTGCCTTAGATATCTCAGATTACTCTTGAATGTTCCTTTCAAAATGTCCCTCTATGTGCCCGATCCAGAGATGTGAATAGCGGGGCCGTACGTCTCCGTGGGGCATGCAGACCTGCTATCTGTCTGGCCCGTATTCCAGCACGCAACATCCCTGCATGCACACAGCCATGGTACAGGGAGATCTGGATGGGGGTGCCATGGGGGCGGAGAGTGGGTGGAACAAGGGTGGGCCAGGCACCCGGACATACATTCATATCATGGCCCTGTACTTCTGGCGGGCAGAAGATGGCCATGCTGCTTATTCCACCTTGGAGGTGGAATAAGCAGCAGTGATGGCAGTGGCCTGGCTCACCAGCCCCCCAGCATCCACAGAAGGTGGGGCTCTGTTACCCCATCCTGGCCCTGGCAGACCCCACCGAGAGTCGGGCAGTGGGGAAAACCGCGTTCTGGCTGTGGCGAGCTATCAACGCTCCTGCTGGGTGACCTGGTGCCATGGCAACAGGACACCTCAGCACCGGCACACCAGCAGGAGCATGGGGCGGCCTGGACTGGACAGGGTGTTGTGGGATATCCAGCGCCATTGGATAGGGGCATCACTGAGCCGTCTCAGTGCCTGATCCTGCATCCATGGGAGCGTCTTGTTCCCAGGGTACAGAATTTGGTACATTCTGGCCCATCCTGTGTTCGGCCATCCAGACGGTCTGGACGTGCCCCTCTGGAGATTGGGCTCCACATGTATAAACACTAACCCCACGCCAAGCCTCATCCCCAGGAAACCTCTATTCAGATTGGGTAAGTGTATGCCTTATCAACAAAAAAAGCAGGGTGCTAATGCCCTCAGATACTTTTCCCAAAGCAGTTTCCAAGGGAAAAGATCCTCCTACTCTCCTTTTGAAAACTGGTGAAGATACCAGTGGACGTTGTACTAGGATGAGCAGTTTTGAAAATTCCCCATTTTGAGGCAATTTTGAAATGAACCTATTCTGCCTTAAAATAGGTTAAATCATCTAGATGGGGCCAATGAAAATTGCTCACTCCATGTGGGGGCAATGCTCTCGCAGCACACATACTCTTGTCTACACCAGAAAGAAGCAGGCCTTGGGGCAAGTTTAGAGCAGGGAGGGCAAAGTGTATGATAGGGATTTTATTTCAAAATCTCCATGCACATCTTGGATACTTTGCATCTGCTGGAAAGCGGGAGAGTATTTTGAACTCATGGTCCCCTCTGGCCCCCACATTTTTAAAGGAAAACCTGCAGGTACACAGGTATAAAACACCCACAGGACTGCAATCTTCTGGACCTCTGTCAAAAGTGTCCCTTTCAATGTATTTATTGATTAATTTGTTTACATTGATTAATGACACAGTCAAATTTACTCCTTGCGGTTTGCAGTAATAAATCCATATTGCATAGCTACATACTCTCAACACCATCCTTCCCAACCTAACAATGAACCCCCTATTTAGGCCTTTCTAAAAACAATATCAATCTGAATACTAAGCAGTTAAAATCACGATGCAGCTCAGTACCCTTGGACAGGAAATTCCAGAAACAGAGGCTTGCAGCGATGCATCCATACGAATAGAACCGCATGAGACGATGCGGCAACCTTCCCTTGCTAAGTAGCAGGCTCACCACCTGTTTTTGCCAACAATAAAAATCAAGAGGTTGGGAAGAGCTGGAACTACAGCTGAGCTTATCTGAGGGGCATTTCCTTACAGGGGAACGCAGGGTTCTCCTAGGACAAGCAGGATGAGTCAGCCACACTTGGTGACGTCATCCGACGGCGCCGAGGACGGAAGTACTCTCCATAGCTCAGAAGGGCTTTTGCCCTTCTGAGCATGGGCCAACTGGCCCTGCCCCCCTGGCCCGCCCCTAGCTAGCCAGTTTCACTTCTTCCGCCTTGCCAGCAAGACGGATTTTTGCTACTCTCCAACAGACATCAATTTTAAAATCATCCAGAGAATTTTTTTTTTTTTTCCTACACTGTATGTATTGTAATTTAAATTACCTTATTTCTTCCCTTCTCTGCAGAGCCTCTTCGGACAGAGAATCTCAGACCAATATGCATGGCAGAGCGGCAGCCCAGGATGTGCCTATCGGCCTCCATCCCCGGCTGGCCCCCTTGAGGCCTTCCTCCTCCCGTTCTGCAACTGAGCAGTGGAGGATGAGTGCAGGGCACTGGTTCAGGCAGGGGAGTCGCTGTCCCGCTACTCAGCCTGCAGCCGGGATGTGCCTCTGGGCCTCCATCCCCGCCTGCGCTCCCCGTTGGTGTACCATGCTGTGGGGCTCTCTGCGTCGCTTCGACTGGGAAGGGAGCGACGGGTGTCGCTCGAGAACTCCGACCCTGCCTTGCTCGAGCGCTCCAACTCTGCCTTGCTGCATTCGACCCTGCCTTGCTCGAGAGCTCCAACTCTGCCTTGCTGCATCCCGATCCGGCCAGCCACGAGGCTCTCATGGCGGCGGCCATCTTCTAATGACATCACGGGCCAGGCTCCTCCCCCTTGGCGCCATTGTCGGCGCTGATCCAAGCATCGAGGGGGGAGGAACCAATCGCACAGGAACAGAGCCACAACACAGAGAGGACTTGTCCTCTGCGCTGGTGACCAGAGCATCGGCGCCGTCTTGGCGCGGACGCTAGCATCAGCAAAGATTAATGCCTCCTCCGCCTATCGTGTTGGCCGGTGTTGGTGCCTGCGGCCCTGCCTCCGTGCCGATCGCGTACAGCAGCTGTGGACGGTCAAGGAGCGGCTCTCCCAGCGCCGACGGTCCGTTCGGCGCACAGACATTGACAGGACGAACTCGCTTATGGATGGGCGAATCGGTGAGAGGCAGCCAGCTTCTCTTGCGGATTGCACAACGCACTCTCTTCCAGACGCAACAATTCTCCCCACTCGAGAATGCAGCGATTGAGAATGCGGCGATGGTAAAGACTCCCTGGCGCTGACCCGACGGTACAGAGACGCCACGGAGCAGGCTTGCTCTCTTCACGCAGGGAATATTCTCTGGCGTATCGCCCCCGAGGCTGCAATCGGAGCATCTCAATGATGATGCTGAAATAGCCCAGCGCTCCAGGCCGGTCGCACTTGTGCCCCTACCACTCGGAGCAGATGCACACATCGGAGGAGTCAGAGTGTTTGCTGCCTCTGCTGTAAGCCCCGGCAGACGCCTCCGCACCGGTTCAATCACCCGCTCCCGTGCTAGCATTGGTCAGTGCATAAAAGCCCAGCACCACTGATGCTACAGGGGCCATGAGCTCGTTTCCCGAGTGGGCCCAATATATTATACAAAACCCTGAGCGCTATGTCAGCATCTCCATGCCTGCACGGTTATCTATTCACTGCTGAGTGATCCCAGGCCAGCAGGAATCACCAGTGGCCTGTGATAGTGCTCCACTATCCATGGGGGCCTGCTCTCCCCAACGACAAGCAGGTCCTCTGAAACAGCAGTGTAACATATGGTTAAGGCACTGACTGATGGTGCAGGTACATGGGTTCAATCCCCCACTGTCCGAGGCTCTCAAAGGAGGCAAAGACACTACGTCAGCCTAAACAGAGCTACAGCACAATGATTAAGACACTGACCAATGGTGCAAGAACTCCTTCAAGGACCCAATCCCCAGCGAGGCATACAAGCTCTTCTCAAGTTGCCTACCTTCTAAACCCGAAGGCGGCTGGTTCAGTAGCGCCACATCACCCCGGCTAGGGCTCTCGAACGCCCCAAACAGAAATCACAGCAAGCAGACACAAGCAGGGCACTCTTACCACCGGGTCCTGTGCTAACAGCAACACTGCCCTCCAAGGACGGCGGACAGGGCCAAGGCAAAAGTGGGCTACCCTCTGCCATCAGACAACAACAAGTCAGTCCAAGCCTTCCTTGCTGACTCCTCAGTATGGCGCCACCTCCTGGTACGAAAACAACTGCATTCATGAGTTGGGGTGGCTGCAGAAGCCATGTGTGGAAACCCTCTGCCCCCTTCAGGGCTCGGGTCAATGACCTGCGCTGTTGTTCAATGGAAACAGACCTGCCCACAGCCTGCCCTTTCTCCAAAAGAGGGCAATGGCTTCCACCTTGCCGTGGGGGGTCCTGTGCCCCCAGTGGCACTTGCTGATCACTTGCCTCGAAAAACAAGATATCTATAAGTGCAGACAAGGCAACAGTGTGGTGCACTACAGAGATCTTGGAACTGAGGGTCGCAGGTTCAAGTCCCAGCTGGTTCTTGCAGAACAGAATATGCGTAAATGATTGGCACATGGCCCCCTTTTTCACTCTCAGCTGAGGCTTCTGCATTGGGCAAGACACAAGTGGCAGTCTGGTTCGTTCACCACAGAATTGGTTCTCCGCAGGGACCGAGCCCAAGCCACATGCGCTGTTGGGATCTTCCCTGGCAAAGCTGGACAATCCATCCACCTCTGGAACAACAACTGCATCTAAGATACGGAAGATGACACTTACATCTTCTAGGGCGTGGAGTACATGCTTATAGCCTATCCATCAATGTGTACACATACAGAGGAAAATGCTCATAGTCCTCGGGTTAGTACATGAGTTTCACGAGCTACGATATAAGATCCTCCCCTGCTCCTAATTTCTTCCTCACGGCTTCGACCGTGAGGCTCGAGTCCGCCCTTCCCCTACATCAGATGGCATACGAAACCAGCCTCTGCTCCTGGGGGTGAGGCTACTGACTTCGTCCAAGGAGAAGGTCACCAATCCGCAAATTGGGCGTTTCTGTTGGGCCAGCCACAATCTTATCGCACCCAACAGCACTCCTGACTCGGCAGCTTGCCCATACTGCCAAGGCCAACCGCCAAACAGAGCCACAGCACAATGGTTAAGCCACGACTGATGTGCAGAGTCATGGGTTCAATCCCCACTGTGCATAATGAGAAAGGCTGGCTGAGGCAGTACCTGCTCCTACAGGTTGACCTGCATCTTGCGCCCTTATACTCCTCTGCCAGGACTACCTCACATCCTCGCTTACAGCTCAGGGACAATCAGATGGTCCATGACGCATGCTTCACAGCGTGTGGTGGCAGCAGTCCCCTGTGCCAGATACTGGTCTCGCCATCTTGGTAATAAGCCAGCCCCTGCCTTGCCATCGCGAGGCCACTTCACAGCGTGTGGTGGCAGCAGTCCCCTGTGCCAGATACTGGTATCGCCATCTTGGTAATAAGCCAGCCCCTGCCTTGCCATCGCGAGGCCACTTCAACGAACCATGCCTGCATGGTTGGAGTGAACATAAGCACCAACTGCACACTACAGCACCCAAGGCAATCCGCAGGGATGCATCATCATCATCATTATTCGGGAGGCCTCCCCGAACCCGATAGGACTACAGTGCAAGACACTACACACCCACTTGTCTCGAAGGGAGGTTCACAGATCCAGGTCTCTTGCGGACCTCGTAGAACATGTCTCGGCAATCCCCTGAATATCATGGCCTAGAAATGTCACAAAGGCCGCTGGCAGTACCATGATCCGCAGCTCCTGGGTGCCTCAGTGGCTACGCTCAGTCCTCCAGGGACAGGAACATTTGACTCCACCTGGTGCCCAGAAAGAGGAGCAAATCATGCTATAGGAGCAAAAGAAAACCATCATACTACCCTTACAGAGGGAATCCTGCACCACACAGCCCACCAGCGAGAGCTGTGGCACTGAACACAAGAGCTCTCTGGCACCAAACCCAGTTGATGTGGTCCTTGTGCAAGGTGACAGTCATACGGCAATAAACGCAGGTCCTGGGGGCATGAGTGCAAGGTGCAGAAGTCGAGGGCCATTAAGCAGATCAGCATTGTACAAAGGTCACAAAGGCAGACATTGTTACAAAGGTCGCATATTCATGGGGATGCGAGCGCACGTCTAGGGCCAGACAAGCACACAGCAAGGTGCTGTAGTCCGCACCTGCACAGAAGGGAACAGGTTCCCGCTTCTCTACAAGAAGAACTCAAAACCATCCTTCCATCCTTCCAGGCGGGCTATTCCCGACTCGACTGCCAGACTACCTGCAGGTAGCAACTCACAATCCTTGGCCATCAGCTTCCTTCTCCCATCAGTGGGTCTGAACACAAAGCGACCTGCCCACCTCGTGGTGAGCAGGAAGGGCATCTGTGTAAAGACAGTCAGAGCCAGGTCATCAGATGACAACAGTGTGGTGCAGTACACACACAGACAGTGTGTTCAAGAGCAGAAGATCACAGGTTCAAGTCCCTTAACCGGTGCAGTTTTTCCCTAAACGTATGGCCCTAGGACTCCTGGATTCTTCTTCCTCCCACCAAGTGCGGGTGGACAAGGAGTAACTCGGAGTAACTCGAGAGGCTTACATGTTTGGCAACTGCCAATTCAGAACTGACTTGTCTCCTAATCTGATATGAATGAAAGTCAATCCTGCAGGCCTACACAAGCATCTGGAACCAGGCAAGCCGGTCGCGACCCCCGGTGACTGCGCCCAGCCTTGCGGTCACTTGCAGGCAAAACTGCCAGTCCAATGGCATATTGGTTAGCGATCCATGCGTACCTACCACACACGTAATGCTATCACGGCCCCAGACGCACCGCACGCTCTAGGCATCATCACACCCCTACGCAGCTGCATGCCCAGGAACAGCAAGGGACCCAACTCTTCTTCGCATGTGACCCTTCATGCCTAGGACATACACGGGGCACCACATCAACAACAAGGGATCAAACCCTTCTTCGCATGTGACCTTAATAACCTGGCCAACCGGTCCCAGCGGACTCCACCTCTAGAAATTCTTCATGCGCCACCATCAACGGGAACGGTCAGGAGCACACGCAGAGGCATGCTCGGGACTAGCTGTGACATTGATCCATCGACAGCCTGCCGAAGGATCATTGACAGGACACCTACAAAGACTACATACCACAGACGCATCGCCTAGCAGTCTTTGGGTCTAGGCTGAGACCTCCTGCCTGGCAGGTCCTTAACTTTGTCATGGCCCATACCCTCGCAACGTTACTGCTCTAATTGAATCACCCTTGTAGTACTGTCAATATGGCTGCTGGTCCTAGCCCGGCCTGCCGCGACCTCATCGCCATGGCGGCACTAAGGCTTCAATCTTGCACCACTCCGGTCACGCTTCCTGCATTGATACCGTGGCTATCCCTGCTCGCAGTGGATAACTCAGCTTTCGGCATGACTCCCTCTGCTGCCGCATCTCTGCCTATTAGACCATTCTCGGCAGCTGCACATTGAGGCAGTATACTCGCACAACCACCGCTTCCGCTTCGGCGCGAAGTGAGTCTGCCGTCCACACGTTCTGTATTACTACACGCTCACCTCAAAATGAGCGCATACTCATTAGCACTACACTCTGCATATCGTACTGTGTGCGTGCACATTGCAGGTTGGCACATGGCGCGTTGACGCCGCCACCAGGTACCCAGGGCACATCTAAACATCCAGCCCTGATAACGTGTCACCTGAACCTGACCTCAGCCTTCCCCCCTTCCACCGCAGCGCTTTACAGCTTGGGAGGCACCAAGTGTGGCTGACTCATCCTGCTTGTCCTAGGAGAAAACAGAGTTACTTACCTGTAACGGAGTTCTCCGTGGACAGCAGGATAAGTCAGCCACACATACCCGCCCTCCTCCCCTGGGAAGGGGCTCGGCCCGGATCAGTGCCCGCCTCCTAGCGGCTAAGGCTCAGCTAGTGACGAACTGGCTAGCTAGGGGCGGGCCAGGGGGCAGGGCCAGTTGGCCCATGCTCAGAAGGGCAAAAGCCCTTCTGAGCTATGGAGAGTACTTCCGTCCTCGGCGCCGTCGGATGACGTCACCAAGTGTGGCTGACTTATCCTGCTGTCCACGGAGAACTCCGTTACAGGTAAGTAACTCTGTTTTAGACCATAGTTTTCACACGGCACTGAATCTAGCACAGGGCACCACACCAAAAATCTCACGCTATCCTGATAGCACATGTTGAGACAGTGACTGGGTGGGATGAAGGTGTTCCCAAGGTAGCACAGCTAGCATAAGCCACCTACACTGGGCACAAGTAACACAGGTGTTGCTAACGCCACCTCAGTGGGTGGTGTTAATTGCATGAACAGCTGGTTTGCTGTGTTGAAATACGGTAATTGCAGAGGGATGGATTTACCATCCTTGCAGTCAGCCTGAAGCCCTGTGCTGGTAGGGCAGCCCACATGTGTGTTACCAGTGTGCATACCCCCAAGAGTTTTACTATTCAAACTGAAGTATTTAACAAGCACCGTTCTCTGGCATTTCTTTTTTTTTTTTGCCCTTTTTGAGATTTGCGCATCTGAAATAAAACTAACGAGTGTTGCTTGAGCTTTCAGCAGGATTAGCAAGAGGCTGCAAGTTCACATTACATAACGCGTTTTTCTACAGCAAAATTAAGAAGCACTCTGCAATCTTACAAGTTTGGTTAAAAGAAAGCCAGGAATTACATCCATTGCTAAACAGAATAATAAAACACAGCTAGTGTGTTCCTAAACTGTCTAAATGGAAAAAGTCCATGGAAGAAATGAATACGCGCTCGCTCCACGCTTAATGAGAAGTACAGAGATAACTAAGAAGTGCCATTATTCTCAACGATCCAGCTAGGAGACAAGGGGAACTCACAGCACTTTGTCTTATTTTGAACTACCTAAACTGCGAGAGTATCTTTCCAGCCTCTCCAAAATGTATAAAAATAACCCATATGAGATAGCAACACGGAGCTTTCAAAACTCACCCATTACAGAGGCTCACGGCTTTTAGCAAATACAGCTTTCAAACATCTGGATGGAAGTTTCTTGCCTCTCTTACCGCTGAATCCTTTCTCCATCTCATTCCTTAAATTGAAATGTACTAGCTCGTACTCACCAGCTCCTAAGGCACTGTGCAAAGCTGGTAGTGGCGGTGGACTAAAGACAGATGTTCATTCCCTTGCGAACAAAGGCAGTTGTGGGGAACTCTGGAAAAGAGGCAGATGACAGCAAGCGAACTGCTGGGAGCCGGACTCTTTCCCTTCTGCTTACTTGAATTTTGCTAAAAGGCTGGAAGAAACCTCAGAAATTCACTTTCCATAAAGACTACATCCTCTTGTCACTCAAACGCTGCATAGTTTCAGCTAGGCACTGGTCCAAAGCAGCTTGGACATATTCTATTTTTGTCTGCCATCACAGTGGAAATATTTTCACAGATCTGTGGTCAGGACGTGAATTCCGTGGCAGCTGTATTATGGGAACCATAATTAAAGGCCCTGTTAAGACTATGCTCATTCCAAAGAACAGAAATGTAATAGGCTTGAAGTCTGAGATTTATAATAGGCCTCTCTACTGCTGTGTCTGACGTGGAAACAGAAAAACAAATTACCAAGGAAAAGTTCAGGTCCAGATGTGCCTTCTATGAAAAAACCTCTCTCTGGCTGAAGTAACATGTGCAATGTATAGGACTGCTTCTGGACTGAAAGTGGGACGGCTTGCTACAGTTGTTAAGTCTTTCTTGTATGTTTTAGTAGGAAACATTTGTATTATAGAAAATGCTATGCTGAGAATGCTACTGTTTTGATTTTAGCCCAGGTGTTTCCTTGAGCAATTCTGAGTCTATTTAGTCATAAGTTTTGTGACAATCAAAAATCCAATGGTTTCTTAAATTTCTCCTGTATGCACAAATATCTTTTAAACCGTAATTACCACAGAAAACTAATACAGAAAGGAGCATTAGAGTCGGCATAAATAGGACATATGAGGAAGGATTTTCAAAAGATTTATTCAGCAAAGTTCCTCATATTTATTTATTTAGTAGTAGTTGGCGCCCAGTTTTCCAGTAATAGTTCAAGGTGAATTACATTCAGATAGTGTAGGCATTTCACTGTCCCCAGAGAGCTTACAATCTAAGTCTGTACTTAAAGCAATAGAGGGTTAAGTGACTTGTCCAAGGCCACACGGAGTAGCAGTGGAATTTGAACCCTGGTCTCTTTGGTCACCAGGCTAGTGGAACCTGCTAACTACATAAACTCCACTGAGCCCAGTATTGGGGAAATAGATTTAGCTCATGCCTTTTCTCAGAAACTCAAGAAAAGTCACCTTCCTGTCCAGGAGGTATTTTCCTGCCCCCAGAGGGCTTACAATCTACTGGAAGCAATGGAAGATTAAGCAATTTGCCCAAGATCACAAGAATCAGCACTGGGATTTGAACCCTGGTCTTTCTGGTTGTAGCCTGCTCCTATAGCCATTAGGTTACTCCTCCACACCTGGTGAAGGTGGGGCAGTAATGGCAAGTCATTCAAAGGCCGGCTGCCGTATTTCTGTCTTGCCCTCCAAGTTCTGTATTGCCAATCCCCCCCCCCACAAGCATGTTGCCCTAGGCAAATGCCTAGTTGTAGGGCCAGTCTTGACTGAAATATGCAGGAAGTACAGAAATGCTAACAAGAGTATTGGTCTTCCCTAGACATTAAGAGCACAGAAATAACTTGTAAAATTGTCCTCTCTGTGTCCATTGGCCATTTAGTTTCATGGCATGAAGGCCTATGATTGTGCTAACAATTTTTTTTGGAGAATGTGCTAGAGCCCCCCACCCCCATTTCTAAGCACTGGGCAAGCTACAGTCGTCTCACAGTTTGAACTGCATGTAGCGGGCAAATTTTCATTAATCTTAGTGGGGCCTATTTACTAACAACATTTACAAGTTGTTAGTGAGCTAGCTTGGAGCCTATTTACTAATGTATGTTAATGCCTTTTAATAAATAGGGTCCTTATAAAAGCATTAAAATCAGTACTGGAGCAGTGGGTTTATTGTCATAGAATTATATAGTCACCCTCTGCAGATATGGTTAGCAGAGTATAAAGTACATAAAGCAATCTGGATGCCTAAGCAAGAGGGAGCAAAAGAAACATGAGACTCCAGACTCACCTGTAGATAAATATTGCCCCCCTCTACCTTGGAATTTATTTTCTGTGAAGGGTTTCCAAGAGCGTTCATTCATTCCTGCTGCTTTTGAAAGGACTAAATGATAACATATGTATTAAGATTCTTGTTTCCACAAATGGACTGCAATCTTGACACACCCAATGTTCTTCCTTCAAGGCAGTCAAGGTTGGGGAAAAATACAGCTACAAGCAGAAGTTATATTTAACTCCGTGATTTCCAAATGGTATATTGTATTTTTCTGAGTTCATCAAGCATTTAGTAGAAACCATTAATCTACTGAACTGTAGGTTTGTAATTTTTGGTATGGACCTAGTAATTTCCATTGACACAGAATTACAATTAAAGTCTGATTCTTTTAACATTGCTCCAGACAAGGGTCTATGTCAAGATCTCTCTACTGTAATTTTGATTTTCAGATTATCTTTAGCACAGTACAGACTTTTCAGCAGAGCCCAGTGTATGGTGTGCCAAATAGAAAATTACAATGAAGCGCTTTCTTGTATGAAGTATTTCTTGTAACGTTTAAGGAGTCATTTTATAAAGTCATTTTCAAGCAGATGTAACCACATACATGTTTAAATGGCCTCATCTAAAATACTGAGGAGTAGAGGAGGAGTCTAGTATCCAAGAAATCAAGGTTTAATTCCCACTGGTTCTCCTTGTGACCTTCGGCAAGTCACTTTACCCTCCATTGCCAGGCCTTCTCTTCTGAGGCAATCTACTTCCGGTCATAACTTGGCAAAAAACCTCAGGGGCTGTTGGGTCACCAGGAGTCTGCATTGACTTGATGGCACTTAAAAAACCTTTACTGACTGGCATAAAAGTACACAAGTTGGCATGAACGTGCGTACTTTGCCAGTAGGCGTGGCTGGGGACAGAGTGCCAGTAGCATTCTTTTGGATTGCAAAAAGCTTTATTGAAGCGAGCACTTACATACTTTATGCCCACTATAGAGCCTGTGATTAAGATGTGAGCCTTGCTCATTACACCAGTATTTCATGAAGACCAAAAGATGCCTGTGTGTGCCTTTATAAAACAGGCACCTCCTGAACCTCTTATTCTAGGCACCCTCTTATAAAACTAAACATAGAAACAGAGAAATATGATGACAGAAAAAGACCACATGGACTATCTAGTCTGTCCTTCCATATCAACAACTACAACAGTCCCCTTTTTTCCTTTAGAGATCCTCTGTGTTTGTCCCATGCTTTTTTGAATTCAGTTACTGTCCTCATCTCTAACACCTCCACTGGGAGACTATTCCACGGATCCACTACCCTTTCCGTAAAGAAATATTTCCGCATATCACTCCTGAATCTCCCTTCACCCTCATCCCATGTCCCCTCGTAGCAGAACTTGCTTTTAATTGAAAGAGGCTCTCTCCCTGAACATTTATGCCACGGAGGTATTTAAACATCTCAATCATATCACCTCTATCCCGCCTTTCCTCTAAGGCGTACATATTAAGATCCTTCAGTCTGTCCTCATATGCTTTATAATGAAGAACACTAATCATTTTAGTAGCCACCCTCTGCACCGACTCCATCCTGTTCACATCCTTTTGAAGGTGCGGTCTTCAGAATTGCACACTATACTCCAAATGAGGTCGCACCAAAGACTTATAGAGAGGCATTATCACCTCCTTTTTTTCTGCTAGCCATTCCTCTCCGTATGCACCCAAGCATCCTTCTAGCTTTTGCCGTCGCCTTTTCTACCTGTTTAGCTACTTTAAGATCATCAGACACAACCACACCTAGGTCCCGCTCTTCTTTAGTGGACAAAAGTACTTCACCCCCTATACTATATTGCTCCCTTGGATTGCTGCAGCCCAAATGCATGACCTTACATTTTTTAACATTAAATCCCAGCTGCCAAATTCTAGACTATTCTTCAAGTTTAGCTAGATCCCTCCTCATGTTATCTACACCTTCCTGGGTGTCTACTCTATTGCAGATTTTGGTATCATCCGCAAAGAGGCAAACCTTACCTGAAAGCCCTTCCACTATATCACTAACAAAGATGTTAAAAAGAATCGGACCAAGGACAGATCCCTGGGGCACACCACTGATAACATCCTTCTCTTCAAAGTGAGCTCCATTTACTTGTACTCTTTGTCGCCTCCCACCCAACCAATTTCTAACCCAAGCAATAACTTTAGGATCCATCCCTAGGGTGCTCAGTTTGTTTATAAGTCGCCTGTGAGGAACAGTGTCAAAGGCTTTACTGAAATCTAAATACACCACATCTAGGGCTCTCCCTTGGTCCAACTCCCTGGTCACCCAGTCAAAGAACTCAATCAGATTTGTCTAACAAGACCTGCCTCTGGTGAATCCATGCTGCCTCGGATCCTGTAATCCGCTGGACTCCAGAAACCTCACTATTTTCTCTTTCAGCAGCATTTCCAATAATTTACTCACCACCGAAGTTAAACTAACCGGCCTGTAGTTTTCAACCACATCCTTACTTCCGCTTTTGTGTAAAGGCACCACATGAGCCTCTCTCCAGTC
Source organism: Ichthyophis bannanicus (assembly GCA_033557465.1). Classification (NCBI taxonomy): domain Eukaryota; kingdom Metazoa; phylum Chordata; class Amphibia; order Gymnophiona; family Ichthyophiidae; genus Ichthyophis; species Ichthyophis bannanicus. Next base: position 62,800,818 of record CM066047.1, on the reverse strand, counting down.
CTTTGGCACCTCTCCCGACTCCAACGAGGCAATGAAAAGGTCAGTCAATGGAGCTGCTAGAACGTCCCCAAGTTCCCTCAGTATTCACGGGTGTATCCCATCCTGTCCCATCGCTTTGTCTACTTTAAGTTGAGATAGTTTCTCACGAACACAGTCTTTTGAAAATTGTTCAAGATGTCCTTTTCTTCTGTTCCTACTCTCTTAATGCTCTAATACTAGCAGACAAAGTGTATGAATGTAGCATTTTTGTCGGGTCTCGCACAACAGGGGAAAATAATTGTAGTTTAACTCCCAATGTGAGCGAGACCCGACAAAAATGCTACATTCATACACTTTGCTTGCTTCACAGACAATCTTGTGGAATTTTCATTGGGTTTGAGTGGTGGTTCTGTTGTTTTTGGTTTTGTAGTTTTTGGTCTAATACTAGCAGACGCATGCTTTAATAACTTTTTTAAATTCCCCGTTTAACTCCTATTTTGACTTTATTTCTAAAAAAAAAAACATTAAAAGTTTTCAAAAGCTCATGACTCCCACCACAATAGATCTGAGTTGCTCTGAGTGTCTCTGTGTTTAACTTCATATTCAGCAAACAAGAGCACCCCAAGTATAAATTATGAGGCATTCACTAGGAACCTTAGAGGATTTCAAAATCTGTGTCCATGACCCAAACACAGCTATGGTAGAGGGGCTCTGACTGTGGCACATATGTCTTTGAAGATTTCAGGAGTTACAAAATCCAGAGAAAATTTAGAAGATCTTGGCAAAAAAATGCTGAGGCCCCAGCATAGGAAAGAGAATCGTACAAAGAGCATCAAGCACTCACAGGTTCACTAACTTCACATTTTTAAAGGGTTATTTTAGAAACCTTAGTTGTGATTTACACATGTAAATATTAGCACTCAGGGGCCGCAGAACACCTCTCTGATTGAGGGGGCCAAGCTCCATCTTGACGCCGCCCCATGCTCCATCCTAACTCTACCGCTAGCCCCCACGGCCTTCGCCTCCTGTCTACCCGCGGAGATCGGATCCCCATGGGCAGGATAAGCAGCAGCGATGGCAGTGGCATACGAAATGCTGTACAGACTCATGGAAAAGGCAGCTATAAGAACATAAGATGTGCCATACTGGGTCAGACCAAGATCCATCAAGCCCAGTATCCTGTTTCCAACTGTGACTAATCCAGGTCACAAGTACCTGGCAGTTTCCCAAAAAGACAGAGGTTCCACAATGCTTGACCCGGGGAGGATTTCCCAGGTCCTCTTTAATAATGGCTTATGGGCCTTTCCTCCAGGAACTTGTCCAAACCTTTTTTAAATCCAGCTACACTAACAGCTTTTACTACATCCTCTGGTAACAAATTCCAGCGTTTGATTACTTTGGTGATGAGAGTGACCAGGAAAGAATGGAAATAGAAGAAAATGGTACTTGTGCCTTTAAAACTACTGACAGCCAAGCTTTGCAGAGAGGGAGAAAAACTACTTTGAAAAAAAGTCAAGCCAAGCTACGCCCTAGCTCTGACGAGGAGGCAGGCTTGCTTACTGATTACGAGCACACGTGCAAAAAGAAAGGTGTGGCAGGAAAGAAACAGGTTTTTAAACCCGTCTTCAAACAGAGCAGAAGGGAGAAGAGCAGAGAGAGCACACGGAGCTTACAGAGTTCTCAGAGGAATTCTCAGCGTGCAAGGAGGAGTTCCCAGGAGGAAGAAAGTTCCCAGGGGGAAGAAAGTTCCCAGGAGGAAGGAGCTCAGAGAGTAAGGAGAGCTGAGAGCCACGAGGAGGCTGACTTCCAGTTGCTGAAGGCTGAAAGCAGAGAAGGAAGCACTCCATATCTGAGAAAAACTCCCAGACCTAAAGCCAGCAGATGGTTAGTTGGAAAGGCTGCAAACCAGCTGGAACAGGTACCTTTGTCCAATATCCAGGACCCTATGCTAAAAGGTCCAACTGCTAGAAGGTGGGTGGATACGTTCCTTTGGGGAAAGAACCATAACTCAGCCACAAGCAGGGCAGTAGATGTGGACACAGTAGAGACTTTAAAGCAAGCATTAGAGGGAGGGAAAGCTCACCCCTCGAATGTAAATGTTCATGAATAGAAACAGAAGTTATGGAATGAGTTTTATGAATTCCTACAAGCCAGAAAGTTTGAAGAAGCTGCTGAGTCCCGAGATAAGCCAGCCGTAGTATCAGAACCCATGCAGATTGATTGCTGTGAGTCACAATCCATTCCAGAGGACTCTCTAATGGATTGCTCTCTTTGTTTCAAAGAAGCTTGAAAACCTGTAAGCAGGGTTAAAAGAAGGTTTTGAAAAAGAAGGAAATTACCTTTGCTGAAATTGCTTACAAGGCTGTGCTGTGTTTTGCTTTATTGAAGATAACAGTTTTTGTTAAAGAGACTTATGCTCAGTTTACCTTCAGTTCCAGTTTCCTTACCTTACTCTTGTGTTATTGGAGAAGTATCCATTGTGTTTGTGTGCCTGAACTTTAATGCGTTTGGAAATCCACAAAATAAATATTCTTGTTTGCCTCAACCAACGGTTGCACAACTACAGTTTGTCTTTGAATGTGAATTATCAACTACAAGTCCCAGGGTGCATTGCTGGCGACAAAGAATAAAGTTGCATTTAAGGATAGACAAAAGGCAGCCCATAGCTGTAAGCTTTAGGCCCAGGCTAGGGTCCCACAAGTGGCGTAGTAGTTTGGATTTTGTACCACGCATGCGCAAAAGAGGATTTACAACTCCAGTTTCACATCGAGAGTCAAGTCACTGCAGAGCCCTGCAAAGGAGCGTGCTGGACGCAGAGCTGACTCGTGGGAAGATTGCTGAGTCCTCACTGGTGAAAAACCTTGAGGCTACACCTGAGCCAGGTAACCGGTACCTAACTGGGTTGGTTAGGATACCAGGGCAAGGGTGTGGGGTATTCGGTTAATAACAGCAGGAAATACTGTGAAGTAGCTGTGGTATCGCACTTGGGTGTGTTTTTCTTGTCATTTCAGAATGGAGAAAGCCATGGAATACCAGGACGTCTTCAAATGGATGGCGAGTCAGTTTGAAAGGCAATGAGAGATGTCGTTGCAGGCTCAGGCCCAATCCGCAGCGCAGATGCAGGCCCAACAAAAGCCATTCCTTGAAATGATGGAGGCCTGGCTAACAAGTCAGAAGGGGCAGGCTGCATCAGCAAGAATTCCACCAGGTTCTACAACACCACACCATGCATGCACACTAGATTTTCATGCTAGTGGGAACTTTAACTTTGGACCCTTGACCGATAAAGATGATATTGATGACTTTATTGAATCTTTTGATCGTGTAGCTCATATTAGTAGGTGGCCTAAAGAGCTGTGGGCCGTGCGCTTAGCCGCATCCCTTACTGGGGAGGCCTTAGCCGCATATCGGGCCATGCCCACAGAGCATGCTAATAACTATGAAGAGCTGCAAAAGGCCATTCGAGATAGGTCAGGTCTGACTCCCTTAGTATACCATAGGCTCTTAAGAAGTGTAAGGCTTAAGCCTGGTGAGACGCCTAAAGCCTTATGCCAGCATGTTAGAAGCCTAGTAACTAAGTGGTTAGCACCCGAAGGGAAGTCTGTGGACTCCATAATTGATTGCATTTTGTTAGAACAATATATGGCGGCTGTATCAAAAGATATCCATACCTTCCTGATACTCCAAAATTGTCAGAACCCACAAGAAGCGATAATGCTGACGGAACGCTTCATGGAGGCGGAGTTGACTGCCCGAGAAAGTGGTAGCGCTTCCAAGCTGACAATATCAGAGGTATCAGAAAGGAGGGCAAAACTGAGGGAGGATCCCATGAAAATATGTATGCCCATGTTAAAATCTCATGTTTTAACAAAGAAATGCTTCAGATGTGGTAATCAAGGTCATTTACAAAGAGAGTGTAGTTGGAAAACAGCACTGATGACTGCAAACATCCAGAGAGTCAGGGAAGGTTTCATGATATCAGTGGAGGTACAAGGTGTTGTTGCTGACACGCTCTTAGACTCTGGTGCTGATCAAACCATGATGTCTAAGGCGTTTTGGCAGCAAATTGAAACACATAGTGGGGCAGGTCCCAAGCAACCTATTAATGTTGTAAAGATAAGGTGTATTCATGGTTCAGCATCCTCTTACCCAGTTTACCAACTCCTAGTGAAAGGGTTAGGCCTGAAGAGGGAGATACCAATAGCGGTGGTCCCCAGATTGCCTTATAGTTTAGTGCTGGGGAGAGATTGGCCACAGTTTCACAAAGGCATAGAACGGGGTTTACAACCAAAGAAGGCCATGGTGTCCAAGAAAACCCAGGCAGAAGCACTAAGGCGAGCAATGAGCAAGGCAGTGGCAGTCCCTTATTTGCGAAGTCGCTGAAGCAAGATGTGAAGGGATATGATTTATGCAGTGCGGAAGATATCCTAGTACCAAAGCAAGGGAAAGCTCTGGTGAATACCGCTCTGCAAATGGAAATTCCAATAGGGTGCTATGGGTGCATAGCACCCCGTTCAGGATTGGCATTGAAGCACTTCATTGACATAGGAGCTGGTGTCATGAACCCTGATTTTAGGGGAGCAGTGAAAGTTTTAATCTTCAATTTTGGAAAGGAAGATTTCAAAATAACTACCGGAGACCGCATAGCTCAATTAATTTGTGAAAGGGTTGGGTTTCCCCCTCTCGAAGAGGTGTCTCTAGTGTCCTCGACATCTCGAGGAACGGGTGGATTCGAATCCACAGGGGGCACAAGCCTGCAATGGTTGGCAGCTACCTCCGAAGGGAAACCCGAAGAAGATTTAGGACCCCAGTTAGCCAACTGCAAAGAGAACCCAGAGCCTAGAGTGGGTGACGGACTTTCGTGGGTGCAGAGACAAGACTTGGCCTGATTGTTAACCAGATTTCCTGATGTCTTGACCACAAGGCCAGGCAAAACTAGCCTTGTGGCCCACGAGATCCTAACGCCACCGGGGGAAGTAATCGGGCAGAGACCTTATAGGCTCCCAGAAGCAAAACAACAAGAGGTAATTAACCAGGTGCAGGAAATGCTCAAAATGGGGATCATAGAGGGATCCCGAAGCCCATGGAACAGTCCTATTGTCCTCGTACCCAAACCGGATGGAACAATGAGGTTTTGCATAGACTTCAGACGGGTCAATGCAATATTGAAATTCGACGCCTATCCGATGCCTTGCATAGAGGAACTGCTGGACAGGCTGGGGCGAGCCAAGTATCTTACCACCCTCGATATGACAAAAGGCTACTGGCAAATACCATTGACCAGAGAAGCACGGCAAAAGACAGCTTTTAGTACTCCGGTGGGTTTATTCCACTTCAAAAGAATGCCCTTTGGCTTACATAGGGCTGCTGCCACATGTCAGAGGCTGGTAGACCTGGTGTTGCGCCCGCACCAGGAATACGCGACCGCCTACATGGATGACATAGTGATACATAGTGACACATGGAACCAGCAATTACCCCGCGTACAGGCTGTCCTACGAGCTATGCGAGACGCAGGACTTACCTTGAACCCAGCAAAATGCTTATTTGCTGGCCAAGAGGTTAAGTACCTGGGCCACATAGTAGGGCGGGGACTAGTAAAACCCTTACTGAGCAAGATTGAGAGTGTGAAAGTGTTTCCCAGACTGACTACTAAGAAAAAACTACGAAGTTTTCTGGGTCTGGTGGGCTATTACAGACGCATTATCCCTCACTTTGTGGAAAAGAGTGCCCCCCTAACAGACATGCTAAAGAAAAATGCGCCCAATCAATTGAAATGGACCGAGGAAGCCAACGGAGCCTTTTGTATGTTGAAAGAAAAGCTGTGTGCCGCACCCATGCTACAAGGCGTGGATTTTGCCCGGCCATTCATTGTCCAAACCGACGCATCGGAGACAGGGCTAGGGGCAGTCTTGTCTCAAAAATTCGAAGGCACGGAACACCCCGTGATGTTTTTAAGCCGGAAGCTGTCTCCAGCGGAGAGAAATTACTATAGAGCGGCAGTGTCTAGCGATAAAATGGGCCATCAAAGCTCTAAAATTCTACCTCACAGTCAGGAAATTTTTACTGGTCACGGACCATGCCCCACTAAAATGGCTCAATCAAATGAAGAATCACAACTCCCGGCTCACTAGGTGGTACATGGCACTACAGGCCTTTGAATTCCACATTGAGCACCGAGCAGGAAGAATGCACCAGAATGCCGATGCCCTAAGTAGAATCTCGAGCTGTGCAAGTAACATTTTGCCAGCACGTGATATCTTAAGGGGGGGGATCTGTGGTGATGAGAGTGACCAGGAAGGAATGGAAATAGAAGAAAATGGTACTTGTGCCTTTAAAACTACTGACAGCCAAGCTTTGCACAGAGGGAGAAAACCTACTTTGAAAAAAAGTCAAGCCAAGCCACGCCCTAGCTCTGACGAGGAGGCAGGCTTGCTTACTGATTACGAGCACATGTGCAAAGAGAAAGGTGTGGCAGGAAAGAAACAGGTTTTTAAACCCGTCTCCAAACAGAGCACGGGGAAGAAGAGGAGAGAGAGCGCACGGAGCTTACAGAGTTCACAGAGGAGTTCTCAGCGTGCAAAGAGGAGTTCTCAGGAGGAAGAAAGTTCCCAGGGGGAAGAAAGTTCCCAAGAGGAAGGAGCTCAGAGTGTAAGGAGAGCTGAGAGCCATGAGGAGGCTGACTTCCAGTTGCTGAAAGCTGAAAGCAGAGAAGGAAGCACTCCATATCTGAGAAAAACTCCCAGACCTAAAGCCAGCAGATGGTGAGTTGGAAAGACTACAAACCAGCTGGAACAGGTACCTCTGTCCAATATCCAGGACCCTATGCTGAAAGGTCCAACTGCTAGAAGGTAGGTGTATATGTTCCTTTGGGGAAAGAACCATAACCCAGCCACAAGCAGGGCAGTAGATGTGGACACAGTAGAGACTTTAAAGCAAGCATTAGAGGGAGAGAAAGCTCATCCCTCGAATGTAAATGTTCATGAACAGAAACAGAAGTTATGGAATGAGTTTTATGAATTCCTACAAGCCAGAAAGTTTGAAGAAGCTGCTGAGTCTAGAGATAAGCCAGCCGTAGTATCAGAATCCATGCAGATTGATTGCTGTGAGTCACAATCCATTCCAGAGGACTCTCTAATGGATTGCTCTCTTTGTTTCAAAGAAGCTTGAAAAACCTGTAAGCAGGGTTAAAAGAAGGTTTTGAAAAAGAAGGAAATTACCTTTGCTGAAATTGCTTACAAGGCTGTGCTGTGTTTTGCTTTATTGAAGATAACCGTTTTTGTTAAAGAGACTTGTGCTCAGTTTACCTTCAGTTCCAGTTTCCTTACTTTACTCTTGTGTTATTGGAGAAGTATCCATTGTGTTTGTGTGCCTGAACTTTAATGCGTTTGGAAATCCACAAAATAAATATTCTTGTTTGCCTCAACCAACGGTTGCACAACTACAGTTTGTCTTTGAATGTGAATTATCAACTACAAGTCCCAGGGTGCATTACTGGCGACAAAGAATAAAGTTGCATTTAAGGACAGACAAAAGGCAGCCCATAGCTGTAAGCCTTAGGCCCAGGCTAGGGTCCCACATTACGCGTTGAGTGAAAAAATATTTTCTCTTATTAGTCTTAAATGGGTTACACTGTAGCTTCATTGCATGTCCCCTAGTCTTTCTACTTTTTGATGGCATAAACAATCGATCTACGTTTTTACCCTTTCCACTCCATTCATTAATTTATAGACCTTTATCATATCTCCTCTCAGTCGTCTCTTTTCCAGGTTGAAGATCCCTAACCTTTTTAAGCCTCTCCTCAGAGGGGTAACCTTTCATCCCCTTTACCGTTTTGGTGGCTCTTCTCTGTACCTTTTCTAATTCTGCTATATCCTTTTTAAGATACAGCGATCAGAATTGCACATAATAATCAAGTCACACCATGGAACGATACAGAGGCATTATAATATTGTTTGTTTTATTCTCTATTCCTTTCCTTTCCTTATGATTCCTAGCATTCTGTTTGCCTTCTTGGCCACCGCTGCACACTGGGAGGAGGGTCTCAATGTGTTATCCACGATAATGCCTAAATCTTTTTCCTGGATGGTGGTTCCTAATGTGGAACTTTGCATCATGTAATCATAGTTTGGGTTGTTCTTTCCTAGGTGCATAACTTTGCACTCATCCACATGAAATTTCATCTGCCATTTGAACGTCCATTCTTCCAATTTATCAAGGTCCTCTTTCAATCTTTCACAATCCTCTTGGGTTTTAACAACTTTGAATAATTTTGTGTCACCTGCAAATTTCATTACCTCACTCGTTATTCCCATTTCCAGGTGATTTATGAATATGGTAAAAAGCAGCAGATCCAGCACAGATCCCTGGGGTTCTCCACTATTCACCTTTCTCCATTGGGAAAGTTGGCCATTTAGCCCTACCCTTTGCTTTCTATCATTTAACCAGTTCCTGCTTATCAGAGCTTACAATCTAGTCAAGACAGACAACACAACAGCTGAGGACAAGGATACATCTAGGGGAATGGTAAGGAAACACATAGGAGACTAAACAGATCAGGATCCAAAAGTGTACTCAAAGAGGTAAGTTTTCAGCCTTGATTTGAAAAGGGCCAGAGATGAAGCCTGATGTACAGATTCAGGTAGTTTGTTCCAGGCATAAGGAGCATCAAGGTGAAAGGATCAAAGTGTAGAGTTAGCAGTAGAAGTGAAGGGCACAGAAATAAATGATCTGCCAGAAGAGCAGAGTTCCCGAGAAGGTGTATAGGGAGAGATAAGAGAGGAAAGGTAATGAGGAGCAGCAGAGTTAGTGCACTTATAGATCAGTAGGAGAAGTTTGAACTGGATACAGTAACAGATAGGGAGCCAATGAAGCGACTTGAGAAGAGAGGTTATATGAATATATCAAGACTGTTGGAAGTTTAGCCGCGCAACTGAGTTTTGAGCAGATTGAAGGGGAAAGATGAGTCAGTGGGAGACCAGCAAGGAGGTGGTTACAATAGTCAAGAGGGGAGGTGACTAAAGAGTGGATAAATGTCTTAGTAGTATGTTCAGAAAGGAAAGAACAAATTTTGCTGATGTTATAGAGAGAGAAATAGGTTTTGGCTATCAGTTGGATGTGTGTGGAGAAGGAGAGGGAGGAGTCAAAGATGATCTCAAGGTTGCGAGCCAAGGAAACAGGGCGTAGTAGAGCATTATCCATAGAGATTGAGAAAAGAGGAAGGGGGGATGTGGGTTTAGGGGGGAAAATAAGAAGCTCAGTTTTGGCCATGTTCAATTTCAAATGGTGCTGAGACATCCAGGCAGCTGTGTCAGATAGGCAGGCTGAAATCTGTGCCTGGATTGCCTGAGAGATTTCAGGTATAGAGAGGTAGACCTGAGAGTCATCAGCGTAAAGATGGTATTGAAAACCATGGGAGGAGATGAATGCACCAAGAGGCTGGGTATAGAGAGAGAAAAGGAGTGGACCCAAAACAGACCCCTTGGATACCAACCGAGAGCAGGATAGTGGTAGAGAAGGATCCATCAGCACAAACACTAAAAGTGTGATGGCAGAGATAAGAAGGGAACTAGGATAGCGCAGAGCCCTTAAAACCAAGCAAGGACAAAGTATCAAGGAGAAGGTAGTGGGCAACAGTGTTAAAAGCAACAGAAAGGTCAAGAAGGATGAGGATCGAGTAGAGGCCCTTGGATTTTGCCAGGAACAGGTCGCTGGAGAACTTTGGCAAGAGCTGTTTCAGACCCAAGAAGCTGAATATTTCCTACCGGGGTAGGAGGCTGCTTTTGTTGTGTCCTCTACTTCTCCATATCTCCATTCCTCACATCCAAAAGCAGAGTCATTTCAGTTTTAAACAATGCCTGTGATTTCTCCCCAGTACTAAGACATATTATTTTTAAAAAATCAGTCAGTTAACACAAAGAAAAAGCTTATATTGAGCTTAACCTAGTTTTGGAGAAGTATCTGCTACTGGCCCCTAGAAACTGACTATGCTTGTCTTCTTGTTCTCAGTAGAAACACCAGAGAAGATTCAGTCTTTTTTTTGTCCCATGTTGTTACTTTTTAGTCACTTCACTTTTTCAAAATCTTCTTTAATGGTGCTCTGTAGTGACAAGGAGAGACAGCGAGATGCACAGAGCTATCTCCATGTTTGTGTACAATTTCTTCAGATACCATTTGTGGCTTGAGTTGAGTAAGGCCTGGAATAAGTGCTGCTGCCTGAATCTTCCAACTTTCAATTCCAGAGATGTCTATTGTCTTGACTGCAGATTAGCGACACATTCTCTCAACTCTCTGCCAGGCAGGTAAAGCATTAATACTAATACATACGATTGTGAGTCCATCTGATACGCTTCTGAAACGTCTGCATTTCCTGCTTTTGGATGCGCCACACTAAATAGAATTCCTGTGCATATGAGCCTGGGGAAAAGAACTATAGAAATTGAGGTGAAGAAGGGGGATCTCGTCTACCACTGTGTGTTACTGTATTTATGTCATACGGTATCTATTCATTCTTGCTGGATGCTTCTTACACTTTCCGCAATAAAAGCTTTGTTCACCAATGACTTATTTAATGGGCACAAAATAGGAAAAAGTTCTTTTTGAATAAAGCCCTAAATCATCTTCCATTTTATGGGCCCCACCATCTTTCCTGCTTTAAAATAAAAAAAAGATGCCCCTTAGATACTTTGAAGACATTGTAAAAATGCTTTATAGGAGAGAACGGCTTCTTTTGTACTAAAAATAATAATTAGAGATTTCATTCATAGGACGTTTTAATGGCAACTAGGAGGGGGCTTCTGAAATCTGTCCTGGTCACTCTACAGCCAATCAGGTTTTCAGAATATATACAATGAATAAGCATGAGATAAATGTGGGCACACTAAAGATCCAGTGTACGCAGGTGCAAACTTCCAGGGACATTGCCCCAGTTCTGAAAGGGGAACTATGCATTTACCTCACTTTTCAAAATTGCCCAGGAAAAAACACCCAACAGAAATTTGCATCAACTCTGTCTGCAAGTAATTTTCCATAAAAAAATAAGATACATGGCATCAAAAATGCAGAACTACATGTGTTATTACCGGAGCTTTTTATGAGGAGGCACTTGGTGGTACTGAGTACTGACACCTTTTTTCATTGCCTGCTAAAACTGACCCATGGTCTTTATGCGTTAATGAAGGAGCCCTGCATATGAGTACTGACGCTTTTTTCCTAGGAAAAATGCATTGGTTATTACTCCCCTGACTTAACCATTCTCTGGGCCCACCTTCTTTTTCCCTTGGTAAAATTAGACATGTTTTTTGTCCCATTTATTCTTGCTCTGAGGAAAGAATAGGAAATTTTCCAACAGTCTATTCAACCAGGTAAGTGGCTTTGGAAAACTGCCCTTCCTATATGCAATTTGATCTCATGCATATTCATTATGGATATTCTGAAAAATCCATTTGGCTATAGAGTCTCCAGAATGGGGTTTTGAAATCTTCAGGGACCTGGAAACTCATTACCTGATAAATAGCGACAGTACATTCTCTTCGGAACCTTCAGGATAGCCTGCATGCTTGGAAGTTTGAGGCAGTTTTTTTTTTTTTTTAATTTCAAAAATATATTTGTTTTTTTGCCAACAACAATTGTTCTAAGACACACAAACGACAGCAGAAAAGATGTTTTACGCTAGCTGGCATAATGGTATTTTCCTTGGGGCATGTTTATTAAAGCCTATGCTGGCTACACACATTTGTGATGCAAGAGGCCCATGCTAACTTTTGGGTGAGTACATCCCCCTGTCATTAGCACTAACTAGCACATGGGTGCACTTGAGGTGGCTAACAGACATGATTAGCACGTGCCCAAAATACCTGCACTAATTGTGACACACTGTCAGCACCCCCATTTATTTATTTTGGTGGTTTTATATACCGTCTGATCTTAAAGCCTGATCTGTTGACATGAGACATAGAGGAGCTTAGCTACCTGTAACTCTGGCAGATCAGTAAAACATGATTATTACACTTCCCTGTGCTTACTGGAATTTGGACTTTATAGCATGGCTTTCTAGAATGCACTGGGATAAAATTAAATGCCTTCGGCTTTCCAGTCTCCTTTATCTACATATGGTCCCTGTCATTTAGCTTGGAACTGGTCCAATGAACTTTATACTCCCACTGAGAAGTTCCCAAGTCTCATTAAAATCTACCTGGAAGTCGGGTGCTCCTGTAGCAACTTCCTGATTGAGCTCACAGGGAGGCCAAAGGGCAGCCAGAGACATAGAGGCACATTCCACAATGGGACGTTGAAGTGAAATCTGGGACGTCAAAGCCAGAACGTCTGGAAAAAACCCAGGCATGTGAAGTTCAGGCATGATTTTGGAAACGTGGACATGCCTGATATGCACGTGTATCAACCAGATGTCCCCAGGATAACAGTTCAGAACTAAGATGTCTAATAGCATAATGTCTTAGTAATGGCTTAAGCGCAGGGTGACCGGGGTTCAAATCCAAGGGTGGGCCTTTGTCATCTAAGGCTAGTCACTTAATTCTCCATCTTCTATACACTCTCTGGCTGGTTTAAGGTGACAACAAGCACTTTCCTGATACCTATTTGAACCTGGAGCAGGTATAAACATGGGCGTGCCTGCAGACATCTCCACCATTTCTGAGATCAAATGGGGATGTGCAAGTCTATTGCACCTTCCCGGAAATGCCTCTGCCACACCCCTGTGCCTACTTGGAGGTCCCTGCACTGGAGAGGTCTGCAAATGTCATTTGCGGAATGGCTACGGAGACGTGTCTGTGATTTCAATGTCTGCAGATGTCCGCATCCAAAAAATGAGGCACTCCTAAACATGAAGAGGAGTGGAGGAGTAGCCTAGTGGTTAGAGCAACAGCCTAACACCTAGAAGATTGGGATTCAGTTCCCACTGGTACTCCTTGTGACCTTAGGCAAGTCGCTTAACCCTCCCTTGCCTCAGAAGAAAAGGCCTGGCAATCTACTTCCAGTCATACCTTGCCAAGAAAACCCAGGGGCTGTTGAGTCACCAGGAGTCAGCATTGACTTGATAGCACTTAAAAAATATATTTTAAAATTATTTTGTCTTTTGAGAGTACATTCTACCATATTTTAGAATACTAGCTCTCAACCTGTGTTCTGCAGACATGAAACAATTACAGGGGGGTCCGCAGGACACAGAATAAAGAAGAAAAGAGAATCTGATTGGGATTGGCTGTGGGGAAGAGAGAGATTGGTAGGAACTGGCTAGAAAGAGAAACAGAGACTGGAAGCAACTGTCTGGAGGGGGAGAGGGGGAAGAGACTGAGACTTTTGGGGACTAGTTTGGAGAGAGAGAGACTGCTGGGGACAGGCTCGGTGCTAGGGGAGGTGGTCCAGGAAGAGCAATGGAGAGGACATGGAGGGTCCTGAATTTGTTGGAGATTAGGATAAGGGGTTCACACAGCCAAAAGTTTGGTAACCTCTGCTTTAGAGCACTATAAATCATGGAGCATATCTGTGAAATTAGTGGACATTTTGAATTAGCAGGGTCTATTTATTTATTTAGCCATATTTATATACCGCCTTTCGCCGGGTCAAAGCGGTTACAACCAATACGTGAAGAGTACATTGAACAGATACAAGTGAGGGGGAGATACCATTACCCAAGGGGGGAGGATAGCATATTTACAATGATGTTATGTTATTTACATTCTTGAAATACTTCTAAAAATATATTCAGCTATGGTATGCTTTAGGCCACCATTTGTTCACTAAACCCTTCAGAAGCTTCAACCTGAAAATACTAATTAATACTCCTTATAAACATATTTCCTGTTTATAAAGCACTACAGACATACAGAGCTCTGAAAGAACGACAACATATTTGTCCAGCGTGAGACAATGAGGCCATTGTGCAAGAGGGATATAAAATTGCCTCTCTCCACCCTTGCCTTCAGAAATGAGAGTGCTATAAATGAATTCCTATGCTGTATAAAGAACTCGGTCACAGAGTTCTTGCTCACTTTCCGAGCACCGATGCAGAGCGGAAGGGGCCAGAATCCCAGCCACCTGTGTGTAATCTGCAAGGCCCACGGAGCTTTGAGTGCTGTGATCAGAGCTCTTTGGGAAGCTTGGCCTGTGTTTAATTTAGTTGGTTTTCCTTCTAAGCCTGAAATATTTCTAAAGTCAGTTTGCCACGTGTGAAACCTCTTGAGAAAGAGCAGCACCGTTTAACTTACTGTGGATGGGGTGCAGAAAGCCTTTTGGAGCAGCTTCTTTGACAGGATGAAGCGACGGGAAATGCTGCTGATGAAATGCTCTATTTGTCTGCTACTTGGGTGGTTTCTGAGGGTCTGCAGAGGTCCTGAAATCTGATTGTCCTCCATGGCCTACCATGTCATTCATACGCCTACCAACCAGAAGGGATGACTTTTCGTTTCCAGCCCACGCGCCAATAACCTAAAAGCTTCCATTACCCTTCTCTTACCTCATGCACTCATTGAGCCATTGTTACGCTTAGAAACATCCATATCCAATTCTCTCATCAATCGAACATGATCACTATGAAATTAGATAATTTAACTAAAAATAACATAAATATATATGCATTGCCATGCAATTTTTGAGTGTCAGTTCTATGGATGTCTGCTACTATATTGTTTTAACCCCCTCGTTCATTATCAACTAAATATTACCTGCAGGCAATTTTATTCTACATTGTAAATCTTATTCTGTAGTGAAAAGGGGAATCACATCATTTACAGCACAGAGAGAATTTTCAAAATCTCAGCTGAACCATGAAATCTTAGCAGCTTTAATTTAACTGGTACATGCTACAAAAACATATTTTAGCTTAAAATAAATCACAGGAAGATGGACATTATTATTAGAGCAGTTAGTAATGAAGTTGAAGTTCCTTTTCAAAGAATTTGAAAGTAGTTCAGCAATTTGCTAGCCGTGAAACTGATCATTGGTTCTTATGGGATCTATGCTGTGGAAGGTACAGAGAGAATATTCAAACTATTCTATTTAACAGCAACATTCAGCCCTGATCATATGACTGGACAGACTAGATGGCCCATTTCGCTCTTTATCTGCCATCATCTGCTGTTTCAGTAAATGCTGTTATACTAAGGGGCTTTTTTACTAAAGTGGGTCAGCTTTTCGCACTTAATACATGTTTAGCACAAAAACTACCATGTGTTAAGTGCAAAGCCTCCTCAGTAACATGCAGATCCACGCCCTAAGGTAGGGATGCATACCCTAATGCATGGCCCTATGCCCGCAGTGCACTGACCTCCATCTACTGAGGTGGTGTTAGGTGAGCCAGCACTAATGGCAACATTGACAGCGCTAACTGCAGTGTGCTTATCATGCCCACTCTCCACTCCTAACCCGCCCATTCAGCCCCCTAGTGCACGGATAGCAGGTAGCGTGTTAACGGTCACACCCCTGCAGTAACTGTTACCGCGAGCCTGAATGCGCACTTAACGCCCACCAAATCTCTTAAGCGACCCTGGTGTAGGAGTATTCTGAGGTGGAGTTTGATGGGTGGAGCATGAGAAGAATTGCGAATTACACTCGTAGGTTATAAAATGCACACATACACATGTAAATGTATACAAGTGCATTCCAGTGGCAATGTCTGCCGGTATACCCACAGTATTTTATATAGACATATAGGTGCCTAGAGGGCATGTTTGCTAAAATATGGCAATGCACCATGCATTAAGTGAAGGGGTAGCACTGACCTCATGCTAAAAATGGAGCATGCTTGACGTGGCCCCATGTAGTTAGTTGGGGGTTCCATGCCATCCCCATGTTAAATGGTTTTCCGCTAATATTGCAGGTGCACTTGCAGCTACCCACTGAGATGATGGTAAGTGCACCCATGCAAAGTGCAACATTGATGGCCAGCATGCATTAAAGACAACCGTGCTCACAGCAGTGCACATGCTCCGCCCCCAACCATCCAGTCTCCACCCCAACCCACGCTAAGCGTGGGATTCTTCATATGGCCACATAAGGTAAAGGTTACCACAGAGTGCTTGGCGCACATAAACCCTGTGCTAACCTTTACTGCGCTTTAATAAATATCCCCTTATGAGTATCTATAAAATAGGCTACAAAGATGCGCCTACTCCATTCCACCTAGGTGGCTTGTGATAAAATGACTGCCAGAGTACAAGCACATATTTATGCCTTCTTCAAAGAAGGCAGCATTTCAGCACTATTGGCAGGGGTGCAGGAGCCTAGGGACCCCAAAGCTTGCCTACAGGCTGTCTCCTTCATCTTGAGATACACTTGGGGACTCCCTGTAATGTGGCAGCCATGGGCAATTGCCCTGGTTGCCACCTTCTAGTACCAACCTGGCTAGTGGGGCTGGATCTGGGAGCTATTTTAACATATGCATCGGGGTTGCCTTTATAAGACATCTACAATGAACCTAATACATATATATATACCACCACACCTAAACAGGTGAGATATGATATGCTTAAAACAGGTTCCTTTTTTGGACTTCTCACACAGGGATCCTGTTATAAAATCAACCCTATAGAGACAATGCTGCAATTATTAAGCAACGTAATGGTTATTGGCAGATAAGGGCCATTTGCTCTATGCGATATTCCCATTTTTTTCTGTATACTACTTTAGCTCTTGCCATCACCCATCCTTGCCCTGATCATTACCTTTCATACAAAGCAGATCTCCCATCTGTTAACCATACCATTTGACAATCTGCAGGCGGTTTCTCTTTAGCTTTGCGCAGAGCTGTTTGTGAACTTTGGATGCTTCTGTGAAAAGTTATATTTCCTGGATTGGACCATTTCAATGGAAACAGCTCGGAGAGTTTGAATGAAAAGAAATGTTGCTAAGTAAGCAATGGTGATCATAGGCTGTGAACTGTGGTCTGGCGATGTGATTCTATTTAATACTCTTATGAAATGTCAGCATCTCTTACTTCTGAATGTACCACGCTAAATTGAATTCTTCTGAGAAAGTGACTCAAGTCTGTATGAAAAATAGCCATAGAAATTGGGGTGAATAGGTGGGCCTTTGCCTGCCATTGCCTGCTTCTATATTCATGACATATCTAGTAATTCTTTCTTGGACTCTTCTTATCTCTTCCACACTATGGGGGTAGTTAGTAACATGCGTGAAGGGAATAATGCACGATATTGACCTCTTAATCCACAATAAATGGCAAAATGCATTATTTTACTGTAACGTAGCTTACCATAACATGGGTTGCATACTAATGAGATGCAAATAATGCAAAGCACCTCATTATTATGCAAATCAAATAGCACAGTTTGCAGTGAACTACGCAAACCATATTATTCATAGAAAAATAACGGCAGCTTTGAGCTGGCTTTATTTTTCCTCCCTGGAGCATCGACCATTAGCACATGGTTCCGGTGCTCCCATGAGTCATTTTAAAGGCGCCACTGGCTTAAAAGTGTCACATGGACCTGCCTCTCCCACAACCAAGACTCTCCATGACCCCAAGACACTCTCTGGTCCACTAGCCAATAGCCCACACTCCCTCGAAGACGCCCCTGACCCATCTCTTCCCATCTGGAAGAAGATGCTCTCACTGCAAAACAGACGACCCCCTGAAGACTTCGTATCCACACAGGCCCTCGTCTGGGTTTACCTTCATAATCCCTGGCATTTAGCACTACAGACAGGAGTGGTCCCCAGTCGCTTCTGCCCCATCTGGTTCTGGGTTCAAGATGGCACCAGGTGACCCCTAGCAGTAGTCTCACATTATGACCACTGGGATCAAGCTGCCAAATAAGGGCAAAAATGCCTTATATGGATGTGTGACCCCCTAGTGGTTGTAGTACAAATCTGCCACTAGGGCTCAACCAGCACCATTTTGAACCCAGAGCCAGATGTGGCAGGAGCAACTGGGGAACATTCCAGCTCCAGACACTTGGCACCACGCAGCCCCCAGTTAGGTCCTAGGGAGTCTTTGGAGGGGACAGGGATCCAGAGGCAGCTTTCAGGAGGACATAGGGTCTTTTCAATGGGGTGGGTGAATCCAAAGGTTTGTTCAATGGGAGAGTGCGGGTGTCTTTTCGGGGTCTTTGTTGAGGGTGAGGGGGCATATCAATTAAGATATGCCCTTTAAGAAGGCTCCCCAGGAGCATGAGGTCACTCATTAGTGTCCCAATTCTTGTAAGGTTGATTGCAAGTTGTGTTATTCATATACTAGGGAAGGCCACTAACCTGTGGTACTGAGCTGTGGTAAAATGAGATATTTTACTTTTTTCCGTGGGCACAGAATGGGAGGAAGTAATTTTTCAATAAAGCCCTACCAAGTTATGGTTCTACCGTCATTCCTGCTTTAAAATAAAAACGATCAGTGCCAGAGCCTTACGTCCCCCCCCCCTCCCCTGAGATTTTGATAACCATGATCATTCCAACATCATTCAACCCACAACAGTCCTATAAAAATGAATAACTGGGCGTTATAAATTTTAACCTTTGCTTTGTATGTATGTGTGTAGTCATCTCCTTGCACGTAAAGCCATGTGCTAATGCCTCTTTGAGTTTGTGTGGCTGTCAGGATTGATTGTTTTTCTCTGAATGCAGCTGTCATTTACAGCCCCTCAGAAGTGGCCACCCTAGGCGATTGTCTGGCCATGCCTAATGATTGAGCCTGCCCTGAAAATGATACCTCCTTGATATTTTGATGACATTAAAAAAAAGTGTTTTGTAGAAGAGAATTGCTTATTTTTCTCTGAATGCAATAATTAGAGGTTTCATTCAAAGGTGGTTTTAATGGCGACTAGGAGGGAACTTCCCAAACCAGTCCTGGTTACACTATAGCCAGTCAGTTTTTCAGGATAAATGTGGGTGCACTGAAGACACAGTGAAGGTAATTTTCCAAACTCTGCAGGTGCATAGTCCCAGGGACTTTCTGTGCTGGAACTCAACAAGAAATGCAGTATATGGTGACCAGAATTTCCTGGTGTTTTTGCACTGTAATAAATCATATTCCCTTCCAAGGTTTAATCTCAAAATGCAAATTGTTGCATTGCCCCTGCATCATCTCATCAGAGTGAAGGAGCCATTTTCACTTAACGGAGAAGGATTCAGTTCTAGAGAGGGGGGAAACTGTTTAATCGCCCAGGGAAAATTATTATTAGAAAAAAACCAATTGCAAGCTCTTTGTGCTTGGAGTAGGCTGGATTAGTGACTCGATGTTTGTTTATTAAGGGTTGGTACATTTCTGCATTTCATTTTCAACAGCACGTAATTATCCCAGATACAGACCTAGTTATGTAGGGGTAGTTTGACTGAGTAGTTTGCTAAAGCAAGGATTGGCGGGTTATCTGAAGGATATTTGGGGAGGGGGTCACCACACCATGCCCTCCAAGCAACGCCTATGCTGAGTCAGTAGGACTTTTTGATACAGATGCAGAATGCTAAATAGTATTTCTAAAGAGAACCCAGATATCTCATGCTCTCTATGGAAAAAAGAAAATAAAAATAGACAATTGAGCCTTCTGAGAGGGATCAATCAAAGCTTGGCTTTGGAAAGAAAGCAGACGACCCATGGGTCCTGATACTTCTACTTAGTCCTGATTCTGAAACACTGAGTCTGAAAAACCCAGAGGTGGGTAAAATATTACACACAAGAATAGTAGAGGTGGCTTATGCCAAGCCGACAAACAAATCTGAGCCTTTCCATCTAATCTGGAATCAAATGTTTTGTACATTGAATAATTCACATTTCTTTTCTTTTTGTTGAATAATGAAGGCCTGATATAAAATTTTAAAAAACCTGTGCGCATAAAGTTAGGGGTCCATTTACTAAAGTGTGGAGAGCAATTACTGCGTGAATTAGTGTGCACTGTTAGCTCATGTCACAGTAACAGCTGCCCTACAGCCACAACACAGAAAACGCTCATTCAGGCGCTATGTGCTCATCATGGAAGAGGCGGGAAATGGATGGAGTTAGCACTTGGCAAGTTACCATAGATTAAATGTCAGTGCTGCATCTGTGCTATCAACAATGCACTAAGGAGCTGGTACAGCCCAACAGAAGCCTCCCCTAAATGCTCCTTCTTGCACCCCTCATGCCTTCAGCACCCCCTCAAATGCACCTCCCACACCACAGCACTCCCTTCTTCCCCAAATGCAGCTTCTGGCACCCCACCTCCCCTGACAGTCACCCCAAATGCACTTTTTCAAACCCCCCCTCGGCCCTCGACACCACTCCAAATGCACCTTCTGAAACCCTCAACACCCTCCCAGCACTTACCAACAGGTTTCCCAGGTGGGTACTGGGTTGAAGGAGTGATTTCAGCCACTTCTGACCCCTGGCATTACTCTAACAGTACAATCACTAGGAATCAAGCCACCAAATAAGGAGCATAAGTGCATTTTGTTCTAATTATTTTTACAATTATAAGAATAATCAACCAGTAGTAGCATTCTACTCTTGAGTTACCATATTTGTGTTGCTTCTGCAACAGCAAGCAACCCATACTCCAGGACGAATCCCAGCCAGACTGTCTGAACAGTGAACACCACCCTGAACCCAATGGTAAGCTTGACCTCGGGTGTCCAGAATGGAGCAGAACTTACAGTTTGTGTCAGCATAGATTTCAGGGGCCCACTTATTAATTTTACTAGGGCCCCGAAAGGTCTGTGACTGCCTGTGCTTACCAATGGTTCTGTCTCATTCCTGTCTGTAATTAGATGCAATATTTAAAGACAGTTGACCACTCAACAGGCAAATGTTATGTTAATGTTCTGAGTTACAACATCTCTGATTCTGGAAGTATTAGCAGAGTGTGGTAAGCGTGGCATGAAGTGGAAAGGGATTTTATTTAAAACAGAACAGACAGCAGTTCAGGGAAAACAAGATCAGATTTTATTCTCTCCCAGCTTGTTAAACCTCCACAAAGCTGGTTCTTCTGGCCCCTCCTCCAGCCCCAGTTAAAGTTCCTACCTCAGAACTCCTTTGAACAGCTTGCTTGGAAGGACTTCTGGCTCCATGTGCCTTTCTCCCTCCTGCAGCCTGCTGTGTTCTTAACCTCTCTCTGTGAGCCATGCTCTCCCAGCCCTAAACTCTGGGCTGCAGACTCTCTTAAAGTGAACTGCTGATAATCCCTTTGGAGAAAGATGGGAAACATTCTATATACCCATCACACATCCTTCCCCTCAGCTCAACCATGCCCTGTTGAGGGCCTGCCTCACCCGGGACCCACACTTGGGAAAGGAAGTCCACATTCAGGTGAGTCTGACCAGCCCTAATGCACACCTGAAAATGGTAAGGATGAAGACTCAAAAAACACCGCATAGTACGGCCGTTGCATTCCTTGTGTCGAGTCAGCCACTTGAGGGGTTGGTGGTCTGCTACCAGTTCAGACGACCATAGAGCAGGTAGTATTTGAAAGTTTCTTGATCACCACATAATGTTTCTCCTGAGGAAGCAACTTCCTGCTGATGAATGCTATGGGATGTTCTTCACCCTTGACTTCTTGGGCCAGAACAGCCCCTAAATCCACCTCTGAGGCATCAGTTTGCACAATAAATAGTAAAGAGACATCAGGGCTAATCAAGACAAGTTCAGAGCGCACGGCCTTCTTGAGACACTGGAAGGCCAGGTCCTGGTCTGATGACCACTGAATCTGTTTGGGAGCTCTCTTCCGGAGCAGACTGGTTAACAGCTCCACTACCTCTGCAAAATTAAGGATGAACCAGCAGTAATAGCCAATCAATCCAAGGAAGGCACAAACCCCTTCCTTCGATTTTGGGGTGGGGACCTAGGCAATGGCATCCACCTTCTGTAGATGAGGTCGTATTTACCCATTCCCAATTAAATACCCCAGGTATTGAACATCCCGACCTCCCAAAAGACATTTCTTGGGGTTGGCTGTCAACTTGGCCTTCCACAGGCTGGTCAACATGGCTTGTACTTGGGTTAGATAGGTGATCCAGTCTCTGCTGTAGATGATGATGTAAAGGTAAGCAGCCATATACTCCTTGTATGGTCTCAGAAGGCGGTCGACTAGATATTGAAACATGGCAGGAGCCCCATGTAATCCCAAAGGCAACACTGTCAATTGGAACAGATTTTGTGGTGTTGAAAAAGCAGTCTTTACTTGGAATCTGGAGTCAAGGGAACCTGCCACTATCCCTTGGTCAAATCCAAGGTTGATATAAAGCATGTTCCACTGAGTCATTCGATTAGCTCATCTACTCTGGGCATGGGATACGCTTCCAGTTTAGAAACTGAATTGACTCTCCAGATGTTAGTGCAGAATCTGATGCTTCCATTGGGTTTAGGCACCAAGACAATGGGAGATGACTCCCAGGTTAAGCATCTCTTCCAGCTCCTTGGCAACAGCCTGTTGCCCGGCCTCCAGAATCCAATAGGGTCATTGCCAGATAACCACCCCACTGTCAGTAATGATATCATGATAAATGAGGTGAGTTCATCCCAGGCGGGTGGAGAACATCTTTAGGTTCCGGTGAATCAAACTTTCTAGATCTCTTCTCTGGGCAGCAGAGAGCTGGTCTTCAGTTGGGATTTGAGTTGAATCCGACGGGGCTAAAATTTCTGGTTCAAAATCATCTCCCTATATCACCACAGCTGTTACTGAAGTCCACTTTTTCCATAGGTTAATATGGTAAAGTTTGGCTTTCTTCCATTTATCTGGCCGGCAATCTTGTAATTAATAGTCCCCACTTTCTTTTCCACCTCATAGGGCCCTTGCCATTTACAGAGTAACTTGCTCTTGGATGAGGGCAGCAAGACTAAAACTCTATCTCCCAGTTGCAAGGTGCAGTACACGGCTGCCCGATTGTAGCCCCTGGCCTGCTCGGCTTGGGCTTTTCCAGACTGAGTTTGACCACTTTTCTGCTTTCCTCAGTCGGTCTTGCATTTGTATAACATAAACCAGCAGATTACACCTGGCACGGGTCTTTCTCTCCAGTTGCAGCCACTTCCATGCAAATCCTTCAACCCATAGAGGAACCTCCACATGCTCTCTCTTATCTGGAGCCCCCCTTTCTGAATCGCTGACAGTAGACCTCTGGGATACAGCTGGCTGTTCCAGTATGGCGGCCTTGACAGCTGCATATGTAGCTCGCCCATCTGGGTTGGCATCCTGGAATGCAGCCTGACTGCTGCTCATCAGCAGATTCCCCAAATAGGTAGTCCATGTAGCTTCTAGCCACTCAGCCATGCGGGTGGTTTGTTCAAAGTTCACCAAGAAGTGGTCTGGTTCTTTTTCTACTGTCATTTTAAGAAGCATGTGGGCTGGAGGGTGGACTGCTAGGTACTTATGACCTAGATTGGCCACTGTTGGAAACAGGATACTGGGCTTGATGGACCTTGGTCTGAGCCAGTATGGGATATCTTATGTTTTTGTGAGTTGCGTTCTCTGCAGGGCCTGGGTCAACTGAGCTAGGGATCGCTTCTGTAGCTTCTCCTGCGCTCGAATAAGATCCTGTATCTCCAGCTGCTGTTGTTGCTGCCCTTCCAATGGAGTGTGTCGAAACTTCCGCTGACATTGTTGCGTTGATGCTGATACGGTTACTGTTGCTGTTGCTGCTGACCTTCTGCCAGAATCTGAAGGAGCCACTCCATCCTGGGTTCTCACTGTTCTCTTTGAACACCACCACAATTTCCTCTTCTGCAGCTGAGTTAACCCTGCAGTATTTCAGTTCCAACAAACTATTAGCAGCCTCTACTGGCCAAACCAAAGCCTACTGTCCGGGATCAACTATACCTTCTTCAAACTCCCTAACTAGGGTGAGGCTAACCCTCTTATCCCATATAACCAACGCAAAAATTTCTGACATGCTGTAGAGGCCCGGCCCTGAAGGAACGTGGATTTGCCCTCAGTCATGTGGTTTAGAGGAAATCCCACCACTGCCACCATATGTGGTAAGCATGGTGTGCAGTGGGAAGGGGTTTTCTTTAAAACACAGAACAGACAGCAGTTCAGGGAAAACAAAATTAGCTTTTATTCTGTCCTATCTTGTTAAGCCTCCACAAAGCTGGTTCTTCTGGCTCCTCCTCCAGCCCATTAAAGTTCCTACCTCAGAACTTCTTTGCACAGCTTGTCGAAGAAGGACTTCTGGCTCCATGGGCCTCTCCCCCTCCTGCAGCTTGCTAGGTTCTTAACCTCTCCCTGGGGGCTGCTAATAATCCCTTTGGAGAGGGATGGGTAGCATTCTATATATCCCATCACACAGAGCTAATTAAAACTAATGGAGCATTTGTAAGCAATCCTGTTTTTCAGTAGCTTGATTTTTTTTAAATGTCCTTTTAATGCTATAGCAACAAAATAATGACAATGATTTCTTATTTTCCCTACAAATGTAACATTTCAACAGAATAATTTGACAAAGTGCATGGATTATTAACAGAAACCTTTGAGGGTCCCACTTTCCAAAGAATTCCGCCAAAGGAAGAATGGGAGAAGCTCTTTCATAAACAGGGCACTAATGATCTTTGGAGAATATTTACTAATTCCCACGGTAGTAATACAGGTGTGGGACACATTATTAGTGCAGAGCAGTGCCGTACTTAGGCCTGTGCCAGTGGTGAAGCCACACAGGGTGTGAACAAATAGGGTGCATTTAGGGCCAGTTTTCTGCTGACCATAGACCTCTGCTCCCCCCCCCCCCCCCCGCACTGCCTGCCCTTGCCCTGCTGCCATTTTTTTGCAGCAGCGGCAGCGACGGCGGAACTCCAGTTTTAAAAAAAAACATCTTCTAGAATTTAGCACAGCTTGCGGTATTAATATCATTGTGCTGGCGGTAGTTGCTCCCCATCAAGAGCAGGGAGTATGGTTTTTCAAGGCCCACACTAGCAACACCGTGGAGAGAATGCCCACACCCCACCCAGTGCTTCCCAGACATGCACCGTCTGGGTAGCACAAGCTGTGTATGCAGGTAAATAGATCTGTCTGAAGATTGCCCTCCTCTGCCCAGCTAACAGTATATGCAAGCTTCCATAGCGTATATACTTTCATCTGGGGAATAAAGATGACTTTCTACCGGCGTCTATAGTTTTGAAAGAGTAAAACTGTGGATGAGCAGAGTATTTAACCAGACTCATGTCTCACAATAGCTTTGATTTACTTTGTTTTTTTCTAATACGTCCCGTGGGTAAAATCCTTAATCAAGCTGCTATGACTGAATCCCTTTTGAATTGGTTTTGTGGTGAGTTAATATGTAAAGCAAAGCAGTCAAGCTCCCAAGCAAATTCTGTGAGCCTACGCCCTCTAGCTTCTGCAAGCTGCATTTCCCAGTCTGATCTTTTCTGAGTGAGCTCCTCAAAGTCGCTTTCCCTGTCAATCAAATGGCTCTACACCCAGGACCCACGGACTACGGTTACATGAGAAAACCAAACAGCTCTGGAGGGTTTTTACACTGCTTTATCATTTCAGTTAAAGCAGTGTATATTGTAATTTAAACTTGATAATGTACATTAACAGGGACATTGCTAACTTGGATTTTTCTGAGGCAATGGAGGGTTAACTGACTTGCCCAAGGCCACAAGGAGTGCTAGTGGGAATTGAACCCTGGTCTCTTGGTTTCCGAGCCAATGCTCCAACCATTAGGCTACAATACTCCTACAATGGCCTGTAATCAAAGAGGTCAGCCTTCAAATCCCTCTGGTTCTCCTTTTGGACTTGGGTAAATCACTTAACCCTCCATTACCTCAGGTACAAACCTAGATTTTAAGTCCTCTAGGGACAGGAAAATTCCCACTATATCTGATTGTGCCATACCTTGAACTACTACTGGAAAAGTGTGAGCTAAATGCTACTAAATAAATATATTTTCCCTGCCTATTTTTTGTTAGTTTTGTATTACAGCAAAATGAATGTTCATTAGAGTGGAGCTTTTGGTGCATAAATGATAAATGATGTACAGCTTCACTAAATAACATCCATTGCCACTGATTACTTGAAGCGTGTCGAGCAAAATATCATCATGATTTGCCAGATTTGTTGATGGAAATATTTTAGCTCTGACTATATACGATTTTTTTGCTTAGACTGCAATGTCTAGTGAACCAGGTAAGTTGTTTACATAGGGCTATGCACAAAGCAAAAATATTCAGTTTATCTTCGGGTCTTTTGAGCTTTTTCCTGATTTTTGAATGGTTGTTTTGGTTCATTTCACGCATTTGTTTTAATCAAAGATTTTGATGTGTGTTACATGTGCTAATTGACTTAACGTGCATTAATCAATTTTAACATGTTAATTCATAGGTTAACCCATGCTCTAACCCGCCAAGACTGTACTAACAAATAAGAATATTATTGTGTGCTTTTATTTGACTGTTTTTCAGATTTCAGTCTTATATTCTTTTGTATGCATATTGCACGATTCGGTTTTCCATAGCTCTATTTTGTTACCTTTTCAACTCCTGCTCTGTTTGGGGTTACTATGACAACGGTCCATCAAAGCTTTAGCGCTATTTGCTGGTTTAAAAAACGGCCCCTGAGGATCCTGTCAATTTCTGAAGTTCCCAAGGTGGATCGACGTTTTGCATGCTTTCGAGATTCTTCATTAACAAAAGTAAAATTCATTTTTCATTTTTCATTGCTCACTGGGGTAATTCTCACAGGCAGTCCTCAATGTTATGCTTTTTGCAATTGCTCACAGAGAGGTCCTCTTTTTCGCTGATATAAATTCAAGTGAATAATATTACGACTGATTACCAATGCTTAGGTTCAATTACTTTAGGACAGACTCTTATGCCATTAGCCATTATAGTTTATTGTGTTTTTTCCAGTTCATTGTCTGTTTCTGAGCAATTTTAAAATCTCCGTGTAGGATTCTCATGCAGTAGAATTGTCCTGTTAGAAATTAATTATGATTTCTTGGTTTCCTGGTGGGCTCCCTTTTCCTCTCCTTCCCTCTCCCATCCCTGTTTTTACTTTTTCTCCAATCTGAGGCTTTTACACTTTTACACCTTTCTCTGCAGTGTTTGGTACCTGATTTGCAACCTATGTGCTTCTGCAGTTGACATCTCAGATAACGGAGTCAACGCAGAGTGAGTTCTACTTTACAGGTGGACCCTCCCCCTCCTCCCTTTACAGAACAGTTATGACTCTATGCATTTGTGTTTTTATGCTTTTTATTCATTTATATGTACATTTTACCTTTGATATCCTCCTCACTGTTGAACCAAGAAGGTTCAGCTTCACTTTTTATTCTTTTATTTAGCCTTATCTTATTGCTTACATGTGATTTGGATCTTAACCATTGACTATATATTTACTATAACTATCCCTCCTCAGACTGACAGTTATTTATTGTGACCTTTTATTTTTAATTGTAATATTTACTTCCAGTTTCCTATCCCTGTCTCCTTTTGCATGTAATATGATTATTTATTATGTTTTCCACAGTTTCTTGGTGTTATTCAGATTATTTTATTATGTTATTTTATTGTGGGCATTCCAGGGCGGAGCCTGTCACTCACCGGGCTCCCACAGATAAAGATAGGCCAGCTTTTGCTGAACCAATTGTTACCCGTGGGAGCTAACTGGGCAACGACAATATTCAGCTGCTGCTCAGTTAGCTTACACGCCATACGGCGCTGTGTGGCAGACCTCGATAATCTATGCCAGTGACCGGATATAGCCCCGGCACTGAATATCCAGGGTTAGGTTCAGCGGCGGCGGCTATGTGTTGTAGAAGCACATAGCCATCGCAGCTGAATATCGGGCCTATTTGCTTTCTTGGCCACTGCTGCACACTGAGTGGAGGGTTTCAGCGTATTATCCATGATCACGCCTAAATCTTTTTTCCTGGGTGGTGGTTCCTAATGTGGATCCTTGCATCGTGTAGCCATAGTTTGGATTGTTCTTTCCTACGTGCATAACTTTGCACTTACCCACATTAAATTTCATCAGCCATTTGGGCATCCAGAGTTTCAATTTATCAAGGTCCTCTTGCAATTTTTCACAATCCTCTTGTGTTTTAATAACTTTTAATACTTTTGTGTCATCTGCAAATTTGATGACCTAACTCGTTATTCCCATTTCCAGGTCATTTATGAATATGTTAAAAATCAGCAGGCCCAGCAAAGCTCCCTGGGGTACTCCGCTATTCACCTTTCCCCATTGAGAAAACTGGCCATTATCTCTACACTCTGCTTTCTATCTTTTAATAGTTCCTGATCCACAATACTACACTGCCTCCAACCCTATGACTTTTTAATTTGGATAAGAGCCTCTCATGAGAGACCTTGTCAAAGGCTTTCTGAAAATCCAGGTACACTATATCAACCGGCTCACCTTAGTCTACCTGTTTATTCACTCCTTCAAACACACACTCTCCAGGAGGCATTGGCTAATGGGGCCTGTGGGTGCGGGTATGTCTGCCCCTGTTGGCTGCTGCTTTACGGCAGAGGTTCCCAACTCCAGTCCTGCGGTGCCAAACACTGTTCGGGTTTTCATGCTGTCCCTCATGAATATGCATGAGATACATCTGCATACCATGGGGGTGGCGCATAGAAATGCAGCACAGGCATCTTTATCAGAGGCAGCATGGAACCGGAATGGTGTTTGGCCCTCCAGGACTGCATTTGGGAGGCTCTGCTCTAGGTAATGTGCAAGTTTATGGTGTCAGCGCTCTATAGGGTAAAATGTAGGTGTCTTGGGCATGTTTACGTCATCTGCAATAAAGGTGCTGTCTGTATTAGCACGTTGTAGTAGTGGGTAAAATATGGGGACTGGGTTGGCGGGAACCACAGCTGGGACTTGAACCTGTGACCCTCTGCTTCTGAATACACTGGTTTTGTGCACTGCACCACCTTGTTGTCACAGAGTCAGTACATTCCTTGGTGATACCATGACTGTTCGTCAGACAGAGCCCATCTGTTGCAGTACACGGCACCCACATACACAGGGCTAGGCCACGGTCTGCTCTGGGCAGCTGCCACTGCCTCCTCCACCACCAGTATCCCTCAGCCACCATGCTGACATGCCCTTCTGCTGGTGGTGCTGGTGGTGCGCAGTCTCAGGCCATCCAGTGTGCAGGTAGGCGGCTGCCTATGGTGTGGGTTCTGGGGTAGGGGTGCCTCCATAGGTGTCCACACTTCCCCCCAGCACCGCCTGCCAATGTTCCGTGCCCTTGGGGGTAGCTGCTGGGTACTATCCCCTGTGACACTGTAGGAAACACAGTCGTGCCCATGTTGGGCCTTCAGCAGTTGCTGTCTGGCTGCTCTGCTGCTTCAGCAGTCGTATGGGCCACCTAGGCATCGCCCTAGTCCACACTGTGGCCCAGCTGCACCACAGCATGTGCCGCCTGCGGCCCTCTGTATCCCCTTCTCCGGCATCTGTCCATTTGCCGTTCCGACATGCCCGCCCTGATGTTGCGGGACATGTGCTCACCATAGGAACCCTGTCCGATGGTGGGGAAAACCCTGAGCAGCGCTATTTCACTGTGGGCTCATTCACCTTGTATGGGGACGGATTATAGACCCTTCCATGATTTATATCTGTTCTATGGAGCTTACTTGGGGGGGGAGGGGTTGATGTTTCTCATTGATACCACTATTGGCCAGCTTGGTTATGTTTTTTTTCCAGTTTGTTGGGGTCATTTTCAGTGTTTATGTGCCCTTTTGTTCTGTATACATGTATCACACTTATCACTTTTTTGTAGGTTTCCCTGCCTGGGCTGTACGTTGCTGACACTGAAATGGTTTCTCTCCCCTGTAATGTTCATTTAACGGCAGGTTTTCATTCGCGTTGGAATTGAGCTCTTCATATCAGCGCGTTAGTGTGAAGGGAGCCTCTCCCCGCCCACTCTCCACCCATTGACCCCTCCTCTCCGCCCTCTCTCCACCTTCTGCGGTGTTTTACCGCGCCGCGGGGCATTAGGATCGTTAGCGCATCATAACGCGCGTTATGTAACGTTAACGATCATAAGCGCAGCATAACGCACGTTATGCTGCGCTTACGATCGTTAACATTACATAACGCGCGTTATTCACGATTACCGCAGTTTAGTAAACATACCCCAAAGAATTCCCTTTTCTCCAAGATTTAGAGAATTCCCAGCAGGTAAATACTTACAAGTACAGATTTCTATCCAGCAGTAGCAGTCCTTTTTTGGTTGTTCTTCAAGACTTGAATATTGTGTGCAAATCTGGTCACCATATCTTAAAAAGGATATAGCAGAATTAGAAAAGGTCAGAGAAGAGCGACCAAAATGGTAAAGGAGATAGAAGGATATCCCTATGAGGAAAGATTTAAAAGGTTAGGACGCTTCAACTTGGAAAAGAGATGGCTGAGAGGAGATATGATAGAGCTCTGTAAAAAAAAAAAAAGAATGGAATGGAACGGGTAAATGTAGATTCGCTTTTTACTCCTTCAGAAAGTACAGAAAGTAGAAAGACTAGTGGGCATGCAATGAAGCTACAATATAGCCCATTTAAGGCTAATAGCAGAAAACATTTTTTCACTCTGGAATTCGTTACCAAAGAATGTAGTGAAAACTGTTAGTGTAGCTGGATTTAAGAGGACTGGATGAGTTCCTGGAGGAAAAGTGCATAAACCATTATTAAAGAGGTCAAGCGTTGTAACACTGTTTTCCATGGAGGGGCCAAGCTCTAACCCGAGCCAGCCAGACTCCATGCAGCTGCAATCACCGGCCTTCCACTCCAGTCTACCCAGGGGGATCCAATCTCCTGCGGACAGACAGGAGGGGTCTGGGTCAGGATCACAGAACTCTTCTGTCAGCAGGGGATGGGATCCCCATGTGCAGCCTGCTGCTTGCTGGCTCTCAATTGCAGGCCTTCCCCTACCTCTGCTTGTGGGAGATTGGGTCCTCCAAGGCCGAAGTAGGGGAAACCCCGATCACACAGCAAATGTTTGGTGGGTCCAGAGTCCCTGTGGCCCACCCCTTTCCAATGCCTTTGCTAAATAGGACTGGAAAAATCCACTGCTTACCCCTGAGATAAGCAGCATGGAATCTCTCTGCCTTTTAGGAACCTGACAGGTACTTGTAACCTGGATTGGCCACTTTTGGAAACAGGATACTGGAATTGATGGACCCTTGGTCTGACCCATTATGGCATATCTTTTTTTCTTATTCTATCTACTGCCTCAGGGGTATCTGTGCAGTCCACTGCAGCTCTGTCATCTATCAAAAAGGCAAACCTTTCCTTCTAATTCCTATGTAATATCACCCACTAGAATAATGACCAGAACTGGTCATAAAACCAATCCCTGAGGCCTTCAACTAGTCACCTTTCTTGCCTCAGAATTAATTGCATTTACCATATTCTCTCCATTGTCTACCACTAAACCAATTTCCAATCCATTCCTCCACCTTAAGCCCCAGGCTCAGCCTGCTCAATTTATTGATGAGCCTCTTATATCAACCAATATCCAAAGCTTTGCCGAAAGCCAAGTAAACTATATCCAGTGCATGTCCTTGATTTAATTTTATAGTCACTCAATTGAAAACTTCTATCAGATTTGTTTGATATGATCTGCCCCTGCTAAAACTATGCTGATTCTGATCCTGCAACCCATTGGACTGTAGATAATTTACTATCCTTCTTTTCTGTAGAGTCTCAATACATTTTCCCATCACCAAGGTAAGAATAAACAGCCTGTAGTTTACAAACTCCTCTCTGTTAACAATTTTATGAAAAGGAATCACAAGTGATGATCTGCAGTCCAATGGAACCACCCTCATCTCTATAGATCTATTAAAGAGATCTTTCAGCAGACCCACCGGAACAACTCCAAGCTCTTTTAGTGTCCTTCGATGCAACCCTTCCAGTCCCATGGCTTTGTCCATTCATTGATTAAGCTGCATATTGTTTTGCAAACAACTGTCTGAGTATTACTGAATAAATCCTCTGGCCTTTTATGTTAATTAAATAAAGATAATTCTAGTGCATTTGCCATTTTTGTTCCATATGTTGGTATGCTATGAATACGAGTGATCGGTTTGGGGTACTGCTGGTTGCTGTTTGTAGCCTAGTGTCCTCTTCTGGCTTTTACACTTGACCTGGTGTTTCTTTGTTTGTGAGTACAGCCATAATAATATTTTTCCATTTAACCTTTCTAGTTCCTGGGAGTCTCAGAGAGATCTCCCCCTGTTCTCCATGTAAGTAGCTTTGTCACTGACCCTGTGCTTATATGAGGCTCCACCATGATTTACTGTCCCTGGGAAAATCAGCCAAAAGGAATTAGATGGATGTCTCTAGCTAAGCTTTTGAAACATTCTAAAAATGGGAAATCGGAACACACAAAAAGATTCCAAAGATATCCAGTCAATGAATAATTAAGAACACCCCTATCAACTGTGGTGCTTGTGCCAGGAATATTTAATTGCAGAATGGGGACTGACGACTTGCCAACTACTCTAGTGCCATTTTTGCTGAGTTGACTGTTCTGTGCACGATAAGGTTGTATTAATTCTATCAGAATTTATGCAATTGCAAACATGCTTGGATGGAAACCAGAGCTTAGTTGTAGAAAATGTCTAGACTAGCATCTAAAAATCTCATTTTATGGTTTGAATTAAAGGAACCCTCCTCTCCTTAGCCAAATCATTGTTCTTCAGGTCAGTGAGTCCAGGGAACTGAACATAGTCAAGTACATCTTTGCAAGATCTGATACCATTCGGTTTTTCAGATGGTGTACGATGTTGATTCACTAATAAAATGTGAGGAGGAGTGATAGATTTAGGATTTGGCTTTACCTGGGACCTGTTGCTGCTGTTCACCAATTCTCTTTACCCCATCTTCCTGGGAACAGCAGATGATAAGGAACAGCAAATCTAAGGCACAGCTCCCAATTTTCTCAAATTACTAATAAGAGCAGCTTGATCCTTAGCAGTAATACCACAAGACTACCACTAGGAGGCAGTTACTATTTTGAAGCTGGGCACCAATAGCACCAGAGCATCCAGGGATTGCTCTTGCCACCCATTAGCCATTAGGGACTTCTAGTAAGAGCCAGGAGGGTGTCGATAAGTACATCACCAATAGGAAAATCTGAAAATGAGCTAAAAACGAAACAAGCTTTTTTTTTTTACTTGTACATCTCTATTGTGCTTTTTCTTCACTAACCTGATGAAAGCATCAGAATTCTTGAAAGCTTCTCACAGACATACTGTTTGTCCAATAACAATGCATCCTCTACAACCAAGGACTTATGGGACTTCAGAAGGATGCTAAAAACACTTCTTTCCACAGAACACTATTGACACACTAAATGACAACTACATATGATCACACCTGATGCCTTCCTCTGTCAATCTTACTACCCATAAAATCATCTGCTGTTACCCCACCCCCTATATGCACTAGAAACATACGAGAGACTATATAAACCCCATTTCCATTTTTCTCCAAGTTCTTTATTCCTGTTACCTTGCTTGCCTTTAATTTTTTTGTCCCCGTTATATGTTTTACTATGAGTTATAGTGTAAACCACTTTGAATCTATGATAAGACGGTATAGAAAACCCTTTAAATAATATAAATAAACAACCTGTGTGCTGACCTTTATTGGGAAAGCAATTGCATCTTTTTACCTATTAGATCATTTTAATTTTCATATTCCATTACAAAAACTAAATTCATTTTCCAGCTTTGCTTTTATGTTGCATAATTTACTTTGCTTGTTCGGGAGGGGAAAAGAGATCTCAAAATTCAGCACAGGGAGAGGATCGGGGGGGAATGAGAGGGGAGGAGAGGAGGAGATTAAGAGATGATAGGGAGAAAGAATGAGAAATGGTGGGAGAGGGGAGAGCATTGGGGGAAAGGAGCTGGGCAGAATCTATGAAAGAGAAAAGGAGGCAGAGGAGAGAGTGGTAGAGGATTTGGGGATTGGGAGAAGGAAGGTAAAGAAAGGATCTGGGTCATGTGTAGCACTGGAATGCGAGAAAGGAGGTGAGGGGAAGTTGCTAGGTTCTGGGAAGGCATCTATACAAAAGACTTCATTCTACCTGATAACAATTTCAGGTGTAGGAAGCTTGAACATCGTAACTCAGGAGAAAAGGATCTCAGAGCCATTGAGCATGCCTTAGGCCACGCTCAGGAACATCAGTGATCATAGAAAAGCTCCCAAACTTACAAATTTGGTAAAACATTCCTTACATATCTTTTTTTTTTGTTGTTGTTGTTTTTCTTTTCTTTAATAACTTCTCTTAAAATGGATCATACATTGCTCACATAACAAAGGCACAATGACTGCAGCATATATTTGCCATAGAAATAGACAATAAGCACAAAAACGTATCTGCTCATAAGCCCCAATAACACTGTAGATGCCCTCATAACATTTTACCAATGCTTCATCGGGAGGCAAGGCTTCAATGTGCCAAATATTCCATCAGGAGAAGATAAGGCTTCAGTGTGCCAACATCAATTACTAAATGGGCAAAAAAGCAGACCAACATTACCTATTTATTTATTTATTTAAACTGGTTTTATATACCGTTTTTCTGCAAAGCAAAACGGTTTATATAGAACATGAAAGAACATTTGCATGGAACAGTTGGAATTATGTACAAGTAACTTTGATATAAAGATTACAATTCGGCTGGGAGTGTTTCCAGAGAACAAAATTGAACTATTTACTGACAGTATAGAAGCTATGTGGTTAGGCGTTGTGTTTGCCTACTTGAGGGGAAATAGCTGGGTGATGGAGGGTAGGGGAATGGGGGGGCGCTGGGGATGAGCAGGGGTGGGGTTGGGGAGGAATTGGGGGGTGAGGCAGGGAGGTTAGGGGGTGAGTGGTGGGACTGGTGAGGAGGAGCAGGGTATGTTCTTGTGGGGGATTTGTGGCAGTGGATGTGTTAAAGTATTCTTCGAAAAGAAAGGTCTTGAGCTGCTTTTTGAAGAGGGTGTGGGATTGGAGGGACCGTATGGTGGGGGGTAGTTTGTTCCAGTTGATGGGGGTGTAAAATTGGAACATTCTTGTGCAGGCGCGTTGAGATTTCTTGGGACTCTGTGCAGGTAGAAGGAGAAGATTTGCTGTGTTTTGGCACCAGAATCTGCTTTTGTTGGGGCATTTAATTAGTAATTGTACCTGTTCCGCAGTGTTATTGAAGAGAGCTCTGTGTGTGAGAACAAGAGTCTTGAACCTGATACGGGATGCAACTGGAAGCCAGTGTAGGGATTTTAATATGGGTGTGATGTGGGAGTGCCTGGGTGCTCCAGCAATAAGACGTGCAGCTGTGTTTTGGGCAAGCTGCAGGGGGGTGAGGGTGATCTTGGATAGCTCTTGTTGGATGGAGTTGCAGTAGTCGATGAGAGGGGTGATGGAGGCTTGACAGACTGTGCGGAAGCTATCATGGGGTAGCTGAGGGTGTAGGTTGCGAAGAGTTCTGATTTTATAATAGATATTTTTGGTGGTGTTTAGGATATGAGGCTGGACATTCTGGAGGTGGTCAAGGGTTACACCAAGGTACTTGATCTGAGGTTTGACCTGAATTTCAGTGTCGCCAAGTTTGATGCTATGTGGAGGGTTGAAGCTGGGATCTCTGGAGATATGAAGGAGCTCTGTTTTGCTGAAATTGATTGTGAGGTTATGCTGTTGTAACCATTAGATGATTTCTATGAAGCAGGCTGTAACAGTGGAGTAGTCGAGAGAGGTTGTGTTGAAGAGGGTGAAAATCATTATATCATCTGCATAGAGTTGGTATCCAACATTGAGGCTCTTGAGGATGTGACAGAGGGGCCTGATGTAGATATTGAAGAGGAGGGAGGAGAGGGCCGATCCTTGAGGTACTCCTTGGGGGAGGTTAAATAGCGATGAGGATTGGTTTCCAGTTCTCACTTGTTGGGTTCGTTGGGAGAGGTAGGCGTGAAACCATTGTAATGGGGTGCCTTGGACCTATCAATGAAACACTACACCAACATTTCGCCAAAGATATATTACAATCCCAGCCAAATCCTTTATCACAACAAATTATATCCTCTTACCAGTGAATCGCAGTATACACACTCCATCCTGCAGTCACCGCCACCCAAACCATCAAAAAATGTGATGCATGCGCTCTATTATACATTATCACAGCCAATCCTAACCAGGGGGCAAACACCGCTTCTTGATTAATAAAACTCACTCTCAACATACCCAACAAACAATCCAACGCTGCATTACATAACATCCTCATTCACCCCTGCATCTGTATGTATACATACCTACACAATGTATCTATAAGCACCAGCCATATATAGCGTCTCTTTCACAACCCATTTTCAGACCAGCTCTTCAATATATGAATACAAAACGACGAAATCACACCCAGATATCTTATATGTCTAAATGCTAAACCAATTTATATCCATGATTTATATACAGATCAAGTTTAATCTGGGAAGGGGCAGAAAGGAGATAGAGGAAGGAGGTAGATTCCAGAATCAGGAGATACAGAATCCAGGGGAGAGACTGGTGTCCTTACCCCTCCTGGTCTTGCTTCCCCTTAATCTCTTTTTCACACTCACTACCCTTCTCTAACCTCCTTCCTCACTCCCCCACCCTATCCCAAATGTTCTCTTTCCCTCCCTCTCCCTCACACATACAAACACATCCCCAGCACTGATCCCTCCTTTCTCACCCACATAGATGCTCCCTTTTCCTCATCCTCTCACATGACTGCCAATCAATTCCTTCCTTCATTCTTTCCAGCCTTTTTCTCACCAATTCTCACCTGATTTTAGCTGTCTGACTAAAATGAACCCAACAAGTCTGGTTACATAGAAACATAGAAATATGATGACAGAAAAAGACCACATGGCTTATCTAGTCTGCCCTTCCATATCAACAACTACAACAGTCCCCTTTTTACCTTTAGAGATCCTCTGTGTTGGTCCCATGCTTTTTTGAATTCAGTTACTGTCCTCATCTCTACCACCTCCACTGGGAGACTATTCCATGGATCCACTACTCTTTCCGTAAATAAATATTTCTGCATATCACTCCTGAATCTATCTCCCTTCACCCTCATCCCATGTCCCCTCGTAGCAGAACTTGCTTTCAATTGAAAGAGGCTCTCTCCCTGAACATTTATGCCACGGAGATATTTAAACATCTCAATCATATCACCTCTATCCCGCCTTTCCTCTAAGGTGTACATATTAAGATCCTTCAGTCTGTCCTCATATGCTTTATAATGAAGACCACTAATCATTTTAGTAGCCACCCTCTGCACCGACTCCATCCTGTTCACATCCTTTTGAAGGTGCGGTCTCCAGAATTGCACACTATACTTCAAATGAGGTCGCACCAAAGACTTATAGAGAGGCATTATCACCTCCTTTTTTCTGCTAGCCATTCCTCTCCGTATGCACCCAAGCATCCTTCTAGCTTTTGCCGTCGCCTTTTCGACCTGTTTAGCTACTTTAAGATCATCAGACACAACCACGCCTAGGCCTGCTCTTCTTTAGTGGACAAAAGTACTTCACCCCCTATACTGTATTGCTCCCTTGGATTGCTGCAGCCCAAATGCATGACCTTACATTTTTTAACATTAAATCCAAGTTGCCAAATTCTAGACCATTCTTCAAGCTTAGCTAGATCCCTCCTCATGTTATCTACCCCTTCCTGGGTGTCAACTCTATTGCAGATTTTGTTATCATCCGCAAAGAGGCAAACCTTACCTGACAGCCCTTCCGCTATATCACTAACAAAGATGTTAAAAAGAATCGGACCAAGGACAGATCCCTGGGGCATACCACTGGTAACATCCTTCTCCTCAGAGTGAGCTCCATTTACTTATACTCTTTGTCGCCTCCCACCCAACCAATTTCTAACCCAAGCAGTAACTTTAGGGTCCATCCCTAGGGTGACTTTAGGGTTAGATTTGACAGCAGTGCAAATGTTAACTGGATTTTTTTATCCAGTTATGTTCCGTAGCATATAAACACTGGCTGAGGCACTGCTGAATATTTGGAAAACTTTACTAGGATATAGATAACCAGTTAACTGTGCTACTCAATATAGCCCTATAATGGATAAATTTTAAAAATAGCAGGTTTATCACACACGTTATAGGAAAAGTGCCTGGCTCAACATTAACATAGTTTTTCATGGGAAAACTGTTTATGCCATTAGAGAAAGAAAGAATCACTTACTGGAAATAAAGAACCATCTAGATCAGCCGCGATTCCACTGCATGGAACAAAGCCAGAGGAACTGGAATATGGAACTGCAGAATGTACGTAGACGGCTCAGTGCTCTCTGCTCCTCTAACTCATAAGTGCATCTTGCATTAGAAATATGGAATCTTTGCAGGCTGTGATGCCTTTCATTGGGCCAGGAAGAAAGATGTGAGCTTTCAAAGTCAAACTGCTTTCTTTAGAAGTAGAAACATAACATATAAGATGGAGGAAAATATGGACCCTATCCAGTCTGCCCATTTGTGCCTGCCTTCTATGGGTCGAAAAAACCCTCAGTGCCTAAGGGTCTCTTTTACTAAAGTATGTAATACAGTTAATGCAGGAATTAGTGCATTCTGTACACCCACACAAAGGGGCATGTTTACTAAAGCGCGTTAGCTGTTAATGCAGCGATAATGTGGGGGAAATGCAATGCTGTAACAGCTAACGTGGACCAAATGCAGATAGCGCAGTGAATTCCCTGTGCTATCTGCATACCGCGTGTTTGCAGCACACATGGGGAGGGCGTGGGCAGAGAGTGGGTGTGTCTGCAACAAGCAGTAATCACGAGCGTCAGCAGACTGCGGAAACTGCATATTTTTGCAGACATCACAGGAAAAACTAACACCACCTAAATGGGTGACATTAGCTGCATCCACTGTGTTGCTGCACCACAATCTCTGCATTTTCATAGTGTTATCTGCTGGGGAAATGCAGCTAACGCAGTGGTATTCGCACTAACCCGCTGCAAAAGCCTAGCATGTCTTAGTAAACATGCCCCTAACAGTTGACACAGCAGCTTGAAACTGAAGCCTACTTATCTTCTCCATCTGAACCCAGGATTGCACTTCATATATTTTAAATAGCACAATGGTAACATAGTAGATGATGGCAGGAAAAGATCAAGTGGCCCCATTATCTCTGTCCAAGTTCTTAAAGGATATATCCCAAACGTCAGCCATAGAATTTAACTGCTTGTAAGATATCACTCTCTATACAGAACAGTTTCTATTATCGTCCTCCTTGGTACAAAACTATCTTGCAACTAAAAGCATACAAATCCTGTATTTAGTTCACATTATAGCTGTACTTGCCAGCTATAGGACAGACCCAAAAGTTAATTCTGTTCTGTAATCAAGGTCTATGTCTCCCTAAAGAAGATGAAATCTCTTCCAATTAAAAATGTTTTCTTCTTGACCGTTTCATAGTCATTTCATTTCTCCATTCTTTGGTTGGGATGATATCCTAATTCTTAGTTTAATCCCCATCAGACCACAACTTTGCTGACTTCATGATGAATTAGAACTGGATGCAGAGGGGTTGCAGTTCTGTGCTCTACCTCAAAATTGGTTCATATGGAGTAACCCTATCTCATTCCACACATGCCCACCCAGTGCATATGTACTCCCCAGAACACTGAAATTATGCCTGCGTAAAACTGGAATGGTCAGTGGGCTGTGGCAGCTGCTATCTGGTTATCAGAGATATTTAGCAGCTAGCCAGATAGTTTAAGCGGTTTTACCCTAACTTTAAGCACTTAGCACTTTCCAGTTATGGTTTATTCAACTTATTATACCGCCTTTTCCTGAATATACAAAGCGGTTTACAAATTTAATGTAAAAACAACTGAGAGGGTGAAAGGAACTCCAAGCAATCGATAGGACAGTAAAAGCAAGAAAAAGAGAAAAATATGCAGCAGTTTCAAACTGCAGAACACTCACACTAGAGTCAAACATACTACTGAGATCCTCCAGGTGGCGACAGCTCACAACACCCCTTGTCTGCTCTAGCGCCAGCCTATGCTAGAACTTCAAATGATTGCCTGAATAAGTGCATTTTAAGTTCTGCCTTAAAGCATTTAAGGGAAGGTTCCAGACAAAGCTCAGTGGGGAGAGCATTCCATAACATCTGGGCAGCCTGCATATTCAGCGGTGGAAACCAAATATCCTCCTCCACCAAATATCCAGTCTTAATTAAAGCAGTGGCAGCTAGGCATTTTATTTTGCCTAGAAGTTACCTCTGAATGTGACCCACTCCCCCCCCTCCCCTGTATTTGTCTAGTGTAATGAAATGGCTCCCATATATTGGATTAGATTAGAGGAACAATTGTTTCTTCCGTTGTCTTTTCCTGCTTATATGTTTTAGAGTGGGAAAAGAGGAAAGTAACAGGGGTGAACCACTCTTTTATTCCTAATGTGGTGAAAATTTGGGTATAGCCCTGAAGCGAAACCATCCAAGTCAAGCACCTTGTTTATTTTAAAGGACCTCAAAGTGATCAGCAAATTTTGCATCATAAGAGGATTGTCTAGGACGTTCAACCTGTTCTACTCAAGAACAGATTAAAAAGACTACCAGAACAATATTCCACAAAGCAAAGACGGTACTACGGCTCAGACCACTCATCAACCCACAGGACTTCAGAACAGTCATGCAGGCTATGACGCTCCCCCACCTGGACTACTGTAATAGAATTTATCACGGACTAACCGCCACCCACACCAACCCCCTATGAACTGCCTTAAACACCACAGCAAGAATCATCCAGAAAGCGAAAAAACATGATCCTATCACTCCAGTCCTGAGAGAACGTCACATCCTACCACTCGAAGCAAGGATTAAATACAAATCTATCCTGTTTATCCACAAAGCCCTCCATCAAACGCAGACTTCTCAACTCCAGACTCTACTACCTCAGCCTACCCTCAACAGACCAACCCGACAGACCACCAGCAACACTCTCACTATCCCCCACGAACGAGCTAAGTTCAATCAATAGACCTGCAACAGAGCATCCAAACTGTACGCACCCTCCCTCTGGAACTCCCTCCCGAGCCAGATCCGAAGCAACAGAGACCTCTCCACATTCCGGAAACAATTAAAAACCATCCTGTTTCATGAATATCTTGGACCTGAAACAAACATCTCCCAGACTGCACATCCAGACCTTCTGACCTATCCCCCTTTACTACCAACTAAGAGACTTACGTCAACTGTCTAATATTCCTTACTTTCTGTTCAGATCATCAATGTTGGCCCTCATGCTGATGCCCCCCCATCTCTGTCAAATTGATTACTGCCCCCCCCCTACTTTTGTTAAACCGCTTTGACCCGGTGAAAAGCGGGATATAAATGCAGCTAAATAAATAAATGAAAATGCAATATTGTTTACAAAATCTATTGTTGCTCTGAGATAGAGACTTCTTTAAAGTAAAGATTTTATAAAATTTTAAATATTCACCAGTGATCTCTGAAATATCTTAGCCCGTTTATCATCATTGACATATTATTGTTGACTTTTGCATCTGTTTCTTTAATCTTAATATTGTTTTTTCCTCAGATACTTAGGCCAATTTTCAAAGGCCCATATTACTCGGGTCTCTGAAAATTGTCTTCACTCAGTCCAACCAAAAGTATGCAGGGGGTTCCATAATATATATATGAAGGCACACTTTACAAAGGACATCCAAGACAGAACACCCAAAAAAATAGGCATGCATCTCCAGGTTTCAGCAGGGAGGAGTGGCCTAGTGGTTGGGGCAAGTTACTTCAGGCCAGAAGGTTGGGGGTTCAAATCCCACTAGAGGACAGCAGCCTTGGGCTGGAAGGACTGGGGTTTCTAGTCCCACAGGTGCTCCTTGTGGTCTTGGGCAAGCCACTTAACCCTCCATAGCCCATGTTCCCTGTAAAATAGTTATCTCTGAGTTATAATGCCCTGTTCAATGTAATTTCAGTTTGTTCAATGTAAACCCCATTGATATCATGAAAGGCAGAATATAAGAAATGTTAAATAAATAAAATAAAATAAATCATTTCACAAACATGGACGTCCCCAATATTGTATTCAATACTGGGGCCACCAAAGAGACATGCAGCAGTGGTTCAAACACAAAACAAGTTTTTCAAGAACACAAAATAAGTCATTGTGATTGTAGAAAGTACTGAGGATAGTGGAGTGCCATCTTCTCTACACCCTCCATGTGTTTTAGGACCCAAGCAAGCACTTTCCAGTGCCTCTTCATGCCTGGAGCAGGTCTAAACTTGGACATGGTCACTGACATCCCAAAGGGCTCTGAAATCGATCGGTGATATCTATATCCTTCAGCCCACCCTGGGCACACCTCCAGCACATCTTCTGCCTAGTTGGACATCCTTGCTCTAGAGATGTCTTCAGACACCATTTGTAAAATGGCTCTGAAGACTTCTTTGTGCTTTGGACATCCACATGCATGTTTTCAGACATCCAAATCATGAATCAGACTTCTAAAATGACCGCCTTATTATATACATACATACAGAGCATATACATAGTATATACCAGGCATGTCCAACAGATAGATCGCGATCTACCTGTAGATTGCGGAGGGGTCAGAGGTAGATCGCCAGCCCCACTTGGATCCATCTCTCCAGCAGCTTGCTCCGTCGCTAGGAGAGAGTT
The DNA here is from genome assembly GCA_033557465.1 of Ichthyophis bannanicus. Classification (NCBI taxonomy): domain Eukaryota; kingdom Metazoa; phylum Chordata; class Amphibia; order Gymnophiona; family Ichthyophiidae; genus Ichthyophis; species Ichthyophis bannanicus. The sequence goes on along the minus strand of CM066047.1, from coordinate 62,758,286 downwards.
CGTGCCGGCAGGTTGTCTGCTGAGGGCTTGCCGCCGCTGCTGATCCTTTGCCTGTCTTTTTTCCCTGCCTGCGGGAATCTTGCCTGTGGGTGTATTGGGGGCGCTTGTTGTTTTCATGCCAGTAGTTTGTGGGTACCCCAGGGGGTCGCTGCCTGCGCCCCGCGACGAGACGCCACAGGCCTGGCATCATACCTGGTCTCCTGCCTCTCAGAATCACCCATTCCTGCCCCCGCCCCAACACCCCTTAGAAGTGTGTTATATAACGGGCGATATCCATTCATCCGGGCATTATCTGAATACACTTACCGTATTAGTTGTGTCATGTGCTGGTCGTTGGTCGCTTTATAGTTCGCTTTCATTAAATGTTTTCAGGCAGACACAACAAAGTGTCAAGAATTTGGTGATTTTGGCGGACTTTCCCAATTTTGTTCTAACTTGCCTATGCCTTGCCTTCGAATTGGTTCAAACCACTGTGACTTTTGCTTGCCTCTGCAATTTTATTTTGCCTAGCCTTTGCGTTGATTCTACACTGCAATTTTATTTCACCTTGCCTTTGCATTGATTCTACACTGTGTGCAGAATTTATTAAATCGCGTGTGGTGGTATTTGAACTTGTTTGGCGGTATTTGATTTTATCTGGTTTGCTGGACAGGTGTTTGAGTCTTTTTGATGATTGTTTGGTGGTATTTGATTTGTGCCAGTATGATGAATTCTTATTTTTACTTTTAGAACTGCATGTGTGATTTTGGCATCTCCAGTCCTTGTATTGCACATCATCCAGAGGTTTTCAGTTCCTGTTGATCTTTAATACTTTGGGACAGTGACAGCATAAGTTTGATGCTGATTTTCCACCCAAAAGTGAAATTCGTAAACTGAAGCTCAAAGAACTTAACCTGTTTTGGACAGCTCGCATATTCTTTCTCTGTTCTGAATGATTTATTAGATTTGTTACACTCAAACAACTATGAAATACCAGCAATAATAAAAAAATATTAAAACTTTGCAGAAAATAGAAGTTTCACATGGTGTATGTTTTTCATACACTTGTCCAATATAGTATATTGTCTGTCTTCAGAAAAGATAGGATTCAGTTCCAATATTCATTGACATAAACATGCTGTATGATACTATTGAAACTGCAGTTTTCATTTAAAACACTTTATTATGATATAATATAGTTTGTCAACAGTCCATTCTGATGGCGGAATATGATACACGTGAAAACACTTCTGATGCAGTGCGTCAATATTGCACCATTGAAACACCTAGAACAGAATGCTTGACAGCAATTAGTTTTGACAACATATTAGCCCAGCGTATGAAAAACATACAAGGCCAATATACGCACCAATAACTCTGACACTAAGTAACTTACAGTTATCTAAACCTATTTTCTAAAGTCTACAAATACTTTTATTTGCAAAATAGTAGCTATTACAGTATTATAAGCTACTTACTATTTTTTGTGATATTTTTATGTTGAGCCGCCAGTACCGTCAAAATCAGCAGACTTCGAATACCTACTAAACTAACTAGATCTCAGATAAAAAATCTGTATATAACGCTTTTTGACATAATGATAATAGCTAAACATAGTTCCATTGAATTTATAACCATTAATTAGTAAACAGTTGAATAGTAAGTATGGAAACCTTATGTATGTAAAACATACGCTGGTCCAAAACGTGTTAAATCAAAATTGGCTACTCAGCAACAGTTGATGGCGAAGCCAAGGTCACATTCGATCAATGCAACCATAGCATCCTTCAAGGTCAGCAACCTGATTGCAAAGAAATGCAAACATTTCACTGAAGGGGAATTTGTAAAAGATTGTTTTCTTGAAGCAGCTGACAATCTTTTTGAAGGATTTAAAAATCATAGCTGCTATTCAAGATGTACAATTATCAAGAAACAACACCGTCGTACGGTAAATAGAAAAGATGTGTGGAGACACAACTGAACAATTGTTGGAGGATGTTTCAAATTGTGTTGCTTTCTCACTCCAACTGGATGAATCTACAGACATATGAGACATACCCCAGTTAATAGTCTATCTCCAGGAACAAGCAGGAATGTAGTCTTCACATATGGGTATCGTTGGTACTGACGGAGCCTGCGCAGGAACGCTCCCCAGCATCCAATAGGAATGCTTTTGGGAGCATCCCTCAGCACATGCGTGCTGCCTTCCCGCCTTTCCAACCGTCCCTCTTCAGTTCTTCATTTTCCGTGGAGCCGACAGGACACATACCCTGTCACCGCAGAAAATGTCTTCTTTAAACTTGTTTTCTTGTGGTCGCACCTGCCTCCGCACGACACCTACCGGTACCGCCAGCTCGCTCTTTCTTCTATTTAAAAAAAATATATATATGTATCTATTTTTGAACTGTTTCTCTTCAGAAACTTTTTCTTTTGGTGCTAGGTGCCATTTTGGGCATTAGGCCCCATTTTTCCCAAAAGATGGAAAAACCAGCTAGTGGTTTTAAGAAATGTACTAAATGTGGCGGTACCATCTCCGTCACCGACACCCATGACTGGCGTCTAAAATGTTTAGGCCCTGACCATTCTCCATCTGAGTGTTCCTCCTGTATGGGGATGACTAAAAGAGGAAGATAGAACCGAGCTGCAAAGCTCGGTACCCTGTTTTCTTCAGATACCAGGTCCATTGCATCGACGTCTTCAAGAGCCTTGTCTTCCTCCCATGGATCTCAGGTAACTAAACATAAGAGCCGGTCCTCAAAGGGTAGCTCTCCTTCAAAGCATCAAGAGGCCATTGGCATTGCCCTTGAGGAAACTACACTGGCAAAACAGCCCCGGTGGGAGGCTTCGGCCTCCAAAGCATTAACAGGGTTCCAGGATGTTCTCGAGGCTTTGACCTCGGCAGAACTACTGGTGCCATGCTCGGGGGTTCCGGCCGCTTTTACCGGTACTGATACCCAGGCATCGGCAGCGTCGATAGACCAGAGATTCCTCGCTATCGAATGCATTCTTGCAGCTCTCCTTACAGCTGCAGTACCGTTGACACCAGTGGTTCAACAGGTACCGGTACCGGTACAGATACAGGTACCAGCACTGACGGTACCGGCCCCGGTGGGAATCCTTCCCATGTAGACTTTATCTGGCATCGACAGATTGGTACCGGACCAATTCGGTACTGACTTCGATCGATACCGAGACCGTGCTTTGCACGAACATCGGGATCAGAGATACTTCGAATCCTCCGATTCCAATGACTCTTATAATTCTGCCGGTACCAGAGTGTTTCTCCCGGAAGACTCCTCTTCTCCCCAACGCAGAATGTCTCCTCCGGAAGACATGTCTTTTCAGGATTTTATTCGTGATGTGGCCCGAGGCCTTTCAATCACAGTAGCTCCTGAAAAAGAACCTAGAGCAAAGGAATTGGAAATTCTCCGATACCCTAAGGCTCCCAAGGAAGCAGCCACTCTGCCCATTCATGAAATTCTTCATGATTTGATGCTCAGAATGTGGGAGACACCTTTGACCACATCTCCTCATTCTAGGAGACTCGATACCATGTATCGAGTTCCACCATTTCCTGGTTTTCAAAAGACTCAGCCGCCACACCATTCAATGGTAGTGGAGTCAGCCATGCGTAGGATGAAAAGTGCAAAGAGACATGCATCCAATCCTCCAGGTCATGAATGCAGGACTCTTGTTGAACATTTCAGGCTTCCATGCTTCCAGCTAGGATCAGCTCATATATTTTATATATGGGAATGTTCCTCAAAGAGGTCACAGGAGATTTGGAGCTTATGAGCCCCCTTCTCCCTGAGGACAAACGACAGCACTTTCTCACTCTGGTCAAGCATGCTCAAGATATCTCAAAGTTTGTAAACCTTGCAGCCTTTGACTGCTTTGAATGCATCAGCAGAACCTCTGCTAATGCCATTGGTGCACGTCGGATTGCCTGGCTTCAGGCATCAGACTTGGAGATTTGGGTACAGGATAAATTGGGAAACATCCCTTGCACAGGAGAAAACCTCTTTGGCAAGAATTGGCAGGAGAAGGCTAATGAGATAGATACTGACAATCTCACTTTAGCCACACCAGCCAAAAAGAAACCCTATTAAAAAAAACCCTTTTCAGAAAAAAAGAGGAAGTTTTATCCATCCTATACCCAGCAAGGGCAAGCTCATGGTCAAGTTGCCCAGAAGGGTCAACAACAACAATCCAGACAAAAGAAGCCAAAAGGCCTTAGAGCTCAACCAGCTCCACAAGCCCAGCCCCCTCAAGGGCTTTGAGTCCTTCATAGAGAACTTAGCCTTCCTGCCTCTGAAGGGGCCAGAACCCCTAAACATTCCAGGCAGGTTGTGTCATTTTGCCAACAGATGGAAACCAAATAACAACAGAAAACTGGACTCTGTCCATTGTGGGAGAGAGGTACAAGCTTCATTTTCACAGCATGCCCCCTCCTACAATTGTAAGACAGTTCAATACCCAAACCTCTACAGGCAATCTACTGGTTCAAGAGGTCTCAACACTCCTTGCTCAAGGAGCAATAGAGGAGGTGCCCATTCTTCAGCAGGGTGCAGGGTTCTACTCCCCCTGTTTTCTTATTCCAAAGAAAACAGGACACAGGCCCACTCTAGACCTCAGAGAATTGAACAAATATCTGTTCCGAGAAAAGTTCAAAATGATTTCTCTGGGAACTCTTCTGCCATACCTTCAAAGTCAGGATTGGCTTTGCTCTCTAGATCTAAAGGATGCATATACCCACATTCTGATACATCCAGATCACAGGAAATTCTTATGATTCCTTTTCAAGGGAAAACATTTCCAATACAGGGTTCTTCCCTTTGGTCTGGCTTCGGCACCAAGAGTATTAACAAAATGCATGGCAGTAGTAGCTGCATTTCTGCGAACCCTGGGGATATTTGTCTTCCCTTACATGGACAACTGGGTCATTCGAGCCCCCACGGTTCCAGAAGCCAGCTCTGCACTGTCTCGCACAATGCGAATCCTTCAATACTTGGGATTGGTCATAAACCTCCCAAAATCCCAACTTGCTCCGTCTCAGTTCCTAGAGTTCATAGGAGCTCGTCTAGATACCAGATAGTCAAGGGCTTTTCTCCCACAACCCCACTGTCTTCATATAATGCAGCTAGCTTCTCAAGCAGTGGTGAAGTCCTCCCTAATTGCTCGAGGACTACTACAACTATTGGGACATATGGTTCATGTGGTTCCCTACGCTCGCTTTCATATGCGAGCAGCCCAGTAGACCCTATCCACACAGTGGACACAGGCCACAGGACGTCTGTCGGACAAGATATCAAACTCACAACTGATCTTGTCCGTACAATGGTGGCAATCACTGGAAAATATTCTAGTGGGGTCTCCTTTCCAACAACCCCTATTCTAGGCCACCCTAACAACAGATGCATCACAGGTGGGAAGGGGAGCACACCTGCATCATCTCTCTACCCAGGGTACCTGGACTCCACAGGAGGCTTGTCTTCACATAAACCTCCTGGAACTCAGAGCAATCTATCTAGCTCTTCGAGTATTCCATGCCCAGCTCAGCTACAAGACAGTCCTAGTCTAAACTGCCAATCAAGTAGCTATGTTCTACTTGAACAAGCAGGGTGGAACAGGATCTCTGTCATTATGCAACGAAGCTTTATGACTATGGGCCCTCGCCAGAGAGCATCAAATTCACCTTCTCGTGGTATATCTTCCAGGCATTCAAAACCTTTGGGCAGACAAACTCAGCCGAGTACTGCTGCCTCACGAATGGTCTCTCCACCTAGACCACGTGGCCAAGATATTTCAGATCTGGGGATCCCGACATAGACCTATTTGCAAGTCCACTGAATGCCAAAATTCCCCGGTTCTGTTCCAGGATTCCGGCTCAAAATTGCGAGGCAAGGGACACTTTCCTTCTTCACTGGGTTCACGACTTCCTCTATGCCTTCCCACCCATTCCCCTCATCCCCAAAACACTCTTCAAGCTTCAGAGAGACAGAGGTTGTATGATCCCCATAGCGCCACGGTGGCCACACCAAACGTGATATCCCCTGCTTCTACATATCTCTCAAGCTGCACTTCTGGAGTTAGGCTATGCTCCAGATCTCCTCTCCCAAGAGAACGGGATGCTATGGCACCCGAATCCCCAGTCCCTGCATCTCAGGGTCTGGTTGCTGAAAGCTTAGACCTTCAGGATCTTAACCTTTCCCAACAGGTAAAGGATATCCTTCAGGCTTCTAGAAAACCTTCCACAAGACGCTCTTATGCCTTCAAGTGGAAACGTTTTACTATATGGTGTTCACAGAAGGGATTAAACCCCCTTATGATACCTTTGGAATCAATACTAGAGTATTTACTTCATTTATCAAATTCTGGTCTAAAGACCAATTCATTAGGAGTCCATCTTAGTGCAATTGCAGCTTCCTATAAACCTCTAAATGGACAACCAATTTCCTCTCATCCACTCATAACAAGATTTATGAGAGGTCTTCTATTAACAAAGCCTCCCATCAGGCCACCACCGGTGGCATGGGATTTAAACCTAGTTCTCGGGCAGCTCATGAAACCACCTTTTGAACCTTTAGCCACTACAACCCTAAAACTTTTGTCCTGGAAGATCATCTTCCTAATTGCAATCACCTCTGCACGTCGCATTAGTGAATTGCAAGCTTTAGTGGCTGATCCTCCTTATACTAGGTTTCACCATGATAACGTTGTTCTTAGAACTCATCCACACTTTATGCCAAAGGTGGTTTCGCCTTTTCATTTAAATAAATCAATTTATCTTCCTGTATTCTTTCCGAGGCCTCATGCCTTGAAAGCAGAAAGGAACCTTCATACTCTGGATTGTAAAAGAGCCTTGGCTTTTTACCTACAAAGAGCACAGCAACATAGAAAGTCTTCTCAACTTTTTATTGCTTTTGATTCTAGTCATTTGGGACTTCCAGTCTCCAAGATAACTCTGTCCAAATGGATTGCACAATGCATATCCTTTGCTTATGAGAGTAAGAGTCTTCCTCTTCAAGGCCATGTCACAGCTCATAATGTGAGAGCCATGGCAGCCTCTATGGCTTACCTTCACTCTGTGCCTATTGATGACATTTGTCGAGCAGCCACCTGGGCTTCGGTACACACTTTTACAGCCCACTACTACCTAGATAAAGCCTCCCGTCGGGATGCCGCCTTTGGCCAAGCTGTTCTTCTAAATCTCTTCCAGACCTAATTCAACTCCTACCCATCAACCCTGGTGAGATGCCAGAGATCCATGGGAGGAAGCATGGCCCACCTTACTTAGATGGCAGCTTCCTGGGGCTATCTCCCTGGCATCATCAGCTAGGGAGTCCCCATATGTGAAGACTACATTCCTGCTTGTTCCTGGAGATAGCGTAGTTACTCACCTGTAACAGGTGATCTCCGGGAACAGCAGGAATTTAGTCTTCACAACCCATCCACCTCCCCTAGGAGTTGTCTCTCTATCTCTGTCTCTTTCCCTTTCCTCTCTCCCTCTATCCTTTCACTCAGCTACAAACTTAACTGAAGAGGGACAGTGGGAAAGGTGGGAAGGCAGCGTGCATGTGCTGAGGGATGCTCCCAAAAGCGTTCCTATTGGATGCTGAGGAGCGTTCCCGCGCAGGCTCCATCGGTACCGATGATACCCATATGTGAAGACTAAATTCCTGCTGTTCCTGGAGATCATCTGTTACAGGTGAGTAACTACGCTTTATCCAGATGGTTTTTGAAGATTTCAGTGTTAAAGAAGAACTACTTGGAATGATTTCTTTAAAAGGGAGAACTATCATTCAGGAAATATTAAGTTCTTTCCATTCTTTTGTGACAAAGTGTAATCTTCCATTGCATAGATTTGTTTCCATTACTACTGATGGAGCAAGAGCAATGACAGGTGAGGTTAACGGTTTCATAGCCCTCTGTAGACAGCATGACGACTTCCCAGATTTCCTTTCTTACCAGAGCTTTCTGGTTAAATTTAGAACCCAGCAGAGAGCTTGTAGTTTAAATTTCATAAGTTAGAACCTAGCAGCAGCAAAGAGCTATAATTTAAATCAAATTAGAATATAGCTTACCTCAGCAGCACAGGACAGGGTACTGTGTAGCAGCCCTCATTTAATAAGTGTTATTTCCCTCCCTCCCTCCCCAATACCCACCCACCCCTGGGATAATCGTAGCTTTATAGGTACTTACACATCTTAAAAGACAGGTGGTGCTCTCAGGTGAAGCTCGTTACCCAAATCAGTCATACACTAAGGACCTGAGATTAATTAAGCTTCAGGTGAACAAGGTATATTAAACGTATTAGGTACAGTTTTATTAGTATAAATATCCATAGCATCCCTTAGTAAGTAAAGAACTTAAAGATCTAAACACAAGCTTAAAACTAAGATGCAGACAGCAGTCCAGCTGCGAGATGGGGGCTTTACAGTCTTTTGCATTGAGTGTCACATGTATGATTTTCTCCCAGTTGGTGAGAGGTCTTATGTGTGCACTAGGTGCAAGGAGCTCTTTGCTCTCAGGGAACGAGTCCATTGTCTAGAGGCTAGAGTAGCAGACTTGGAAAACATAAGAAAGACAGAGAGGTACATAGACGAGACCTACAGGGATATAGTCCTAAAGTCCCACCTCCAGTCTGGCAGCATCCCTGTTGCCATGGAGGAGAGAGGTCACGTGACAGGAGAGCATCACCCTGGTGTGGCAGGAAGTGATCCTGTAACTAGGACCTGTCCTCCAGGTGATGTAAAACGTTCTCACACCGAGGATGTTTCTCCAGGGCCATGTGCCCATGAGGGAAGGGATAGGACAGCCATCATAGTTGGTGATTCGATCACTAGGCATGTAGATAGCTGGGTGGCTGGTGGACATGAGGATCACCTGGTAACATGCCTGCCTGGTGCGAAGGCAGTGGACCTCACGCTCCACCTAGATAATGTCTTAGATAGTGCTGGGGAGGAGTCTGCTGTCTTGGTACATGCAGGGTACCAATGACATAGGAAAATGTGGTATGGAGGTTCTGGAGGCTAAATTTAGGCTTTTAGGTAGGAAGTTGAAATCCAGAACTTCCAAGGTAGCGTTCTCCGAAATGCTTCCCGTTCCACATGCAGGACCCAAAAGGCAGGCAGAGCTCCGGAGTCTCAATGTGTGGATGAGACAATGGTGCAGTGATGAGGGTTTGGGATTTGTTAGGAACTGGGGAACATTCTGGGGAAAGGAGGGGCTCTTCCGAAGGGATGGGCTTCACCTTAACCAGGATGGAACCAGGCTGCTGGCATTAACCTTTAAAAAGGAGAGAGAGCAGCTTTTAAACTAGATAATAGGGGAAAGCCGACAGTCGCCCAAGAGCAGATGGTTCAGAAGAATGTATCCTTGAAGGATACTACCAAAAGCAGAGAAGTTCCAAAAAACAGTAAAGTAGCCCAAATGCCCTCGAGTATGGAGCAGACAGAGCTTAAAGATCCCAAATTACCCATGTCTACCAATAGCCAAATTAATATGAATAAAATTCAGTCTCTAAAATGCTTGTATGAAAATGCTAGAAGTCTAAAAAATAAGATGGGAGAGTTAGAATATATAGCACTAAATGAGAGGTTAGATATGATTGGAATATCAGAGACATGGTGGAAGGAGGACAACCAGTGGGACACTGTGATACCTGGGAACAAACTATATCGTAATGATAGAGCTGATCAAATTGGTGGAGGGGTTGCGCTCTATGTTAGAGAGGGCATTGAGTCAGAAAGGATTAAAGTTTTGCAGAGAACAAAATTTGCTGTAGAATCTCTATGGATTGAAATTCCATGTAAAAAGGGGAAGGCGATGGCAGTGGGGGTATACTATCCACCGCCTGGCCAGAATGAACAAATGGATGATGAAATGCTCAAAGAAATTAAGGAAGCTAACAAAAGTTACAGCGCAGTAATAATAATGGGTGATTTCAATTACCCTGGTATCGACTGGGTCAGTGTCATGGCAGGACATGCTAGGGAGATAAAGTTCCTAGATGAAATAAATGACTGCTTCTTGGAGCAGCTGGTTCATGAACCGACCAGAGTGGAAGCCATATTAGACCTAGTCCTTAGTGGAACACCAGATCTAGTGCAATAGATAAGGGTGTTGGGGCCACTTGGCAATAGTGATCATAGCATGATCGCCTTTGATTTAATTAGTGGAGGAGGGATAGTAAGGAAATCCACAGTACTACCTTTTAACTTTCGAAAGGGAGACTATGATAAAATGAGGAAAATAGTTAAGAAAAACTAAAAGGAGCAGTTGCAATGGTTAAAGACTTGCATCAAGCTTGGGTGGTGTTGAAAAATACTATCTTGGAAGCCCAGACCAGCTGTATTCCACGCTTTAAGAAAAGTGGAAGGAAGTCCAAAAAACTGCCAGCATGGTTTAAAGGTGAGGTCAGAGAGGCTGTTGTTGCCAAAAAAGCATCTTTCAGGAAATGGAAAAAAGAGCCAAATGACGAAACCTGGAAACAGCACAAGCACTGGCATGTCAAATGCAAGGCATTGATAAGGCAAGCAAAGGGAGAATTTGAGAAGAAGCTCGCTGTGGAAGCAAAAACGCGAAATATAGATTTTTTTCAAGTACATTCGTAGCAAAAAAAACCTGTGAGAGAGTCAGTTGGTCCATTAGATGATAGAGGGTTTAAAGGGGCACTAAGAGGCGACAAGGCGATAGCGGAGAGACTGAATGAATTCTTTGCTTCGGTCTTTACTGAGGAAGATGTAGGGATGTTGCCCATGACTGAAGTGGTATTTAAAGGTGCGGAAGAATTGAAGGAAATATCGATACATCGGTAAGATGTATTACAACTATTAGATAACTGAAGAGTAGCAAATCACCTGGGCTGGATGGTATACATCCAAGGGTGTCGAAAGAACTGAAATATGAAATTGCAGACCTGCTATTAGTAATCTGTGAACTATCATTAAAATCATCTCTAATACCTGAAGATTGGAGGATCGCCAATGTAACACCAATTTTTAAAAAGGGTTCCAGGGGTGATCACGGAAACTACAGACCGGTGAGCCTGACGTTAGTACCGGGAAAAATGGTAGAAACCATCATAAAGAATAAAATTACTCAGCATATAGATAGTCATGGCCTAATGGGAGACAGCCAACATGGCTTCAGACAAGGAAGATCTTGTCTTACTAATCTGTTATGTGTTTTTGAAGGTGTGAATAAACAGGTGCACAAAGGTGAGTCGGTTGATATAGTGTATCTGGACTTTAGAAAGCCTTTGACAAGGTCCCTCATAAGAGACTTTTGGTAAAACTAAAGAGTCATGGGATAGGAGGCAGTGTACTATTGTGGATCAGGAACTGGTTAAAAGATAGAAAGCAGAGGGTAGGGCTAAATGGCCAATTTTCCCAATGGAGAAAGGTGCATAGTGGTGTACCCCAGGGACATGTGCTGGGTCCGCTGCTTTTTGACATATTCATAAATGACCTGGAAAAGGAATAACGAGTGAGGTTATCAAATTTGCAGATGACACAAAACTATTTAAAGTTGTTAAAACCCAAGAGGATTGTGGAAAATTGCAAGAGGATCTTGATAAATTGGAAGATTGGGCATCAAAATGGCAGATGAAATTTAATGTGGACAAGTGCAAAGTTATGCACTTAGGGAAGAACAACCCAAACTATGGTTACACCATGCAAGGTTCCACATTAAGAACCACCACCCAATTGAGGCGCCGGTCCGTGCAAACCCCAACAATAGCCAATAAGAAAAAGTTATGGGAAGCCCAAGTAGACTTAAATGAACTTTTGCATCAAAGAGCCAAAAAGTCTGTTTTGTACTATTGATTCCAATTACAGTGCTACGGGGATAAACCTGGGAAATTGCTGGCCCGGTGTCTAAGAGGTCATAGAGGTACAACTTTAGTGGCGGCAGTTCGGGATGAGAAAGGCAGGTTACAAAAAGAAAGTGCGGAGATTACCTGAGTTTTTCGCAAATTTTTTCAATCATTATATGCGGCAGAGCCTACCTCCCATGAGGAAATGCATGAATACCTGAGGGAGCTAGACTTGCCTCAACTTAGTGAGGAACAGAGGAGACTATTGGGTCGGCCCATTACCCCACAAGAGGTGTGTACGGAAATCTCTAAAGCTAATTGCTACAAGACACCGGGACCGGACGGCCTCGGTGCTGAATTTTATAAAATTCTGAATGAGTTTGTAAGTCCGGTTTTGGTGGAGGTATTTGGTAGATGGGCGGAGCAGGGGGCCTTCAGATGGGGAAACAACCATGCCCACATAACATTGATCCCTAAACCTGGCAAAGACCCAGTTCTGACATCTTCATATCGGCCTATCTCACTGCTAAATTTTGACTTAAAACTATTCACAAAGATTCTGGCAGTGCGATTAGCGGGATTGCTGGGTTCTTTGGTACATGACTCGCAGGTAGGCTTTGTTAAAGGGCGATACGCGGTTCGTAATCTCCGGAAAATACTGGCTTCCATGGAGTGGGTACACGATCGAAGGTTGCATTCTTTACTTGTAAGCTTTGATGCCGAGAAGGCTTTTGACAGAGTTGATTGGCAATATCTATGCTACTTGTTACCACGGTACGGCCTGGGGACCTCTTTCTGTAGAATGGTGGAGAGTCTATATGCGACGCCGACGGCAGGAGTGCTTTGTAATGGGGTACTCTCAGAGATTTTCTCTTTACAACATGGTACAAGACAGGGCTGCCCCCTTTCGCCCTTATTATTTGTCTTGTCTTTGGACCCCTTGATACGGACCATAGAGGCCTCTCGAGGGATACAGGGTGTTAGGATAGGTTCGTGAGAATTTAAGTTATCGGCTTTTGCAGATGATATCCTGGTACACTTGCTCTCCCCTGGCTACTCGCTACCTCGATTGTTGGCGGAGTTTGCAAAATTTGGCCTCTTTGCAGGATTGCATATAAACTAAGCTAAGTCCGAAGCTTGGGATGTCTCGGGGCAGTTACGAGGCAGCTGGGAGGGTTTGTTCCCTCTTCAATGGGCGGAAAATGATTTTACATACTTAGGTATTGTGTTGACTAGGCAACCACGGGAGTTGTATGTACGTAATTTGGATCGGACCTTGCGGCGGCTACAAACTCAGCTGAAGGCATGGGGACCTCTTCCGCTTTCCCTATCTGGGAGGGTGGCGGCGGTTAAGATGGTGATATTACCGCAAATTTTGTATTGGCTGCAGACCTTGCTGTCTGGCTGCTACGTCGGGATTTGAGGCGCCTGGAAACAGCAATCCGAGCATTCTTGTGGGGGGGGGGGGAATAGAGCGCGTATTCCGTTGGCTAGGCTGGTGGGGAAATGGCGAGAGGGGGGATGGGGCTCCCGGATCTGGGGGTCTATGCTCTGGCCTGTCAGGCCAGACATATAGGAGACTGGCTGGGTGAAACCGATATATACACGCCTAGGGCCCTAGAAGAGGGCCTGTTGGCCCCTTTGACGTTGTAAGGGGCCTTACACACGGCGAACCAGGACTTGCCAAGTCGTATAGTGCATAGTGAGCTGATTGGTTCGGCTAAGAGAACATGGAGACAGCTCAATACCTATTGGAATAAGCCGTGAAGTGCATCAAGCTGGCTCCCACTACAGGGGAATGTACATTTTGTCCCTGGTTCGGAGACGGCGACATTTCAGGATTGGAGAGCTCGAGGCATAAGGACTATAGGGCACTTAGTGGACCCCTCAGGAAAATGTAAATTCTTTTTGTTACTAAGTCGGGAATATGAGTTGCCCTCGAAACACTTCTTCGCTTTCATACAGGTTTCCCACTATGTGTCCTCCCTGCCGAGAGAGGCGCTGATGATAGGACGGTTGGCACAAATTTTGGAATTCTTCAGCCTGGGGAGGGACAACCCGCCATCGATTTCAGAGTTGAAACTTCGATTGGATTGTTTTAGAGTTACCCCTGACTACCGTGCCGTTGAAGAGGCATGGGAGGCAGAGTTGGGTTGGGAGGTACCACCTGGGACGGGTCGTAAGACTTTAAGACGGATAGTGGCTATTGCGGACGGGGCACGCTGGAGAGAAGTCCAATTCAAGTGTGTAACTCGAGCACATTTTTCACCCAGACGGGCACTGCGTAGTCACTTGACTTCCGATGGCCGCTGTCCTAGATGCTCGGAACCCCTGGCAAATCTGGTGCATATGTGGTGGGGATGTATATGTCTTAGGTTTTACTGGGCTAAGATTTGCTCCTTTATAGGTGGCTTATTGCAGCAGCGCTTGAGATGGACTGCCCCCTTTGTGGTGTTGGATCAGCTTGGCCCCTCTTGCTCTGGGAGGAAAAGGGAATGTTTACTGATGCGTAAGGCCTGTCTGGTGGGGAAAGATCCGATCCTCCACAACTGGAGACAACAAAACCCACCTACATTTGGGGAGTGGCGTAATTGTTTTCACCAGTTGATGTTAGCTGAGAGGTGGAGAACGCGGGAAAGTGTCAGACGCTGGACAGCCTTTATGCTTATATGGGAACCTTATATTCAAACTCTAATGAAATTTTACATATAGGCAGTTGAGGGGAGTTGTGTCGATAGGTGGGGTATAGAGAGATAGTGAAGGGTAATGGAAGGGATAAGCTGGAACTGGTAGACTGGTGGAGTGTGGTTGAGGGTGGGGGAGGGGGTGGGTGGGTGGGAGGAAGGTGGTGGATGGGATAAAATGTTATAACATACCTGTATGTATGATGTTCCTCCGGATGGGGATCAGAGTTCACCCCATACGGAGATGTTTGTGTAATTATTGTTGCTGTTTGTTGGTGGTTTATAAATAAAGTCTATAAAAAAAAAAAAGAACCACCACCCAGGAAAAAGATTTAGGCGTCATTGTGGATAACATGTTAAAACCCTCGGCCCAGTGTGCAGCGGAGGACAAGAGAACAAATAGAATGCTAGGTATCATAAGGAAAGGAATGGAAAATAAAACAAAAGATATTATAATGCCTCTATCGTTCCATGGTGAGACCGCACCTTGAATATTGTGTGCAATTCTGGTCACCGTATCTTAAAAAGGATATAGTGTTATTAGAAAAGGTTCAGAGAAGAGCCACCAAAATGGTAAAGGGAATGGAAGGATACTCCTATGAAGAAAGGCTAAAAAGGTTAGGGCTCTTTAACCTGGAAAAGAGACGGCTGAGGGGAGATATGATAGAAGTCTATAAATTAATGAACGGAGTGGAACGGGTAAACGTAGATCGATTGTTTACGCTATCAGAATATAGAAAGACTAGGGGACATGCAATGAAGCTACAGGGTAAACTACTTAAAACTAATAAAAGAAAATATTTTTTCACTCAACGTGTAATCAAACCCTGGAATTTGTTATCGGAGGATGTAGTAAAGGCTGTTAGTGTAGCTGGGTTTAAAAAAGGTTTGAACAAGTTCCTGGGGGAAAGGTCCATAAACCATTATTAAGAAGGGACCCAGGATATCAATGCTTGACCCAGTACAAGCATTGTGGAACCTGTGTCTTTTGGGGAAACTGCTAGGTAAGTATGACTTAGATTGGCCACTGTTGGAAACAGGATACTGGGCTTGATGGACCTTGGTCTGACCCAGTATGGCATATCTTATGTTCTTATATGTTCTTATGGTCTTACCACTGCATCATTCACCAGCAAGTTTTGGCAAGCAAGAGACTCAATGCAAAGACTGTCATGGACATCACTTTCAAAATTATAAATTCAGTTTGTGGAAGATCACTTCAAAGACGGCTTTTCAATCTTACTCTTGATGAAGGGGCAGCGGAAATCATTTTGCACACAGATGTAAGGTGGCTAAGTAGGCACAAATTTCTGCAAAGATTTTGTGATTTTCTGAATGAGATAAGAAGTTTTTTGAAGGAGAGGGGAGATGACCAAGCAGAGTTGGAAGATGAGGAGTGGTTATGTGATCTGGCATTTCTCGCTGACTTTACAGGCGAACTAAGTGATATGAACCTTGAACTACAAGGTAAAATCAAATGCATTGGCGAGATGATGAGTACAGTTTCATCTTACCAGAGCAAATTTGAGCTAATGATGACTGACCTTGCAAACAACACTTTTGATCATTCTCCTAATACGCAGGACCATCTGGGACAATATCCAAATTTTGTTTTTAAGAACGAGAAGTATGTGACAGAAATCTGTTCTGTTATCCAGGAATTCGAAAATAGATTCTGTGACTTCCAAAAAATTGGAACAGTTGTGGAGTACTTGTCATACCCATTCAAAGTAGATGTGGACATTAAAGAAACTGCAGCTGCTATCGGTAAAAATTACTCATTGAACAAGCCATCTCTTGAAATCGAAATATTAACCCTTAAAAAAACATTTTTCTCAAGACCCGTGCTGAGCAAGAATCATTTTGGAAGCTAGTGCCTAGAGACAAATTTCCCAACTTCAGAAGATGCAGTGAAGCTGTACACTCCTGTTTCAGTTCAACTTATTTGTGTGAATCTGTGTTTTCCTATCTGAAAATGACAAAGAGTACACAACGTTCCAGCATGACAGATGAACATCTCCAGGATTCTCTGAGACTGGCCCTCACGCAATATTCACCCAACTTCAAAAAGCTGGTGGATGAAATGCAGGCTCAGACGTCTCACTAATGAGCAAGAATGAAATATTAAAGATTGTGCAAGATCAACCTGGATCAATACTCAACCTAAATTTAACACAAATTACTCAATAAAAGTTAAAGAAAGTTATTAAGACAGTTAATAAGCATACTCCAGATGGCACAGAACGTCGCGGCCAGAATCATCATGAAAACAGGCTTTGCTGAACACATCACACCAGTGCTAGTCGAACTACACTGGCTCCCCATCGTAGCTCGCATAAAATACAAAACCCTAGTAACCACTTTTAAACTCATCCACAACCTGGCACCAACTTTCCTCACTAACCTAATCGACATGCAACCTGCTAACAGAAACAGGAGAACCACCAACCTAAACAACCTACATGTACCAATAAGTATAAGATAAGTTAAAACAGCCACAAGCAACAGAGCATACTCCTATACTGCACCCACACTCTGGAACCAACTCCCACCTGAGCTGCGCTCAATCAACCACCTGATGGACTTCAGAAAAAAACTAAAGACGTACTTATTTCAACAGGCCTACAACATGTCCTGAACAGTAATGAAGTCAACCATTATCTGCAGAACCAAAACGTAGTCAAATGTAAAATGTATATATGTAAATCTTCCTCTCTCCCCCTCCTAACTGTGTGTTGTGCATATCCCGTGAATCACGTTGTACATATTGTGAAAATGTTTTGCCTTTGATCTGACAACTTTGTCATATAATCCTGTAAATCACGCTGTAATTTTTGAAATTTGTCTTTGATCTGACAATCTCCGTTACATAATCAAACCGCTCCTGATCACTGGAAGTAGCGGTATACAAATATATGCTAAATAAATAAATAAAATAAATAAATAAAGTTATTACTCAATAAAACTTTAAGAAAAAATGTACTTTCCATTTCCCCTCACAGTTCTTACTGAATCTTCGTCTCTCTGTTTTGTTTTTGCTTAATTTGCTTAACAGCTGATCACATCCAAGTAAATGACAGAAGGTTCATTAAAAATGGGGGGGGGGAGGTAATCCTCCAACTTTATTGGGTTAAAATTTAATTTGAAACTAATTTGAAACTTAATTTTCATGGTGGAAGATCACCGGCACTTTTGGCCGGAAAAAGTAGATCACGACCTGTTTGAAGTTGGACATGCCTGGTATATACTAAACAAATATAAAATATTTTCTCAGGGTTCTAATCTATAAAGGTCCCTGTTTGAGTGCCATATCTAAGTATTGAGTCCCTTGGGTATATGTATTTTCTGGACCTTCCAAGGGCTACGTAGATGAAGGTGGAGACCACAGCCTACTTTCTGTGTATGGGTCCAGAGGGGTGGGGGAAGCTTTCCTTCAGGCACTGTTTAATGGACATTTTATGTGAGCACCTCTGTCTTGTTCCTTCCATCAACCGAAATATCCACAGTCCAGTCCAGTCCAGTCTAGTCTGGCTACATACATTATTAACTTTGTGATTAGAATCAGCACAATTAATCTGTTGGCTTCACATTTATGAAATAAGCAAAAAGAAAAAATGAGGACACTGGCATGCTTCTTTTTCATTTTCTGTATTGAGACAACAACTCATCTCTTCTAATTCCAAATCCTTCAGATCCTTAATCATGACTCTTTTTCTCTATTATACAGTTTTCTGGTAGACAATTCCTTCTGGAAACGGTTTAATACTATTCTACTGTTTCTCTCTCTCTCTCTCAAGTTTCTTTGAACCACAAGGAGACTTCACATATGTCTCGACTTACTACCAAGAATTCCATCTTCGGGCATTAAGGCGCTTCCCATTCCGGGACCTATCCCTTCCAGGCATTCCTAGCCTGCCATACTGAGTCAGACCAAAGTTCCATCAAGCCCAGTTTTCCTCTATAAATGTATCCAAATCTTTTAAAACACATCTATGCTATTTGAGATGCAGAGCCTGGTACAGCTTTACTAAAGGTTAACATTCATTAATAAAATTAACAAATGATAACGTTCGTTAACGTTATTAACGTGCATTAAATCCCTTTAGTAGACCTGCCCCATGTGTTGAGCGGGGAGAATCGTCCGCATAATCACTCATGTGCTTATCTAATCCTGGATCGTAATAGTGTCGACATAAGCCATCAGCACTGGCCTGGAGATTGAGGCGAACACATGGAATTGAGTTTGAAAGCTCTCACTAACTGGCATTTCGATGGCCTTTGTTATTTTGAGTTTTCACATTTCACCACTTTATGAACATTGCCACATATAAATAAGTTGTGAAGTGAAACAATTATAAGATCCAAGCTTCAAAGGTTTAAGAATTAGCTGACTCAAAGTTGGCCTGCTGTGTTATGTAATGTAAGCAATAGGCAACCCCTTATGTAATACTTCCTTAAACATTTTCTACAGGATTGGATTATTGATACACTTTTTTTTCTTTTTCTTTTGTTTTGCTGTTTTTATGGTACATTCCTCTTTTGGATTAGATTTCATTATTGGAACTCTTTTGTGCTTTGTTTGTATGGATTTGTGAATACAATAGCTTATGTTCCAGGATCCATTGGTGAGTATTTGGCAAGTATTTAGAGTGGAGGAGTAGCCTAGTGGTTAGAGCACTGGCTTGGGAACCAAGAGACCAGGGTTCAATTCCCACTAGCACTCCTTGTGGCCTTGAGCAAGTCACTTAACCCTCCATTGCTCAGAAAAATCCAAGTTATCAATATCCCTGTTTAATGTACATTTACCAAGTTTGTTACAATGTAAACCACTTTGATTGAAATGATAAAGCAGTATTAAAAAACTGTTAAATAAATAAATAGCCAAATGGGGCCAGCATGGTTCCTTTAGATCAGAGGTCCCCAACCTTTACAACCTTTATTAACCTCCAGAAAGTTCCAGACCCCTCTCCTCAGCACCAAACCTGTCCCCAGTAGCCGTCTTTATCTCCCTTCCTCTTCCTGTCTTCACCAGTCTCTCTCTCTCTCTACTTCCAGCCACTCTCCCAGTCTCAGTTTCTCTCTCTCTCTCTCTCTCTCACCCTCACCTTCCAGTCTCTCACCTTCCAGTCTCTCTCCCCCACCCCACCAGCCAATCCCCACCATCCTCTCTCTCTTTCTATGTCCTACGGACCGCCTGTAGTTATCTCCTGGACCCCTAGGGGTCCATGGATCACAGGTTGGGAACAACTACCTTAGAATTTTGCTCTAGATCCTTCTGTACTGTACTATTAAAGAGACCTCTATGCCAGAAAAAGCCGACTATCTCACAACTGTGAACACTGAGAAACTCACCCTCACTTAGGAGTATGTTTACTAAACCGGGCTAATGGTTAACCCAGGCTATCTCCAACTAGGTTCCATGTTATTCAACGGGACCTAGTTGCAGATAGCCTGCGTTAACCATTAGCCAGGTTTAGTAAACATACCCCTTATTCTACTTATATAAAAACAAACCACAAATAAAAAGAACTACAGATCCCAAAATCCTAACAGCTAGGGGTTATTTATGACCATGACTGGATCAAGGAGCATGGAGAAAGACAGAAAGTCTGTCTACAGATAATTGAATGAGCTCTAAAAATTCAGAGTTTTCAGATACTACATACATATATTACTGGAATTCTGCCGCAAATGAAAAATACTCATTCTTTGTTTCCACAATTACCCTGTCAGGCAAACATGTAACACTGAGAAATGTTGCCAATCAGCTATTTATTATAAAATGTCTAGAGACAGGACATGTCATTGTATTTCATGGAAGGGCATATTCGTTCTTTGTTGCTGCTTCTTAGCCAAGGCCATGTTGTTTACTTTCCTATCTTAGTCATATCTACCTAAAGAAGTAGTCACCCAGGCAACCAGTACAGTGAGGCAACAAAAAATAGACCTGGTTGGGATGCTTCAGAGTCATGAGAAATCACAGGGGTGTGATTACTGGTACAGCCATAATCAAGGAAAGATTCCACCCATTGCAAAAGGCAATAGATTCTCACACACTTATATTCATACTTGACCTTCTTTGAAGTATCTTTGGTTTCTGTTGTCATTGGGAAGCTGCTAGAGCTTTGATTTTTTTTGTTTTTTTAGGTGACTGACGTAAACAGAACTCCTTGGAACTGCAATAGTCCCGTTACTCATCAGGAGTAATTCATTATTCGCAATATGCTTGGACAGGCTTATTGACGTAAAATGAGCCCCTCATTTATAACATGCTCAGGTCAGTCCATACAGCCAAATTATCACTTCTGATGTACAATTTTAAAAAATCCTGATAATCTTCTGCACTGGTTTTGATCTCAAAGAACTTTTGCTGCAATAGCAGTCTGCTTACGTGAACATTTTGTCTGGCCGCCTCGGTGTTCTATGGTTAGAACTCACAGAAGTTAGGATGACTTTCCAAGGTTTTTATAACTATATATAAAGAAAGAAATTTCCTGCTCAGCAATTTTGTTTAACCCCAACTGCACCAACTTTGGATAACCCTGTATCTATCAGATTTTGGAAACTAAAATGCATCAAAACTTCCACCAAGGAAGACTGAATGCTGCAGCCCCGAGCATTCAGAATCTTGCCAAAAATGTTTTCCTCATCTTCACCACACGCTATACATTCCTCCTCCCTTTGCAGCCCCTTCAGTGGTATCCAGAGACATTGTGTGATCCAGAAATTATTTTTTGTATGTTTCAGGATACTCTATTCCTGGTGACATAAGTTCAGGTTCCAAGCCCCAAGCAGACATTTTGGGGAGGTTCAATGTTTGCAGCTGGCACAAAAACCCCTGTATCTTTTAAAGCAGAGGCACCCCATCTGGCCTTCTTAAAGACAGAGGAGCATGTGGACCGGCACATGGACAATACCATTTGGAGCAATGATACATACAGTCAAGACATGGACCTCATGTGCCAGTGCGTAGTGACACTCCTGCTCCTATCATCTCATGGCCCTTCCCACATCCCCTCCTTCTGACCCTATCCCCCCCCCCCACCACCACCACCAATGACCACTTCCTAGGTCTTCTCCTTCCTACCTTCCTCATAGGGCACCTTCCCAGATCCTTTTTCTCCTATTCTCCCCCACGCGGGTGCTTCTTAAGTCCGCTCATTTTTTTCTCTAAAATGATAGAAAATATCATTCAGTGTCAACTGAAGTTACAGATCGAAGACCACAATGGCAAAGGTCTTATCCTAGTATGGTCATATGACCATAATTCTCTAAGCTTAATCTGTATGAAAATCTTGGTCCATACAACTGGTTTTCACACACTAGTCAGATTTTTCAATTAAATCTTCACTCTGTACAGAAGATATGTATTGGCCCTTGTGATTTGAGTCACAGCTGTGGAGCCCGATTCCCAGAGGGGTACATCAGGGACATCGAGACGTCCCTGCTGAAGATGGGCCTGTTAGGACCCGATTCTGGACTGTGAGAACTAAATGTTCCCACGGTACACAGAATGGGGCCCGTGGATGGCCTGGTGTGTCCCTGCCACCTGTGGGAACGTCCTCCCTGCAGGTGCCCCTGACTCCCGCGGCTTAGGCTCACCATTTTCCCGCCGCTTGACCCACAGCTGGCCAGAGCCTGGATCAGGCAGCGAGGATCCTCCCCGCACCCAGCCCCAGCCCCAGCCCCAGGGGGGGGGGGGGGGGTCCCTGGGCCCTATCACCATGTCAGTGCTGATTATTCCACCTTTGAGGGGGAATAATTAGCACGTCCCTCTGACCTGGCAAGACGTACAGGGCCGTGACTTGATTCAGCCCTGTATGTCCTGCCCCCGCTCCACTCAGATCCCGCCCCTCCCCCCTGGCTCTCCCTGTCCTGTGGGGAGAGCCGGAGGGGGAATTCAGCCAGGACGACTTGTGGGATTACAGATACCATTGGGATGTGCAGCCCCGCAACCTGCATCTCAGCATTGTGCCCTTAGTGAATATATATATATATATATATATATATATATATATTGCCAAATTTGAGCTGATTTATGCAAGTTTTCTCCAGTTTTCTCCATGCAAATATTTGTGAATGCTGAAAAAGGAGCAGACAATAGTAAGTTCTTTTCAGCTGGTTGAAAGGTGACACGAAAAGCTAAGATAATGTAAAAATAATTAATATTGTCCAGATCCATAGCAAGGCATCAAAAAGAAAGAAAAATAAGATGAGCACTCTAAGAAGGTAATTGACGTCTAGAATTGTCTATCACCGGAAATGGCTGTAAAGTCAACAGTGACAGAATTCAAGTGAGCTTATGGTTTATAGTTTATTCGTATGT
The DNA here is from genome assembly GCA_033557465.1 of Ichthyophis bannanicus. Lineage (NCBI taxonomy): Eukaryota > Metazoa > Chordata > Amphibia > Gymnophiona > Ichthyophiidae > Ichthyophis > Ichthyophis bannanicus. The sequence goes on along the minus strand of CM066047.1, from coordinate 62,735,476 downwards.
TATGCCACCTTTAAAAGGTGTATCAAGACAATGTACAATGATTTAAAACATCAATAACTTTCCTGATTAAGGATGAAATTGTTCATTCCTTTGGCCTTTGAACACCCCACATTCTGGACTTTTAAGCTTGGGCTAATATTGTATTTCCAAACTTATTTTGTTTTAGCTTATTTTTGGATATGGTTCAAATCTTTTTTTTCTGTACCAGTTTTATTAGGCTTGGTTTGTTTTCTAAAACTAACTCATAAATAATAAATTTTAAAAAAACCCAGCAAGAACATGGAAAAGAACTCCAATTTCAGACAGAACCGGGAAGCTAAAAAAGGTTGCAGGCATTATTTGTGGCTACCCTGCCCCCTCTCCATTCTTGGTCTACAAAAGCCAAATACAGGGGATAGTAGTAAGGGCAAAGAAGGGAAATAACCAGATACTGAACAGAGACTCTAAGCAAGGACAACTGCGAAAATTAGTTGGGCCATGTAAAGAAGGGAAAGAGAATATATTATTGTACACGATAGCATCTGAGGGTGACCTTGTGGCTTCAGCTGTGTGTCATGACACAGATGACTCAAGTCTGAGTCTCCTCCGGTTTGACGGAGCCATCAGGGTTCAGACTAAGATGAACATGAGCCTAAGGGCGTTACAAGGCATCACAACAGACTAGTCTGAGAGGGTTCCCTCCAGCCTTCAAAATGAGGAACATTTCCAGCGTAGGGGTCAAGCATGTTGTGTGGGATGCAGGTGATTTAAAAAAAAAAGAAAGCAAAATGGGAAAGTGGAACAGGATCTTTTGGTTTGAGTCAATGGTCCACATTATAAATCCAAAAGAAATATTTATTTATTTATCTATTAATTATTGATTTAGCAGGTTTTATGTACTGCATTTCCAAAGGTCAAGGCGCTTTGGCACTATGGCGACCTGCGCCTCATGCAATTAGTGCGGGTGCACTGAACACCACCTCAATAGGTAGAGGTCAGTACGCTCACGGTAATACTGCTCCCTGTCGTGGTGCGTTAGAGTATCATTCTATGCGATAATTGCTGGAACCATGCTGGACATGCCACCCCCCCACCCCTCACCCCCCCCGGCAGTTAGTACATAGCGGTTGCAACTACCACGTTATTTTAGCATTAAAGCACATTAGTTGCCGAACCCTAGCACACTTTCGTAAAAGGGTCCTTTAGTTTCTTTCCTACACTGGTTTCTATATATTTGGTTATACAATGTTGTCAACTATGAAGCAGTGTTTTGGGGAGTCTGTGGACTGGTGGATGCAGGATTTGTTTTCTTCATTATTTTCAAAACCATTGGCTGAGACTAACTGGTTAGAATTATATTTGAAAAGGAAAAATGTCCAATATTTTCCCTTTAATTCTCATATTTTAAAAAGTTAAATTAGTACAACATGGATCTCATGAGCAATCTTATTAATTTATTTATGAAACCTAATATAGTACCTTACCAGGAAAAAACATGTTCAAGGAAGTTTAGAATAAACCAAAACAAGCATAAAATACAAAACAGGTTACCATTATAAAGGATTATAAACCCCCCAGTGCTGGAAACAGTGGGTCATTTTAAAAGGTTTAATCGTGATTTGGACAGCAAAATTATGGACACGTCTCTGTAGCCATTCCACAAATGACGTTTGCAAACATCTCCAGTGCAGGGACATCCAAGCAGGCATTGGGGTGTGGTGGAGGTGTGGCCAAGGAGGAGCAATAGACTTACATGTCCCGATTCGATCTCAGAAATGTCGGCGACATCTGAAAGCACGTCCATATTTATACCTGCTCCAGGCACGAATAGGCATCAGGAAAGTGCTTGTTTTCATCTTAAAAGATCCAAAGAATGTAGAGGAGGAGAAGAATTAAATGACCAGCCTTAGATCCCAAAGGCCCACACTGGAATTTGAATCCTAATCACTCTGCTCTTAAGCCAATACTCTAACCATCATGTTATTAAACATCTCCGTTCTGAAATGCTATCCTGGGAACGTCAGTATAGATGTTTGATATACATGCATATTGGGCACTTCCATTTTTCCAAAATTCTGCCTGAACTTGCTTTTGCCTCCCTTTTTTTCCAGACGTTCTGGCTTTGACGTCCCAGATTGCACTTGGATGTCCCATTGTGAAATGTGCCTCATCGGTTTTAAACTTTTTAAGAAATGCTAATAGGTTAGTTTCTTAGTGACGTTCCTCAGTTATTCCACAGTTTATGGTGAACTACTAGAAGAGCCCTAGCTTTCCAACAGACAAATAGCTTATTGAAATAGAATTATTCAGCACACTGCGGCCAGATTAATTTTTCTCTCATCCAGATTTGATCACATCACCCCCCTCTTCATCCGTTTACCCTGGCTTCCTGTACCATCCCATATTCATTACAAGATTCCCATCTCATAAAACATTTCACACTGGTTCCCCGGATTACTTAGCGTCCTCCCTTATTCCGCTTGCCCCACAATGCTCTCTCCATGCAATTCATATGAACCGCCTTCTCCTACTCTCTGGCTTATTTTCAATCTACTCGTCATTCAGCATTTTTATTTCCTCAGACCCTCCCTTTGGAATAATCTTCATCCACATCTGCGGTTAGAGTCTTCTTTTACAAAGTTCAAAGCCCAACTTAAAACCCACCTTTTCTGCACAGTTTTTGATCTCCCTCAGTTGATTTCCTTATGTTTTCTCTCCGCCCCCCCTCCTCTCCCCCCACCCTCCTCCAGCCCTGCTTTGTCATGTCTCATTTTCCTGTCTGTCCTATACATACTGGCGTTCTTTTCATTTTCTGCTTCAGCTTTTATTGTATTCTATTATAAACCTCTTTGCTGTACTAACATTAAGTGGTACATCAAATTTTAAATAAATTAAATCAAATGAACCTTGGCTAAAGTTCAAGGATTTTACTGTTGGAAGCAAGATACTGGGGTTGCGGACCTTTGTCCTGACCCAGTGTGGCAATTCTTGTGTTCTTCATTTTTATACAAATGTGCATTGACTCTGTTCAAGAGAACAGAGCCAATTCTGTGCCCAAAATGACTGTGAACTCTGCTCCCTACTGGTACTCTCAAGAAAGTTCCCCAGCTGAGAAAATACTTCCTCCTTATAATCTTGACCAAGAAAGAGAGATTTGATATTGGGAAGTCATGAAAATGTGCTATAATCTTTTGATCCTTTTGTCAAAACAGAAATTATAATAAAAAATTTTAATCTCACTGATACACAACCTTGAACTAATAAAAAGTTCATTTTTTCCAGCTATTGCAAAATTTCACCTGTACATTTTTTTTAGTAAATAAGATGGTACAGAACCAAGGAACAGTACATAGTATGTATGCAAGTTTCTCATCTTAAACCATGAAAATGGTTTGAAAACATCAAATAGAACCATCATGACCTTATCTGTCTCTGTTTGAACTCCACTGCTTACCTCGGCCTCCTAGACAAATTGATGTTGCTTATCTATTCATAAAGTCTAAACCTTCTTAACAAAATAGAAGGCCAGTTCTTTTGCATCAGAACCTGGAAGAGTTTCAACCATTGCAAACATTTTCTCTGGGTTTTCTTACAGTAGAGCCTTGTTATAAGGATAGTGTCCATGTAAGAACCTCCGTGCCGTCTTCCTCCACCGCATCTCAAGCTGCCGTAATGCTTTTTTGTGCAATGATAGAGAATCTGTATAACATCTTCCTTTCACACTAGCTCTTTAATTCAAGGACATAAGCGGGGCTAATTAATTTAGCACAAGGTTACATCTATCATACCAGTCAGTCATCCACCTTCTCTTTAACAGACTCACCAAGTTCAGTAACAGTCAACATTTCAGCAAATAACAAATCACAATCACTTCCATACTGGAGGTAATGTATCATTCAAGTCCAGGCTGGAGAGCTAACTCTTTGAGGCTACTTTGGGACCCTAAAACTCCTCATCGTCTTGTCTACTTCTTATGTGTACCTTGCCATTCTCTAGTCCCCCGTTTTGCAATGTTTTTTCATCTTGATAGATTGTAAGCTCCTGATGAGCAGGGACCGTGTCTTACATCTATATGTACAGCACTGTGTATACCTTATACAAATGATTATAATTAGTAGAAATTTATTTAGAAGCTTAATCTGAAGAGAAATAGGAAATGATCAGACCAGGGAGCCCTTAATGGACCCATTATCATGGTGGCTTTCTCATTAATCATCTCCAGTGGTGAATTGTAGGTCTAAGGCGTGCCTCCAAACCTGTCCTGGGGAATTCCAGCCATTCAAGTTCTCAGGAAATCCAGAAGGAATATGCATGAGAGAAATTTACGTGCAGTGGAGAAATGTGCACGTATTGCCTCCATGACCTGCAAATCTATCCCGTGCATATTTATTCTATTTATCCTGGAAACCAGACTAGCTAGGGGGTACTCCAGCACTGGCGTGAGGAGCACTATGCCCATCTGATGACAACTACATTGTCTTCAGTCTTGAACTATAAACCACAGCAACCCCTCCACACATCTTTCCCAACCTTGTAGTATTTAACTGATGAAAGCCCTGTGAGCATATCTGAGTCCTCGCCAGACACTGTCTGGGGCATATTCAGCAGCTAGGCTAGGCTAAATAAAGTGCCTAGCCACCACTGCTTTAATTAAAACTGGATACTCAATGGTGGAAGATATCTGGGCTGCCCGGACACCGGCATCAATATCCGATTAGCAGCAATATTCAGCCACTAACCAGATAGCACTAACTGGTTAAAGTTGGGCAGTCATTCAGCTGTGCTAACATTATTCAGTAGCTAACCAGGTAGCTTAAACCACAGCTACCTGGATAGCACTTGTCCCTGCCCCTGCTCTACTAACAGACTGCCTTGGTTTTAACCAGGCATTTTTTCGGCAGTTTGTGTGGATATATTCGGTGGCACTACTGGTTAGTGCTGCTGAATATCATGGTGACTGCATTTTAACCAGTTAACGGGTCTTCTAACCACATCAAACACTTTGGAAATGCCCCTCATTATTAGTCCCAACCCAATAAAAAGTCTAACCAGTATCTTTAACCAAGTCATGGAGATCATACCATTTGTTGCATACAGATCTAGTAGTAGGTAAAGCTCAGAGTTGAGACCCATCAAGAAGGGATAGTCAGGAGGCTCTAGCAGAGAGCAGTAAGACAACGGCTGGAATATCCAATCAAATGCCTTTCTGTTTTAATTCCCTCAAACCATAGTATTTCCACAGATGATAATATTGTTCCCATGCCACCCCTATTCAGCGCTAGCCCTCTCTCCCCATTTCCTTAGGCCAGCCCATTATCAGCAGAGTACAAACAGCCTGAAATAGACTCATTCTATTACTATAGCATCCTTGGTGACATTCCAAAGGGGCCCCTTAGACAGGACTTGCCAGGTCACTGGGCCAGCTCACCCATTAGGCAAGATGGTTGTCTGGGCGCCAGCTTCTGGGGAATGGAAAAGAGCAGCTGCAGTCAAAGCAAAATGACAGATCCTGACAAACACACAACCTCAAAGCACCAACAGCGGGGACATGCATACTATCTACAAAGCAAAGTTTAATATTTAAAAATATAGTATGCTGTTGAATTATACATTTTTACAGGATTGTTGTGGGAGGGATGGTGTTGGAATGATCATGATTGTTGAGTTGAATTATCAAAATTGCGGGGGAGGGGGAGAAGGTGTAAGGCTTCAGGCACCCAATATCCTTGCACTGGCCCTGCCACATGACGACCCACCTAGATGACCATGCAAGGGTTCAATCCAATGATGGCGCTCGATATTGGGGGTGTGACAAAAGAGGCCTTTGGGAACACAAGATATCTTCAACACTCATTTATCCTTCTCATATGCTTTGATTATTGCTTGTGCCCCCACCCCCTCATACAGACAGACACCTTATGTGGGTAGAAATATGCACACTGTTTTACAACATAAGTAGTTTTACCTGTATAGAACATGAGGAGTTATGTCAGAGGAGTGAAACTACGCACGGATATTTCCTTTTGAATAATCTGCGTGCATTTTCACATGCATCCTTTGTCTGCCCTCATGCAGTTGCAGTGGGAACCCTTGTAATTCCACTGTGCACACAAGCAAATGTTCTAATTTGCAGTCTGATGTGGAACTTTAAAATTGCACTTTCCATTACCTTAGGAAATAAAAATCTTTTGTGTTCTCACTTCATGCTTGGATCAGTAAAAGGGGTGGGGGTGCAGGAAAGGAGCCAGTTCGAATTTCAGGATTACCACAATAAATATGCATGGGAGTAATCATACATTGCTATCAGTCTTGCTATGGTCCCTATTTTCTTTCTATATCAATTTCTAAAATGTTCTAGTGTGGTTTTTAACAGCCCAAAGCTAGTATTATCTTTCTCTTTTTACCAGTCTTAGTTTGAGGTGCAAAATGAAAATTTGTTTATATTCTTTCAACATTTGAAATGTCCATGAATGGTCACTAGCTGAGACTAAAGCCTTGGGGCCCAGTATTGTATTGGGAAGGCTATGCGCCGCTATGGTGCATAGCCTTGCCTGCCAACACTGGATCTTCAGTGATGTGGTGACGACATTGAATATTCAGTGTCGCCGCACATGCCCCGGAGCCACCAAGCCTAACCAGGCAGAGGGGATATTGCATCGCTACCCGGTTAGCATCTGCAGCTAAAACTAGGTGAGCCAAAAGCTGGCCTAGTTTTAGTCGCAGATCACTAACCAGGTAGCGGTGCAATATCACCGCCACCCGGTTAGCGGCAGTCTCCACCTCCGCTCCACCCTGGAACGCCCCCAACATTCCCCAAAGCTAACCGCAGAGCATCGGGGCACGTAACGGGCTTTGAAGGAGATATTCAATGGCATTAACGGTGTAAGTGCCATTGATATCCCAATCTAGGGCACTTACACGGTTTACTGGGCTGTAAATTATGTACATGCCCTTCGAATATTGGGCCCTTGATGTTTAGGACTTCTATTCACATTTTTATGCATAGGCAATGGAATGGGGTGGGCCACTGGGACCATGCCCCGACCCATGATTTGCCCAAAGCAGCATCAGCAACTAGAGAGCTTGGGAGTGGAGCCAGAGATTTGTTCTTTGACTTCTTCCAACAAAAAGGTGGTCCATTGTCCCTGTTTCTAAGTTTACCTTCTGTCCAACATATATGCATGCATTTTCCTTTCATTACTGGAAACAAAAATTATTGGGTTACATTTTTTACAAAGATTCAAGATAAATGGGTCCAGACGAGGAAGTGAAATAAAAGCTAGAAATCAACTATGGTCTATAGAACTGCAAACATAGCCTATTGGACAGATTAGACTGACCGTGTGGTCTTTATCAGCCGTCATCTGCCAACAAGCAAGATTTAACTCGCCTTATCCTCATTCAGCAACAGTTATGCTTTACACATTCTGAGTTCAATTTAGACTTTTTGTTCATATATATATATCTCCTGCTTGCAGAGATTTTATGCACTGGATAAAGTCCAGATTTGATTGGCTGATTTGGCCTTACCCAGAGGATGAAGATTTCTTAGGTAAGCAATAGGCACATTGATCAATGGCTTAAAATTACTCATTTTCTAAATAAAATTAGGAACACGTTTTGTTGATTTAAGGGCCCTTTTACTAACGCCCATTATAGTGTTGCACTAATGCATGTTAAGCTTGAAAACTAATGTGCATTAAGTGCAAAGCTCCATGGCAATTGTTGGGGAATCACCAGCACATTCCCAGTTACTGCATGGATTTGTAGTTCAAAAGCATGGTGTAAGTAATGTGGATGCACCTGATGCCACTCATAGAAGTATCGCTAAGTACGCCCATACTAATAGCCACATTGACAGCACAAGATATGCCCCCCCCCCCTCCCATTCTAACTGCAATGACCACACTCCACCCATTCCCCACCCCTCTATGTAATGGGCACTTGACGCACGTTTTAGCAGCAGGCAATTGTCATACTCATGCAGGAGCAGTTACCAAAGACCGCTACTGCCCACTAAAATGCACATTAACCACTTAGCGGGCTTTAGTAAAACAGCCCATTAGAAAGCTAAACCCCCTCTTTCCATTATAGAATGGCTTGGATGAATTAGGCAATGTGATTGGCTATTTGCCCATTCAACCCATGCGATTACTGTAATTCATATACGTCATTCGGAATTTTTCAACCTCTCTCTAGAAAAAGAGGAAACTGGAAAATTAATCTTGATGCTACACTTCAGGGCACATGCTCCCAGCACAATAGTCATTGTCCTTGAGTGGTTGAAGGTTCTTGGATAACTTGGTTATTTCCGTCTGCACCCTGTCAAGTGGCATCATTACGGTGTATTAAAAACTATCACTACAAATCTATAGAAAAGAAAAGTGTCTTAGCCCAAATGTATCTAAAATACTTTTTTTTTAATCTTGCTGAAATTCACAATTGGTACATATTGAATTCTTTTAACATACTGTACAATCATGTTAGGTAAATGTTTTACATAAAGGCACAGCACACCATCATTTACAGAGATGCCTTGCTTGGCAATGGTTTCGTATAATCCCCGAGTTTTGGCAATGTTGTCGTGGTGTAACTAGCATGGTTCCCGTCACACATCTATGCTAGAAGATAAATAAATAAATAGTAGATGCTGTCACATTTTATTTGAAATAAAATTGCATATTAAAAGAATATAGGATGATTTAATTGTAACAACAATATTCTTTTTGGAAGGCTACATAACAGCAGTGCTTTGCATTTCTCTTTCGGTTTAGTTTGTTTAAGAACTGATAATTAAAATTATTTCTTAAGGATGCAAAATTGTCTTCAGTTTATTCTTTGCTCTTTGAGAAGAGTCTGCCATTCGTGAAAATCAAAGGCTGTTGACATCTAAACTTTCATGGCAATCTGCAGCAAACAGGAAACACAATAGCAAAATGCAGTTAGGAATACTCCTGCCTGCCATCAAAAAGAATTAAATTACTTGCAACACATTAAATATATTTTCATGCAAATCAAATCACAATGTAGGGGCCCCCATGGCAAAAAGGTGAATAGATGTTTCATAAAAACTAATTAAGGGCCCAATTTGCTCCAGTGGTTTTTCCCCATGCTGCATTCACGAGGAAACATCATAGTGAATCAGGCCCTAAAAAGAACTTGTTTGCTTATCTGTTTATTAATCAGAACCTCTAATAAATTAGTACTCACGGTAAAGAAAGGTTTAGTTAGCAGGAATAGCTATGGCCTATTCCAAGGTTACTCTTTTAAAAAGATTCTCTTCAGCCAGCACGCGGGTCTATTTTAATAGAAACACCTTAGTGGACAAAGTTCTAGGTATAGTTTAAAACTGTATTATTCAAACGTGCTACCAACTGGTTACATAATAGTTCCATAAGGAGTTAAACTGAAACCTTTTATGTGGTGACGAACAAATATGCACATCACTATTGAAAGAGACTCTCTTTGGACCAATGCAGTACTCAAGAAGATCACTAGCAGTTGATCCTATCCAATATACCCTTACTTATGAGTAGTGTTCACTCCTTCATGGTATGGGTAAAGCAACCCATTTAGAAACACTATCCTCAAAAGAAATTTCACCTTAATTCAAATGATCAATAAAGACACTAAGAACTGTGTGGACATAGAAAAGGCAATACCATCTCTTCCAAGAAGAGTAAAAATGCCAAAAAAGAGTCAGAGGTACATTGGTCTAGTACTTGAGGATGCTTGCCATTCTACTAATCATCCAGCACTGGGTTGTTTGTTCCAATGCCATCGCTCTGGATTTCAAACAGACTGTGTACGATGAAAGAGGTCCCCAAATCACTCCACATATGAACCAAACAGTCCTTCCTCATACAACTAGGCCAACAACTTACTTGCTATAAACATTTCCTATAACAAAATTTGACTTCCATAATAAATAAAGGCTGAGAAGTATTTATTGTGAAAATCGGGAAGTTGCCTTGTTTTAACCAAGATGTGTTATTGTCACGGTCGTCCTGAATTCTCGGATAGCCATCCCATGTTTCATTCATTCATGGAGAGAACCACAATTGTATGCTTTAGGTTAGGGTGCACAACATTTGGAGCTTTTCAACCACTGGGCCCCATCTCTGCAATGCTCTCCCAAAACAGTGATGATTACAACCCATAATGACCTCCTTCCTAACATTAGTGTTTCACTCTGAGTCCATGCTATACCTTAATGTTTTGGAATACCTGGTTTTATTACTGTCAAAACAGTATGTTTTATACATTGTGTTATGACGTTCAGATCAAAATTAACTTGCGACATTTTTCTTAAAAATCTTTAAATATGATAAAGTTTACTATAATGAAGAACCAATAATAGAAAAGGTATTAATAACCAAAATATTAGGCAAGTACATTTAGAATCTGGCTATATTTGCTTACCATATTCCTAAGGTCATTCGAGTTTAAATCTGAATGTTTCGTCTTCGTCTACCGAAGGCTGTGGATCCCACATCGGTTGGCACAAAGTTGTTCTTACCAATTCCCCCTGACCTGCTTAGAAAGTCTGCCAAGCGCTGGGTCACACATGTTGCCGTCTTACATGATCTTTTCTGGGCTGTAACGCTACTTTCCCAAAGTCAAGGAGAAAAGAAAGGATGTCAGTGCCTGTGGGTTCAATTCACGCAAAACTAACCTTATTTTGAAGCAGGAAATCAAAACTTTAGATAGAAAATGGAATTATTTCACCATATTTAAAGGGACACTGAGGTTTCACTGAAGTAAACAGACCAAAAATGTAAAGGGAAAGATCAGGTTGGTGCTGTTTCAACTACCGAGATTTGTTTTTAATACAATATAGGTTAAGGCAGATTCAATTATCTTCATTTGAAGCCTTTGTTGTTAGGACTTTACTGCTCCTAATTAGTGGAAACTCCTCAGTAGACAGATACAGGAAAAGATTTTTCCCATTTTGTCTCTGAGAAAATAGTATGTCTGACCCACTGAGAATAAAACCTATATTTAATAAACTTGACATGTCATGGTACATTCTTTGTGTCTGTCTGTCTTCCTCTCTCACCCCCCCACCCCCATGAATGGAGGCAAATAGTGCATGGGCTTCACATTTTCTAAAATACAGAAACGGATGATATTTAAAAACTGTTCCTACATAGAAATTCTAGGCTCCTATTAAATACCAGAATGGAAAACCTATTCCTTCCCCAACGTCCCTTAGTTAAAAAATGAGCCCTCCATCAACTCACCAGGTGTTCCTTTAAAAATCAAAATGACTTATTTCACTGCTCCAAATTTTAAGTCAAAACGTTTTACCACATATTTTATAAAATTACAAAAATTGGGTCAAAACTAACATTGAGAAGTGATAGCATACCACTAATGGAAAGCACCAATAAATTAGTCAATACCTTCAAAAGTGCAGTTTTAAATCACAGAAAATTGTAGGGAAAGTTGCTTTTATACTTGTGGGGCTCTCTTAATATTTCTCTTGGGAAGGCACTGTAGATCCAGCTGACAAATATTTTCACCAACACATAACAATGATTCTATTGCTCATACTTGACTATGATGTCTTCTGCAAGTACCTATTTTTCTGAACAGCTAAAATATCCTTATCCAAACTGAGTGTTCCTTCGTTAAGATAACCTACTGCTGCGTAACGATAAAAACATGTATGGGGAAAATCAACCAGCAGCAAAAGTATCAATTCCAAGGCCTCTTTTCTAGACTAGGAATGTTCTATTCTCAAGCCATGTAAATGGACAGATATCTGAAAGCATTCATCTAATATAATAATAATAATAAATCTAATACCGTTTGCTTACTTATGCTGCACGGGGTATGTTTACTACGCTGGGCTAACAACAGCAGGGACTGTTTGTAACTAGATCCCATGTTATTCAATGGGAGCTAGTCACAAATAGCCCATGCTGTTCAGCCAGCTTAGTAAGCATGCCTCTAAGGGATATGTTTACTAAAATGCAGTAGTTTACTGCTCATTCAGCTCCAAAACATAGCATGCGGTGGCACCAGACCCACGATAATGAATGGAGGCATTCATGACATGTCCCATGTAGTTAGATCACATCCTGTGCCACGCCTTTTGCCACAGGTGCAGAGGAGGCAGTAGAGCACCCATGCTAATTGCAGCATTGGCAGTGAGCACTCTAATGATGCCGTGCTGCCCGTAATGTGTAGTCACCACCCACACTCCATCCCAACCCAAGCTAAGCAGTTAGCATGTGACTTTTAGCTCGTGGGTAATGGTTACTGCAGTGGGTTTAGCATGCAGTAAACCCCCTGCCAACCATTGCACGGTTTAGTAAACCTGCTCCTAAAGGTCCTGGCATATGACTCTACCCCCTGTAGACTTATTATGTGCATATTTTTACATAGCACCCAAAGGCCCAAACTCCCAATTCATCTAAAGGCTGATCCCAGGATGTGCCTATTGGGGGACTGAGTGGGTAAAGGACTTTTAAGGATTTTGGCCCAAAGAGCTGAAATTTCCAGAAAGCTGAAAACTGAGAAAGACAAACTTGACATTTTGAAGACATGAAAGGGCTTTTTAGGTATGGTTTTAAAACGTAGGCATGGGATGTTTCACCAATGCTTGTAAAGCCATTAAACACACATATATAAAAAAGTAATAGTTATTTAACTTATGCATACAGCATAATAAGCAAAAAGGTCATGCAACTAATTCTACAACCACCAACACTGAAGGAATAGGTAGAAAACCCTTACCTGAAAGTTTTCAATGAAAGGCTAGTAATAAGTATATATCTTTCAGCATCTTGTAATATGTGCATTGCTCGATTCTTTTGCCATTAAAAGATGTCTTGAAGAGGACCTTACCATACCAAAATCAGCCATTACACTATTTATTCTGTCTCTGTAGCTATAGCTAATATCTATAAGATATACTTTAATCCAGCCTTCATTTTTAAATGAAAACATAGTTCTATATTTTGAATTTAAGTTAGCACATGGATTTACGGTTTAGATGCATGCATCTGCTATCTGTGCATCTTTGATTCAAAACAATTAAAGCAAAAGACCTGTTCCTTGTAGAAAAAATAGTTTTATTGAACAAGTGCATGACCAGGCATGAAAGAAGCTATCTTATTTATACATGTCATAGACCGAAATGTAAAGGCCTCCTAAGACGTCTCTGTAAATAAACTTCTAAGAAAATCAGTTGAAATCTCAAGGTAGTGCTGTTTTATTTTATTTTCATTGTATTTGCTGTATACTTTTTTGTTATTTTTCCTAACTCAGTATATGTGCTATGTTCTTCTATCATCTTGTCCGCCTCAAACATTTTTTATTGAAAACTGAATCAAAAGTGCTTATCAAATGCGATCAAGGCTAGATCCACATGCATCAAGTAAAAAAATGGGGAAAAAAAGAAAAAAAAAACAATCGAATTAATTTTTAAAAAGTAGCTCGTCTAGTTGTTTGCAAGGGGTTCCCCGTGGTTTGAATAGTGTTGGTTTTCCAGGTCGTTCAGCACGTTTCTTTTCTTGCCAGGAGTTCCGGCCCCAACATCTGTACGAGGGTAAGTCTGCATCTTGTGCAGGTCTTGAGATAGTTTTCCCAGCACACAAGTACTGAGATTGGAGCAGCGTTTGGAAATAGGTCTATCCAGGCTGCAAGAGGAAAAGAAAACATGCCAAAACAAAAAACTAAAAGCAAATCTCATGCATAGGCGTGCACAACATCTTTCAACGATCGATTTCTGCAAACCTTTTTCCATCGGGTTCATGCACTGCCGTTCATGTATATAACACGGTCCTAATTTAACTTTCTTGCAATACATGAGGAACAGGTTTCAGACCAGTTTATACCCAGGTTGGAAACCAGTTTCCATATGCATTGGATAAGAAAGTTAAATGAAGGCAATATTGCAAACCGGATGCACCGTAACTAAAAACATATACAATAGGTCAGGCAAATGAAGGTGAAGCAATAGGATCGGGCTTGGTTATTCTGCGGTTTCAGATGCTATGTTTCCATTTTCAACATGCGTCTGGAGGGTTTGGGTTTTTTTTATTATTATTTTCTCATGCTTTCCCAAAGGATTTCAGCAAAGAAAATTCAGAGCGGAACATGCATGGTGCCATTGATCGGATGAAGTAATTGCTAAGTGCATTAGGCACCCGCCCTTTATTAATAGCCTTCACTGCAGGCAAAACAGCTGCATAGCGCTATACGGACATGCCTTCCCCCCTCCCCCGAAACATGCAGAATCGAAACAGAGAACTCAGGACGCTAAGACTATTGCCCCTCTACACAAACTGAAAAACGTACCTGTCGTTCCTATCATTTATAACGCCCTTTCTCAAGCCCACCATCCAGTGGTATTTCTTTTTTCATAACAGATGTAGGAAAAGACAAGCAGATTGACTAAACACCATTGTTTCCGTAGGTACAAATACAACCATCCCACCTTTGTACAACAGATTCCTTTTCAAACCCCCACCACCTAAGCAATGCTTGGGGTCTGTATGCTGAAACATGACCGGATCCTCGGCAAAAGGCAGAAGAAACGGTCGGGAGGTTTCCAGTCCCCCGTTGCTGCTGAAAAGCTGACAGCGCTTCTCGCGCCTACTCCCTCCACTGCCCGCGCAGACGTGCAGCCGCCGCTCTGGCGCCTACCTGTTGCCCTCGCCGATTTGCTCGAGTTCCTCCGCCGTCATCTGTACTAACTCCTTCACCACGGCGTTCAGCAGTCGTCGGGCTTCGTAGTCGCTGAGCGTCACCCTGTCTGTGGAGTCTGACCCGGGTCTAGGGGGGGGGAACAAGGAGGAGAATCTAAAGAGATGCAGCATCTCAGACAACTCTATTCCACATCAACGTCTAGCCATCGAGCTAGTTAGATTGGTATAGTTATAGTGTATCGGTAACAACAAGCCTCGTTGCTCAACACAGATGCCAGTAAACGTGGAAATAGTAGCCCCAAGGCAGACGATTTGCAGGTTTGGCTTTTCTTACCCAATTCAGATCACCTTGATACTAGTAAAGCCATCGCAGATGCAGCCAGCTTAGGCAGGGAGCTGCTAGGCACTGATGCTCTTACCTGAGGGGCGCTGCCTGTGAGCTATGCGTCTGGCAGACGACCAAAGCAAAGACAGCAAGCAAAGACGAGATCTTCAGTACAACCATAATGCCCGCCCTACAAGAGAGCGGTAGAGAGAAGGCATTGGCCGCTTTCCAGCACATCTCCATGACACAGACCCTTCCCTAAACTCTCCCTTCCTTGGCCATGCGCCACGGAAAGAGCAAACTGCCTGAAGCCATACATTTCGAGTAGGGCCAATAAAGCTAAACGAACTGCTTCCTGAAGAAGGGAAATCTCTTTTTCTGATTTGAAAAGGCGTTCAGCATTGGAAGCTTTAAAGACTTAGGTAGGTGCTGACCTGCAAATGGAGGGTGAACACCTTTAATTGGCAAGTCTTGCATGAATAGTCTAAAGCCAAAATGCCTTTAGTCTAAAAATGCTTATGATCGTGACTAAAGAAAAAGCTAGCAGACCTCTTATGAAACAGAGGGAAGGTTTTCTAGTAAGACGTTTAAAGTCAGGAAGTACAATATGGATCCCATTAAATTATTACTAACGCTATGGTTCTCATCACCTTGATTTTATAAGGCACCACCTAGGATGTCATCGGCGACTTGTATATCTCACAATTGTTTATCCAATTCATGTACTGAACTTCGGGCTCTCGTGCAAGAATAAAACTAGATCTTGCCTCAATAGAGGACATTCGTGAATAAATGAATACCAATTTAAGAAAAGGTTAGACATAAATAAAAGTGCAGGTTTGAAAATTCAGAATGTGCTTACCTTGAACTGAAGTTCTTCTTGAGTATCTGAAAGGTGGTGGAGGATTCGCTCACCTTCTACTTCTAAATGGTGCTGCGGTTCACTGTTGAGACCCAGTCTTTTATATCTGCCACCAGGGTGAGAGTGTGTAGGGTTTCGCCTGGTAGGCGCCAGCCAATGAAGGCACACGGCTGGCACTCAGTGGCCAATCCTCAAGGAGCATGAAACCATAGCGTCCCAATTACGTCATCTTCCAGTCCGAGTATATTCATTCACAAAAATGTGCCAGTCATTTAACCATCTGACAGGTTTATTTGCATTGATGTCATTGAGGGAAAAAAAATCACATTAGACGATTAATGAAAAGTAAGGGAAATTGTCTTGAGTCATTACTGATTTATACAGTGCTTCCTTCCTAAAAAAAAAAAAAAAAAAAAAAAAAAAAGGAACTGCCACTTTTCAGATGACAAGTTCAAGTGAAGTTTATGAACTGATTAGAAGCGACACCTATTGTAACCTTTCTCGCTGTTTCCCAAATGATCCATTAAGTAAGGTCGGTGTTCCTTTAAGAATAAACAACTCAGCGTCCACAAACTGAATTCACAGCTAGCGAGAGCACAAGCGGAGCCGCATTTGAACTCGGCTCCCTAAACCAATTAGAGTTTTGTAGACTTCTTTGTTTTCTGGGGAAATGTTGATTATTTCTTTTTGTTTAATGCAAAAAACGTAAGCAGTTTCACAGTATGGGCGCAGTCAGAAGTAAATTAAATCTTCACAAACTGTAATGTTAATAGCATAGAGAAAGATCCTTCAAAAGGCTGCATACAGGAAGTAGAAGGAGAAAACAGTGGGCGGGCGAGCTACACCTCTTAGTGGTTGAAATTAAAGGGCTTATATGGAGTGCAATATCTGTCCAGCACCTGGCTATGAGCGGCCCGGGCTGGGCTCCCTAAAACCACTAGGAAGGTTTATTCAGGTCCTGGGGAATTTTTGTGCAGGAAAAAACCGAATTAAAACCAGGTCACCGAGTGCATTGGAAACAGAAGGCGAGTCGACGATGAGAAGAACCTGCTCTTGGACAGAGCACACAGAAGAACATCAAATAGTCTGTCAGAGGCTGAAACTTATTTCGGCAAATAATTTTTCAGCCTGTTACTCCGTCAGAGCAAAAGTATCTGGACTGAGATAACTAGAACGCATAGGACGTGCTCTGCTTAGGGTATCTTCACTGTCCATTTCGTCTTCCATTAAAGTTAGCCATTAAAGGTTTTATTATTGCTGCCGGGGATATCTTTAGATCTTCCTAAATTGCACTCAGCCAAGAGTGTTACTGAACTCAACTGCTTGCTATTACTGCAAGGAAAACCGGAGCGATCTCAGAAACCAGTAAGCTCCTCGGCCCCACACCGTGAATAAGCAAAGTTCAATGAAGGGTGGTTTGCATCTGATGTCGAGCCATACTGCATTGCAGACAAAACCATGAGATCTAAAATCTAAAATCCAAGGGCTTGCATCTATATACCAACAGCAAGTCACCCTCTAGGTCTGGTTGCTTCGAGCACGTTCACTTGCCCTACTACACCCATAGTTGAAATATGGCTGGAAGGAAGAGAAAAAGCCCGATATTTTGGCAAAACGGTTAAGGGAAAGGGTGTGCATGCTAAAAAATAAAAAGGAGATAAAAGGTATTGGGCTGTGGCTATTCATAGCCTTGTAAAAATGGCGAGGTGCGCTCGCTTCTTCGGTCAGCCGGGGATGCTCTCCCCAGTCTTGAAGGGCCCGGATCTCTTTCCTGCCCGTCACAGCTTTCTAGATACTTACAAATTTGTATCCTGTGATAAATTTAAATGGATTTTACCAGCTGGTAATTTATTCGTAACTCAAAGTTTATTGGGCCTTTTGCATTATAGTGCTTCAGAGACATCGCAGTCATTTGAGATATCCTCGCTAGGGGCTACGACCGTACGGGGTTGAGAACCACGTGAAGTCAGGGACATTGCATCACATAACCAGGCATTTCAAAGTCTGGGGACACCCCAATGAACATATGTTTTCCAAGGCCGCGGTCCGGTGTTTGCATTGTAAATTCGTCTCCTATAATTCAATGAATGCCCTCATATCTGTGTTCCCTCTCCAGTCTTCTGTGTAAACGTTTCTCCATGACCATCCGTTCCCACACCCTCTAGTCACCCTTCTTCCAAAATGAAGCCAGATACAGGTTCCCACTTCTACCAAGTCCACAGTTACTGAAGCTAACTAATTATGTTTCACTTTCCCCCCAACATTTTGCATAGATGGGAAGAAGTGAGACCTGGATCTTACATTCCTTCCAGCAAAGGGGAGAATGTGGTACTTTAATATTTAAATAAGGTCGGAATGTTCCCGGGAAATACTAAAGATCTAGAATGGTCTTTGGTGCCTGTAAAACTCTGCTTCAGTTGAGTTGGTCTGCATAAATCCATTCATTTTGTCTCTAATCAGTTACAATAGAGATTGCTCCCTCCATGCAAACCAATTGCTTTCCTTTTCCTTGATATTATAGTTTTAAGCATGTAGGACTGCAGATGAATACGGAGCCAAGACAATTATGAGAGAGAATATCTTCTCACATCTAATATTCAATCACCAGGAATCAAATACTAAAATTACTTATTAAAGTGTTTCTATTAAGAGCCTAATTCATTAAATCCCGCCCCCCCCCCCCCCCGAAACCCCCTTTACTGAATAAAGTCCTAAATGGACTAGGAAAATATGGATGGGCGGCAAGGGTCAAAGCATCCAATACGAATGCAATCTTCCTTGGGTTATAAAACTCAATAAAAGGTTTTGCCTCTGTGCTTTAAGACGTTAAATCCAATAAAAGCAAACAGGGCACTAAATGTTAAATACCGTTTTGAGACCACATAGGCACCATGGCTATTACAAATAATTCGGATTAGCATCCTCTTTTCAGATCCAAGCTATCTAATCCCGGTTTGCTTTTATTTCCTGACTGATTTTGCCACTTACATAGACCACTTGAACTCGAATTTTGTTATTACAATATTAAGCTAATTAGAGGTAACTTGGGAAGGGAATAAACATTAGATGTCTATTGAACGTAATTTTCTGATAACTTGTATGGAAACAAACACAAACGTACTTTGTAAATGTTTGCACGTTATAAAAGGCCAAAACTCGAATTAGCAAAGAGGGAATGAGCAAACAGCAGAATTGCCAAGACTACTTTTTGTTTTTAGAGAGGACCGTGATTTACAGACGCTCTGTCAGTGTGGATTAAGAGCCACTTCATTAAGTGGGAGGGGAGAAAAGACTGATCTAAGCGCAGTTTAGCTGCCGGACCACTTGTAAGTGCTGCTAAAAGGAGGCTCGAGTGTCCGTCCCTTCCGCTCCTCTTCCCCGGGCCGGGGGAGACTCCTCGGAAAGAATTCAGCCGGAAAGGGGCTCGGAGCAGGGCTGCTGGAAAGCTTTCTGTTTGCGTCACGCTAATAAATCGCAGGGCGGCTGAGTGGTCCGGGATAGGCGAGAACCCTGTGCTTAAGTTAAAAGCCTTTGCTGCGCGCACTAGATTTCAATGTGAGCAAACAAGATTTGCAGCAAACCGCAAACACTTAGGGCTAATTATCTAGCAGCAGGTGGGCGGTGCACTCGGCCAAGAGGATAGGAAACGGGTCCCTCCTGCTCTCTTTCTGCCATCTGTTCAGAAGGTAGCCCCTCTTTTCCTCCCCAATAGTAGCAAACTCCTTTACTAGCCAGGGAGGAGTCAGTGTCCCCCCTTCTCACAGCTCAGCATCGAGCCTCTCTGCAGGGGTACGGGTCAGCCTGAAGTCGAAATGCCCTCGTTTGATGGAAGGAAGCGATAAATCAGCCTCTTGGCCTCTTAGCATTGAAGCTAAAAAGCTTTTTCATAGTACCCCAGAGATGCTGGAAGCGCTCCAGTCTTTCAATGCTGCAAGTTTCCCTCCTTACAGAAGTCAATATCCTCCAAATGGATGATTAGAACTGACCACCCTGGACGTCATTACAAGCTAAAACGATCAAGATGACTTTGTTTATCTTAATCTACCAGGATTTCCTGCCAAGGGAAAATAAGGAGCAGGCAAGGGTTTGCTTCTGCTTCTGCAATCGAACCCGAGGCAATAAAAAGATCATTGCTGGCCACCCGGGAATGTGGTCATTTTAAATCTTTTTTTTTATTATTTCCAGTGGAGCTGTGTAGTGTATCGCGAAAGTAAAGGAGCTCGGCAACTCTGACTTCCAGGTGACTCAGTTAGTGAACGTTTTTCGCAGCTCTAACAGAAGTTACCACAGTGTGGTTTGGTCTTGGAAAACGCTGCATTCGTATAGATTACTTTCTGATTGATCTACCACGTACGGATTTCGGTTCGCTTGGTCTGTGCCTCCCTTAGGGGACTTCAGAAATGAAGTGATCTACTACTACTATCATTTATAAAGCGCTACAAGGCGTACCCAGCGCTGTACAAACACATCAAAAGACAGTCTCTGCTCGTAGGGCTTACAGTCTAGTTAAGACAGACACTACATAACATCTGAACACTGATACAATTTTAAGGTCTCTTTTCAGTAGCAGTTTACTGAGCATCAGATTAACAAAATCAAAGATTCAAATGCACCTTTCCCTAAAGCTAGGCTACATCGGCGACTGGCCATTTGGTGACGGATCCGTTCAAGATGTAGCTTCTGCGAGCTCCTGTTCCCACGGCCATCCGCACAAATAAGTCGCCGCTAAAAAATTCATGCGTCTAACTCAGTAACATCACTGCGGGGTATCGGGTGGCGCGGAGGAAATGGACCCAAAGTTCGACAGGAACCCCCTAATCTGCTCAACACCTTTCCTAGATCGGGGATTTGTTAGCCGTTTCTGGAGTACCTATGGGTGCGCCCGTTCCAAGAGGATCCCGAGAAGGGCGAATTATTTTTGGATCCACAGATGGGCGGTGTCTTTGCGAAAGGAACCTCTTGTATAGTTAGGGAAAGTTTCAGCCATTTATTCTAGAAGGTTAAAAAAGGCGCTGTTATAAGTCAAACAGGATTAGAATACTTTCTTTGAAAAGATGTTCAATGCCGTTTCTGTTTTCTTACTAACAGAAGTCCTGATCTGCATCTGAACAGACTGGTTGCCAAAGGTTTAGCTATTGCAGCTGACCTAGACGTGGTCGAGGCTTATTTGGGTTCCCACATTCTGGGGGAGGGGGATGGGAGCAATATAAGTCTCTATGGTCATTATTCGACTCGTTAATATTATAATATCTCGTTAAGCTCACAGTCCATAAAACCTCCGCAATAGACTAATTCGATCATTAGATATACCCACGTTTGCCCCTCTGTTAAACGACACCACAATTTCTCTGATCACCAATCTTCACTATTTGGGGGTTACTCTAGATTCACAACTTTCTTTCCATGGCCAATGAGCACGGTAGTTAAGAGCTCCTTTCTGGCTCTGCGTAGCATACAATCTATTCACGTCTTCCTCTCCCCTGCAGCTCTCACCACTGATTCTTACAGTGGTCATATCATGCCTTGACTACTGTAACATCACCTTCTCCAGCCTGCCTAGTTACCAGATCAAAAGATTGCAAAACATCCAGGACACTGCAGCCCCGTTACTTGCTCATGCCATTAAGTTTAATCATGTCACCCCACTTTTATACCATTTTCACTGGCTTCCTATCCAGTCTTGTTGACCCACAAAGTCTTTTACACTGGTTCCCTGGCCTATCTCTCATCTCCCATCAATCCCTATGCACACACCCACATACTGCCTTCTGTACACACTAACCACACTCAGCCTTCTTTCTCTTGGCCCCTCAGTTATGGAATGGCTTACCCTTCAATTTGCACCCCTAATCCTCATTCAAGAAGTTTATTATTGTTGTTAAGTGCCTTCGAGTCAGTGTCATGGACAACGTTCCCTCTAATTTTCTGTAGGCTGTGCGCGCATAAAATATCAGCTGTGCAGCTTTTGAAGGAAGGTTAAATTTTTGTGCGCTACATAACGGCACTCGGAGTTATATTAAAATTTGACTACACGTCAGAATACAGTATGTACACCACATTGATTGCACTAGAAAATATTTTAGAACTTGTGAAAAATGTAAATACACAACAACTTTTAAATTTTAAGACGTCTGTGTTTTCTATCAGAATCAGAACTGTAATTTTTGTGCGCTCTGTTATAAAGTATGTGCGCTCGCTCGGCGAGGTGTGTGCGCGCGCACACGCGCACAGCTTAGAGGGAACAGTGGTCATGGAGACCCTCTGGATAGTTGACCTAAACTGTGTTCGGTCTTCAGTCAGGCGGCTCGTTGTTGATAGAGTGACACCCATAGCTGCTGTTGTTATATCGATCCATCTCATTGCTGGCCTTCCTCTTTTGCACTGACCTTTTATCTTGCCAAGCATGATGTCTTTCTCTAATGATCTCTCTCTTTGCATGATGTGCCCAAAGTATGAAAGTCGAAGTCTTATCATCTGAGCTTCTAAAGAAAGCTTAGGTTTGATCTCCTCTAGTACTGACTGGTTTGTTCTTTGGACAGTCCATGGTATGTGCAGTATTCATCACCAGCACCATAATTCAAAGGCATCGATTTAGGTCTGCCATAAAAACCTCTTTGTTTCTGGAAGCCTTTGACAACTTTACTGGTTAATTCTGCCTGTTATCCCTTCAGTAGCATATGAGTTGTATAGTCTGTGTCCCCTCTTGTTCCCTGTGCAGCTCCCCCTCCCCGTCCCTTTCCTTTCCTCCCCCCCCCCCCCACCCCCGCCAGGTCTCTGATCCACTTTGTCACATGATTGTTGCTTTCCTATCTGGCTGTTGGACTTCCTTTCAACCCTATGGCCTTTTGACGTGTTTTATTGTAAACTGCTTTGATGTTTGAAGGGCGGTATATCAAATGACTAATAAACAATAATACCTTTTTGTAAACTAATTCATGTACCCTGCAGGCATTACATACCATATCAGGATGGAGGCATGCCTGGTTCACTGCCCAGTGGTACCACTTGTCATAGGTCACCTTGCTGGCTCTACCTTAAGCCAGCCCTGCCTATGTGGGCTTTATAACAGCTCAGGCTTTCTTGCCTAAGGTCACCCTGTAAAAATCTTTTGTCATCAGACACTTCAGCAGGAGAGAGATTTCCAGGACTATAGGTGATCAGCTCAAGGTTGCAAAACAGTATGATGAGAAAGGAGCCCAAGAACACAAAGGGGTGTTGGGATAGGTAATTCCCTTAGGCAAAAAAAACAGTGACAATAATCCTCTATGTAGGGCAAACTAGGGGGCCACCTAGTGTGGCAACCTCTGAGGTAGAAGCCAGCAAAGAGCAGGGCATTTATAGCTAAACAATAGATTTTGACAGCTAGGGTGGTATAAAGCTTAGTATTTGCCTAGAGTACCAACACCTTGAACCAACTCTGGGGCCGGCCCTGATATTGAGGCCTCCTACAGGGGCATGTTTATTAAAATGCAGCAATGCACCGCACATTAAGCCCCAAAACGTAGCACGGGGATGGCACTGGACTCATGTTAGCAAATGCAGGCATACCTGGCGTGTCCCCATGCAGTTAGCGCGGAGTGACATGGAACCCACGTTACGTTGCCACTATTACTGCAGGCATACTTAACACCACCTAATGAGCATGCACTAATGATGCCTGTGCTAAGCGCAATACGCATGCACCGCCCCTGAACCATCCCAACCTGCACTAAGTGTTTAGCGTGGGATTCTTAGCATGCCTGAAAATGTGGACCATGGTTAACAGTTACTGCGGTGCCCGCTAAACCCCATGCTAACCATTACAGCGTCAAATTCTTCCGACCCCAACTTCATAAGCATATAAAGCCAGAAATAGCGCTCAGCCTATTAATTTAAATAACATCTCTACTATGAATAGTCAGCAATGCTGAATCTGTAATGGCCACTGACCACTGCTGCTATTCTCCATTTAATGTAGTTGAAAATCACCACTCTCCAGATAATACAGCCACTGCACCCGCCCGTCACCCATCCACCACATAGACAGTAATGGAGCTCTTAGAGGGATTTACAGCCTGCCACTGTAGATCAGGACAGGACAGACAACACAGCAGCTAAGAACAAGGGATCTAGAAGGCAAAATAGCCAGGTGTGCCCTCCACATCCCCATAAATGCCTTCCAGAAAGGCTTCATTGGATCACCTACTGATAATTTTTTCATCATTATGAAATCATGCAAAGCTATCCTCAGTGGTGTGATAAAGGCTCTTTATTATCCACCCAATTTACTAGAATGTTTCTTAGCCACTAACCATGCTTTGTGTTAAAAAAAGTTATCTCATTCTTACTCTTATCCCTTCTCCCCACCCCAATATGAAAGAAAAAACTGTGGGGTCCAGTATTACCTGTACCCTGATACACCTTGCAAATATCCTTTTCTGCTAGCCGCATTATAATTCTATAATGTGTTTCTTGAAGAAGAGTATTCCACTTCGCTGTCCTGATGACCCTAGCAGAATTTTCCAATTACTGTTGCATCAAAGTCATGCCAAGTTCCCTATTCCATTTATCTACTATAGTAGCCAGATTAGTTGGTATAGTAACAACCATCTGTATGTAATACTGACATCAATACCCAGACTTCTGAGGCAACCAAAAAGCCATCCTCCAAATCCTCTGTGATCCCATCAGTAGACTTCCAATATAGCGTCACAGTTGAAGATAAGCATTAAAATCTCTAACTTCAACTTTATATCTAGTGCATAAATCATGAAAAAAATCCATAATACCAGAATCATCTAACACACGCCTAAGCAGCTACAGTAATACTTTGCTCCCACTGTGAGAACAGTGGATTGTGTCCCTTTGGGAAACCCCACATTACCTCAAGTGGCAGCCATCAAAATGCTGAAGAGTTGCACCTAATTTTCCACTGAGCCACCAACCAAGCCTTGCACAAGGAAGTAATTAATGGGTATGCTTTCCAATTATGCAGTAGCTGCCCTGCATAGCATGTAATACAAAAACTAAATTTACTGGGTGCAATAAGGATGCTTCCAACTTACTGGAAGGAAAATGTGATTGTCCAAGAATCCAATATCTAAAATGGCCCCTCTGGCATGCTGCACTATACATCCGCAAGTTTGGAACTCGCAGCCGATCTTTATCCCTGCAAGCCATCTTGCTTGTAAGGCCATTCTAGACTTATTGCCCTTCCACGGATCCTTATTAAGTCTCCAATTCTCTCTGCTTTAACCGCACTGACACCATTTGCAACATGTAAAGACATTTGGCTAAAAAGCATCATCTTAAAAAGAGTGATTCTTCTCAGTAAGGAAAGTAGAACAGTCCAGTTACAAAGAAGCTGCTGTGTGTCCTCTAGTAACGGTCTCACATTCTCCTGGTACAAGTCTTTCAATTTACTCAGTATCAATACACCTAGATTTTTCACTGTCTGATCGCCCATTTAAGTGAAGGGCCATGTTGCCACGATTCCTTAATACTGGGGAGGAGAGCAAGCATCTCCGACTTATAACTCAAACTGGAAAAAGTTCTGAAGGACTCAATCTCAATCAGAACAGTCCATAGTAAAGACATGGGGCTGGTAATATGAACCAAAATATTATCTGCATTTGGTCAGTGTGGAAGAAGCATGACTGACGAGGCTTCCCTTTGGGGTCTGCCACCACATTAAACTCTGGGCCCATCGCACGGGGCCCAGGTCCTCTCAGTAATCTGAACCAGCTGGCATGTATCACGGATAACACTTTCAGGGGCATGTTTACTGAAGGGTGTGCTATTAGCACACATTTGAGTTGCAAAACTAGTGCAGAGGCTCATGTTATCTTTTGGGGGCATGTGTGCCCGAACTCCTGCCATAAGCACATTGGGAACGCAATGCACAGCGCTAACTGGCATGTGGGTTCACCTACTACCACTGCTTGAGGTGGCATTGTGTACCCATGCTAATGGCAACATTCGCAGTTAGTATGCACCCATAACATCTGCATTAACCATGATGCACCATCAGTGCCTACATTACACCTCTAACCTGCCAGGTTCCCACCCAATCGTGTGTGTTCCCAGTTATTATAGGGTATTTACCATGGGGCCCTGCATTAAAAGTGTGGCAAACCCCAAATTAGCTATTAGTAATCATGCCCCTAGATATTTTAAACTCATTTATTTCAAGAATTTCCAATGCTAAACTATGTATATACTTATGGAAACCTGTTAATTACATTAAAACATTGTGAAGAGGAAGAATCCCATACCTTAATTTAAACTTGAGCAAACAAAAGTCAACTATAAAGACAAATGTCTCAACAAATATCAAAATATCCGGCACAGTGTCCTAAAACCCCACCTGATGTTATTACAGAATGATTGTCGTTATTTAGCACATATGCTTTACAGTAGCTTTGTTTTATGACAAATAAAAGCAACTCTTTGCACGAGGTTTTAAGAAGGCACAACTGGTGTATGATGATTCAAAATCTTAGATGCCCTAAATTGACTTTACTTCTTTATTGCTGCAGTTTTCCTCACATTTATTCGCCTTACAAACCAACAATACATAAAATTATATTCAAGTTCTAGTGTCACTTCTGCAAAAGCAACGCAAACTCCCTCCACTTCAAACGCTTTGTAAAGTAATACAAAACCCTTTAAAAAAGACACTCAGAACCTTACCATACCATATCAGTACTAACACCCAGGGCCCAAACAGCAACAACTTTGTCAATGGAACGGCAACACTGCAAATACTGTATTATACCAAACCCTATAACACCATCTATAGAGAAAACAGAACAGTGTGGACGTCTACAGATCTATAGCAGAATACTTCACCTCGACCACACACAAAGAACATAGACAGACAGACCTTCACCAAATATTGAATACATGCACATTTCCAAGCTTATATATTCCAGTCAATCAAAATTAAAAATAAAATGTATTTTTTGTACCTTTGCTGTCTGATCAATTTATTTTTCTAACTGGATTGATCCATTTTCCCTTTGTCTGTCTTTTCCTAAGATCTTTTCCACAATTTCTTTTTCCATATTCTGTTTCTTCTCTCTCCATTATTTTCCTGCCTTCTTTCCATCTCTGATAATGGCCTTTCCTTTTCATTTTTTTTATTCATTTCTGTAGTCTGCCTCTCTTTCCATCCACAGATAGATATTACTTCTCCATCCCACCTTCAAACTCCTTCCTTTCATCTACCTAACTGCTTTCTATAATTTCACTCTTAATTCCTTCTTGCACCCTCTTGTCTTTCACTCTTTCCCCATTACAACGCGGCTAGTTATATAACAGCAGTATTTTTTATATTTGGAAGAAGTCTCCTATGAAGATGTGGAAAGACATAAGTACTTCTGAATCTTTCAAGGTGTTAAAAGATTGTAGTCCTGACTACATGATGATCGTAGTTGGCTTTATTTTTGATGATCCAAGAACTGGATTTACTGTTGAACTGATTCAACCTAATTAAATGAATATGCATAGAGACTTCCAAGATATTTTTTAATCTAATCACTATCAATAAAGATTAAAAGGACTAATATTGATAGAAGCAGCTGTTTTATAGTGGCTTTTTGAAGACATTAAGTCCAACAAAATATAACGAATGAGTAGGTTGAGTGACTTAAACTACAGGATTTTCCATGTCACTTGTGGAATATTGTTCCTGTAAGGATCCAATAGACATTCCACAATAATTCTGAGCATGCACCGAAAGGTTTATTGAGCCAGGCAAGAGGAGGGCATGCTGGCATGTGCAGTAGCAGAAAACAGGAGGGAGGCAGAGGTGAGAGGAGTTGGGAATTCTGGAGATGGATCTGCAACATGAGAGAGGTATACACTAAAGCGACCGTACACATATCATTGACACTGCAGATTTAGTCTGAAATTGGAATGACACTTGCAATATTGCAGTCTAGCTGAGGGGACCTGGGCCAAAAACAGAGGGGCTGAGGCCCACCCCCTCCCCCTCCTCCCTCCCCCATGGCTAACACTCTGCTTCCCAATGCGGAGATATTTGTTAAAGCCTGAAGTGCTTAGATGCAAAAACAGGCTGATATGGTACTATAGACCAATATTAGATTGAGAAATGTGAATTAACTTTTTTCAGTCTTCAACCCAGGAGTTAAATTCCTAGTGTAAAGAAAATACATCGGTACATACTGAAGTACTCGAGTTTGGAATCCAAGTCTGGGACCTAGGGCTGGCCCAACCATTAGGCAATTTAGACAATCGCTTAGGGTGGCAACTTCTGGAAGGCAACAAAGCAGAGGGCATTCAAAGCTAAACAACAGATTATACGAGGAGATTAATTGCTGTTTATCTTCTACTTGATTTTGAAGAGACTGACTGCAAGAAGATATGGTTTTGCTAAGCTAAATACCTCTAACTTTTAAAAGTTTAATTAAAAAGGACACAACTGAAAGAAAGGCATGAAATGTAAAGTGTATGCCTTTTTCGGTAGTATCCGACAAAAATATAAGTGTTACTTTTTTGGTGATTTTTGTCTGCTTGCTGGTTATTTATCACCGAATTGGGTTTATTTTGGTTTGGTTAAACAACAGATTATGACAGCCCAGTGGGGAGAAAGGGGGGGTATGAGGCTTAAAGTTTGCCTAGGATGCCAACACATTGAACCAACTCTGGGGCCGGCCCTGCTGGGACTCACCCCTCCACCTATCCCTCCTTCCATTCATCAATCCATCTACCTACCCAATTACATATCCATCCTTGCACCCACCCCCACTGCTTACCTACCTGCTCATCTTAAAGTCCCACCATACCTACTTTTCCTGGCTGGCTGCTCCTTAATATCAGCCATTTTTAAAAATGGCGGGTGTTAAACAAAAGTCAGTGACATCAGCTGAACCACTGCCATTTTAATATTGTGAATGTTTTATTATACGCTCTATGGTGTGGTCTTGGTTAGATTTCTGGGTTATAAAAATGTAAATAAAATAAGTTGAAAAAGCTGTTCACCCAGGGGTTGTACATAGGGAGGACATGTCACTTTACTCATGGCTCAGTGCCACCTTTATTATGCCCCCTCCCTCCTCATTCCCAGTCCAAGACAACACGGTGTCCCTTAAGCCTTGTACCAGTACAGCCATGATAATTTCGAACCAAGATGAGATCTCCTCCTCCCAGGGGCTGTGGAAGGCCTTTTACTTTGGAGGGGCCCAAGCACTGCCTCAACTCCACCCCAAGCTCTGTCCTGTGGGCAAAGACCCATCCTGTTCTACCTGCAGGGATCTTTGCCACAATTGCGACTTTTCTTCTTCTGTCCACGGGGGATGGGATCCCTATAGGCAGCCTGCTGCCTGCCAGCCAGCCACAATCATGACAAAGACCCTTCCTGTTCTGCTTGCAGGGATCTGTCTGCAGCGGACAGAACAGGAAGGGTCTTTGCCATGATCGTGGCCAGCAGGCTTTCCACAGGGATCCCATCCCCCGCAGGCAAAAGAAGAAGACAAGCTGTGATCATGACAAAGACCCTTCCTGTTCTGCCCGCGGGGATCACATCTCTTGCAGGCAGACAGGAAGGGTCTTTGCTGTGATCGTGGCCTCTCTTCTTTTGCCTTTAGGGGGATGGGATTCCCATGGCCTGCTGCTTACTTGCTGCGATTTTTGGTGGGGCCAGAGCCCATGTGACCCACCCCTTTCTGACGCCTATGCCTCCTCCTCCTGCCATATAACTTCATTCTGTATGGCTTGTCACCCGTCCTTTACCAAGGCAAACAGATGGGTGTTCTCAGTGAACACTGCAGATGCAATCTCTCTCTTTGCCCACCACAGCACCCTTTCAGGCTGCTCTCTCTTGCCTCTCTGGTCAGGGAAACT
The DNA here is from genome assembly GCA_033557465.1 of Ichthyophis bannanicus. NCBI lineage: Eukaryota > Metazoa > Chordata > Amphibia > Gymnophiona > Ichthyophiidae > Ichthyophis > Ichthyophis bannanicus. The sequence goes on along the minus strand of CM066047.1, from coordinate 62,705,805 downwards.
AGGGGGTTACCTAAAGCGCCAGCACGCCAGAGGCACCATTGCCACCACTGTAGCACCTCTCCAGGGCCTGAAGCAGCAACGATGGCATAGTACATGCAGGGCGGTACTTACCTCTGGTCGTTAGCACTGCCCCCACGATTCTTCTTCCGCCTCCCTCCGATGCAGACTTCAAAACCAGAGGAAGTGTCAGAAGGGGACAGAAGAGGTATTGTCAAGACCAGGAACTGTGGGGGCAGTGCTGATGACTAGAGATAAGCACTGCCCCATGTTTACTGAGTTACTGCCACTGCTGCAGATTCTGGAGAGGGGTGGCGGCGGCAGGATGAAGGGGCCCACCTAGGGCACCTCCAATCCCTGCACTGGTCTTGCCTCTGGTGCATTTATGTTGCTCCCTATCTCCAGGAACAAGCAGGAATAAGTCTTCACATATGGCTACATCGGTACCGATGGAGCCTGCATGGGAATGCTCCCCAGCATCCAATCAGAAAGCTTTTGGGAGCATCCCTCGCGCCTGCGCGGTGACTTCCCGCCTTTCCCACTGCCTCTCCTCAGTTTTCGTTTTTCCGCGGAGCCAACAGGACGTCCTCCTGTCACCGCAGAAACTTTTTTCTTTAAAAATCCTTATTTTCTTGTTTTCTTGTGGTCGCGGCTGTCTTTCCCGCCGATACCGGTACCGCCGGTGCTTTATTATTTTCTTTTTCAAACTTCGAGAAATATTTCTCCTCAGTTTTTTATTTTAACTTTTTTGGGCCTACCAGGCCTTTCCAAAATGGAGCCTTCTTCCCCTAAGAAGTGCCTTCACTGTGGAAACTTAGGGGCATGTTTACTAAAATCCGCAAAATAGCGCGCCGCAAAATAGCGCACGGCAACGCGGCACTGAAACGTGCAGAAACACGTTTAAACGCCCCGCACATGTGCGTGTCACCCCCGCACAGGTACGCGGCTCACTAACGGGCCCCGTACAAGTGCGGGCCCGCAAATGTCCGATAGAGGCGTGGAACGGCGAAAGGAGGGCGGAGGAAGGCTCCGGAGGGGCGGAGGGACGGGGTCAATGGGTGGAGAGTGGGAGGGGAGAGGCTCCCCGCACAGTATCGGGCCCGAATGTGCATGTAAAAACTACCGCGAGTGAAACACTCGCGGGTAGAAAGCATTTAAAGGGAAGAGAAACCATTTCCGTCAGCAATGTACAGGAAAACCGGGGAAACCAGCAAAACGTGAGCAGTGTGATATATGTGCACAGCACAAAAGTGAAAATAAAAATAGAAAATGACCACAACAGAACTATTAAAAATAGTAATTCAGCTGGGGAACAGTTATAGTGATGGGCAAATACAGAAATCACACCCAGCAAAGCTCCAGAAAAAAGAAATGAAGTTTGGAAGGGTCTACTGAGAGGAGACTCTTCCAAAAAACATTTCCACGTGTTGGAGCTTTCCTGGGAGTGTTTGCTATGGTTGCCCATTAATATCACTGTTGCCCAGCGTGGTGATATTTTGTCCCACATTTCCCGTGGTCATTTCCGGGGTTTATGTGCACGTTTGTCACCAGACAGGGTGCATATGCCCACAGTAGAATTGCGTAGAGCAGGGTTTGTGACTCCATCCTGCCAGGCTTACTGCCTCCAGGGGCTGCACTGTCTCTGTGGCCAAAGTGTGGTACAGCGGACAGAGTCATTACCTCTAGGACCAGAGGGCAGAGGTTCAAAACCCAGCTGGGGCACCTGCCAGCCCAGTCCCTATATTTTACCCACCACTAAATAAAGATAGCGCAGACACCCCTGTATGCATGGGGAAAACACCCATATTTTACCCAACACCGCACACACACCACAACAATGGGCATTACCTACAGCCAAGTCCCCCAAATGCAGTCCCATACTGCCACATTGCAATCAGGTCAACTGCTTTTTCTGAGAGAAGTTCATGCCAGCATGTTGGCGGACAAGTACATGTGGTGCAGGGGGCAGTGGCTGCTAACCATAGAAGACAGAGGCCTAGCCATGTGCAGGCTGGCACAGTCCACTGCCAACAGACAGGTCCTGCCGGATCCACAGTCATGGACAGTCCAGGGAATCCAACCAATCTGTGGCTACACAGTGGTGCAGTGCACACAGACAGTGCATACAAGAACAGAAGGTCACAGGTTCAAAGCCCAGCTGGGGCTACTGCCAATCCTGCCCACATATTTTTCCCACAACTAAACAGTGATAGTAAGGACACACCTTTCATGGCGGGGACATATGCAATGGTAAGACATCTATCTTTTACCCCACTGAGCACAGACACCATGAACAGGGGCAGTACCTAGAGCAGAAGCACCCAAATGCAGTCCTGGTGGGCCACACACCAGTCAGGTTCCATGCTGACACTCATACAAATGCCTGTGCTGTATATCTATGCATCACCCCCATGGCATGTAGATGTAGCCCATGCATATTCATGAGGGATAGCAGGAAAACCCGAACAGTGTGATGCAAACCTGGACTGGAGTTGGGAATCTGTGCCGTAAAGCAGCGGCCATCAAGGGCAGACACACCCACACCCACAGGCCCCATTGGCCAATGTCTCCTGGAAAGGCAGAACATTGGACCGTGCATGCAGCACCCAAAACGAGCACTTGCATAACTTACCAATGTCACCCTACACCTGAGGTATACGGTACACAGCTCGGAGACGTTTGCTAGGAGCACAGGCAGGCAGTTATCCATACGTTACGTACATACTGCTAGTTGACCCCATCCAAACAATCTGTTAGGTGTTTGCGGGGCATGCTCCAGGCCTGGCCTCTGACGGTGCTTACCACCCTGGGGAGTGACCACCAGCTGTAATGCGTACCATATCCATGCCTTGCCGTGCTCAGGACCGGTTTGGTGGGCAAGGCTACTTACCCCCTCAATCGTAGCACCATGATGGCAGAGGTGTGGAAGTGTGTGTCTGTCTATACAGTGGGTGTTGGCTGCAAGCCCCTTCAACAGCCCGCACTGCCAGCACTGTTGCCAGTATTGGCCAGTCAATGTGCATAATGAGGTGCAAGGTACCATGGGTATAGCCAGGGCAGGGTGGCGTGGCCAGGATGCATCTGCACTGGGCATAGGGCCCTGGCAGGGACATTGGCTGGGATATTGCAGTGTCCGGCCACCACCTACACAGACAGGGTGGCCAAAGCATGTCCTTCTGGGGGATCACGCTCACCCTGACTGTGCAGTGACCACAGCATGGCTAGGCCCCCCCATAGTGCTGTATAGTAGTTCTCTCATGTGATAGATATGGGTTTCTCTTTGGGGCCCAGTCACTGCTTTATCTGCTTGCTGTGTATGCAGACAGCCTAGTTCTGGGTGCATGCATCTCCATTGGGAACATGCACTATGGACTAACCAGCAGACTGTTTGTAGCTGGTAAATGTCTTGCTATAATGGCTTGCAGGGTGCAGTGGCTGTTGGCTTGCTGCAGGGGAATGTCTGGTGGTGGATTGCAGCTTACCATACCCTGGGCTTATGTCTGTCTGCTATTGTGTTATGGCTGTGTATGGAGCTGCCTGCCTGGGGGGGGGGGGGGGGGTGGTGGTGTTCCTCAGCAGGACTGGGGTTGATGTTGCCCTCTACTGCCACCTTTGCAGGGAGGTAGAGTGTGGATCCCTTGATGGGGACCATGTTTGCCACTGGGGGGGGGGTGCCGCCTGATGGCGGCAGACAGGGATATCCATGGTGTTTGTGCAGAAACTAGCTATCTTACACATTAACACTGCTTTGGAACGCCCGCTTGGCCTCCATCAGCCATGGCAGGTGTTGTTGACCTGGTCCTGGCCACCTCATTGCACACTCAGGGTGAGCACAGTACCCGCACGATGTAACGGTGTGTGGCTACTCTGTGCCAGTAAAACACCCGGTCAGTGCTCCCTACTAGGCCAAGGTGCTGTGTGGGTGCACCCGGTCACTTCCCCCAACAGGGCCGAGGTGCTGTGGGGGTGCATTCCCCATCTTGTGTCCATCTGCGGACAGCTAATTTGCATGTGCAGTGCATCATGGGTACGGGTGGCCTAACCCTATCCTGTTGACACCAGCAGACTGTCTGTGAGGTGACGTGTAGGCTATCTGCAGCCAGCCAGGGGCCTGCTTACAGCTATGGAGCTGTAGCGCAATGGTTACATCACTGCCTGTGTAGCCAGAGGTCATGGGTTCAAACCCACAGTGGGGCCCTTTGGTAGGGCTGTCCACAGCTTTATTTTTATTTACTGTACATATGTCTATGCCGGCAAGACCACCCTCAGCATACTATACCCATTAGGTGCCTCTGAGGGTGCTTCATAGGGCGCCCTGTAGGCCACCTTATGGTTGCCATCCCTATAGGGTGCACTATACATTATCCTGTGTCGCAACATACATGCTGCCCTATAGGGGTCATTCAAGGGTGCCTTGGCGAACAGTGCACTGTAACATGTGCCTTATGGGCCGCCGTATGTTAACATGCTGGGAGAGTGCGTTTGCTAGTAGTGATAACAAAATAAAATTATACAGCCTCCTACAGCACTCCACAACATAATACATACTGCCTCAGCAGGCATTTTTCACTGGGCATTGTGAGGAGTTGAACCCCTGATCCCTGCACCATTGGTCAGTGTTTTAACCATTGTGCTGTGGCTCTGTTCCTGTGCTTGTGCATCAGCGCGCCGCCTTGTGCCTATCAGCGCGCCGCCTTCTGCCGCCCAAGGGGACCAGTGCGCCGCCTTCTGCTGCCCAAAAATAACTGTGCGCCGCCTTATGCCGCCCAAAAAGCACTGTGCGCCGCCTTCTGCCGCCCAAAAATAACTGTGCACCGCCTTATGCCGTTCCAAATTAATTTGCCTCCTAAAACAATGTTAATCATTACAGTTACTGCCTCAGCTGACCTTTGTCGTTGCGCACACTGGGGGATTGAACCCATGGCCCCTGCACCATTGGTCAGTGTCTTCACCGTTGTACCACGGCTCTGTTGTTTTGTATACTCAGCAGCGCGCCACTTTGCCTTTCCACGCGCTAATGTCGACCCCCGCACATTAGCGCGACGCACACACGTCCGGTTGCTTACTACCGTTTTTTTTCTATTTTCTGCCTGAACCGCCCACTCCTTATATGGCACAGGCACACTAGCACGGCCCCGCACGTTAGGAATGTTTAGTAAACATGCCCCTTAGTTTTCTTTTTAGACTCCAATGCTTGGTGTCTAACCTGTTTGGGTCCTGACCCTTTTTCCCCTGATACCTCAGGCTATATTATTGGGAGAAGACCTTCCCTTTTTCGAGTTTCCCTCGATGCCGTTTTTCCTCCTGAGGTGAGGACACCGGTTTATTCTTCTCTCCAGGATCAGGTAGCCCAAAAACAGTCTGTTAAGACTAGCCAATTCTTGAAGGGTAAGTCTCATGCCCAGCATGATGACGGCTCCGGCCTTACCCTCAAGACCTCATTGGCAATAAAACCCCGGCGGGAGTCTTCGGGCTCCAAAGCATTTAGGGGGTTTCAGGTTGTTCCTGGGGCTCAACCCTCACAGAACATACCTGAGCCGTGCCAGGGGGTGGTATCCGCTTCGAGCGGTACCGATAACCCGGCACCGGCATCGGTGTCGAGTGCTGCACTCTTCACCAGGGATCGTCATCTGGTGTCCTCGGTACTTTCGGGGCCGATCGATACGACCCAGATTGACTTTCCTATATCCCAGCCATGCTCGGGGTTGGTACCGGCTTCGAGCGGCTTCGAGCGGTACCGATACCCCGGCATCGGCATCGGTGTCGAGTGTTCCACTCTTCACCTGGGATCGTCATCTGGTATCCTCGGTACCTTCGAGGCCGATCGATATGACCCAGATTGACTGTCCTGTATCTTCGCCATGCTCGGGGTTGGTATCGGCTTCGAGCGGTACCGATATCCCGACATCGGCGCCGGTGTCGAGTGTTCCTCTCTTCACCGGGCATCGTCTTCGGACGTCCTCGGTACCTTCGGTACCGATCGATGCGACTCCGATTAAGCTTCCTGTATCGGCATCGCCGATACCACAAACAATGTCGGTACTTTCTAGACATACATCGATAGACTCGCTCGCTTCGAAGCCGAGTCTGGAATCGATATCCAGTCTAGATGACTTGATACCGATGCGCTTCGGAACCGATCCATATCGTTTCCGGCTTCGCAGTACCGAGGATATTCACCAAGGCTCTTTGCTTACCTCGGTACCGCTTCAGCAGCCCCCGATTACTGCTTCATTGACATTATCGTCTCCGATACCGGTACCGGTGTCGGGGTCGATTCCTGCAGTTCCATCGGTGCCATCGATCCTTTCTATGCCTGGTTTGGAATCAATACCAGGCACTCACGATGCAGTACTAACTGCTTCAAATCAGAACTGTCAGGATCACTGTCCATCTAGCAGGATTCCTTTTCTGCACCAGTCCAGTATCTCTTCTGTTGCTCAAGCTGCTCCTTCAACCTCAGTTTGCCCAGGATTAGTTCCTATTGGAAATCCTTCTTTTCAGAAGTTTCTCCTTGACATGGCAACCTTTCTTGCCATTCCTATTCCTGGTTTTTCTCTTGACCAAGATCCTGTAGAAAAGGAGAATATAATGCTTCCTTTACATCATTCTTTACAGGATCTTCTTCTGAGGATATGGGAATCACCCTTAAAGGTTCCTTTGCCTTCTACAGCCATTAACGTTCTGTACCAGGTACCTCCCTCTCCAGGGTTTCAGAAAAACCAACTTCCACATCATTCCATGGTAGTGGAATCAGCATTGAGGAAGGTAAGAAGTAAGAAGAAGCATTCTTCTTATCCGCCAGGTCGTGCATCTAAAGCACTTGATGCCTTTGGACGTCAAACCTTCCAAACTTCTATGCTGGCTTCAAGAATTATTTCATATATTTTCTATATGAGTCTGACACTTCAGGAGGTCACAGAGAAATTATCTCTTTTGTCTCCTTTTTTGTCAGAACCTAAGGCCTCTGACTATTCCTTGCTTCTTAATCATAGCAGGAATATCTCTTGGTTCCTTTCTCGTGCTTCTCTAGACTCTTTTGAGTCTGTTAGCAGATCCTCTGCTATTGCCATTGGAGCACGTCGTACAGCCTGGCTGCAGGCTTCAGACTTGAGCAGATGGGCACAACATACACTGGGTAATTTTCCTTGTACTGGAGAAAATCTCTTCAATAGAGAGGCTTTACGTCAGGTTGCTCATTGCTCCACTGACTTTCCTAGTTCTGGAAACCGTCCTAAGCCTTCTTTTTCCCCAGGACGTAGGAAATGTCCTACCAAACCTTCTTTCCCTAAGAAAAGAAAGTTTCACCCTTCTTCTGCCCATCCTCCAGATGTACCCAAGCAAGGGACATCTCATCCTAGTCTGAAGTCTCCAGACTCTAACCAGGCTAATCTTAGCCAGCAACCATAGGTTCCGGTATGTTGCAATTCTACAGTTAACTTCTTCTTATCAGAAGTTATTCTTCAAACTCTACACTGGTTTTTCCTTTTCAGTATGTTAAGTTCTTAGGATTTTTGTCCATGGGTTACAGAATTCTCCCTTTCTTTTTATCATAAAGGGAGATTACAATTATCCCATGATAGTTTCTGTCCCCACATGGACATTTTTTCCTTTAGCTGACTTACCATATAGTACGTCACCTTCCAAACCCCTCTCTTCCAGGATTTCCCCTGCTCGAGTTGGTACCATACTGAAACACTTCTCTTCTTTCTAGTGTAGATTTTCTACTATCCTTCAATGCATGCTCTGAACAACTCATCAGACAGGGACGGAAATATCTCCGCTCCCTCTGTCTGTTTTTCTCCCTGTTTTTATACAGGGAGATCCCCTCTTCTCTTTTGTTCAGTTGCTGCACATACAGAAGTTCCAGTGCTTACTTTAATGTTTCTTGCAAGCTACTTTCATTATCTTGCATAATACTACTCACTGCAGGTTATCTTCTTCTAGTCATATCCTTACCTAGGATGTGGCAGCACATCTGACTGCTGTCAGTTATCTCATAATTTTCCTGCACTATGCTCTCTGCAATCTTCAGAGAAGCTTTCTACTATGGGTCCTTGCTGTAGAGCATTGAACTTTGTCTCTGAGGGTTTTTCCATATAATAGAAAAAGCTTATATAGTCATTCCATGGCTATGTAGGTTCTTTCTACCCTCTTGTCTCCTATTGTGATACAGAAGACAAGCTTTTTATGCTGAATGTCCATGGAGTTCCCAATCTGGCAGGAATCTACCCCTTTTTTCCTTACAGCTTGGCATCTTTCTACTCCACTTGGATAACGCATACTCTTTTATTATACATGATACCTTTGAGTCCCTTAGCTGGGTCATCCAGGTATTTTAGTCTATGCGTTTCCTTGTCCTTGTCCATATCCTTGTCCAGGTACTACTGACGTGCTCTTACCAGACTGCTATTATCCTCTGTTTTTCACGCAACCATACTGAAATACATTCCTGCACCACGGAAATAGATTCTCTATATATCTTCAGGTGGTTTTTACCCCCTTATTATTAGATGAATCTTTTCCCATCACATTCCCCATGTGAATGTTTTGGTGGGGCTCCGTTGCAGGCATATATCCTCAGACTTATAACCATACATATTTTTATAATCTGTGTGGGCATAAGCCATGCCCATCTATATCTATATCTATTTATCTATCTATCTATCTATATATATCTATATCTATATATATATATATATATATATATATATATATATATTGTGACAAGGCAGAGGTTGCAGAACCTAAAAATAGGGGTTTAAAACACTTTTTGTCCTCAGAAGCTGTCAGTAAACCAGGTCAGGAAAGGGTTAAGGATTCAGCCCTGAAAGCTGTTCTGCACAGGAAAGCAGAAAGAGAGCCACACCCTAGCTTCAGGCAAACCCAGGGAGCTGACGTGGGAGGAAAAGGGGCGGAGTCACACCTGATAGGGCAGCCCTGTTCACATAACCAGGAAGTAACTGTTAGTCAAGGAGGACGAGAACAAGAACTGGAAAAAGAAAGAGAGGAGGAACGAGAGAAGGAGTTGCTCCAGAAAGAGTTCCAGGAGCAGCAAGGAGAAAGAGAGCAGTTCCAGGAAGGTCCAGGAGAGTCAGATCCAGGGAGAGATCTGGGGACCAGGAGAAGCAAAGCCAAGAGCAACCGATACCCGGTTGGCACAAGGTGCTTGGGGAGTTGCTGGCCAGACTGCAGAGAGACAGCCAGGTCTCAGGAGTGCCGTCTGAAAAAGCTTCCAGGAAGGAACTACCGTGAGCTGCACAGCAAACAAAAACAGGTCAGAGACTATTTTAAACCTCAGGGGAAAAGGTCAGATACCTTGCCTGGAAGGGATAGGAGTAGTTCTCTGGAATCTTCTCTCAAAGCCAGAATTATAAAGGAGAGATTGGGAAGAGAGAAAGTCCCATTCAAAAAACTGCAAAAGTTTTCATACTACAGAGAAAGTGACAGGAGCTCTCAGGGCCGGATTTACCTTGAGTGAGGCCCTACGCCAACAAAAATTGTGGGCCCCCAGCAGGGGCGGCCCAAGGGGGGTGTGGGCCTCATTTGCATAAGGGGCCTCATTTGCATAAATATTTGCATAATGTTACCATATACTAACTTTTAGTAAACGTGCCTCTTAATGAGTGTATGGATAAAGAAAGACTAAAAGATTTCTACATTACTATAATCCAGTGCCAACTGCCAGACACATTAGGAACTACTACAAACACTGCCCATTTAGAACCCATAGCAAACCCGCCGTATCCTAACAGCACTACCAGGACTCACAAAGCACCATACTCTACCAATCAAAAGGCAACACTGCAAATATTAAACCAATACATTTCAGAGAACAACAATACATGACCTACTGGGGAAAGAGAACAAGTGGCAATGTCAAATAGGAATTATATAAACAGAACACCTCAGCTCAGTTACACATGCAGAACATAGACCATCACCAAACAAGTAATCACATTTTCGAAACAGGAAGACAATAATTAAACTGGGAATCCCAAAAGCCAAACTTGGAATGTACAACACTGTACAAATAAAACTATACATTAATTTGCTCTTGTACTAAACAAAGCGCAGACGTTAATGATGCACATTTACCAGAGCTGACATATTCCAATTAATAAATTCAAAATAAAGAGATATTTTTTCTACCTTTTGTGCATTTTTTTCAGCTGCAATTGCTCCAGCCACTTTCTTCTGGTTACTTCGTGTCTTCTGCTAACTGCTAACTCTCCATCGTCTGCTGTCCATTTGTCCTTTCTTCTCTCTTCTAGTTTTTTCCATTCTCTCTCTACATCTGCTTTAACATACTAATCTTTCTCCTTTTGCTCTTTCCTCATTCCTATTTTATCCACTCAAATTTTACCCCTCCATCCTCAATCCCCACTTACTCTCCCAATACCCGGCCAATTGTAGATTTTTTATCCCTCCCACACAAAATATTTTTCCCTTCTCCATTTTACTCTTCCAGCCCCATCCCATTCTAATCCTCCCCCAACATCAGCTCCCTTCTAGTTCCAGCCTCACCCAGCATCCATTCCCTTCTAGTCCCTGCATCAGCCCATTTCCAGTCCTAGCCACCCATCAGCCCATTTCCAGTCCTAGCAACCCCCCAACCCAATACCAGTCCTAGCCCCCCATCAACCCACTTACAGTCCTAACCCCCCATCACCCCATTTTCAGTTTAAGCCCCCCCTATAACCCATTACCAGTCCTAACCCCCCATCAGCCCACTTCCAGTCCTAACCCCATCAACCCATTTCCAGTCAGCCCCCCATAGCCCATTGCCAGTCCTAACCCCCCATCAGCCCACTTCCAGTCCTAACCCCATCAACCCATTTCCAGTCAGCCCCCCATAGGCCATTGCCAGTCCTAACCCCCCCCATCAGCCCACAGCCCATTACCAGTCCTAACCCCATCAGCCCACCTCCAGTCTTAACCCCCCCAGCCCATTTCCAGTCCTAGCCCCCCATAGCCCATTACCAGACAGCCCCCATCAGCCCACAGCCCATTACCAGTCTTAACCCCCCCCAAAGCCCATTACCAGTTCTAAACCCCCCCAACAGCCCATTATCAGTCCTAACCCCATCAGCCCACCTCCAGTCTTAACCCCCCCAGCCCATTTCCAGTCCTAGCCCCCCCCATAGCCCATTACCAGACAGCCCCCATCAGCCCACAGCCCATTACCAGTCTTAACCTCCCCCAAAGCCCATTACCAGTTCTAACCCCCCCCACAGCCCACAGCCCATTACCAGTCCTCACCTCATCAGCCCACCTCCAGCCTGAATCCCACAACCCAGTTCCAGTCCCAGCCCCCCCAATAGCCCATTACCAGTCCTACCCTCCCCTTCCCCCTCCCCCAGCCTAAAGTAAAATTTGATTTAAAAAAAAAACCTGCTGGCTGCCGCTGCGGGGCCCCCTCTGCTGCCGCGGCAGCATGGACTGACCCGCGGGGGCCCCCTCAGCAAGCTCGATCCCTCCGTGCCGGCTGTGAGAGGCGCGAAGGAAGACTGTCTCCCTCGCGTCTCTGTTAAGCCCGCAGGGGCTGATGGGAACTGTCCCATCAGCCCCTGCGGGCTTAACAGAGACGCGAAGGAGACAGTCTGCCATCGCGTCTCTCACAGCCTGCATGGAGGGAGGGAGGGAGGGAGGGATCGAGCTTGCTGAGGGGGCCCCCGCGGGTCAGTCCATGCTGCCGCGGCAGCAGAGGGGGCCCCGCGGCGGCAGCCAGCAGGGTTTTTTTTAAATTTTATTTTAAAAAAAAAGCCGAACTTGATCCTTTTTTGTGGGCCCTTCCCAGCTGTGGGCCCTACGCCATGGCGTACATGGCGTATACGTAAATCCGGCCCTGGGAGCTCTAGCTCTGAGTATAGCCCAGGTGCCTTTCAGCATGTTACTAATTGCAGGCAGCACAGACACGGGCACGAGTTAGACTCTGAAGAGCACGCTGTGTTAAAAGAACTAGTGAAGCAGTATCAAGGGAAATGTTTGCCTCTCAACCAGAAAGCATATACTAGGCAGACCAGAAGGAAGGTGAGCCCTTTTTGTGATGTTTTAAAAGGTGCTGGTGATTTGGAATCCTTGCAAGTGCCTAGGTATTTTAGAGATAACAAACGGAGGCAGCTTAAAGCACTAATTAAGCAGTGGCAGTCTGTAGACTCCTTTAACCCAGGTCTTAAGAACATATCAGACCCAGAGCTGGAGGATATGCAAATTGATGCACCATTAAGTGATAGCAGTGGATCAGCTATGGACTGTGGGGTTTGTTATAGGGAATGAAAGCCATATAAGTGTATCCTGTAAAAGGAGTGAAAGCTGTACAAAGATATCCTATAGAAGTGCTGAGAAAGCCTATTTGCTATAACCTGAGTTTCCACGGAGAAAGGCAGCGTTCTGCCTGTGGGAAACTCAAGCCTAATTAATTCAGCTGTGAAGAGAAGTACAAGGCTGTGAAAGTTTTCCTGTGTTTAAAGCATGTATATGAAAGCAATGCCAATGGAGAGAAACAGCTGTTGTATTTGAAGCTGAAGGAAGTTTGAAAGCTGAATGTTTTGCTTTGAGTTTGTACCTGAGAAGCATCAGGGGATTCTTGGACTTTTATTTGACACAATTGCGTAGCACCATCTTTTGTCTGTGTTTGGGGAAGTAGTTCACCAAACTCCTGTGCGGCAATAAAGTTATTGTTAAACCCACGGAAGCCTTTGCTGTATTTACTTGGACCACAACTACAACAGACACCAGGCTGCAGCACTTAGAAGGTTTATAAATATGTATTCACCTTTGCATCACATGCCAACCCCTCCTAGGCAACCGCCTATCTATACCAGAGGGTGCTGAAGTGTGACAGTATCTCACATATTAGACATATCTACACATATATATAGATATGTATGTATCTTCATGTATATATATATATATATATATATATATATATATATATATGTACCCATTGGGAGATGTCCATAGGACGATAGGTATTACCTACTACCTCCCTAACTGTCTGTGCTATAAAGCTTTTACCTTCTTAAGGGTCCAGACAGTCAACTTGCCTATTCTCATACGGCTCAGTAACTGGGAGCGGTTATACACACAATTACTGCTGTGACATCAACAGCTTCTATTTTTGTTATAGATCTCCCTATCTATGAAGTATCAAACTTCTATGTCTTCCTATCTCTTACCAGCTAGGAAAGACAGTGTACATCTTCAGTATTTATGAGTACACTTCTGTTTTCCTTGGGAATAGGGTTTTTTTCCATACCCTCTCTTCCCTTCCGGACTGGGCTAATTCTCCAGATCGGTCAGTCTTCTTCTTTTAGTCCTCAATGATAATAACTCTGTACCTAAAAGAGTTCTCAGCTTTTTCCCATAAAGCTTTACATTGAAGACCTGCTGTTCTTCTCCTGCCCCAGTTGACACCTGGGTCACCTGCCCATTCCAGATTTGGAACTTCATCCTCACTGCTGTGAAGTTACCTTGAAGATTCCGCTACTGCATCTACAGTACACTCCATCACAGTTCTACTTCCTACAATCCAGTAGGTAAGTCCTATGTTGTACTGGTTCATTAAATATTTTAATGATACTTGACACATTCTAAAGACTCATCTCTCCTGTAGTCTTTAGATTTGCTGTTCCTTGCAGCTCTTCTCTATTCAACTCCTACCCCCCATCCCTCAGGGGATGCAGGGGATCCAGGTTTGGAAAATGCCGTCCTGTCCAGGGATACGCATTTTAGGGATTCTCCCCTGGCACCCACAGCTAGAGAGTCCCCATATGTGAAGACTCATTCCTGCTTGTTCCTGGAGATAGCACAGTTACTTACCTGTAACAAGTGATCTCTGGGAACAGCAGGAAAGTCTTCACAACCCACCCACCTCCCCTAGGAGTTGTATCTATCTATTTCCTTTCCTCTTTCTCTCCTTCTGTCTCAGCTATGAAACTCAACTGAGGAGAGGCAGTGGGAAAGGCGGGAAGTCAGCGCGCAGGCGCGAGGGATGCTCCCAAAAGCTTTCTGATTGGATGCTGGGGAGCATTCCCGTGCAGGCTCCGTCGGTACCGACGTACCCATATGTGAAGACTAATTCCTGCTGTTCCCAGAGATCACCTGTTACAGGTAAGTAACTGTGCTTTATCAACTGTCTACAAGCCAAATCAGGCCATAACATGCTATCCCGTGTCCGGAGGCCCCGCAAATTAGCATGAGACAGCTATCTGGCCATTTCTGCACACAGAAGAGGTCAAAGACAGAGAAAGACAGACAGAAGAGCATCAGGGGGATCATTTTATAAAAACCCACCTAGATTTCTGCACAAATGATGCACGTAAATCTAGGTATTTTACTCATATATACATATAAAAGGCCATTTACTGTATATTTGATGCGGTCACTATTCTGAAAGTCTGCATGATTGCACGTACTTTCACTGTGGGCATGTACTGGAATAGAGTGTGGGCAGAGCACAAAATTACATGCATAAATTAAAACATAACTATCGTTTATGCATGGACATTTTACACCGGCCACAGGGCTCGTATAAGTGCTCATGGCTTAAATTAATGCATGTTTTTGACCACCTATGCCTCTATTTGGCAATCTACTTCCAGTCACACTGCCAGGAAAACCCAGAAGCTGCTGGGTCGCCACTAGGAGTCAGCATTGACTCGAAGGCACACACTGCTTTGCATTTTGCCCCTATTTTATAAAATAAAGTATGCACGGATCTTACTTTATGAAATAGGCATGAAATACATGCATATAAATGTGGTTAATCTAGGTGTACATTATAAAATTACTCTCAGGGTGCTCTCTTCTACTTTACTACAAACACCTATAAATAGCAACAGTTCAGCTGACGTTAGTGGCTCTGGCTGAACAGCATGGAGGGGTCAGCCAGGAGAGGTTAATATAATGGGCTGGGGAGGGAGTAGATTAGTGTCTTATTTGGGGGGGGGAGGAAGAGATTAGCGAATGGATGGAGGACAATGAGGAGTCTGCGACTCTCTGGTATTGGGGCAGAGTTCCTCTGGTTCAAGATTCCCAGACTGGGAGAGACTCTGAATTTTTTTTTTTCTGCTTATTGAGAGAAGCCAAGTTGTAACATTACACAATTATCCAGTCATGCATCCGAACCTAAGCATTTCCATCGCAAGAATAAACAAAAGCCTCCCCCCATTCCCCCTTCCCCTCCCTACAGAAGGCTCAATGAGCAGACAAATAGTCCAAGAGTGGTTTCCAATGAATCTCAAATTGCTCCTCTTAATTTCTCTGAAGACCTGTTAAGAGTTCCATCAACACTACTTTCCGTAGCTTCTGCCTCCAAGCCAACAACTCCAGGGGGATGTGATGGTTTCCAATTCCAAGCTATTTCCCCCTAGGCTGCCATAACACAAGCCCTAATTGGTCTGGTCCACTGAGCTCTCAGTCCCTCTGGCCAAATATCCAACAGATAGAAGGCTGGATTCATACCCACATCCAGATCAAAAATGGTAGTGATATGGCCCCTAATCTGTCCCCAGTACTGCTCAATTTCAGGACACACCCACCACACATGAAACAGACTACCCAAGCCCCCTCAGCCTTACAACAATGGTCCAAGGTCTGTGGGAACATTTTATGCAGGTGCTCGGAGGTATACTACCATCTCATCACAATGTTATATGTATTTTCCCTTATGGCTACTGAGATAGCCAATTTCCCCATCCCCAGGCACACACTCTCCCACTCATTCTCATTCAACTTTAGCCAGGTTCGTCTCTCCTGCACTCATATAGCTAAATTTTTGTGTTCTACCAGCCTGTAGACTCCAGTACAGAAACTGAACCAAACCATGAGTGCGCTGGCACCCCAACCATAATGCTTCTAAATCATCATATCCCACTTCGTAGATTCTGTCAGTCATGCTGAGACCTGGAAGTACACAAAAAAATCCTGTGTCTGAAGCTGATGCTTCTCTTTCAGCACATCAGAAGTTTGCCGGATTCCGATCTGGCTTCAAGATCACAGATATGGCCACTTGTTTCATAGAAGGGGCAAGGGACCCAGGATATCAATGCTTGAACCAATACAAGCATTGTGGAACCTGTGTCCCTTGGGGAAACTGCTAGGTACATATGACCTAGATTGGCCACTGTTGGAAACAGAATACTGGGCTTGATGGACCTTGGTCTGACCCAGTATGGCATATCTTATGTTCTTATGTTCTCTTAACATTGCATTGCATACCCTCTGTAAAAGAAGGATGACTTTAGGAGCCAATCTCTTATAAAAGAGTCCTGTAAAGCCGTCTAACCCCAGTGATTTATTCAATGCTAAACCTTGAATCGCCCTCCCGCTCTCTTCTCCTATTTCCCCTTCTAGGTCCTTCCGCTCCTCCTCCCCAAACTTTACCATCTCCACTCCCTCCTCTAGGTAGGCCTTTATCCAATCCTGTGTGATCTCATTCTCCTCTTGATACAAAATTTTATAATACTGCACAAATATTTCCCTTATCTCCTCTGATTTAAAGAGGAGTTCATCTCCTGGTCCCTTCATCTTGACAATGACTGCCCGCTGCTCACGGGCTTTCAGTTTTCAAGCTAGCAAGGCCCCAGATTTGTTATTAAACTCATGATAATACTGGTTTACCTGCTGCAACTGATGAGCTATTAATTCCAGTTGCATTTCCCAATATTCCATTCTGGCTTTCTCCAGTTAACGCCTCATCCTGGGATCCTCCATTTGCTTAAGGGATTTCTCCAAAACCTCTATCTGTCACAGTAATTGCTTCACTTTCTCCTGTCTAATCCTCTTCTTCTGCACTGCCCACTGTAGCAGCCTCCCCGGGAGCATGGCCTTAAGGCCATCCCAGGGAATCCCTGTGCTCACCGACCCATTATCATTAGTCAACATATACTCATCTATGGCATCCTCCAGACCTTCTGAGTACTACTTTGTCCCACACATCAGACTATTATTGAGCCTCCAAAATGACAGATTCTGGGAGATTTTGCCCCCACAAAACTCCTCCCATAGAGGGGCATGATCCACCCATGTGATAGCCCCAGTTGTCGCCTCCTCCAGCCTTTGTACCCAGGCTGAGTCCCCTAACAAAAGATCAATCCTGCTATAGCTAGCATGTACTGGTGAGTAATAGATGTAGTCTTGTTCCAATGGGTGGGAAACCCTCCAAAGATTCGTCAATCCAAATCGCCTCATCCAGTTGTGAAGCACCTTTGTCTGCTGTTCCCGACTTGTCCCCACCCCCTCTCCCTGGGACCGATCCATCTGGGCATCCAGTACAATATTAAAATCTCTCCCTACTAATAGTGATTCCTGCACCTAGCCCTCTAGCCATTGAGCTAGGCCCTCCCAAAATGTCTTTTGGTTCTCATTCAGTCAATAAACATTCAGAAAGGAGACTACTTCGCCTTGTAGCTCCCCCCCAAACCAATAATATTCTCCCAACCCTCCCCCTTTCCAACCCCAAATTGAAAGGGTACATCCCCATGGATCAGAATCATAACCCTGCCTTTTTCTTATGGTTGCCATGTGCATTATAATAACCTTGTGTATATGCCTTAGGATTCAATAGCCTTTTGTCCTTCCGGAGGAAGTGGGTCTCCTGAAGGAAAGCCACCTGCCACTGGAAGGGCTGCAGGTCCCTATAAAGTAGCTACCGCTTCTGCAGAGTATTTAGGCAATGGACATTCATCGTGCTCACCCACAGCCCTGTAGCCATATCAAGAATCCCCTCTTGTATGTACCATTTGCCTTCTGCCTTCTATCCCTATGCCCCCCTCCCCCCATGTGAACACCAATCCCGCAGAACCCACTTCTGCACCTCCTACCACAAGGAAGGAGCCCCCCCTCAAATCATCCCGTTCCCCTTACTACCAACACCCCACTCCATTACTTCATTCGCTCCAAGCTTTCGGGCAACCCCAGCACACTCTCATTCACGTGGTCCTCTCCCCTTCCTAATCCCCCGAGCATCCTTATAGCATCCATTCTAAGTCACAGCAACAATACAGTAAACCTCTAAGCATCTGTAACCACATGTCCCCCTCCCATCTTGAGGTACATCATGGTACCAACAGTCCAATTTTCGGTCAATCAGTCCCCTTTAGGATCCTTCTAGGAACTGGTGTCCTGCTCCCTGCTCACTCCCTTTGAGAGCTGCTAAAGGCACTGACCTCTGTTTGGCATGCACTTTCAGCATGGTTGTTCATGCTCCAAGCACCCCATCTCTCTAGATGACGCTGGTGTGCATGGCACATTGGAGGCCCCTTCCTGCGACAGTCAAACCCATGCTTCTTACTCTGTACATACCTGCTGGGCACATCCATTAAGTTCAAATTGTAACCCGAACGGGAACAGCCACTAATAACAAATATTTATTTATTTATTTAATTTAACAAGATTTCTATACCGCCTTTCATAGTATCAAAGCAGTTTACATTACAACTTAAGCAGAACATTACAGAGAACTCATTTATAAACGTAGGAAGGGACGCATGCAGGACATGCTAAACGCATAACTTATTTACAGATGAAATATTAGGTATAAAATTATTTAGGTGTGTATTGTTACTGTGTGTATTTGAAGTCTTTTTTGAAGTGTTCTGAGAACAGGACAATTTTTAGATATTTCCTGAAGTCTTTAATGTCTTTGGTTGTCCTTATTTTCTCTGGCAAGGAGTTCCAGATGGTAGGTGCTGCAAGTGAGAGAGCCTTCTTTGATGTTGTCTTGTTGGTTTTGGTGAAAGAGCCAGGAGCTGCAACTGTTTCTCCTTTTTCTAATATGCCAGGACTCCCTGCAAGGCCCTGTGGCATTGTAGAGTGCTCGGAGCCAAGTCTTGGTAAATCCACAGCTCACAATTCTCCCACTTGAATTGGCACCTTTTAGTTGTGGCCCGCATGATCTGCTCTTTTTGCGCAAAGTGGGACAAGCAGGCCATTATGTCTCACCCAGCATACGGTGGGCCCGTTCTAGAATGATATTCTCAAAGTCTCCTTCCCCACCATCTCCCTGCAGAAGACTCCAGCAAACTGCTTTTACAACTTGAGAGGCCTGCTTGCACTGATCCTCCTCTGGTACACCATGGATCTGGATGTTGCATCAGCGAGATCAATGTTCTAGGTCCTCCATATTGTTTTTTAATTGCTCATGCTCCTTCTGAAAATGATGTAGGAGCTCTTGAGTTGTTCCTGTGGCCTCTTTCTGGTGGTACACATGTTCCTCAATAGCCTTGATTTGCTGCCCCAGATCTTGTATCTCTCCACATATCTCACCCAGCGTCTCCCATAGCTCCTCTTTAACAGAACTAATCTCCCAGCATATCTTTTGGAACCAGCATCAGATGTCCCCCCACATGCACTGACCCTCTGCCCTCTCTATTTCATCTTCTGTGTTGGTGCCAGACGCCCTGTTCCTGGACTCACCCTTCTGGCTGGCACTCACCTTACCCGCATAAAGAGACTTAAATCTCTCCGATCTTTTGCGCACGGACATCGTTGCTGGCATCAGTTACCTCAGATTAGATTGTACAAAGTTTTAAGTGTGGGGGTCTGCTAACAAATTGCTCTTAAACTGCACCAAATGAGAGCCTATTTCCTAGGCCGCCATCTTCCCCGGTGACATCACCTCCTCCCTCAACTCTGAATTTTTTTTTTAGTTAAGTTTAACTTCCACCTATGACCTCAAAATTAAAAATGTTATAAAGATGTTGTACTGGGGTAATCAAGGTAAGTGCCTCTATCCTTTTTAACTTATGCAGCACTTTGGAAGACTGTGTAGTACTAGCGCCTGGGCAGGTTCTAGCAGACCAGCTTGTGAAGCTGGCAGCAGAGGGTAACCATAATATACTGACTGCTTTTCCTTAGTGAAACTTTCGCCCAGTACCTCAGGCTTTCTTGACTCCTATTTTTTGCTCATTATCTTCCTAAAAACTGACATTTTCCAACATCTCACCCTGTTAGTCTGGTCACAAAAGTGCTCTTTTATAAACTTTGATGGGCTTAATTGTTGCTCTGATACCCATTATCTCCTGTTGAGTGTACGGAAGTAATTACCATAAAGAAAATTAGAGCCTCAATTAAGATAATGGAGTTGGTTGAGGTACCATAAGTGCATTTGGAGAATTTTTCTACCTTATTCTTACAATTTCATAGTTACATTCATCATGCACAAAACTTATGGTTTATGATTTATTGAGATTTGATATATTGCTCTTCGTACCGGCAGAGCAAGCACAATAAAATTAAAAAGTAAAACAAATCAAGAAAAGGAAAAGAGCATCAATAAAATGATAGGACAGTCAAGAAAAAGAGGAAGGAGGGGTGGGGCGGAATCAGGGTTGGGAGGCAGAATCTAATGTGACCAGTGGAAGGAAACCATGGGCGGACTTAAATTTGGGGTAAGAGAGCTCAAGGTTAAGGTCAGCGGGGAGGGAATTCCAGAGATTGGGACCTAAGAAATAGAACAAAGAGCGCTGAGTGGATTCAAAGAGGGCCGGTGATGGTGAGGAAAAATGAAGATGGTTCACATGGATTGATCAGAGGACTGGGGGAGGAGCCGAAGGGATAAGGTAGGAGGATAGGTAAGCGGGCGTGCCAGAGTGCATGATCTTGTGGGTGAGAGTGAGAAGCTTGAAGTGGACACGATGAGTGAGAGGGAGCCAGTGGGACTTAATGAGTAGAGGAGAAACATGATTGTATTTGGTGGTATGATGAAGTAACGAATAGCAGTGCTTTGTGCAGACTAAAGATGTTTACGTTGGTAATGGGGTAAGCCTGAGTAGATAACATTACAACAGTCTAACCGTGAGATAACCAAAGAATCAGGAAGAACAGACTGGATAGAACATATCTGATGGAGTGCAAAGAAGGACTGCTTTATGACAGCACTGACGTGATCATGAAAAGTAAGGGAAGTGTCCAAAATAACTGAGATATTTAAGAGAGGAGACCACAGGAATAGAAAAGTCATTTAGTGAAGGGGATAAGGGAGGAGGTGTGGAGGAACCCAAATGGTGGAGGTTTCTGAGGGATTAAGCTTTAGACAGTTAGAATGCATCCAGGATGCTACCAGAGAAAGACAAGACGGGAGTGAGATCTGGGGAAATAAGGTGAGTATGGAAAAACAGAAGGACGCCATCTGCATAAGAGTATGCAGACACACTCTACTACTGGATAAGGGTAGCCAAAGGAGCAAGAAAGACATTAAAGAGAAGAGGGGCCAGGATGAAACCTTGAGGGACACCACAGGAGAGGGGCAAGCAAGAGGATGATGAAACCTGAAAGGACACATAATAGGAGTGAGCCGTGAGGAAAGAATGAAACCAGTGTAAGACAGTCCCACGTAGACCGGCGGAAGAAAGTCGTGACAGGAGAAGCAGAGTGATTAACTAGATTGAAGGCACAGGAAAGGTCAAGAGAAACAGCCAGTGAAATATTACCCTTATCCAAAAGATTCCCATGTTTCGCTGAGTACAGATAGCAGGATGTTTTCCGTACGGTGGCCAGCTCAGAAACCAGACTGACTAGGGTGCAGGAAGTTAGTGTGTTCAAGATGGCGGGAAAGTTGAGCAAATACAAGTTTTTCAACAATTTTAGAAAGAAAGGAGAGGTTGGAGACTGGGCAGAAGTGGCTAGGGAGGGAAGGGTCAAGGGCAGGATTCTTTAGAAGGGGCAATCTATGGCAGTTTTCCAACACTGAGGGAAGACACCAGTGGACAAACTGTTACTGAACAGGGAAAGGGCATGGGAAGGAGTGCTAAAGAAGCCTCAGGGACCCAGAAGCACAGGTAGTTTTAGAAGAAGAGGTAATGGCCTTGGTAAGTGATATCATAGTGATAGGATTGAAAAGACACCAGGTGTGTGATAGGGTGAAATCAATGTAGATGTTACTTTCAGGAGCAGAAGAAGAAAGGGCCTGGGAAGAGGAATCCAGTCTAGGGGATGATGGGGGTCCAGAGGAGCAACATTCTGTTGCAACTGGTGGACTTTGTCATGGAAAAACGCAGCAAACTGCTCAGCTGTGAGGACTGTTGTGAGGGAGAGGAGGGATGGTGGGCACAGAAGGCGGGAGACAACTGAAAACAATTTCTTGGATTGATTGCTGGCGCTGGAGATAAGGTGACTGTAGTAGCATTTCTTGGCAGATGATAAAGCTGACTGGTAGAAAAAGTTAATATGCTGAAAGGTGGCAAGAGCAGATGGAGTGCGGAAACGATGCCTCAGGCACTCAGTTCTGTGGAGCTGGCAGCGAGAGAGGAGAAGACCGGGATGGTACCAAGGAATGTACAGAAATGTCTCAGGAAACAGAAAAACAATACAACCTGATACAGAAAGTATTCCAGATGCATATAAGAATCACAGAATTATCTGAATACCTCAGGTCTACAATTTACAAGAAGGGATCCAAGAAAAAATGAAAGAAAATAATGAAATATCATCATACCAAGAAAAATATGCAAACAACTGGACTCATGATATCAAATTATATCAGTGACAATCAGTTACCAATCTCAGGAGGCAGGAGGGTCTATCTGAGACTCATTTGCTATTAATAAAGGCCGTTAGTCAAGATGACTCAAAGAAAGCATATTTAACAGCTAGGTATTTCACCACACATTTACAAGGATATTTCAGAAAGTAAAGAGCCCCCAACTGTTTTCTACTCTTCTGAGTTCCCCTAGATATATCAAGAACTATCCTCACTACATAATTTGTAAAGGGAATCTCTTGATTTCTATAAAAATAAGTGAGGTTACCAGTCCTGATCGGAACTCAATGCCAAAGTCGCCATTAAAGTAGCTGGAACCACAGTCTTGGAGTCCAAACGAGAGGCTACATCGAAGACATCCATAGTTTTCATACTATCAGTTGCCCCATCATAGTTTTTTTTTTCAATATAGCAAATAATAAATCCCTGGTAAAGGTGGAATAGACTCCACAGGAACCTTCAATTAAATGCTTTGGGGTTTTTTTTAACATTTCCCTAGGGGAGACTAGTGGCATTCTAGGAAAATTAAAACCTGAAGTTTACAGTTCCTTATCGCATTGTCGAAAGCCTAAACCTTGCATCTCAAGATCATAAGAACATAAGATATGCCATACTGGGTCAGACCAAGGTCCATCAAGCCCAGTATCCTGTTTCCAACAGTGGCCAATCTAGGTCATACATACCTAGCAGTTTTCCCAAAAGACACAGGTTCCACAATGCTTGTATTAGGTCAAGCATTGATATCCTGGGTCCCTTTTTAATAATGGTTTATGGACCTTTTCTCCAGGAACTTGTCCAAACCTTTGTTAAACCCAGCTACACTAAGCCTTTACTACATCCTCCAGTAACAAATTCCAGACTTGGATTACACGTTGAGTGAAAAAATATTTTCTCTTATTTGTCTTAAATAGTTTACCCTGTAGCTTCATTGCATGTCCCCGAGTCTTTCTATATTCTGATAACGTAAACAATCGATCTACGTTTACCCGTTCCACTCCGTTCATTAATTTATAGACTTCTATCATACCTCCCCTCAGCCATCTCTTTTCCAGGTTAAAGAGCCCTAACCTTTTTAGCCTTTCTTCATAGGGGTATCCTTCCATCCCCTTTACCATTTTGGTGGCTCTTCTCTGAACCTTTTCTAAAATAGCTATATCCTTTCTAAGATACGGGGACCAGAATTGCACACAATATTCAAGGTGCGGTCGCACCATGGAACGATACAGAGGCATTATAATATCCTTTGTTTTATTTTCCATTCCTTTGCTTATGATACCTAGCATTCTATTTGCTCTCTTGGCTGCCGCTGCACACTGGGCGGAGGGTTTTAACATGTTGTCCACAATGACACCTAAATCTTTTTCCTGGGTGGTGGTTCCTAATGTGGAACCTTGTATCGTGTAACCATAGTTTGGGTTGTTCTTCCCTAGGTGCATAACTTTGCACTTGTCCACGTTAAATTTCATCTGCCATTTGGATGCCAAGTCTTTCAATATATCAAGATCCTCTTGCAATTTTCCACAATCCTCATGGGTTTTAACAACTTTAAATAGTTTTGTGTCATCTGCAAATTTGATAACCTCACTCGTTAGTCCCCTTTCCAGGTCATTTATGAATATGTCAAAAAGCAGCGGACCCAGCACAGATCCCTGGTCACTATTCACCTTTCTCCATTGGGAAAATTGGCCATTTAGCCCTACCCTCTGCTTTCTATTTATGCAATTTACAATTAAACATCAATCACAATGTTTACAGAAAAGATGTCAACTTGTAATACACATTCAGGAAAACTATAACATAAGAAAAAAGAAAATCAAGAGCATCATTAGTCCCCAAAATTGGGAAGTGGCAAAGATAACTACTGAAGGCAGGAAAACTCCTACAGTGACATAAGAAATAAGCATTCAATAAACCAGAACGCAACAGGGATTAGGACCATAAACTAAACAGATGGACAGCCCGCTAGGAGGGCGAAGATGTTACATAATGCATACTAATAAATGATGACAAATCTCCAGGTTGAAAGAAAACATATTTCTGAGACCTAAAAATAACAATACATTTACACGGAAATCTCAGCGAAAAGGAAGCCCCTAAATGGGTTACACCAGATTTTAATAAAAGAAAAGCTTTACGACGTTTCTGGGTTTCCCTTGAGATATCTGGAAAGATAGATATTTTCTTACCCATAAACAAATTGGCTCTCTTTCTATAAAACAATTTGAGGAGCCAATCCCTGTCTGAAGACAAAGCTAAGGATACTAACAAGGTGGAGGTTTTAATTTCATCCTCTTTAGAGGAACAAAGAACAGCAGAGACATTAAGAAAATCCATATCCAAGGATCCAAGCACAGTTTTACCTTCTTTTTTTACCCGAAGGCAAAAAGAATACTTTCTGTACAGGAGGAATCAAATCCGCAGGTACCATGAGGTATTCTTGAAGATATTTCTTGAATAATTCCTACGGCGCTACCTCAGAAACCACAGGAAAAGTAAGTAGCCGAAGATTAGAAGCCCTTGTAGCTTTTTCCAAAGATTCCAGCTTCATTTTCAATCCGATATTATCCTTCATTAAAGAGAAAGTAAGATCAGAAACTTGAGAAAGCTTCTGATCCGAAACATCAACTTTCTTCTTCACGCCCACCATGTCATCAGACAAATCAGACACTTGTCCCTCAAGTTTAGATATGGTAGAAGACGAGAGGGCCAATTGCTGAACTACCGCTTGAGAAAGCTGAGTGATAGCCTCCCAAATAGTCTCTAAAGTCACCACAGAAGGATGGGTAAGCGTAAAGGAAAATGGTGGCCCAGAAGGGGAAATATCCCTCTTATCAGAGTCAAAGCCCTTTACCGAGCCGGCTGTATCGCTCACCTCCGAAGCATGAAATTCTCCACGGGCACAATCAGCAGCCTTAGATACAGACAGCTGACCTCCAGCGCTATCTCTCGGAGCACCCCACTTCTGATCCTTCAACTCGTCCTGCACCAGGGGAGCTGGAGAACTGCGCCCCGAAGAAGCCTCTGAGGGGCTAGGAGCTGTCGGAGGGGAACGCCCATCAGGGGAGAGAGATACCTCAAAGGCAGAAGACGCCACACTTCCCTCCTGCGGCGCAAACAAGCCTGCTCTAATCTCCCCGATCTGGTCCACATTGAGCCGCACAAACTTGTCCATCGGACCCACAGCAGCAGGCGCCGGCTCCGTGAGAGGAGCCTTAGGCCTACCCTTCCGTTTCGGCATTAGGCTCAAACCCTCCCTGTCGCCCTGCTTTCTATCTTTTAACCAGTTCCTGATCCATAATAGTACACTGCCTCCTATCCCATGATGCTTTAGTTTTGCCAAAAGTCTCTGATAAGGGACCTTGTCAAAGGTTTTCTGAAAGTCCAAATACACTGTATCAACCGATTCACCTTTGTCTACATAGCTTCAAAAAAACATAACAGATTAGTAAGACAAGATCTTCCTTGTCTAAAGCCATGTTGGCTATCTCCCATTAAGCCATGACTATCTACATGTTTAGTAATTTTGTTCTTTATGATGGTTTCTACCATTTTTCCCAGTACTGACGTCAGGCTCACCGGTGTGTATTTTCGCGGATCACCCCTGGAACGCTTTTTAAAAATTGACATTATGTTGGCTATCCTCCAATCTTCAGGTATTACAGATGATTTTAATGATAGTTCACAGATTAGTAATAGCAGGTCTGCAATCTCATATTTCAGTTCTTTCAACACCCTTGGATGTATATCATCCGGTCCAGGTGATTTGCTACTCTTCAGTTTATCAAATAGTTGTAATACATCTTCCCGATGTATCGATATTTCCTTCAATTCTTCCACAGCTTTAAATAGCACTTCAGTCTTGGGTAACATCCCTACATCTTCCTCAGTAAAGACCGAAGCAAAGAATTCATTCAGTCTCTCCGCTATCGCCTTGTCGCCTCTTAGTGCCCCTTTAACCCCTCTATCATCTAATGGACCAACTGACTCTCTCAAAGGTCATATTAACTTTATTCAAGGATACATTTACATCTTGAACATGCTGTATTTTGGTTTGTAATCACCTATGATGGCATTAATATGGGCAACTTCCACGACATTGGTATCAATCTCATCAGCCCAACTAGACTCACGAAGATACTCTCATTCTAAATGTAACCTTCCAATTGTGCTTTCTAAATGTTGTTAAATACCCTCATGTTAAATGTTGTAAAGCACCCACATGTTAAATGTAACCCCAATTGTGATGTCATGTAACCACTTTGATTGTAGGATAAGGTGGTATACAAATCTGTCTAAATAAATAAATCGGCATTCTGTTGGACTTTGGCATTCAAAATAGTAATCTGAGAAGCAAGAGCTTTCCTGTGGTCCAAAACAGATTCCCAAATGGTTTCCAATGTTAGAAGACTTAAGTCATACTAAAGAGACTTCAGAAAGCATGGGAAAGTAAAAATCTGACTGAACTAGATCCTTTTAGGAGTCTCCAGCTGAAAACACTGCCCTTGTCTTCAAGTCACAGCTTGTACACATGCCAACGGCTGTGTTCCTTTCACCTCTCACTTTCTCACATACCTGGCTTCCGACTACTGCAGCAATCTCTGATAGTTCTTGCAAGAGATGTACACTGACAGCTCTTGCACTAGACCCTTACCCTTAGGCCAATGACACTGTGTCTTCCTCCTGCAACATCATAACCAAAGGCATCCAGGAGGCAGGGCTGCTACAAGGGAATGAAACACCCTAGGCAAACCTCATTCCCAGTGCCGCCCTGCTCCTCTCTCCGTGCCCATTGCCACCACATCCACCCCTCTCTGGGACGTACAGTGGTTGCGATACATTAAAAAGCCACCACAGTTACGTTCTCTTCTGGTGCCACAGTGCACGGACGGCATGCACCACAAGAAGAGGAGGTAACTCCGGTGCCATGGTGCCTTTTTAAATGTACTGCCGCTGCTGCATTCCCAGAGAGAGGCCGCAGTGGCAGCAATGGATGCCCTCCGACCACTGGTGCTCTAGGTGACCGTCTAGTTCGCCTACTGGATGCACTGGTCATGCCAGGAGACCTCCTGTCTGCAGCAGCGTGAGGAGGCTGTCGTGCATGTAAAAACAAAATTTATATCCCAAAGATTGTCACTGGTCCATCTGGTTATGGCATGAAATAGCTAAGACCGCTCCCGAGTCACTATCCTGGGGCACCAAATTCTACACAAAGAACATATGAATGGCTAAGGAGAGGCAAACTGAAACCTAAAGATGAGAGATTGATCGTTGCAGCCCAGGATGATGGAATATGGACAAGATGATTTACAGCGAGCATAGAGAAAACTGATAAACCAGACATATACAGATTGTGTAAGAAAGACCTGGAAATGGTTACTTAGTTCATTAGCCGGTTGTGAAGTTCTACACAGTAACATAGTATATGAGGGCAGATAAAAACCAGTATGGTCCATCTAATTTGCCCAGTAGAGTGGTTGTGCTGTAACTGCAGCTCTGAGCAGGTCACCCCCCTCTATTAAAAGATATTTAAGTTTGCTTTGATTTAATCCTCTTGCTATAAAGGGATCCACTGTGTCTGCCGCATTCCATTTTGAGTTCTGTCACTGTATTTGCTCCCACCACCTCCATTGGGAGGGCATTCCAAGTATTCACCACCCTTTCGGTGAAAAAGTATTTCCTGATGTTGCTTTTAAGTTTACCGCCCTGCAGCTTCATCATATGCCCTCTAGTTTTACAGCTTCCCCCTTATTTGAAAAACATTTGTTTGTTCATTGATACCCTTTAAGTAATTTAAAAGGCTGTATCATATCCCCGTGTCCCTCCTCTCCTCTAGAGTATACATATTTAGGACTTCAAGTCTCTTCTCATATGTCTTCTGGCACAGATTCTGAATCATTTTGGTTGCCTTCCTCTGAACCGTCTCAAGTCTTTTTATGCCCTTTGTGAGATATGGTCGCCAAAAGTGAACATAATACTCCAAGTGAGGCCTCACCAATGACTTGTACAGGAGCATTAATACCTCCTCCTTTCTGCTGGTTATTCCTTTCTGTATGCAGCCCCGCATCCTTCTGGCTTTGGCTACCGACTTGTCGCATTGTTTTGCCACCTTGAGATCCTCAGACACTAGCACTCCGAGGTCCTTCTCCTGGTCCATGCACACCAAACTCTCTCCCCCTATTGCATACTCTCCCTTTGGATTTCTGCATCCCAAGTGCATGACTGCACTTCTTTGCATTAAATTGTAACTGCCGAGCATTAGAACATTCTTCCAGTATTTTTAGATCTTTCCTCATGTTGTCCACTTCCTCAGAAGTGTCCACTCTGTTGCAAATTTTTGTGCCATATGCAAAAAGGCAGACTTTTCCATTCAGTCCTTCTGCAATCTCTTACAAATACATTGAACAGTATTGGCCCCATAACCAATCCCTGAGGCACGCCACTACACACCTTACTTTATTCTGAGTGAGTTCCATTTACCATTACCTTCTGTCGTCTGTCAGTTGACCAATTTCTGATCCAGTTCACCACCTTGGGACCTATCCCCAGGCTGCTCAGTTTATTGATAAGCCTTTTATGAGGAACAATATCAAATGCTTTGTTGAAATCAAGCTATATCATAACCATTGCATGCCCTTGATCTTGTTCTCAAGTGATCTAGTCAAAGAACTCAATCAAATTTGTTTAGCATGATCTTCCCCTGGTAAATGCATGTTGCCTCGGATCATGCAAGTCATTGGTTTCCAGAAAGTCCACTATTCTTTCTTTCAAGAGCAGCCCCATTACTTTTCCCACCACAGAGGTAAGGATTTCCACCCTATAGTTTGTCACTTCTTCCCTATTACCACTTTTGTGATGAGTTAGCACATCAGCCCTTCTCCAATCCTGTGGAACCTCCCCCATCTCCAAGAATCTATTAAAAACATCCTTTGAAGGCCCTGCAAGAACCTTTCTGAGCTCTTTCACTATCCTGGGATGTATGTCATCTGGTCCCATGGCCTTGTCCACTTTCAGTTTTGCAAACTGTTCAAACACATCATCTTCTGTGAATGGTGTGGTATCTACTCGATTCCCATTTGTATATTTGTCACTTATATGTGGTCCTTCTCCAGGATTTTCTTTCAGGAATACAGAACCAAAGTATTTATTTAGCATTTTTGCTTTTTTCAATTCACTTTCCACAAATCTGTCCTCAGCACTTTTGAGTCTTGCAATTCCACCTCTGATTTTCCTCTTCTCTCAAATATACCTAAAAAAAGGTTTGTCTTCTCGCTTCATATCTTTAGCAATCTTTTCTTCTGCCTTTGCTTTTGCTATCCTTATTTCTCTCTTTGTCTCTTTTAGCTTTATTCTGTATTCTTTTCTGTGTTCCTCTTTTTGAGATCTTCTGAATTTTGTGAAAGCTGTCGTTTTTTGTCTTTATTTGTGCAGCCACTTCTTTGGAGAACCATATAGGTTTCCTTTTCCTCTTGTTTTTATTTACTTTCCTTACATATATATCCATTGCCCCTTTTATTGCCTCTTTTAGTTTAACCCACTGCAATTACACTTTCCTTATCTCCTCCCACCCTGCCAACTTCTCCTTTAGGTACTTTCCAATTTTACTGAAGTCAGCGTTTTTGAAGTCCAGGACTTTGAGTTTGCTGTGACTGGACTCTTCCTTAGCTTTTACCTCAAACCACACCGTGTGCTGATACAGCCCAGTAAACCATGTAAATACCTTAGATGGGAATATTCAACAGCACCTACATGGTTAGTGTTGTTGAATATCGCCGTCTATGTCCCCTACGTGCCCCAATGCTGTCTGGTTAGCATCGTGGCTTGTTGGGGGCGTTTCAGGATGGAGTGGTGGTGAAGATGGCCGGTAATCGGGTAGCAGCGATATTGGACCACTACCCAGTTAGCCATCTGTGCCTAAAACGTCTAGACATGAATGCTAACTGGATAGCGGTCCCATATCGTTGCTACCTAAGCTCTGCGGCTGCATCCCCTTGGCACCAAACCCGGATATTCAATGCCATTGCCATGGCACTGAGTATTTGGGTTTAGAGGTCAGTGGGCATGGCTATGCACCAACTTGGCACATAACCTGCCAACTACTACTACTACTACTATTTAGCACTTCTATAGCACCACGCACACGGTGCTGTACAGCTTTCTACAAGAGGCAGCCAAAATATAGAGACAGTCCCTGCCCGTCAGAGTCAAGCTCATCAGAGCTTACAATCTAGTGAAAACAATAGAGAGCATTGGTCAGTTTAGTGCAAGGCACGGTATGGTCTATACAATCGGTCATGAGAAATGACGGAGTTTAAGATAAGAAAAGGATGGAAGTCAGGATCTGAAAGCAACGGTGAAGAGGTGGGTCTTCAACCTGGATTTGAAGAGGGCCAAGGAGGGTGCCTGGTGTATAGAGACAGGTAGGCTGTTCCAGGCGTAGGGTGCAGCAAGCAGAAAGGAGCGAAGTCAGGAGTTAGCGGTGCGGGTGAAAGGCATAGATAGAAGAAATTTGTTAGCGGAGCGCAGATTCCGAGAGGGGACATAGGTAGAGATAAAAGATGAGAAGTAATGAGGGGCCATAGAGTAAATGCATTTATAGGTCAGTAGGAGAAGCTTGAACTGGATGCGGAATTGGACAGAGAGCCAGTGAAGCGACCTGAGAAGAGGAGTAATGTGGGCATGGTGGGACTGGCAGAAGATTAGACGAGCAGCATGATTTTGTATAGATTGAAGGGGAAGGAGGTGGCTGACGGGGAGACCAGCAAGGAGCAGGTTGCAATAATCGAGGCGAGAGGAGACTAAGGAGTGGATAAGCGTTTTGGTGGTGTGTTCAGAGAGGAAGGGGTGGATTTTGCCAATGTTGTAGAGGAAGAAACGGCAGGTCTTAGCTACATGCTGGATATATGCAGAGAAGGAGAGAGAGGTGTCAAAGATAACCCCTAGGTTGCGGGCCGAGGGAACACGAAGGAGAGTAGCTCCATCCACATAGACTGAGAATGGGGGAAGAGGAGGGGAGGAGTTGGGGGGAAAGACAAGGAGTTCAGTCTCGGCCATGTTCAATTTCAATCGGCGATGAGACATCCAGGCAGCAATGTCAGAAAGGCAGGCAGAGATCATGGACTGGGTTGCTGAAGAGATATCAGGTGTAGAGAGGTAGATTTGGGAGTCATCGGCATAGAGATGGTACTGAAAGCCATGGGAGGAGATAAGCGCACCAAGGGCTTGGGTGTAGAGAGAGAAAAGGAGGAGGCCCAGGACGGATCCCTGGGGTACACCTACATGAAGCGGGGTAGGGGAGGAGGAGGAGCCGCCAGAACATACACTGAATGAGTGATGGGAGAGGTAAAAGGAGAACCAGGATAATACCGAGTCCTTGAAGCCAAGGGAGGAGAGGGTGGTGAGGAGAAGATTGTGGTCAATGGTGTCAAAGGCAGCGGAGAGATCAAGAAGGATGAGGATAGAGTAGAGGCCCTTAGATTTAGCCAGGAACAGGTCATTGGAGACTCTTGTGAGAGCCGTTTCAGTGGAGTGTAGGAGACGGAAGCCGGATTGTAGAGGGTCCAGGAGGGCCTGGGAGGTGAGGAAGTCGAGGCAGTGGCGGTGGACGGCTAGTTCTAGTAGTTTAGATATGAAGGGAAGGAGGGAGATGGGTCGACAGTTGGAAGGGCATGTGAGATCGAGTGAGGGTTTCTTGAGGAGAGGTGTGACAATAGCATGATTGAAGTCAGCGGGGACAGTAGCAGTGGAGTGAAAGGTTGAGGATATGAGTGATGGGGGGACAATGGTGGGGGAGATGGGGTGTAGGAGGTGGGTGGGGATAGGGTCAGCTGAACAGGTGGTGGGTTTGGAGGAGGTAAGAAGGAGTGTGGTTTCTTCTTCAGAGATGGGAGGGAAGGAGGAGAGGGTGGCAGAGGAATTATGGATGGGGGAGAATTGGGGAGGGGGGAGGTAGCTGAGGGGGTGGGGAATTGGAGGGTAATCTTGTGAATTTTTCTCGTGGAAGTAGTCTGCTAGGGTTTGGGCAGAAAGGGAGGGTGGGACTGGGAGCGGGGGGACCTTGAGGAGAGAATTGAGGGTATTAAAGAGACAGCGAGGGTCAAAGGCAAGGGAGTTGGTCAGATGGATGTAGTAGTCTTGTTTGGCTGACTGGAAGGAGCCAAGCATGAATTTGAAGTGCAGAAGGTCCTCCGGGGAGCAGGATTTGGACCAGGCATGTTCAGCAGCACGGGTGCAGGTGTGTAGATAGTGGGTTGTGGGCGAAAAGCCAGGGCTGGAGAGTAGATCGTCTGACTGGATGTGGGATGAGTGGGGCAAGAGTATCAAGCGCTGAGGATAGTGCAGCATTGTAAGATGATAATGCCTCGTCGATGGATTTGGAGGATATAATGGAGGAAAGAGATTGAGAAATGGTGGAGGAGAGAGTCAGGGGATTAATATTATGGTGGTTTCTAAATAGGTCGGAGGAGACAGGACGAGGTTGTGATGGTGGAAGCTGAAGAGTAAAGGTTAAAAGGTGATGGTCAGATGAGGGAAGGATTGAGTTGCGGAAGTCTGAGGGAGAGGAACTGGAGAAGAGTATTAGGTCAAGGCAGTGGCCGTGTAAGTGGGTGGGGGAGGTGGAGCAAAGTTGGAGGTCGTACGAGGAGGTGAGGGCTAGGAACTTTAATGCATGGGGGTCGGACGGACTGTCGACGTGAATGTTAAAGTCGCCAAGAATAAGAGTGGGGGAAAAGGGATCCAGAAAGGCAGAAAGCCAGGAGTCGAAGTCGGTGAGGAAGGTTGATTTGGATTTGTCGGGTGGGTGATAAATGACTGTTACTCGGAGAGGAAATGGTGTGAGGAGGTGAATGGAGTGGACTTCAAAAGAGAGGGGGAGGGTGACTGAGGTAGCAGGAGGGGTTGGAATTGGCAGGAGGGAGAAAGTAGGAGACCAACACTGCCACCGCGACCAATGGTTCGAGGTGTATGGGAGAACTGGTAACCCCCATAGCAGAAAAAAGCAATGGATACGGTGTCGTCGGGGGGGGGGGGGGGGAGCCAGATCTCAGTCAGGGCAAGAAGGTGTAGGGCATTAGAGATAGAGATCATGAGTAAAAGTAAGTTTGTTAGTGACTGAGGATGCGTTCCATAGGGCACATGAAAACCGGAGAGAGGAGGGGGGAAGGAGAGGGATATGGATAAGGTTCGATAAGTTACGTGAAAATTTCTTATTGGAGTAACGTGAGGCTTTATTTCTAGAGTAGTGCAGAGATTTAGAGGGAGCAGGGTGTGGGTGGAAATGTCTGGGTGTGTGTGCCCTCCAAGAGGGATTTGAGGGAGGGGAAGTGAGGGGTGAATGAGGGGTGATATTGATGGTATCAGATAGGTTATGTGAGGGTTTCTTTTTGGGGATAAGGTTGGGGTTGATATCTCTGGAAGAGTGATTGGGGGATGAGTGAGGGGGAGGAGCGGGATGTGGATGAGATTGGAAAAGGTACGTGAGGAACTCTTCTTGGAGTGAGAAAGAAATCGAGGGGGGCCAGGGTTGGGATTGACATTACCTGATGAGAGAAGGAGGAGGAATAGTAGAGAGCATGGTAAAGTGGAGACAGTACGGCGGAAGCGAGGGTGGGGTTACCTTATAGAGAGAGGGGCAGGTTGAATACGGGGGATGATGTGCTGAAGCTCAAGAGCAGATGCTAGGCTAGAGGACATAAAGGAGGGAGAAGTGAGGAAGGTAGGGGGGAGAAGAGGGAGGGTGTTGGTAGGAGGGGAGGCAGTTGGGGAGGATGAGGAAGAGGAGGACAGTGTGATGTGGGGCCATGGCAGTGGGTAACAATTTCTATGCAGGCAGTGGGTAGCAAGGTCCATGCAAAACAGTGGGTAGCAGTTTGATGCAAGCAATGGGTAGCAATTCGATGCAACCAGTGGGTAGGTGTTCTATGCAGGCAGTGGGTAGGAGTTCTATGCAGGCAGTGGATAGCAGTTCTATGCAAACAATGGGTAGCAGTTCTATGCAGGCAGTGGGTAGCAGATCTATGCAACCAGTGAGTAGCAGTTCGATGCAAACAATGGGTAGCAGTTCGATGCAACCAGTGGGTAGGAGTTCGATGCAGGCAGTGGGTAGGAGTTCGATGCAGGCAGTGGGTAGGAGTTCGATGCAGGCAGTGGGTAGCAGTTTTATGCAGACAAAGGATAGCAGTTCTATGCAGACAATGGGTAGCAGTTAGATGCAAACAATGGGTAGCAGTTCGATGCAAACAATGGGTAGCAGTTCGATGCGACCAGTGGGTAGGAGTTTGATGCGACCAGTGGGTAGGAGTTTGATGCAGGCAGTGGGTAGCAGTTCGATGCAGACAATGGATAGCAGTTCTATGCAAACAATGGGTAGCAGTTCTATGCAGGCAGTGGGTAGGAGTTTGATGCAAACAATGGGTAGCAGTTCTATGCAACCAGTGGGTAGCAGTTCTATGCAAACAATGGGAAGCAAGTCCAAAGCAGAGTTACTTGCAGGTAATGGTGTGGTGATCGTGAGATGGTTGGGGTAGGAGGCGAGGTGTGGAGGAGCAATCGTGCCTGCACGGCTCACCGGCAGCTACGGAGATTTATTGGAGCTGGGTTAACGGCTCATGCTAGAGCGCCCTGCGGGCCCGCGCCTAAGGGTCATGCCAAAGGGCCCTCTGGCGAGGCCCTCAGGTGCGGGCACGCCCGATGGCTCTCTCCTTTTTAAGGGTGTCCTGTAGTGGCTGATAGGCCTTGGGCCGGTGATCAGGGAGGGGATTTCCTTCCCGCTCCCTGGCCCGATGCCAATCAGCTTGTGTGGCTGCTGCTCTGATGGTGCCCGATGGCACTCTCTTTTTTAAGGGTGCCCTGTAGTGGCTGATAGGCCTTGGGCCGGTGATCAGGGAGGGGATTTCCTTCCCGCTCCCTGGCCCGATGCCAATCAGCTTGTGCGGCTGCTGCTCTGATGGTGCCCGATGGCTCTCTCCTTTTTAAGGGTGTCCTGTAGTGGCTGATAGGCCTTGGGCCGGTGATCGGGGAGGGGATTTCCTTCCCGCTCCCTGGCCCGATGCCAATCAGCTTGTGTGGCTGCTGCTCTGATGGTGCCCGATGGTGCTCTCCTTTTTAAGGGTGTCCTGTAGTGGCTGATAGGCCTTGGGCCGGTGATCGGGGAGGGGATTTCCTTCCCGCTCCCTGGCCCGATGCCAATCAGCTTGTGCGGCTGCTGCTCTGATGGTGCCCGATGGCTCTCTCCTTTTTAAGGGTGTCCTGTAGTGGCTGATAGGCCTTGGGCCGGTGATCGGGGAGGGGATTTCCTTCCCGCTCCCTGGCCCAATGCCAATCAGCTTGTGCGGCTGCTGCCAGCTAAATATCGGGCCCTATAACATTTTTATACCAGAAAGGCACTGGGATCATGGCTCTAAGAGAATTACAGAGAATGAAGATGTTATCACTTGGGACATTCTTGTTCAAAGGGATAAGAAACTGCATGTGAGGAAACCTGTCATAATGGTAAAGGAGAAAGACACTAGAATGGCATTGATAGAGGTATTGGTATCAAGCGATTATTCTGTGAATCACGTGGAGAGGGAAAAGATCCTGAAATACCAAGAAATGCAGTCAGAGGCCAAGAAAATGTGGCATAAAGTTACAGAAATATTTCCCATCATTTTGGGAGCCATAGGTCTGCTTCAGAGGAACTTCCAATCACACCTTGACACGTTGCCTGTACATATTACATCTTATGAACTCCAGAAGGAAGCTCTCTTTGGCATGATGCAAGTATTACAACAAGCATTAGCAGTAAATTGGAGAGACTGAGATCATACTCCATATACCCTGAGGCTCAGGGACGAGGTTTGTGACTGTCATGGTATGCACAAAACCAACCCATTTGGAGAAATTGCCCCCTGAGTTCACAAAGGGGTCAAAAGGGAACACAACATATAATTTACTAGCAGTGGTTGGTGAATTGCTGTGCATCTCTTAGAAAAGAGAATAAAGTTTCTTCCTCAAGTCTCAACGAGTACCTTCACGTACCTACCCTGTTGTATAAAATCTTACCAAGGCGACACTACAATTGAAGTATTGTAAGAAAGAAAAATACATACTGGCTGCACATTGCCCAAGAAAGAAAGGTGCCCATCCATAGCTTACACACTAGACCCAACAATGGTGGTAGCAATAGTACAGACATTACAAATGAAGATAACATCCCTGCCACAGTCAAAGGCTATGGTGAACTTGTCCATGAACCCACTGTGGCAGAAAAGTTGAAGATTAACTACAGTTAAGTGGACCCCTGCAGAATAAAAGGCCAAGAAATCAACTGAAGAGGAGGAAGAAAGGCAGGAGAAGAACCCAGAGGTGGAGGAATTAGCGACTGAGCTCCTGGCCTGTACTGAAATAGATGAGTAAGCTAGATTCCAGGTAAGGGAAAGATCAACTAAGCTGAATTTACCATCAGAAATTATAAATATGATAAGTAAGATGATTATGAAGGAACTGTAGAGCTGGTCCCTTACTTATTTTATCTTATTTTATTTAATTTAACCAGTTTTCTATACCGCCTTATCCTTCAATCAAAGCGGTTTTACATTATGTAATTACTAGAAGCAGGTACTGGATATATTCCCTCGTCCTCAAAGGGCTCACAATCTATGTGCACCTGAGGCAATGGAGGGTTAAGTGGTTTGCCCAAGGCCACAAGGAGTGCCTATAGGACTAGAAACCCCAGTAAGACTCTCCTACAGATCTAAACTCTGTTATCATGTGGCTCACCCAGACTGCTGCAGCCTGCATTCAACGGCTGCTACCCTTGGACTTTGTGCTGTTCCAGAAGACTGCTTTGGACCTAACCAAGCTGCCTCTTGCCAAGGCTAAAGGTAAGGGTACTGGTCTGGTATTTCCCAGTGGATTTAATCAGACAGACAGCTAATTTTCTAAGTGCAGAGTGAGTCTGTGACTTTTGGTTGATAGCTAGTGATTCATTATTTGAATAATTGTAATCTTGGGCTGCATAACTGCTACCTCTTAATTCTAATTGATTATAATTGATAGAAAAATAAAGTAAATATAGAAAGTCAAATTTATATATATAGAGGCCCATTCTGAAGGTGCATGTTTGGGCCATCCAGACGCCCAGAAATTTGGACAGACTGGAAATGCACCCAATTCTGCTCCCGTGGGAGCAAAATCATAGCATAGTGGCTGGACGTCCGGGACATACAGCCATATCCCCAGCTAGCTCAGTCATGTTGCCATGGCACTGCGGCTCCATGCAGGAGCCGCGATCCCTAGCAGTCCCAACTTCACCCTTTCCCCACTGCCCGACCCTTGATCGGCCCTGTCATGGCCAGGGTTGGGCTGTGGGCACCCCCTCACCTTGCTTTCCAGACCTGGGCCTCTCATCATCTTCCGTCTAGGGGGATTCAAGGTGGAATAAGTCCCCCGTCCAACCCACCGACCCCGGACATATAGGGTCAATATCAGAATAGGCCCTGTACATCCAGAGTCAGGGTGCAACCCATTTCCCACCCTCGCTCCTCCCCCGGCCCGCCCACGAACAGAACTCGCCACACAATGGGGATTGATGTGCGGGAAGCTCTGCCTTCAGAATCACGACCCTGGCGTTTAGCGGGGCTGGACCTCTGGATTGGACAACCAATCCTGCTAAACGCCAGTCGGAATGACCCTCATACTGTATATATACACAGGACTGGCTATCTCTCTTTCATGTGGTTCATTTGCCAGCAGTCCCATAGAAACCTTGGCAAAAGGGAAGTAGCAAATTCCCTTAGACCAATTGAGTAATATGTATTTGCTACTTATAATCCCAACAGGACCACCTATTGATATCACAGAACTAAATTGAATGCAATATTGTGAAGCAAATACCAATACTGGAAATGTTATACCAGTGAAAACACAGGGACAAAGAAAAAAGAAAATAGTAACAAATCATCCTTGGAAAAAGCACATTGAAAGGAAAATAAAATCTTTGCGTGCAGAGGTGTCCCTGCTAAATGGGAATCTAAGGGGTATGTTTACTAAGCCGTCTTAACGTGTGCCCAGCGATAATGTGCAGCATGCCATAAAAGGAGTGGGCGTTCCGGTCTAAACATAGCATTCGTGGATTATCGCGCGATAGAGGGAGCCGTGCACGTTAACGCGTGTTAATCTTAAGTAGGCACGCTAACCTGCAAGCACAGCAGCAGAGGTGTAGCACAATGGTTAATACACTGACCTATGGTACAGGGGTCATGAGTTTGATCCCCCAGTGTGCCTAATGAGTAAGGCTGTCTGAGGCATTACCCTTTACTTTTAAGCAGTGCTGTCTGAGCCTTTTTTTTTTTTTAAATTTTAATTAGTGCTGCCAGAAAACACACCCTCACGGTGCCGTAACCTAAGGTGCTGTATAAGGCGCCCTATAAGGCACTCCAGAGGGCACATTATAAAGTGCATTGTCCGCCAAGGCACCCTATAATGTTCCCTATAGGGCTCCTTATAAGGCACTTTATGGGGCGCCTTATGAGGCACATTAAGGTTACAGCATTGTGAGTGTTTTTTTGCTGGCATCACTAATTTAAATTAAAAAAGAAAATGCCTCAGACAGCCCTATCAAATAACACCACTGTGGGATCAAACCCATGACCTCTGCCTCCACAGGTAGTGAAGCAACCAGTGGGCTACATCTCTATAACTGCTAACAAACCCCTGGTTGGCTACAGAAGGATTGCAGGTCACCACACAAACTGTCTGCTGTGGTTGCCTGGATAGGGTTAACCCACCCATACCCGTGATGCACTGCACATGCAAATCAGCAGTCTACAGATGATCACAAGATGGAGTAGGCACCCCCACAGCACCTCAACCTGGTAGGGGGAACTGACCGTGTGCACCCCCACAGCACCTCAGCCTGGTAGGGGGTACTGACCGTGTGTGTTACTGGCACAGAGTAGCTACAGACCGTCACATTGTAGGGGTACAGTGCTCACCCTGAGAGTGAGGTGGGGCACCCAGCACCAGGTCCGCAGCACCTGGCATGGCTGAGATAGGCCATGCTGCAGGTCCCCATCAGTGCCAGTGTGTGATAGGTAGTTCCTGCAGACACACCTAGGATACACCTGTGTCCATCTGTATT
The DNA here is from genome assembly GCA_033557465.1 of Ichthyophis bannanicus. NCBI lineage: Eukaryota > Metazoa > Chordata > Amphibia > Gymnophiona > Ichthyophiidae > Ichthyophis > Ichthyophis bannanicus. The sequence continues at coordinate 62,666,203 of CM066047.1, read as the reverse complement.
TCTCAGTTGTGTCTAGCCCTTATGGACTATGATGCACCCAGAATAGTGATTATCCTTTGTGGGTGCCATGGTCACATGATGTAAGTGAAGGGGGGTGTTTGGACCCATAGGCGGATAATGTACCACCACCCAACCCGCCCTCTGGGGCTCAGGGTGGAGAACAGGATCTCCCACCAACAGATCCACATTCTACATCCCTGCAATGGTGGCAGTAGAGGGGACCATCAACCCCAGTCCTGATGGGGAACAGATACCCTACAGGGCAGTCAATGCAGATCTGTACGCATCCATACGGCAATGGCAGACAGACAGTAAGCCTGGAAATGCTCAGCTGCCCCGCAACACCATCTGACATTCTCCAGCAGTGAGCCCAGTGAGTTTTATTGTTTTATTATTTTATTATTATTTTAATTATATAATTTTTAATTATTTATTATGAGAGATCTACTACTAATTAACTACATTATTATTATTATTATTGTAATAATTATTATTACTATTTATTATTATTATTATTTTTATTTTTATAGTTAGAGCTTAATGTATGTTCATGCCCATTTGTTCTTTCACTTTTAATTTGTTTTTTAATATTGTTTGTTTTTATGTCTGTAGTACCTATTTAGACAACCCCTGATGAAGGTCTTCGAAACACGGCCTGTGTCGGGTTGCTAGGTCTGAGATTCAAATTAATTGTTTTTCCACCTTATCACGTTTTGTACTGTGTGCCTGTTTTACGTGATAATTTGCCCTGTGTTGGACAGAATTTAACTATATACAGAGTTATTTGTTATACAAGTGTCCTCAATACATTGTTTTATGGCTACAGTACTTCATTCCTTTGTTGAAAAATGTATTATCTGGAGTAGGATTATCCTTTATCTAGCTGAGAGGTGAGTTTGTCACGGGTCCATAGTGCATTGTAAATAAGTGTGTTTTAAGTTTTTTCATAAACTCCATGATTTCAGGTAATTGTCTTAATTCTATTGGGATTGTGTTCCACAAGATGGGGGCTGCATGGGAGAAGGCTTTCTTGTTTGTGGATTTTTGGCCCTAATGAATTCTTTTGGTGTTGTTAGTTTATTTAACTGGTCTCTCCTTTGGAGATTATGGGTGGATTCTATTTTGATGAGGTTATTTATGGTCGGGGGTGCTGTTTTAATTATGGCTTTGTATGTGGTTAAGAGAGTTTTGTATTCTATTCGGCTTTGAATCGGGAGCCAGTGTAAATATTCTAAAATCGGGGTTATATGTTGGAAAGGTGGGGCCTTCGTAATGGTCCTTGCTGCCGCGTTTTGTGCTAATTGAAGTTTTTTTAAGGCTTGCTTAGTTACACCAAGTAGGATTTGATTTGCAAAGTCGAAATGGGGGGTTATAATAGCTTGTATGACTCGTTGAAAATCCTGTAAGTGCATTAGGGGGCGGCTTGCTCTTCCCTCCTTCTGTCCCACTTGTTGACTCTCTGCGCTATCAGGGTGTTATTCCAGATTCATCACTATCTTTCAACGCCCATCTCTCTTCTCTGGTATCTCGCTGTTTCTGCTCCCTTCGCAAAATTAGTGTAGTTTGCCCTTTTCTCACCTTCCCCTCCCTCTCTACCTTGCTTCTTACTCTTGTTATTTCAAAGCTAGACTATTGCAAAATCGTTTACCTTGGTCTTCCTCAATACCAGTTACACTGACTTCAACGTATTCAAAATACTGCCGCCCTTGTCCTTTCCTTTACTTCTTGGTTTGAACATATTTCACCTCTCCTCATCCATTACCATTGGCTCCCTGTAAAATGTTGCATTCAGTACAAACTTCTCACTTTGGTACATCATGCATTGCACTCTGGCTCCCCCAGTTATCTCTCTGACTCGTTACTCCTTCACACCCCCCCTCCCAGTATTCCTTCCGTAGCATCTATGGCAATCGTCTGCACCTTCTCTCAGCTTCTCAAGCCCATTTAGCCTTCACACGGTTGTCAGCCTTCTATGTTATTGCCCCTGCATCCTGGAATTCACTTCCCCCTGCCCTTAGACTTGAACCTGTATTCACCAAATTCAAATCACTTATAAAGACCCATCTCTTCAGTGCTGCCTTCAAATGATCTATTCCCTAGTGTCCCCTTATTTCCCATGTTCTGGCTGCATGACACCTTGTAACTGCCTTTTCTCTCCTATGATTTTATGGGACTCCTTGTATGCCTGCCTTTTCCGTCCTATGATTTTATGGAGTTCTTTTCCTCTTCTTATTTTATTTATAACTGTTTTTAATTGTACACCGCCTTGCTGGCCCCTCTGAAAGGCGGTTAAGCAAATATAATAAACATAAGCATAAGCCTTTGCTCTAAATCCAGTGCATTTTTCCAAGCCAAAAAAGTGCCAGTACTCATTTGCAATGCAAGGCTTTTTCATCTATACATGAGAATTGGAGGACTATTTGCCTTGCTCACCTGGACTGTGGCAGAATAGTCGACCCGGCTCTGGCGAAGCCACCTGGTGATGTTGTGGCTTGGGGCCTATAAAATCCAAAGCCCAAGGAGATCAGATGAGGACTATCCACCTTGTTCACCTGGACTGTGGCAGAATCATCAGCCCAACAATGGGGAAGCCACCCAGTGACATCGGGGCTTGGGGCCTATAAATTCCAAGGCCCCACTACGGGATGCGGTCATGGTTGTGCCCTTGGGGCATGTCCTAAGGGGCAGGACCCGCCCCTTAGGTGCCCCTTCGGTGCACTGAGGAGCACAAGCATTGTCTATACATCAGTCCATGAGACTGAAGAGAAGAAGCATCATTCGGTGAAAGGTAAGAAAGCAGTGAAAGCTTCAGGTCCCAAGGACCAGCATGTTAAAATAACTGTTGCACCGACCGATTCCGAGTTCTCTCAGGGGCTGGAAAGTGGAGATTTTATTCTTGTGATTCTTCCTGCTAAGGGTGTTGAGACCCAACCAGCTGCTTCGTACTATCAGGAGCCAAAGGGGGCCCTTCTCTGTTAGATGGTCCTCTGGACTTTCCTGTTTCTCCTGTATGGGAGAGTCCAATGGGTTTGTGTGTCGAGTCTGAGAATGAGTTGGTTTCACTTCCAAGATCTATACAACTTTCTTTGCCTTCTGTTACCCCATTACCACAGGTTGAAGTTTCTCTTAATGATATCTGGCAAATTGTTTCTCTGAGTTAGCCCTGAGAGGTTCATTTGAACAACTTCCTGTTTTCTCCACTGAAGCGGCTGCTAAGATGGCTGAGCAAGACATTAAACTTATGGAATTAGGAGCTTCTTGCGCTAAACTGCAGACGCACATTTCCACTTTGCAAATAGTGTCTGCCGTTAAAGATTCCTTGCTCATTCATCAGCAGCTTGAGTCAGTGGAGAACTCACTTAGAGTTCACAATCTTCCCTTCTTAAATTTTCCTTACACCAGATACTTGTCCCCATTACATTTATTTCATAAACATTTGAAAGAGGTATTATTAATTGTTGAGCCTATTCTGTATTATATTCCTAAAGGGACTAGAGTTCTTGATGAGGAGGCAGATGGTTTGGACCATCTTTCCTCTCTTGATAGTCTAGACTTGTCTATCTTCTTAGAATCATCAATGGACGAAATTCCTACCAGAGCAACTTTACTAGTGTTTTTTTTCCTCATGATTACATAAAAGCAATGTTTTAAAAAAGTATTTTCAGAAGAAAAGCGTTTCTTTTTGCGGGCAGCCGATTAATGTCTTCCTTGATGTCTCCAAGGCAACGCAATTGCGACCTAAAGCATTTTTGGGATTGAAATCTAGGGTGCTTGCTTTGGGAGATACCTCTTTCCTTAAATTCCTATGTAAATGTTTAGTAGTTTTTCAGGGAATTCATTATGCCTTTTTTGATCCTGTCCATCTTGAGAGTTTTCTTGCAGGAAGAAATGATTGATTTTCTTTTTACTTTCAATTTGTGGCTATGTAGCTTTGTTAAATGGGTCTAAGTATGTTTTGTGTCTGCCACATGAGTATGTTATTTTTTTTAATGATTTCTTTCCACCTCGAAGCCTCTCTTGCCCTCCAACCCCGACAGTCCGGTTTCCGTCACGATCATAGCACAGAATCTATCTTCCTTTCTCTCTTCAATGAGTTGCACATTGCGCGGGATCGTGGCTCCTTCACAATTGCTGTTTCCCTTGATCTGTCCGCCGCCTTTGATCTAGTTGATCACTGCACACTTCTCACCTATCTTCGCAACGTTGGTATTTCTGGCATAGTTCTTCTCTGGTTTCATTCCTTCCTCACCAGCAGATCCTTTACATTGCTCTCAGGATCTGTCACTTCCCCCCCCCCCCGACCCCCCTTCACTGTGGTGTTCCACAGGGATCCGTCCTGGCCCCACTCCTTTTTAACGTTTTCCTAGCCCTTCTTACCCTTCTGGTTCAGCAATCTGGTATCTCCTCATGCTACTATGCGGATGATATCATCCTCTTACACCACACGGATTCCTCTGCACCAGATATCGGTCCCCTAGACACCTGTCTGTCCCGTGTGGCCTTCTGGTTATCCACTAACTACCTACATGTTAACCCCTCCAAATCTTTGGCCATTTGGTTCACCTCCAGCCCCCCTGCCCCCCCTTCTTTCCTCTTCCCCCATTCCCGTCATCTCATCTTTGCGCTACCATGGTGTCACACTTGATTTGTCCCCTTCTTTCAAAGAACATATTTCATCTGTGGTCCAGCGCTCCTTCCATACCCTGAGGCAGCTCTGCGCAGTCCGTCCTTTCCTTTCTGCCCCCTCCCTGACTCCTTTGCTTTTGTCCCTTGTCATATCACACCTGGACTACTGCAATGTCTCCCTGGCCAGCCTCCCCCAGTCCCAGCTACGTAGACTTCAGCTCGTCCAGAACAAAGCCGCACGTATCCTGACACACGCACAGATTACATTACTCCTATTCTTATCCGTTTGTATTGGCTTCCGATTCCATTCCGAATTCAGTACATGATCCTCCTCTTCATTCATAAATCAATCCACACTGGCACGCCCCTCTACCTCTCCGATTTGGTTCACCTTCATACACTCCATCGACTCCTTAGGTCCATTCACTCCAATCATATGTCCCTTCCATCCCCATCCCAAGCTCATCTGGAATCTACCCGTTCCTCCGCCTTCTTTTTCCTCGGCCCCAGGCTCTGGAACTCGCTCCTGTCTGTCCTCTGCCTGGAACCCTCCCTCACTACCTTTAAGGCCCAACTGAAGACCCACCTATTCTGTGCAGCCTTTGACCCCCCCCCCCCTCCTCCCTGGCTCCTGCCCCGTGCTGAATTCTTGCCTGCATCCCTCCCTTTATGTCGCAGCCCTCCCTTGTCTGCTGTCCTTGCTCTACTTACTATCTCTTTCCTGATTGCTGGCGTTCTGTTTCTTTTTCAAAGTAGTATATATTTTTAAATAATTTGTAAACCGCTCTGGTACTATTGGTGTGAGCGGCCGGTATATCAAGCTACTAATAAAGATAAAGATAAAGTAGTCCTCCCTTATGTGGGCTTGATTTCGTTTGCTTAATAATTATACAATTTGAGATTGGGTCCTAGGTTTTGGCTCTTGATTTTTGTTTATTGCCTATTTACTTGTGTGTATAAATTTTGGAAACTTCTATAAATAAATAAAAATACATGAGAACTATGGATCAATTTTCCTCAAGCCATAAAAAAGGTGTCGGTACTCTGCACCAGGGAGTACCTCCCTAAAAAAACAAACCCTGCCTAAGTCATAACTTATGACTCATAAGTTATAGTATTTTTCTAATAAACAGAAAATGAGAAAAACTCTTCAGTACATCTGGTTCATAGTAATTGCTCTAAGCCCACCTACTTAACGTTTCTTCTCCCCGCCCTCCCTCTCTTTCTCTCTCTCACCAAATCACCTCGAGCCGGCTTCAGATTCCCGCAGAAACCTCTGGCAGCCAGCTGTGTGTCCACACGCGGCCCTGACTGGTACAACAGACCGGCACCTTTACCAATCAGAATGCGCTGTGGGTGACGCCACACTTCGCCGACCAATGAGAGCGGTCCAGGAAGCGCGGGAGTACGTAAGTCGCACGTGTATGGGCGGAGTGCGGACGGGGCAGAGGGATCATGTGGTCCGCGGCTCTGGGCTGGTGCTTCTGTTTCTCCGCTCTGCTGCTTCTTTGCCTCCTAATGGTCCGGCAATTGCTGAAGCAGAGGCGCCCGAAGGGGTTTCCCCCGGGACCAGCCGGTTTACCGCTGGTTGGCAACATCCTGGCCCTGGCTTCCGAGCCGCACGTCTACATGAAGAAGCAAAGTAAGATCCACGGCCAGGTATTTGCCGCCCCTGATACACCGCGGTGGGGGGAGGGGGAACAGCAGGTTTCTGAAAAGCTAAACGGGTCATATCTATTTGTACGATCGCAGGTTGCGCGTCTTATGGCCCTGACCTTATGTCTCTGCACCCACGTGTTATAAAGTCCGTCTAGGAAGTTTGCTTTCTCGGAAAGCAATGAATAGTACATGAAAGAATCGTACACGACATTTAGATGTGTCTGTAGAAGGAAATCGTTCAGAAATTAAAAATAAAACCTCAAAACAACTGTTTTGCAAGAGGTACAGTTTCAAAGTGGTAGGAGTCAGAAATTAAGATACGTACAAACAGGTGAGTCTTCCACAGCTGGCTCCCGTTGTGCACGTCTGCCTATGTATGCAGTATTGCAAACTTTTTGACCTTCTATACATATCCATAACTGTGCAATCTTGCAACTGCACGTCGCACAGACTTCCTGTGTTCTTGGAAAACGGGTTCAACTTTAGAACTCATCTGGAAAAGACAGTGCTTCATAAATTCTTTTGAAATCTGATATCAACGGGCCTTAGGTTACCTTGTAAAGATGTTCCTCCTGTTTTTCCATTAGCCAGAAGTCGGTTTTTGAAGATATTTTTCAGTGCTCTTTTTAATGCAGATGTTTCTATGAAACTGGAAAATGTTTCTTTACATGAGCTGTATGTAGTAGTTTGGTTGAAGGGAAGGAGAACAGGTGACTGGGTTCATTCACCTATGCTATTGGTCTTGTGGGAGTGTAAAGTACACAGGGAGGAGATACTTTTGTAAAAGATTTTTCAGGTGTACATGCCCATAAATGGCCTCCTATAAAATTACCTCATATGTACAAGTAGACATGGGGGGTATATCTGTGAAAGGCAGTTAGGTGTCATTGTGGTGCTAACACAGTAAACTTGTGACATGGTGATCAGATGCAGCTACCACAGGCAATACTATATGTTAGTGGCTAGAGCAGGCAGGGTTCTGGTGTGCCTAAATGGCCATCAGATATAGGTGGGCCTGTCGGGGCTAGCCCAGGCACTAGGCAGTCACCTAGGGTGGCATATCCCAGAGGGCAGCATGCACCTCCTTTGAGGCAGCATCCTTCAGCACCACAGCAGACATTAAAATGCTCACATGCTTTCATGGCTTGAAAATCCTGCTCCTTTACATCAGAGGGGGCAGGAGTGGTAGGCTATGAGCACACATGCACAGGTGTTTTAAAGCCGCCTGCTGCTGCTTCAGAGTAAGAATCAGTATACTGTCACCCCCCCCCCCCCCCTCTCCCTGGTGAGAAGATGGCCGCTGCTGCTATACTGCCCTTCGAGACAGCAGAGGGATATACAACTAAAATTGAAGAGAAGAGAACTCCAATAAAATAGGAAAGGGGAAGGGCGGGGGTAGAAGGACTTGTACATGCACTCAAGAGCATGGAGGGAAAGGCAAGTGCCTGCATCACCGAGGATCCAAATCAAGAGCAAGACAGAATAAGTGAGCTTTAAGGAAAGATTTGAATCTGACATTATTATTTTAGTTTATTTTAAAAACATTTGTTAACTGCCTTCCACATGACATTCAAAGCATTGTACAGCAGATACACCACCAACACAATATTCCCCCCTACACATAGGACCCTCACTTGGTTTGTAGCTTGTCATGCTGTGAGGGCTTGTGTGTATCAATGATGCTGAGGGCTAAGCTATCAGTACTTTAACTACTGGCAGGATCTCTCAAGATGGACAGGTCTCAGGTGAGGTGCCAGACCAAGACAAACCACCCATCTGGGCGGCAGCAGCAAAATGGGACAGTGTTAACAGCGGAGGATCACATTTCTGTGACAATGGCAACAACACTAAACTAAACTTAAACTGTGCAGAGGAAAGGCCTGGCAATATACTGTATCTTGCCATGAAAACTCAATGGATAGTCACAACAAAACAAATTGCACTATAATGCTAGAAGATGAGACCCCCAGGTTGGAAGGCACTCAACTAGCTACTGGGGAGGAGCTGAAGACTTTTTCAGAGTAAAGCCAGCATTTATGATGTAGTTGGATCAAAGCCCTCAGGGCATCTGACTGCAGATGTAGCTGTGCATGAAATGAGAGTCAGAAGCTGCAAAGATGTCTTACATATTGGGACATTGAATGTACAAAGCATGAACCAAGGGAAGTTGGAGGTGGTCAAGAATGAAATGGAACATGTACAACTTGATCTGTTGGATGTCAGCAAACTGAAATGGACTGGCATCAGATGATCACATGGTCTACTATGCTGGAAATGAAAGACAAAAATGAAATGGTGTTGCATTTATAATAAAGAAACAACTTGCAAGAACTGTAATGAAATATAATGCAGTCAGTGAACACTTAGGCATTCCTTGTAGACCAATAGAGATTATCAACACAACTATAATTCAAGTATATGCCCCAACAACAGCTGCAGGAGGATGACATTGATGAGTTCTATGAACAAGTTCAAGCTAAAATTGACAGAACATGCAAACAGGATATCCTGATAGTCATGGGTGACTGGAATGCAAAAGTTGGCAACAAAGAAGAAGGCAAAGTGGGTGGAAAATATGGGCTTGGCAAAACAAATGAAGCTGGAGAAAGACTGATTGAATTCTGCAAGACCAACAATCTATTCATCTCAAACACCACCTTCCAGCAACACAAGCGGTGACTGTACACATGGACTTCACCCAATGGATTGTACAAAAATCAAATTGACTACATTTGTGGAAGTCAACAATGGAAAAGCTCTATAACATCAACAAAGACAAAACCTGGAGCTGACTGTGGTACAGATCATCAACTACTAGTATTCAAACTCAAGCTAAAGTTGAAAAAGAGCAAACCACTCATGAATGCAGCAAAATATGACCTTGAGAATATACCACTGGAATTTAAAGACTGCCTGCAAAATCGATTTGCTGCTTTAGATACAAATGACAGAGCTCCAGAAGAGTTACAGAATGACATCAAGAAGGTTGTGTCGGAAGAAAGCAATAGTCTCTACAAAAGGTAAAAAAGCAAAGACAGCCAAAATGGATGACTGAAGAAACTCTGAAAATTGCCCAGAAACGCAGAGAAGCTAAAGCCAGAGGAGAAAGAAAGAAAGACAATCGCAGAACTCAACAGAGATTTCCAACGTGCATCAAGGCAGGACAAGGAAAAGTACAACAATGACAAATGCAAGGAAATAGAAGCAGAAACAGAGGAAGAACAAGATCAGAATTCCTAAAGCCATAAGGGTTAAAAGAAAAAGTCCAGTCTCAAATTGGATTATTACAAGATGCTCAAGGTTCTATGTTGAGTGATGCTGAGAAGATCAAGAAAAGGTGGAAAGAATATACAGAGTTTTTATATGGTAAAGATCAAATGGACCAACAGCAGTTTCAACTTGTATCTTATGATCCGGAACCAGTCGTAATGAAAGAAGTTGAAGCGGCATTGAAAGCTTTATCAAAGAACAAAGCACCATGCACTGATGACATTCCCATAGAGTTATTACAGCAACCTGATGCAACTGTTACCATACTTACAAGGCTCTGCCAAGAAATTTGGAAGACAACATCATGGCCAACTGACTGGAAAAGATCTGTGTTTATACCAATACTAAAGAAAGGTGATCCAACTGACTGTAGAAATTATCGCACAATCGTTCTGATCCCACATGCCAGCAAGATTCTACTGAAGATTTTTCAACAGAGACTACAACCATACCTGGAACAAGAATTATCTGAAGTGCAAGCAGGGTTCAGGAAATGGCGAGGAATGAGAAACATCATCGCGGATGTGAGATAGATATCCTTTTGGGATTCTTTAGTCTTTTCAAGGATCTATTTGTGCTTTATCGACTATAGCAAGGCTTTTGACTGTGTAAACCATGAGAAACTCTGGGCCACATTAAGAAAGCATGGGTGTACCAGAACACCTGATAGATCTCTTGCACAATCTGTACATTGATCAAGGAGCAACAGTTCGAACAGAATAAGGAGAAACAGAATGGTTTAAAATAAGCAAAGGTGTAAGACAAGGCTGCATACTTTCCCCCTACCTGTTTAATTTATATGCAGAACAAATCATCAGAGAAGCCAGATTGTATGAAGACAACAGAGGTGTGAAGATTGGTGGAAGACTCATCAACAACCTTCGCTATACTGATCTACCACATTACAGGCTGAAAGTGAAGATTATCTGAAACATTTGCTTCTCACGATCAAAGAACATAGTCTTAAAATGGGCCTGCACCTTAATGTAAAGACGGCAAAGATCATGACAACTGGCACAATCAACAAGTTCATCGTTGAAGGAGAAGAAATTGAAATTGTGGACAACTTTAACCTGCTTGGATCAACTATCAATAAAGAAGCAACAATCAGTCAAGAAATCCGATGACGCATTGCTCTTGGCAGATTGGTTATAAAAGACCTAGACAAGATTTTCAAGAGCAGAGATGTTTATCTCCATACAAAGTTTCGACTCGTTCAAGCCATGGTATTTTCAATAACATCATATGGATGTGAATGCTGGACAGTGAAAAAGATAGGAAGAAAATTGATGCCTTTGAATTATGGTTCTGGCAGCAAATACTGTGGATACCATGGACTGCCCGAAGAACAAACCAGTCAGTAGTAGAGGAGATGAAACTTAAGCTTTCATTAGAAGCTCAGATGACAAGACTTTGACTTTCATACTTTGGACACATCATGTGAAGAGAGAGATGATTAGAGAACACATCATGCTTGGCAAGATAGGTCATTGCAAAAGAGGAAGGCCAGCAATGAGATGGATCGATTACAATAACAGCTATGGGTACCAGTCTGTCAACAATGAGCCACCTGACCTGAAGACCGAACACAATTTAGGGCAACTATCCAGAGGGTCGCCATGAGTTGACACCGATTCAACAGCACTTAACAACAACACATAAGACAATTCAAAGTGAAGGTCGGATGGTAACGAGTTCCATAGACTAGGGCAGAGGAAACAGAAAGCTGAATGATGAGTAGATTCCTACCGGTCATGGGATGCAGGAGGAAGATAAAGATGATTACCATGAACGGAGCATGTGCTGCTTGCTATCTTCTCCTTAGGGTTAAATGCTTCCGTTTGGCAATTCAGATTCCACTGAAAACTCAGGTTGAGACAGATTACTTATGACAGCAGCTTTTCAGTTAGCAAAATATATAACATGTACCTGAGATGCCCTCCACACACCCAGTCTTACAGATGTAAAATAAATCCTATAATCCAACATCACAATCCATTAAGTGACCGTAAATATAAACCCAAGCCAAGTCAGTCTCTGAAGCCTCGTGGGTTTGTTCCCCCTCCCAGTCCCATCCTTCGAGTGAGATGGCCCAGCCACGCATGAACCCAGGGCAGCCAATCCGCTGCTCCATTTTCCAGTGGGACCTCTGACTGCTTCTCCCCAGTTTCCAGTGGTAGTCCGAAGAGAATGGAAGTGTATTCTTTGCTTCAGCTATTATTGACCAGAGCTGCCATTTGTATGGCGACACTGGCTTCCTCTGGTGGCTTCTCCACTGTATGCAGGTCTCTCTCATGCATATTCATTAAGGCTACCCTGACATCCTGGCCTTGTGGGCCGCCCTCGAGAATTGGGAGTAAAGACCAAGGCGCTAGCCTATAAATTAGCCTTCTGTTTTTAGGCTCCATGAAGGATAAAGTGGAGCAAAAAAAAAGATGCTGGGGATCTATTGTGCTTGGCATACAGAAGAACAGGATATGAATAGGAGTCTGATTCAAGTTTACTCTAACTGCAGTGTATAAATAATATTCCTAGGTGGTAATTTGAATGAAAACATCACTGTCCTAGCCAGTAAACAGAGGGTTCTATCATTGTACTTTTTCCCAGAATCTAATTTGTAAATGTTAAATTAAAGAAACATGAGCTTTATTTATTTTATTTAACAAACATTTATATACCGCAACTTTCTGGTGATCAGGTGCGGTTTACATATAACAGTTAAGGGGACAGAAAGAAAATTCTGTTTTTACATTGAACATTGCATGAATTATGTACATTAACAATTAAACTTTTAAACTTTGGAGAACTATGTACATTTAACTATGTACAGTTAGCAAAAATGAGTTCAGCAGTGAAGGTAGATATATAAGATCATCATAGGCAGTGTCAAAGGTCATAATATCATAAGGCAATTGCGGTGTTAGTTTCTATGTGTTATATAGATTATCCCTTTTCATTTTGGTGTTGGGAATTTGCCAGTGGTCCATAGTAGGAGATAGAGGTGAGGTTTTTTTTTTTTAAAGGTTTTGCGTAGGTCTTTAAGGTCGGTTAAGGCTCTGATTTCGTCTGGTAGTGAGTTCCAGAGTATAGGTGCTGCGTGGGAGAATGCTTTTTTTTATTGGTTGTTTTTTTGGTCTTTGTGAATTCTTTTTGAATCCTTATTTTATTAGCGTTGCCTCTTCTATGTACGGAGTGGGCTGTGTCTTTAGTGAGTAGTTTATTTAGGGTAGCTGGGGCAGTGTTGTTTAATGCTTTAAAGGTGGTTATTATTAATTTATAGTTTATTCTACATTGAATAGGGAGCCAGTGTAGTTTGGCTAGATAGGGTGATATGTGCTCAAAAGGGTGTAACTTCATTATAGTTCTGGCTGCAGCGTTTTGGGCCAATTGGAGCCTTTTGATGTTTTGGTTAGTTGTGCCTAGTAGAGAGAGGTTGGCGAAGTCAAAATGTGGTGTGATAATGGCTTGAATGATGCTCAGGAAGTCTTGCAGGTGTACTAGAGGGCGTAATTGTTTTAATACTTTGAGTTTAAAGTATATTTTCTTGGTTGTATTTCTTATGTGGGTATTCATACTAAGGTGTGTATCTAGTATCACCCCTAGGTATTTTATTTCATTTTTTATGTGCATGTCATGTTTCTGAAGTGTAATGTGGGTAGGGGGGGTGTAGGATTTGTTTTTTGTTACAATCAGTATGTCAGTTTTGGAATGGTTAATATAAAGGTTGTGGTCTTCTAGCCAAGTTGCTAGTTCCTTGAAACATTCTGTTAATAGTTGAAGTGGAAGCGTAGGAATTGTGAAAGGAATGTATAACATGTCGTCCGCGTATATGTAATAATGGATTTTGAATTTTTTAAAGATGTTGCAAATTGGTTGTATATATATATATATTAAATAGGAGTGCAGAGAGGGCAGATCCTTGGGGGAGGCCTATTTCCTGTTTGTATGTGTTAGAGGTTTGAGTGTTGATCCTGACAGTTTGGGTTCTGTTGGATAGATACGATGTGAACCATTTAAGAACTATTGAGTTGGCACCTATTTGTCTGAGCCTATTGAGCATTAGTGTATGGTGAACACTGTCAAATGCTGCAGAAATGTCTAGAAAAAGTAGTAGGAATGCATTTTTAGGGCTGTCTATTCCTCTTACTAGTGTGTCTAGGAGTACAGTTAAGAGTGTCCACCCCATGGCCAGGGCGAAAGCCATATTGTTGGTCATCAAGGGGAGCTGATGTGTCAATGTGTTCCTGTGTTTGTGTTTGAACTACTTTTTCTATGAGTTTGGCCATAAAAGGTATACTAGAAATGGGTCTATATGAATTCGGTGAGGTTTTGTCCAGAGTATTGTTTTTTAATATGGGTCTGATTTGTGCATGTTTTAGTGTGGGCGGGAGGTTGCCTTGGTTTAGTGAGAGATTAATTAGTGGTAGAATGAAAGGGGATAATGTTGGAAGGGTGTTCTTTATCCAAGTTATGGGGCAGGGATCAAGGTGAGAAGTTGTAGTATTTAAATTCGACATTATATTCTTATGGGTCTCTTTAGTTATGGGATAGAATTTATTCCAAGAATCTGGTAGAGGTTGGTAGGATATGGCTTGTGTAATTGGTGGGATATTCTTTATTTTTGATTTGTTTATGTAGTGATTTGCTAAGGTTTGGGGAGATATATCGTCGGTTTCATGACTGGAGTTGTATGTGTTTTTAGTTAGGTTTTGGACAATGGAGAATAGTTCTCTTGGTCTGTTTATAGATTTGTTTAGGACAGTTGAGTGGAAGTTTTTTTTTTGGCGCTGTCTGTGGCGTCTTTGTAATTTTTGAGATAGGTATGATATAGTTCATTGTATGATGTGGATTTAGTTTTGCGCCACTCGAATTCAATTTTCCTGAGTGTTCTTTTCATAACTTTTAAAGTATTGTTGAACCAAGGGGCATCGCCAATTCTGGGACGGGTGTTCTTCTTGTTTGGTTGATTATATGCAGCTGCTTTTGAGATTATTTTATGCCAAGACGTAATAGCCTCATCAAGGTTGGAAGGTGATGAGGAGAGGTAAGGGATTGTTTGATCTAGGAAATCTTCTGCATTAAAGTTTTTAAATCTGGGGGGTGGGGGTTTTTGCTGGCTGCTTTTGTTATTTGAGTCAGTGTGTTTAAGATTAAACTTAATCAAGTAGTGGTCTGACCATGGGATTGGCGTGCACTGCAGAGATTCTGGATTGAAAAGTTTATGGATTACTTCTGGGAGAAAGATAAGGTCTAAGGTTCCTCCTTTGTTATGAGTTTTTGTATTAATGATTTGGTGGAAGCCTATGTCGTGTATAGATTCAAGAAAGAGGGTTGAATATGTGATGGGTAGAGATGGGAGATTAAAATCTCTTAACATTATTAATGGACTTTATATTGATAAATGCTCAGTGATGCTTCAGGAAAAGTTATATCATAGCAGGAGTGGTCATTGTCTTCAACATGCTTGTCCGCATTCAGTGTTCTGTGTTTTGGGACATAGGAGGATATATTCTGTGTGTTTTTGTTTGTTTGTTTGTTTTTTTAATTATTTTTTCTTAATCCTTACCTCTCTTCAGCTATTTAGCCTGGATCTTGGTGGGATATCGGCCGTGGTTCTCAATGGCTATGATACAGTGAAGGAGTGTCTTGTCCATCAGAGCGATATCTTCGCAGATAGGCCATCTCTTCCATTGTTTGAGAAGCTAACCAACATGGGAGGTACGATTCTGTTCTTTCTGCTTTTCTCAACTGCATCCGGCATTTCTATTACTTTTGCCTGTGTGCTGTTCCTCTCCAAGCCAAGTTGCCTAACTGCCTATGTCAGCTATGCTCAGCCCATAGACTTGAAGGGGTGTGACACATAGATACTCAGTGGTTTGGAAGGAGATGATGGGAATATTTTGATGCCCATCTGAATTTTCACAGGATTGTAAATATAATTACAGCATAAAAATGTATGGTTATACTCCATCTCTGCCTTGTTGATGAACAAGTTTCCCCCTGTACAGAGGTTTAGCCCTTGATACCAGATTTTCCATTTGTGTCTCTTCTTTTCCTCAAGGGTAATATAGAAAGAATGAATTTTCTGTATCATATCTCACAGTGGTAATGTAAAAATCAGTAAATGTGGTGGTGGTTTTTTTTTTTTAAAGCAAGCAGTAGTTCTTTCTTGTACTTATGGTCCCTTTTGTCCATGAGGTAAGTCTCCTTTGCCACCTGTAAATCTGTGAATGATCATGACCGTGGGAAGTCTTGCCTCTATGGTCTCTCCCCATTGTTATGTGGACTTCCATTGTAGCTTCCCTTCTAGTTTCATTGAAGTCTATGCCATGCTCATAGCATGGGAAAGTGACTTGCTGATGGAAAACAAAGAAAAAAAATGACGTTCCCCATAGTCTTCTTCCAGCGGTTTGGACTGAGTCAGTCATCCAAACATCATGCATAATGTTACCTATTTCCTTAAGCTTTGTGATCAAGAGGAGGCGGAAAACCTCGTCAACTAGTTTTGCAAAGTCTCTGAAATGAAAAGCCCAAAGAGTGTGTATTAGATACTTCAGTGTTCCTAAGAAGAAACACACTCAGCTATGCAGACCGCCCAGGCTGATATGCTTACCAGGACTGGCAGTGTCACACCCTCTTTTGATGCATCAGTATCACAGCACCTGGAACCTTACGAGTGGTGCAAATCACTTGTGCGTGCAGCTGGGCTTCGAGTTTTCTTAGGTTCTTATTTTTTTTTTTGGAGGTACAGAAATGCAAATTCTAAGAAATAATAGAATTAGAGCACTTGCAGACAACCTGGGATTGTTCAGGGTCTTCTCCTTTTAGTTTTACAACGTCCTAAAAGTGGCATTAATACTTTAAGAGGGTAATTTTATAAAGTCACTCCTGGTTAATGTGCTTTTCCATGTGCCCATTTTACACATATCCTATACTAGCCAATGCTAGCTTACGTGACAGAGAACATGCCTTAAATTGAGGTGCAACCACTTATACCACCCCTAGAGTTGCTGTAAACGACTGCACCTATTTTTTGCAAATCGATGCATGTACTTGTTTGCACATCTATGCTCCACCCATGTGCATGCCCACAGTGAAAGTATGCACATAAAGTATGCACACTCCCACGTTAGTCGGTATTTAAAAAGAGGCCACTTGCCTGTGTAAATGACTAACATACCGACATTTAGACACGTTCTTACAACCTAAACTAGGCAGCTCTTTATAAAATTGCCCCCTAGAACTTAATTTATAAAAACGAGAATCTTTGAAGGTGGGGATTCAGCTTGGCTTCTAAAGTGGCTCATATGGTGATACAGACGGTGCAGCCAGGCTGTAGAAGTATTGAACTGTGTTTTAACAGAAGAAATGCAAGACATTACTCGTGGCTCTGTCAAATTAGGTTATAATAGGTAGGCGAGGGGAGATATGAGAGACATTGAAATACCTCCGTGGTATAAATGCACAGGAGGCAGCTCTGGAAAAGGGGTCATAGGATGAAGGTGAAAGGGAGCAGACTCGGGAATAATCTGAGGAAATATTTCTTTACGGAAAGGGCGGTAGCTGCGTTGAAAAGCTTCCCAGTGGGGATGAGAACTGTGTCTGTATTTGAGAAAATGTGGAACAAGTATGGAGGATTTCAGAACTTAATAGTTTCTATGGACGGGCAGACTGGATGGGTCATTTAACTGCCATCATTTTCCATGTTTCTCTGTTTTACTCTTCGAATAGAGTTTTATATGTATCTTGGTTTTGTTTCATAACAAATGGACTGAAACAGAATTTCACAACTACACTTTTTGCTGATGCAAGCTTATCTCCCATAATGTGTTGGATTTATGGACATCGTTCCCCTGTTAATGAAGAGAAAAACCCAAAGGTTAGGCTTTGTGGCTCCACCCTAAGGGGTGAGACTTCTTAGTCACATAGTTTCACTGGCCGAAAAACCTTATCACCAACAAAACTTTGAAAATAAAAAGTAATAAAAGGTTATTCACTTCAACCAAAGGTTAGTGTGTGTAACTAGGTCTATTAAAGGCTAGGAAAGGCTTTAACTGTAGTCATAAAATCCCTCCAAATCCAGATAACTTGGATATGTCCCTGATTTGCCTTCGTTAGAATCCATGTAAGTTGATCTTCTGAACATACCACTCATCTGCCTAAAGATGGGTAAGAACAGTGGTTCCCAAACTTGGAGTCAGGACCCCAAATGGGCTCACATCATCAGTGTAGGGGGTCACAGAAATATGGCTGCCTGGACTTTAACTGTGACCTCTGCCAAGTCACCAGTCAGCATGTGGCCTGTAAGCCAGTGAACATCTATAGGCCTGTGCCGCCTCCTGGGTAAGCTTCCAGTTACTGGAGTCTATAAGCACACATGCTGCTACTGACACAAAGGACCTTGTGCTGACTGCTACTGCGGCCTCCTGCTTTAGACGAAGGGTGGGAGGAGGAGGAGGAAGGGAGACCTGCTATTTTGATTTCATCATCATCATCATCTGGGTCACATGGATTTTCATTTGGTAAAATGGGATCATGCGCTATAAAAGTTTGAAAAGCACTGGGTAAGAAGGTTTTAGTGTTCCATTTGCAGGGTGCTGCCCCCTGGTGACTTGCAAAGGTAAGAAAAGAACCATACTTCCGCCTGCTCTTAATGTACCTTTTTCCATAGCCCAACAGCTTTTAAACGTGCTTAATCTGTTTTCAGTGTGTGAATATGTTATAGTGGGAAAGAGAATTGGATAGATGAGTTGATATATAGATAAGCACCTTGAAATTTATAATAATCTAATGCCAGCTTTGGTTAATTAGCTTTTCCAAAGTAACCCTAACAAATAACGTTGGCATTTCTAACACCGGAAGCATTGCAAGCAGCTTAGCAGTGCAAAATGCTGTACCATTAGCTACAGGAGCATCCGACTTCTAATCAGAAATTGTGATCTTCAGGATTGCATTTTAAAGCAGAACTAGAAGTCGTCCTACTGACTGTTCTGTGAGCATAACCTGTGGGAGTGGGCAAGAGTAAGCGCAGATCTGTAAAGCTGTTCATTTTCATCTTGACAATGCTTCATCCCTGTTAAATAAAGACTGAGTGTGCGCAGCAAATGTCTCGCACTGTACAGTGCCACAACATGAGTTGGAAACTGCGTGCGTGCAACTTTCTCTCACACACATTGTGTATATCCTGAAAACCCAACTGGCTGTGGGGTCAGCAGGGCAGGTGTTGGAACTACTGCAGTGAACCATGGCCCATGGCTAAAACATCACAATTTTCCAAACTTTTGGTCTTTTCAGGCTTGCTGAATGCAAAGTATGGACGGGGTTGGACAGAGCACCGCCGCCTAGCCACCAGCAGCTTTCGCACTTTTGGATATGGGCAAAAGTCCTTTGAGAACAAAATTTCAGAAGAATGTATGTTTTTTCTGGATGCCATTGATACACACAAGGGCAAGCCATTTGATCCAAAGCATCTTGTTACCAATGCCGTTTCTAATGTTACTAATCTGATCTTGTTTGGAGAGCGTTTTAGATACGACGACACTGATTTTCAGCACATGATTGAAATATTCAGTGAGAATGTTGAACTTGCCACCAATGCCTGGGTGTTCCTGTATAATGCCTTCCCAGTCATCGGCATCTTGCCTTTTGGAAAGCATCAGCAACTCTTTAGGAATGCGGCCAAAGTGTACGATTTCTTGCTGAGGATCATTGAGCGTTTCTCTGAAAACAGGACGCCCTACTCGCCCCGCCACTACATCGATGTGTACCTGGATGAGATGGAGCAGACCAAAGGCGACCCAGAGGCAAGCTTTTCAACAGAAAATTTAATTTTTTCTGTTGGGGAGCTCATCATTGCCGGAACAGAGACTACCACCAACGTTCTGAGATGGGCCATGCTGTTCATGGCGCTGTATCCCAACATCCAAGGTAAGGGATAGTTTTTGTGCCCCATAGTGGTTTTATGGATGATATTCCCATGTGCAGCTTTTCTCAGATTGACCGCAGAAACTCCCTAATTCACTCCATTGGCAATTGGAATTTCAGCAAGAGAGTTAGCATATTTGTTTTGGAAATAGTATTGCAGGAAATGAGCGTTTAATTATTTGGCCCCATCTTGTGGAATTAAGTTCCAACTGATGTTTGCTTTAATAAATTTAAGGTAGGTATAAAACCTTGCCTTTTTTGCTCTGCTTATTTAGATCCTTAGCAATTAGGAACTGACCCCTCCCCCATTGTGCTTAGATCACCTTTCCCTTTTCTGTGCCATTATATGGAATGTATCATTGGGTTATGATGTTGTCCTAACATGATCTCTATCCCTTTTTCCCTCCTCCTTAAAAAAAAAAAAATTTTTTTGAGTCTTATTATTTTCTCTTTGTTGCACCAGTTGTATGTTACAGATCATGCATTGTTTTGTAAACTGGGGCAATTTTCTCCAAATGGGTTAGTCTTGTGCATACCATGACAGTCATGAACCTCACTTTTAAGCCAGGGTATGTGGAATATGATCTTAGTCTCTTAACTTTACTACCAACGCTCACGGTAATGCTTGCTTTGTACGAAGAGAGCTTCCTTCGGGAGTTCATGAGATGCAACTTGTCAAGGTAGTGATGCGAAATTCTTTTTAATCAGGCCCCATCTCTGACTGCATTTCTTGGTATTTCAGGATCTTCTTCCTCTCCACACAATTCACAGAATAATCGATTGGAACCAACACCTCTGTTCTCAGTCCGTTCTGGTGTTTTTCTTCTTTACACTATTGTCAGGTTTCCTCACATCCAGTTCCTTATCGGTTCGAATGGGAACGTCCAAAATTATCGTAACTTCTTCATTCTCTGTTGTTCTCTTAGAGTCATGATCCCAGTGCCTTTCTTGTACAGCAGTGTTTATAGTGTTTTATAAAGTTTTCAGTGGGTGAAGCATGCCACTTTGCTGTGCCTTTCTGAAGCTGGTATATAGTGGTATATCAAATGACTGACAATCACCTGTAATTCTAGAAATGGGCCGTTTTTTAAAATTAATCCTTTATAATGTGCCTTAATTGTATGTCACGATGTTCCTATGAGAGGTTTGCACTGACAAGACAAAATAGTAAGTCTGGGTGTCTGGCAAGTGAAATTCACAAGTCAGCAAAACATCTTTCATTTCATTTGCAGGTGGCAATTTTTTTTTTAACCTTTTAATGTCTGAGTCTGCCATGCATTAGTTCTGCTATATTTACAAGATCAGTTGATAGCTTATCACCTGAGTTGTGTTCTTTATTTAATAATAGGAATCTGTTGGAAGTCCCTTTGCCCAAAACGGTCCATTTGCAGTGGTCCATGAAAAAGATGTTTTCTGTGCAAGGGGTGACATGATGAAACAAGTTCCCAGAGGAAATCTGGCTGGAGACCCAATTACTTCAATTTTGGTTGTGAACCTTAGCTTTTGGGGCTTGAATGAGTTACCCCTATAAACTGGGTATTCTCAAGGCTGACACAACCATTTGGCAAACTAGGCAGTCACCTAGAGCAACGGCTTTTGGGGGTGAGGGGTTCTGCAGGGCATTCAAAGTTAAACAATGGATTGTGACAGCTGGGGGAGGGGGGCTTAAGGTTTGTTTAGGCTGCCAAATACTTTGAACCAACTCTGCAGCCAAAGGGCAAGTAACGAGAGACATTTTTATGGATGTGAGATGGATCCTTGAAAAGACAAAAAGAATACCAAAAGGATATCCATATGTGTTTTATTGACTACAGCAAGGCTGACTGTGTAGCTTAACTTTTAAGAAGACAAAGATCCTGACAACTGGCAAAATCAATAAGTTCATCATTGATGGAGAAGAAATTGAAATAGACAGCTTTGACTTCCTTGGATCAACAATCAATAAAGAAAGGACTAGCAGTCAAGAACTCCGATGTATTGCTCTTGGTAGAATTTATTTATTTAAACGGATGGCTATGAAGGACCTAGACAAGATCCTCAAGAGCAGAGATGTCTCTCTCCATACAAAGAATAGACTTGCCGAAGCCATGGTATTTGCAATAACGTCATATGGCTGCAAAAACTGGACAGTGAAAAAGACAGGAAGAAAATTGATGCCTTTGAATCATGTTACTGGCAGTGAATACTGTGTATAACGTGGACTGCCCGAAGAACAAACCAGCTAGCACTAGAGATCATCAAATCTTTAGAAGCTCAGATGACAAGACTTCAACTTTCATACTTTGGACATATCATGTGAAGAGAGAGATCATTGGAGAAAGGCATAATGCTTGGCAAGGTAGAAGGTCACCTTAAAAGAGGAAGGCCGGCAATGAGATGGATCGATACAATAACAGCAGCTATGGACACCACTCTATCAACAACGAGCCGCTTGACTGAAGACCGAACAAAGTTTTTAGGTCAGCTATCCAGAGGGTCGCTAGGAGTTGACACAGACTCGACGGCACTTAACAACAAATACAGAGGATCTCTGAAGGAGAGAATGGGATTGTAGAAGTTAATAGTTCTTATGGATAGACAGACTAGAAAGGGCCATATGTTGTTTTGTTTAGTTTTTTTTATCTGTCATCATTTTCTATGTTTAGGAAAGATTTTAAACTGTATAGTAAATATTGAGAAATGTGATTTGATGATTTCAGTGGATGTTGGAAATCACTGTGAGATGTTTAGTGGTGATTGATAAAGCTAAAGAAATAATGCAATGCTGGAAACTTTAATTATTAAAAATGAATGTGTGAGAACAACCTAACCCCCCCCCCCCCACCAAAAAAAATAAAGAAATCGGGTAAAATTCTAAAAAAAATCCAAAACCAAACTAAACATTTTGCCATGCAGTATCTCACATGGTCTCTGTTGCTGTGTTTGCCCATAGTGAAGGAGGCGGCAGTTGAGCTGCCTGAAAAACTGCAGGACTCATGTGCACTAATTCTAATCTCATACAGGGCCAGTCACTTGGGGAAGGATTGCATGTTGTGTTCTGGAGGATGGATGCTGGTTCAGTTCCTAGGCTAGCTGGAGCTGGAGGTATAGTGAAAGCGGTGTTAACCTCCCTCAGGACTGTGAAGAGGGAAAGGAAACCCCGACTTTCATTCAGTGCCAATATTTTGAAACCTGATTAAGGCTTCATGTTATACCCTGTAGTTTTACAGCTTCCCTGTCTTTTTGGAAGAGGTTTGTTTGTTCATTAATACTTTTTAAGTACTTAAAGGTCTGAATCTTATCTCCCCTGTCCCTCCTCTCCAGAGTGTACATATTTAAGTCTTCAAGTCTCTTATAAGTCTTCTGATGCAGGTTCCAAATCATTTTGGTCACCTTCATTTGAACTGCTTCCAGCCTTTTTATATCCTTTGCAAGATATGATCTCCAAAACTGAATACAATATTCCAAGTGAGGCCTCAGTACAGTGGCATTAGTACCTCTTCCTTTCTGCTGGTAATTCCTCGCTGTATGCAATCCAGCATCCTTTTGGCTTTTACCACCTCCCTGTCACACTGTTTCACCACCTTGAGATCCTAAGAAACAATCACACCGGCAGCGTCGTCCTGATCTGTGCACACCACAACCTCTTGCCCCCTATTGCATACAATTCCCTTGGATTTCTGCTTCCCAACTGCATGACTCTGCACTTCACATTAAATCTTAACTGCCAAGCATTAGACTATTCTTCCAGCTTTTGTAGATCTTTCCTCATGTTCTCCAGTCCCTCAGGGGGGTCCACTTTGTTGCAAATTATAGTGTTTTCTGCAAAAAAACTTTTTTCCATTCAGTCCTTCAGCAATATCACTCACAAATACATTGAACAGTACCGGTCCCAGGACCGAACCCTGGGGCACACCTCTAATCACCTTCCTTTCATCCAAGTGAGTTCCATTTACCGTCACCTTCTGTCTGTCAGTCAACCAGTTTCTGATCCAGTTCACCACCTTGGGATCCATCCCCAAGCTGTTGAGTTTATTGATAAGCCTCCTATGAGAAACAGTATCAAAGGCTTTGCTGAAATCTAGGTAGATCACATCCATCTCATGCCCTTGATCTAGTTCTCTGGTCACCCAGTCAAAGAACTCAATCAGATTTGTTTGGCATGATCGTTCTTTGGTAAAACCATATTGCCTCGGATCATGCAACCTGTTTTCGAGGAAGTCCACTATTTGCTCTTTCAGGAACGCCTCCATTACTTTTCCTGCCACTGAGGTAAGGCTTACGGGCCTGTAGTTTGTCATTTCTTACCTTCTGCCACTTTTGTGAAGAGGTACCACATCGGAACTTCTCCTGTCTCCAAGGATCTATTAAAAACATCCTTTAATGGCCCTGCAAAAACCTCTCTGAGCTCTTTCAGTATCCTGGGATGTGTCCCATGGTCTTGGCCACTTTCGGTTTTACAAGCTGCTCTAACACATCGTCTTCTGTGAATGGTGTGGTATCTACTCCATTCCCATTGTATATTTGTCAGTCACAGGTAGTACTTCTCCAGGATTTTCTTTAGTAAAAACAAAACAGATTTGTTTAGCATTTTCACTTTTTCAATGTCACTTTCCACAAATCCGTTCCCAGCACTTTTGAGTTCTGCAATTCCACCTCTGATTTTCCTCCTCTCCCGAATATACCTGAAAAACGTTTGCCACCACCCTTCACATCTTTAGCCATCTTTTCTTCTGCCTTTGATTTTGCTATCCTTATGTCTCTTTTTGTCTCAGTTTTATCCTGTATTCTTTTCTGTGTTCTTCTATTTGCAAACTTTTTTGAATTTTGTGAAAGCTGTGTTTTTTGTCTTTATTTGTGTAGCCACTTCTTTGGAGAACCAAATACGTTTCCTTTTCCTTTTATTTACTTTCCTTATGTACAAATCTGTTGCCCCTTTTATTGCCTCCTTTTAGTTCAACCCATTGTAATTCTACTTCCCTTATCCCCTCCCACCCTGCCAACACACTATCTCTGTTGGTGAGCACTAAATCCAGCACCGAGCTCTCCCTGGTTGGTTCCATCACCATTTGTCTGCACATCTCTCCCAAGCATATTCATTATGGATATCCTGAAAACCTGATTAGGTGGATGTGTCCCGAGGAAGGTTTGTGAACCACTGCTGTATAAGTATGCCTTTACCATCCTGCTACATCCTAGGAATGTGCATGGAAGACTCTTCAGGTCATTTTCAGACGTTTTCATGATAAGACATTTTTCCAGCTTGTTTCACACATTCAGTTTTTTAAAGATGCGTTCAAATGCTAATTTAAGGCATGCTAATAAGGCAAATGTGCTCTAACGAATGCTGATTACTACTACATAGAGCAGAGATCTCCCACTCCAGTCCTGGAGGGCTGCAAGTCTATCAGATTTCAGGATATCCCTAATGAATATGCATAAGAAACTTGAATACAATGGGAACAGTGCATGCATTATATGCAAATATATCTCATGCATATTCGTTAGGGACATCCTGAAAACCTGACTGGTTTATGGGCCTCCAAGACTGCAGTTGGAGACTTCTGATGTAGAGCAATCTGAAGAGATGTTTGTGCGTGTGACTCCTGGCTGTCATTTGCACAAATTGTTCCTAGAGAGAGAAGCGCATTTTCTTAAAGTTACTAACAAATGCTGTGGACCAGTAGGTGTTAAGCAGCAGATCATATGTCCAGAATATGGTATTGGTTTTACAGTTTGACTTGATATGTTTTCTCTAGAGGAGTAATAACCCAGTCTTTACAGATTCCCTGATCAATCTGTTTGTTGGGGCACCCACAGTGAATACATATGCATGAGATAGATTTGCATGTACATACTCTATTGTATGCAAATAGCTATTATGTATAGTTGTTGTGAGTATTCTGAAGACCTCCCTAGTTGAAGGATCCAAGGATCAAGTCAAAGGGTTCTTATGCTAGCTGTTGGAGAGAAAAATAGATATAACCACTGTTTTTCCCCCCTCCATCCCATCCTTTGTAACAGGACAGGTTCAGAGAGAGATTGATTTGGTGGTGGAACCAAACAGGCCGCCTTGTCTGGAAGAGAAGTCACGGATGCCATACGTGGAGGCTGTACTACATGAGATCCTGCGCTTCTGTAATGTGGTGCCCCTTGGGATTTTTCATGCCACCTCTAAAGACACAATGGTGGGCGGCTACTCGATCCCCAAGGACACCACAGTAATAACCAACCTCTACTCGGTGCACTTTGATGAGAAGTACTGGAATGACCCTGATGTATTTTATCCTGAGAGGTTTCTGGATAGCAGTGGGCAGTTCATCAGGAAAGAAGCGTTTGTTCCCTTCTCCCTCGGTAAGTGCCTCGACTCTGCTCAAATCCATCTGCTTCTCCATACAGGATCTGGGTATGTTGCAGAAGATTATTTGAGCTTATTTTTTAGCTGGTGCTAGATTTGCAACTGTGGGCTTGATGCAGAAGCCCCGGGCACTAAAGCTCTAACGCCGGCTTTCCTAATGCAGGTTTAATGCAGACATTTTGAGCGGTAATCCTATAAGCAAACAGCATACAAATAAACTATGTACTAAAGACACTGCTCAACAAGGAGCGTGAGCCAGACATATGCACACAGGGGTCTGCGTTCAGTCTGATACCTGTGCGCAGGGATTGGATTGCTAAAAAAAAAAAAAAAAGTAATCTGAGGTGAAGTTTGACTTTGACATTGATGTCATATTTAAATATCGATGGATGTAAGTGTACCTCAGATTAGATACTAGGGGTAGTGTCTTCATCTGTTAGATATAGGAGCCCTGTGTACTAAAGTGTGGCAAGACTACATTTTCCATACAGCGCTTGCTTAAATCAATGCGAAGTAACTGCATTAACTATTGGAGGCATTGCTAACACCTTCCTATTTAGTTCGTGCACAGACTTTGTTTTGTTTTTTGAGAGAAGTGGCATTAATTGCACTGCCTTAGCTGTAGTGTTAACAGTCCACAGTAACTACCTGTACTCGCGTCTCCTTCAGGGTTTGGTGTGGTTAACATGGAACTTACCGGATGCTAACTGCTGCTTTTAACAGTTAACCGCTTAATAAATAGGTCCCACAGTGTGTCTTAACACTTTATGCACTGCTAGTGCTTGTCACGCCCTCACCACTCGCCTTTAGCTTAGAGGGGCGTGGTTGTATAAGGAACTTTCCCCTTTCAGCCTTTACTGACTAATTCCCTGCAATGTTTTCTAGGAAATGTAGTTTAATTGCGCTTTATATGGGCTTCAGGTAGAAAGCTGTAGTCAGGCTACTTGAGGTAAGGCAATGACAGAAATTTATTGAGCACAAAAAAGGTTCATAAATACCACATTCAGGCATACTTCTCCAGGCTTCTTCAAAGTACAAAAGGTTATAAGCAAAACAAAACCCCAAAACCAAAGTGGCAGCTTAAAGTATTCTTCAGCTCAGAAAAGCATAGCCTTTTAACAGCAAGGCTACCAGCTTCCTTTAGCCTTGCTGGTTAAAGCACAAAACAGGCTTTCTTCTGGGGCAGTTTGCCTTCTTTTCCAGTCTCCAACCTTTCTAGGCTGTTTTTGTTTTTGCTTGTAAATTGGAAAACTCCAAACAGGAACAAACTTTCAACGTGCAAGGAAAGTTCTATTCAGGTTTCTCAGGAAAATTCAAGAGTAAAAAGAAAGCTTTTTTCCTCACAGTTAATTTGGCTTCTTGCCGTCTCACTTCACAGGTAGCAGGTGGTTAACAAGCACAATTCACAACTCCAGCTTGTTTTTATGTCTTAGTAAAACTTCCCCTCTTTACCACATGGGAATTTACAATCCATCTACCTGCTTCTTATGGTTACCTTTCTCTAGAGGGCTTTCTCTCAGGGCTGGCTTTCCTTCAACCCTTCCGTGGCTAAGGCTTTGCTCAAAGAGCAATCCATGAGGGTGTCTTCCTCATTCAGCTCAGCATCAGGCTCTCCTAGCTGCATAGACTCTGACTCTCCTTCTGGCTCACCGGGCTCGGCTGACAGCCTCTCGTTAGAGCTGAGAGTGTCTCCTGCTCCTCTGCACTGCCCAGCATTAGTCAGGCTTATCCTGCTCTGCTCAACATTAATCAGGCTTCTTAGGCTCGTACCTGTGCCTCGGCTTGTATCAGCTTCTCTCTCTCTTTCTCCTCTTCTTGCCTTTGTCCTTGCTTCTGGCGTTCCTTCCACCCTCTCTCTTTCTCCTTTACTATAATCTAGCATAGGCTTATATCTCCAGGGTTCTAGCCCCACCTCCTCTCTTCCCAGGTGATGGAGATCACTCTGCCTTCTGTCACCTGAGTAATCAGGGAGCTTACTGACGTAAGAGTCTTGGACCTTAGGTCTGTATTCACTCTCCCTTATTTCACTAGGGGAAACATGAAACCTGTTCCAGCTGGGGGTTTTCTGGTTCCTAGGTGAGGTTGTGGCTTTGTTGCCCTGACCTTGCAAAAGGGGCCCTTTTACTGGTGTGAACTCTTTGCCTTTTCCCCTTTCCCCTAAGTCAGGATAGGCTTCCTTACCACATGCTTCTAGCTCATCTACCAGCGTGCGCCTTAATAAACGTGTCCTTAACCCCAATGTGGGCGGTGTAACCGGCGCAGAGTTTCTGGCTAGCTGCATGGGGGCCATGTACATCCATCCCCCTGCAGTTAGTGCAGGAAAGCTGCACAGTAGTGTGGAGAGTGGGATGTGGGTGCAACTAACGCCACCTGTTGAGGTGGTGATCGTTGCACCTGTGCTGAGCATGGGCCACTAATGTTCATGCTAGCTGTGATGCACCGAGCGCCCACATCCCACTCAGTTCCTACCCTGATGCATGCTACCAGGGTAGTATGGTGTTTTTAGGGTAGCGGCCCTTTACTACTACTTAGCATGGTGCCAAAAGCACATGCCAACTTCGGCTGCCCTGTAATAAACATACCCTTACTGTCAGAAGGGATGCAACCCCTTGTGGGTCAGTTGCTTGAGGGCACTCTGTGGGCTGGTATCTGTTCATATCTCCCTGGCACTTATCCTTTTGATTATCGGTGCCAATTCCAGCTGTGTATGTGCCATTTAAAAAATTCTAAGCTTATAAGAAGAGCCAAGCTGGGGGTCCCCAAAAACCTGGTGTGACTCAAGCTTTTCGTTTTTTAATTATCTGATGAAAGAAATAATGCTCTTTGGGTCTCTGCTGGATAACATAATTAAATCTATTATATTTCAATTTCAACAGTCAATACTGATTAGTATTATCGTCCCTTTTGTAGAGAGTGCATCTCATTGCAAATGGACACATGGAAATTAGGTTGCATCTGTGAGATTTGCTGAAAGAATAATCCATTGTCACTGGGGTGCTGTGGCAGAGCTGATGTTTGTAGACAAAGCTTTATTTTATTCTCTAGCTCTCTCTCGACCTAATTGTACGCTGAGGGGTTTTTGTTTTCTGTATAGTAAAATGGCTGTATTGTGAAGGTGAAGCAGACTAGGCTCATAAGAGCCATCTGCTTCAGAAAAATACCTGCACTCTCTGCAAGTATGGAAGTACATGAGAGCGAGAGCTACCCTAAGCGCCGTTCTCTTAAAGCTGGATAAAACTGGCCAGTGCTAATAAAATTCTTAGACATGTACAGAGTTCACTATCGCAGAACTTGGAGGACAACTCAAGACAAAAGTTCTCCTATGCTCTCATGTACCACTAGAAATACTGACTTTTGAGGAAGCCCTAATACACACCGCTTTCTAAACAATATCAAAACCAAGTTATGTCTGGTCTCTTGGTTTTAATCTCGAGCTAACCTGAACAGGTGATGGGCAAGCGTGGCTAAAGGTAGTGAGCCCCACTTGTAACAAAAAAAGTATAGAATGACCACACGTTGTTGTTAATAATAATAATAATAATATTATTATTAAGCTAAGAGAGCACAGCTGTATCAAGTTATAAATTTATTTGTGAAGCATAGCAAAGTGAGAGGCTATGATCCCAATATTCAAAAGCAGTTATCTAGAAAAGGCCAGCTGTTATCCTGAGAAATATCTTATTGCTATCCTAAAGCTGAATATGCATATTTTATTTAAATGCTGGAGCTTGTATTTAAATAAAACACTGACATTTGAATACTGACTAGAATATTTTATTTATCCATGTCCCTCCAATCTAGTCCGGCAAACTTGTTATAACCATCCACCAGCAGCTGGAGACTGATTATGCAAATTTTTTTCATGATGTCACCCTATAACCCATCAAGGAGCTTCCCTCCTCTCATCAGTATCCAGCAGCTGGTGTGTAGACACCACTGCGGGGCCTGTATGACTGAATTTCTGATTCACCTTAGGTGTTTTCATGGGTTTATTTAAGAGCAAAGCAGCGCTGTCCTAAACAGAGGTCTCACTGCACAATTGGGAGATAAAATTGCAGCGGTTAAAAACAAAACAAAAAGTTAGATTTGCAGTAAGTTTGAGAAGTACACTCTAGAGCCTTTTGGTGGGTTGGAGAAGACCTCCGTGGGGACTCGGTGAGCCATTTAGTCGGAGTCTCCCGACAGTGGCAGACATCTTGCAGGGAGCCATGGAGCCTGTTTGGCTGTTTCGGTTTGATGCTGTGAGTGTTGGCTTTTTTCAGTCAAGCGCGCTTACTTCCAGTTTATCTAGTGCAGCAGTATGGGGTAGCACAATTCAGATAATTGTACTTTTCTGTTTTATTTATTTTTCCTCAATATGCCCAGTTCCAAATTAGTTTGCGCTGTGTGTGAAGCATGCTGTAGCTCTCTCTCAGGCGGGGTTGATGCTGTTCTTCTCCAGGACCAAGCAGGAAGTCAGTCCTCACATATGGGTGACGTTGGCGCCGACGGAGCCCTCGCGGAGCAATTTTCCCCAGCTTTCAAAGAAAGCCTTTGGGAATTGCAGTGCGCATGCGCGGTCCCCTTCCCGCCCAAAGGTGCCATCTTGGCCAGTCTTCTTTTTTCCGCGGAGCCCTACAGACGTCTCACAGTCACCGCTGAAAAGTTGATTATTCTTTCTTATTTTAAGTATTTCTTCGGTTCGACGCCGGTCCTTTTTCCGTCCGGCCTCGCGACGCCGGTTGCAAGGCCTCCCCTTCCTTTTTCGGTTTTTCTGTCCTTCGTGACAAATTCGCGTTTTTTCACTTTTTCCCTGGCGGCCCGCTCGTTCGACCTCGCAGGGGCCCTTTTTCCCCCGATGGCCGCCAGTGGTTTTAAAAAGTGTGTTCAGTGTAAGAAACTTATGTCTCTTACTGACACACATGATTGCTGCCTCCGTTGCCTGGGCCCAGATCATGAAGAAATGATCTGTGGAGCCTGTAGCAAGATGTCCGCGAAATCTTTGCGGAGTCGGCAGCATCAGCGGGAGAGAATCTTCCCTGATCCCAGCCGTACCCGGACCTCGCCAGAAGCTTCGGTGTCCAGAGAATCTGGCTCTGAACACCGTCGGAGCTCCTCTGAGAGGGGGTCCCCTACCCGGGAACATCACCGGAAGACCAAACCCGCGAGGGCGGCGTCGGTGGACACTCCTGGCTCCTCGAGGGCCAGGTCGCATAGCCCCGACAGCCGTCCCGGGTCTTTGGAGCTGGAGCGGCCGTCTAAACAGCCTCGTCTGGAGATGGACTCCTCTGCTCACGTAAGTGCTGTTGTCTTCGTGGACTCGCCTCCGAGGGGTCCGACGTCGGGGCCCGAGTCGGGGGCTGCTGGGTCTCCTGAGTTCGGACTCAGGTTGACGGCCTTGGAGAGCAGCCTTGCTGCCTTCATGGACCAGCAGCGGGCATTGATCGCTGGCCTCGCCGGCGCTTCTGCCCTGACCACCGGGTCGTCGACGTCTAAGTCGACCCCGGAGACCGAGCTGATCCTCGAGTCCATGCGGGCTCGAGTCGATCCTCGGTCGCGGTCGCCTTCGGCCTCCTGTTCGGGGCCGAGGTCGTCGACGCCGACCCCCTCGGCGTCGGGGCGGACGGCGTCTGTACCCGCCCGGCCGGAGCCGCTCGACTCCTCCTCCGAGGAGTCCGCCTGGGAATCCGAGGTGGATGAGTCGCCTGGTTCTTTTCGGACTCGATGTGTCCCTTCGGACTCCCCCGAGTCCGAACCTCGGAGACAGTCCCCTCCGGAGGATGCCCGGTTCTCGGACTTCGTGAGGGATATGGCCAAGGCCTTGGCCTTCCCTGCGGATCCCGAGGAGGAGCCTCGAGCCGAAGAGCTCGATGCCCTCCAGTATGACTCTCCTGCAAAGGAGCATTTTACTGTACCGGTTCCTCCGATGCTGGAACGACTTCTCTTCCGCATGTGGGAGAGCCCGGCGTCGTCGCCGCCGGTGTTGAGCAAGCGGGTCGATGCCATCTATCGAGTCCACAAGAGCCCTGGCTTCCAAAAAGCACAGCTGCCGCACCATTCCATGGTGGTGGAATCGGCCATGCATCGGCTCAAGAGCCAGAAGATGCACTCCTCGGTGCCTCCCGGCAGGGAAGCCCGCAGCCTGGATGGCATCGGTATGAAGTGTTTTCAGGGCTCTATGCTTGCTTGTCGAGTCCAGACTTACCAGCTCTACATGGGCATGTATCTCCGAGACCTGGCTAAAGAATTAGCCGGATTCTCTGCTGGTCTCTCCGAGGAACCTTTGCGGAGGTTCCTGGCCTTGTCCACCGGTATTCGGGAGTGCTCCAAGTTTATCTCTCGAGCAGCCTATGATGGCTTTGAGGCATCGGCCCGGGTAGCCGCAGCTGGCATCGGGGCCCGCCGACAGGCTTGGCTTCAGTCATCCGACCTCGAGCCCTGGGTGCAGGACAAGTTGGTCGATGTCCCCTGCAGAGGTGAAAACCTCTTTGGCAAACCTATGGACGAGAAGGCTGCACAGCTCGAGACAGAGACTCTCACCAGGACTCGGCTCTCCAGGAAAACTTCTGCCCCTTCCCAGAAGAAGAAGGGCTCGGGGAAAAAGCCCTTTTACCCGAGGAAGGCGGCTGCCTATAAACACTACCCTCATTATCAGGCCTCGGCAGCTCCCCAACAGGGTCAGCAGGCCAAGGGACGGGGTAACGGGTCCCGTAGGCAGCAAGCCCCCAAGCCTGCGCCACCGGCCCCTGCTCCGCAGGGTGGGGGTTTTTGACTCGTTCAGCATAGCCTCTTCCCCCTCCGCTGGTGTCTCTCTCAGCACGGGAGGCCGGCTGGTTCACTTTGCCCACAGGTGGTCCAACATCACGTCAGATACCTGGGTGCTCCACATAGTCCGAGAGGGCTATCTTCTACACTTCCACCAGGTACCTCCCCCCTACTTTCCAGGGGAGCCTCTACGACCCCCTCTTCACCGGGACTTACTCCTTCAAGAGTTGGCAAGTCTTCTTCGGGAACAGGCGGTGGAACCAGTGCCCCACCACCTGAGAGGTCAAGGCTTTTATTCCAGGTACTTCCTGGTACCGAAGCGAACTGGGGGCCTCAGACCCATCCTGGACTTGCGGAATCTCAACAAGTTCCTGGAAAGGGAAAAGTTCAAGATGCTTACCCTTGGAATCCTGCTGCCCTACCTCCGGCAGGGAGATTGGCTATGCTCCTTGGATCTAAAGGATGCCTACACTCACATCCTCATCCACCCAAGCCACCGACAATACCTGAGGTTTGTGGTGGCAGGCAATCATTACCAGTACAGAGTACTGCCCTTTGGCCTATCCTCCGCACCACGAGTCTTCACAAAATGTCTCGCAGTGGTAGCGGCTTATCTCGGGCTTCAAGGCCTCTTTGTCTTCCCTTACCTAGACGACTGGCTCATCAGAGCACCATCCTCCACGGAGGCAGCTCACGCCACGCAACGTACTGTGACTCTACTCCAGTACTTGGGCTTTGTCATAAACCTCGAAAAGTCCACTTTGCTCCCCTCTCAGGATCTCGAGTTCATCGGCGCCAGGTTAAACACGCTTCAAGCGCGAGCCTTTCTGCCGCTCGACAGGGCACAATGGCTCATGGCTCTCGCCAGCCGCTTTCGCAGCCATTCCCGGGTCTCGGCCAGGCACTTTCTGCAACTGCTCGGCCATATGGCTTCTACGGTCCATGTGACCCCCAATGCCCGCCTGAATATGCGGCCTGCTCAATGGTGTCTTCGCTCACAATGGCGTCAGGCCTCGGGGAGACTAGCGGACTCAGTACGAATCTCCAGCCCGCTGGTCTCTTCTCTGCGGTGGTGGCTTCATCTGCCCAACCTAGTGCTCGGAATGCCTTTTCAGTCTCCTCCGCCGGTTCAAGTACTGACGACCGACGCTTCTCTCCTCGGTTGGGGAGCACATTGCCAAGGGACATGTACTCAGGGTCTCTGGACCCTGTGGGAATCTGCCCAGCAGATCAACTTCCTGGAGCTCAGAGCGATCCGCCTGGCTCTCCGGGCCTTCTCCCACCTTGCCACTCGCCAGTCCGTCCTCGTCCAGACGGACAATCAAGTGGCCATGTTCTACGTGAACAAACAGGGGGGCACGGGCTCCTTCCTTCTCTGTCGGGAAGCACAAAAGCTCTGTGCTTGGGCCGTCAGCCGAGGGATCCTCCTCAAAGCTGTCTACCTCCCAGGTCAAGAAAATTACCTGGCAGACAAACTGAGCAGAATCCTCCAACCACACGAGTGGCGATTGGACCCGTTGGTGGTTCAAAGGATCTTTCTCCAGTGGGGCCTCCCCACGCTGGATCTATTTGCCAGTCCTCTGAACAGGCAACTTCCTCGATTCTGCTCTCGGGAAACCGCATCCCCTCCGAGTAGCGGCGGATGCTTTTCTGCTCTCATGGTCCACGGGCCTTCTGTATGCCTTTCCTCCCATGCCGCTGGTGTCTCGAACACTTTTCAAGGTTCTCCAGGACAAGGCTTCGATGATCCTGATAGCGCCCCGGTGGCCCAGGCAACCGTGGTTCCCGCTTCTGATGCAACTGGCGGTAGATACGCCGTTGCCTCTGGGGTTCCAACCAGATCTCCTGACCCAGGATCAGGGGTCTTTCCTACACCCCAACCTCAGATCTCTTCATCTGATGGCCTGGCTGCTGAAAGGGTAGTCCTTGCTCCCCTCCTGCTGCCTCCGGAGGTGGAAGAGGTCGTGCTGGCTTCCAGGCGACCCTCTACCCGGAAATCCTACGCCCTTAAATGGCGTCGCTTCTCCACCTGGTGTACTCAGCAGTCTCAAGACCCCTTCTCCTGCTCGGTGTCGGTGGTCTTGCAGTACTTGCTTTCCCTCTCCAATCTTGGACTTAAGTCCAACTCGGTCAAGGTTCACCTCAGTGCTATTTCTGCACATCATTTGCCGGTGGAAGGCAGGCCTCTTTCCGGCCACCCTCTTGTGGCACGGTTCTCCCGAGGTCTCCTTCTCCTTAAACCACCTTTGCGCCCCCCAGCCCCAGACTGGGACCTTAACGTGGTTTTACAGCGGATCACCTGTCCGCCCTTTGAACCCATGGCTACCTGTCCTCTCCGTTTTCTTTCTTGGAAAACCTTGTTCCTAGTAGCCCTCACTTCCGCTAGACGCGTTAGTGAACTGCAGGCCCTAGTGTCTGATCCCCCTTACACTAGGTTCTACAAGAACAGGGTAGTCCTGCGGACTCACCCTAAGTTTCTTCCAAAAGTGGTCTCCCCTTTTCACATCAATCAGGAGGTGGTGCTTCCGACCTTCTTTCCCAGGCCACACTCCAGCCGAGCTGAGATGGTCTTGCATACCCTGGACTGTAGAAGGGCGCTGAACTTCTACCTTGATCGTACGCGGGAGCACCGTAAGACTGTCCAGCTCTTCCTGTCTTACGACCCTAATAAATTAGGGCTCCCTGTCTCCAAGCGTACTCTGTCCATCTGGGTAGCTGACTATCGCTTGGACTTATGGGGCGGCAGGCCTCTCGTTGCAGAGTCGAGTCACGGCTCATCAGGTTCGGGCGAAGGCTGCGTCAGTGGCTTACCTCCGCTCTGTTCCATTGGCAGACATCTGCCGGGCCGTTACTTGGTCTTCGAGCCAGACTTTTGCAACCCATTACTGCCTCGAGAGGGAGTCCCGCAGGGACAGTGCTTTCGGACAGGCAGTCCTCCGTAATCTCTTCGAGGTTTAAGCAACTCCTACCCTCCATCCCGGATGTTGGGCTACCGGTTGGAGAATAGTCAGAGAAGATTCCTTCCTTCTGTACTGCTGAGCTAGAGGGAGCTCATTTTTATGCTTGGGGTCTCCGGTAGCCTTGAGCTTGGGAGTCCCATATGTGAGGACTGACTTCCTGCTTGGTCCTGGAGAAAGCGTAGTTACTCACCTGTAACAGGTGTTCTCCAGGAGCAGCAGGAATCAGTCCTCACAACCCTCCCTCCTCCCCGTGGAGTTGCAATCATATGATTTTAGTTTTAGCAAGAAAAATTTGCAGTCTTTTCGCTATGTCATCAGACTGGCCAAGATGGCACCTTTGGGCGGGAAGGGGACCACGCATGCGCGCTGCAATTCCCAAAGGCTTTCTTTGAAAGCTGGGGAAAATTGCTCCGCGAGGGCTCCGTCGGCGCCGACGTCACCCATATGTGAGGACTGATTCCTGCTGCTCCTGGAGAACACCTGTTACAGGTGAGTAACTACGCTTTGTGAGAGGGA
Source organism: Ichthyophis bannanicus (assembly GCA_033557465.1). Lineage (NCBI taxonomy): Eukaryota > Metazoa > Chordata > Amphibia > Gymnophiona > Ichthyophiidae > Ichthyophis > Ichthyophis bannanicus. The sequence goes on along the minus strand of CM066047.1, from coordinate 62,630,167 downwards.
GCGCTGAGAGATTGAAGAATGTCACTCAGCCATAGTGTGTGTTTTTTTTGTAAAGAGGAGTAGATGTCTGTCGTTGCCCAGTCCTTAGCAGCATTGAATCTGCCTTTTTGGGTGATACAGGAGGTGCTGCCCCTGGAGGACCCTCTTCTTCTGCAGGGCATGCACACCCTGCAGAATTCCTTCCCAGTCTATAAAGTCATCAATCATGCAGATGATTGAAGCAGCATGGGAGGTCCCCCAAGGCAGGGCTTAGGGGTGGACAGGTGATGACCCGTCTCTATCCCATTCCGCCAGCAGAAAAAGATCTATTTCAGACCCCCAGGCTAGATGTCTTGGTCACTTTGGTAGACCACAATGCCGGTAGAGAGTGGAGTGGCCCCCAAGGATCCACAGGACCGGTGTCTAGAGGCATTTGAGGTTCACACCTTGTCCTTACAGGTCTCCATCTATGGGGCTTATGTGGCATGAGCTAGTATGCGATAGGTGCAGGCTCCGTCTGGACTTAACCACAAGTTGGGCATGGAGCTAGCGGAGATACCCAAGCTGGAGTCAGCCACTGCCTGCCTATGCGATTTTTGTTATGATTTGGTCCACTCTTCCTCCAAGATTATGGTGTTGGTAGTTGCAGCTCATAGGTTTCTGTGGCTGAAAAATTGGCCAGTGGATGTATCTTCCAAAGTCAGGTTGAGGAAGCTGCCCTTCAAAGGTAAACTACTTTTTGGTGACCCTCTAAAGGAGTTGGTCAAAGACCTTGGTGAGTCTAAAGGCATTAAATTGCCAGAGGACAAGCCTCAAGGAGGTAAAGAATAGACGGCTCTGTTGCAGGGAGGAGGGGCAAGAGACTTCCAACACTTTCGGGCAGCACGTTTTTCCTCCTTCGCAAAGAGGACATTTTCCGTTCCGGAGGCAGTCCTTTTGGGGCAGAGGTGCTACCTGTGTCTATTATGCAGGGTCCTCTGGCTCTTCCAAAAAGCCACAGTGAAGCGAGGGGGGGGGGGCAGGCGTTGGAGAAGTGTATTGGGGGTCACCTTCAGCAGTTTTATCACTCCTGGGTCCAGATAACCTCAGATCAGTGGATCTTGTAAATTATTTGCGAGGGTTACACGTTAGAGTATCAGCACCCACTGACGGAGACCTTTATGCTTTCTCCTTGCATGGTCCAGGCAAGTTTCAGGCCGTTTGCACAACACTGTGGCATTTGCTGGCCATAGATGCGGTGATGCCCTTCCACCAAACTAGTGTGGGTGAGGTCAATACTCAATCTGTTTCATGGTGCCCAAAGAGGGGGGGGGCTCTTTGCGGCTCATTCTCAAGCACATCAACAAAGCCTTACAGATACCAAGGTTCCATAAGGAAACCTTGTGCTCGGTAATGGTGGCCATGCAGAGGGGAGAATTCCTCACTACTCTGGACTTCACTGAGGCGTTCCTTCACATTCCCATATGCTCAGATCATCAATGATTCCTATGATTTGTGACATCCATGGGACATTTTCAGTTTCAGGCACTGCCCTGCGGACTTGCGACAGTGCCCAAAACATTCACCAAGGTGAAAGTGGTGCCTGTGGCCCTGAGGAAGCAGGGCATTTTAGTTCATCCCTGTCTGGACAATTGACTAATTTTGGGTGAGGTCAAGAGATGAGAGTCAGAAAGTGATCGTTTCTTCAGAGCTTGGGATGGGTGGTAAAGTCAGCTAGGGGCAAGTTAATTCCATCCCAGCAGTTGATCTAACTGGGAGTTCAGTTCGACATGGCGGCATGATTGGTCTCATTGACGGAGGAGCATGTTCTCAGGCTTCAGTGTCTGCTGCATCAGTTTCTTTGGATGTTGCGGTCATCGGCCTGGCATTACCTGCAAGTTCATGGGCTGATGGCAGTGGTGCTGGATTTACTGCTCTGAGCCAGGATGCAAATGAGGCTGATGCAGAGGACTTTGTTCTCTAGGTGGTCACCTCAACATCACACCCTATCCCACAGGCTTCAGTACCCAGGAGACATCAACACAGCATTGCAGTGGTGCTGAAAGAGAGCAACTGGACCACATGGTGACCACAGATGCTGGTATGACCAGTTGGGGGGCGCATTACAGCTCCCATGTGGCTCAGGGCTAACGATCAAAGGAGAAGAGCTCCTGGTCCATCACTCATCTGGAGATTTGAGCAGTACTACAACAATTTGCATCCCTTGTGAAAGCGAATGCTGTGAATGTGTTCTCGGACAATACCTCAGCAGTGGCGTATATCAACAGGCAGGGTGGCACGGGCAGTGCGATGCTAGCAGGGGAGGTCACACCAATTCTGCAGTGGGCTGAGCAGCACCTAAGCACACTAGCGGCAGCTCATGTGGCCGGAAAGGACAAAGTTCAAGCAGATTATCTGAGCAGACATCGGCTAGATGTGGCAGAGTGGGTCCTAGCGCACTTGGTGTTTGCCAGTCTTGTGTGGCACTGGGATCAGCCGGTAATGGATCTCATAGTGATCGCTGACAATGCCAGCCGTTGGAGGGAGTGAATGTCAGAGGGATTGGATGCCCTAGCACAGCCCTACTGCAGGAGGGGCTTCTGTATATCTTTTCTCTGTGGACCCTGATTGAACATTTGCTGCAGTGCGTAGTGCAGCAGGATGGCCACGGAGGCTGTGGTACGTGGACCTGGTCTGGCTCATGATGGACTGGCCATAGCATCTTCTGCAGAGGCCCAACCTGCTCTCGCAAGGTCCCATAAGAATGCCGCAAGTGGATCAATTCTCTCTTACAGCCTGGCTCTTGAGCAGTCATGACTGTTGAGGAGAGTTTATTCGCCTAGCGTGATTACCACATTGCTAAAAGCCAGAAAAGTCCACTTCCTTGTCCTACGTTCGCATTTGATTGGTGTGAGCAGCATGGCCGGTGGCTGTTAGAGGTGTCTGTAATGGATGTTCTGGTGTTCTTGCAGGATGATCTTGACAAAGGACTGGCCCTGAACTCTATGAAGGTTCAGATGGCGACCCTGGTCTGCTACAGGGGGAAGATACAAGGTTTCCATTTGGCATGTCATCCAGATGTTATGTGGTTCTTGCAAGCCGTCAAACAGATCAGACCACCAGTGTGAGTGATCATTCCTTCCTGGGACCTAAATCTGGTTTGGCCACATCTCCGTTTGAGCCAGGCCTCTTTGAAGGACCTGACCTTGAAAGTTGTTGTTTTTGTTGGCCATCTGCTTGGCCAGGTGCATTTTGGATTTACAGGCCTTGTCCCGCCAGGAACAGCTTCTGCTCATGTCTAAGGAGTGGGTGGTTCTCAGAACCATGCCTTTGTTTTTACCAAAAATGGTGTCGCCATTTCATGTCAACCAGGTGGTGACTCCTGATGTTTTCTGGGGCAGTGGGGGAGAATAGAGACTCCAGACTGCTTTGTCTGGATGTGCATAGAGCATTGCGCTGTTACTTGAAATGCATGCAGCCCTTCCGGAAGTCAGATTGACTGTTTATTTTGCTTGGCGGGCCTCAACAAGGAGAGGCTGTGTCGAAAAGCCTCCATTTTCCCACTGGATTAAGGGGGTGATTGCCTGAGCCTATCTCCTGAAGCGCAGAGCAATTCTGGAGGGGTTACGAGGGCTTAGGTGGCATCTTGGATGGAAGGTAGTTTGGTACCTCCAGTGGACATCCGTCAGGCTGTAACATGGTCCTCATTGCATATGTTCATGAAGCATTACTGCCTGGATATGCAGGTGGGGCTGGCGGCGTGCTCAGGTGCTGTGGGTGGGACTTTCAGGTCCCTTCCATCGTTAGGTACTGCTCTGGCACATCCTGTTTTTCTGGACTGGATTGGAGGGACTTAGATGAAGGGGAAATTAGATCTTACTTGCTAACTTACTTTCATGGAGTCCCTCCAATCCAGTCTAGAACCTGCCCGGGTATTCTGTGTGCTGGGTGTTCATGAGCCTGCCCATGTAAAGAATGGAGTTGAGCGATCTTCAGTTCCAGTTGGGGCTAGCTGCCTGTATGCCTTTCGAGACATACTTGGATTTGCCAGAGGGGCTCAGAGGTTTTTTTTTTTTTTTTTTTTGGAATAATATAGTACAGCAAACAAAAGGCAGCTTTCTTGTTTGGGGCAAATGGACATTCTCTACCTGCTTCCTCAGTTTTTTTGATTTGTGTAGTTTCTCCCTAGTTTTTAGGAAGGAGATATAAGGATCCTTTGACAGTAGGATACTGAAGGGAGGCTCTTCGATGGTTATGGGGTGACATGAAAATTTTGCATAATCAGTCTCCAGCTGCAGGTGGATGGACACAACCCATTTGGACTGGATTGGAGGGACTCAATGTAAGATTTAATTTTCCCCCTTTTGTGGTCATATATTGGATTTATTTTCTTTCTTTTAGTTCCTCACTTTGAGCTGATTCTGGAAAGGAAGGCCCTAATTTGAAGAAAATAGATAAATAAGAATAGGTTAAAGTGCCTTCAAGCTCTGTCAGAACAGAAGTTAGCCAACACTCTAGACTGGCAAAGACTATGTCCTGCATGAAGACAACTCACAATGTGCTTTCTTTGCACTTGTCAATAGCAGAAACTCCAGAGAAAATTTATCAGGAGTAGTCTCTAGGGATATTTACCTAACAAGAAAATTTTGGTTAGTTTTCATTTCATTTTTTTCCCACAAATATTTCCTGATTTTAAGGTTTGTTTTTGTTTTTTATTAGTTCACACATTTTGTTTTAATAAGGATTTTTTTTTGTATTTAATCTTTTTTTTTAACTTTGACATATACAGCTTGTCATCAAATTAAACATCCCAAAATCCAGCAGTTTGCTATTTGTAATGTTGTTGAAGTAACGAATAAGTCCCCAACTCAACTAACTTAAACTGTAGATTTAATATGGAATTTTTAGTGCGTGCTAAGTTTGATTTAATGCGTACTACAATCATGCATGTAAGGAAATAGAATCAAACTATTAGAGGAAGAACAGATTGGCTTTCCGAAATCTGCGAGTTAAAAAAAAAAAAAATTTCAGCCTCAAATTGGAATGCTACAAGATGCGCAAGGATCCATGCTGAGAAGATCAAGAAAAGGTGGAAAGAATATACAGAGTGATTATACCATAAAGATAAAGTTGACCAATAACAGTTTCAACCTGTACCTTATGATTAGGAACCATTGGTGACAAAAGAAGTCGTCAAAGCAGCATTGAAAGCCTTATCGGAAAACAAAGCACCAGGCATTGATGGCATTCCCAGTGAAGTATTACAGCAATCAGATGAAGCTGTTACCACACTTACAAGACGCTGCCAGGAAATTTGAATGACAACATGGCCAACTAACGGGAAAAGATCTATGTTTATACCAATACTAAAAAAGGTGATCTGACTGACTGGAAATTATCGCACAATTGCTCTGATCCCACATGCCAGCAAGATTCTACTCAAGATCATTCAGCAGAGACTACAACCATACCTGGAACGAGAACTGCCTGAAGTGCAAGCAGGGTTCAGGAAAGGGTGAGGAACGAGACACACAAATGTGGATGTGAAATGGATTTTTGAAAAGGCAAAAGAATACCAAAGGATATCCATATGTTTTATGGACTATAGCAAGGCTTTTGACTGTGTAAACTATGAGAAACTCTGGGCCACGTTAAGAAGCAAGAGTATACCAGAACACCTGCTAGTTCTCTTGCACAGCCTTTACATTCATCAAGAAGCAACAGTTCAAACTGAACTAGGAGAAACAAAATGGTTTAAAATAAGCAAAGGTGTACGATAAGGCTGCATGCTTTACTCTTACCTCTTAAATTTATATACAGAACAAATCATCAGAGAAGCAGGACTGTATGAAGACAACCAAAATGTGAAGATTGGTGGAAGACTCGACAACCTTCGCTATGCTGCTGATACCACATTACTGGCTGAAAATGAAGATGATCTGAAACATTTGCTTCTCAGAATCAAGGAGCGTAGCTTTAAAATGTGCCTGCACCTTAATGTTAAGAAGACAAAGATCCTGTCAACTGGCAAAATAAGTGCTTCATTGATGGAGAAGAAATTGAAGTAGTTGACAACTTGGATCAACTATCGATATAGAAGTGACAAGCAGTCAACAAATCAGACAACGCATTGCTCTTAGCAGGATGGCTATGAAGGACCTAGACAATATTCTCAAGAGCAGAGATGTCTCTCGTCATACAAAGATTCGACTTGTCCAAGCCATGGTATTTTCAATAACATATGGATGCAAAAGTTGGACAGTAAAAACGATAGGAAGAAAAGTGATGCCTTTGAATTTTATTACTTAAGGGGTAAAAAACATCAAAACATAACTGACAGTTTATCACAGATAAATTAAACTCATTTCACTTGTTCACAAAAACAGATTAAAATTTTGGGTTGAAATTAAAATTGCAATTATAAACATATTTTTTATTTTCCTTAACTTTGAACCCCCCTGCTTGATTTTGAGTGTTCCGTATTTGAACTTAGAAAAGATGGTCAAGTTAAATAAGACAGACTACCTCTCTTAAAACTAAAGCCCCTTTCTCAGACTGTGTCTGTCTGTACGTAACACTAGAAGCCCCAAAGTGCATCAATTGATGCAAATGCATCTTTGAAGTTGTATACCAGTGCCAATGCTACAACCATGTCAGTCATGTTCCATGACTTTGTTTGCAAGGTCAAGATGTTCAAATATGTGCATCGATAATTGACAGATGCACCACCACCTAGTGGGAAAATGAATTAATACCTAGAAGTCCCAAAGTGCATCAATTGACGCACTCAATTGTTTTGGCTGTGTCAATTGACGTACTTTGGGGCTTCTAGGTATAAATTCATGTTCCCACTAGGTGGCGCATCTCAATCACTGTTTACAGTTTGACATGTAATGACGTCACATACTGCACATATTTAACAAATAAGTTACTTCACATTAATTCACATCTGCATTTCATACTAAACGCAGTCGTTGTGATAATGCGTCAATTGACGCACTTTGGGGTTTCTAGGTAAAATTCCTTTTGGGGCTTCTAGTGTTAATACAATCCTTGTCTTGAATGCAGAGAAAAGGTGACCCATCTTTCACGGCACCAACTGAAAGAATCTCTTTGCGTGATCTACTGCTCACCAGGTAGCAAAATTCAACCTTGACTCTTTGGCTCCAATTCTCTAAATTCAATTGCAAAGAGAGTAAGGAATCAAATAAAACAAAACACACAGAATTATATCAGTAATGGTATTACTTAAGCAGAGCTATTTGGGCCTGCAAACTTGTGCTGGCAACAAATACTGTGTATACCATGGACTGCCCAAAGAACAAACCAGTGAGTAGAGGAGATCAAACCTAAGCTTTCTTTAGAAGCTCAGATGACAAGACTTTGACTTTCATACTTTGGACACATCATGCGAAGCGAGAGCATTAGAGAAAGATGACATGCTTGGCAATGATGAAGGTCATTGCCAAAGAGGAAGGCCAGCAATGAGATGGATTGATAGAGTGGCACCTATAGCTGCTGTTATTATCAACAATGAGCCACCTGACCGAAGACCAAACATAGTTATGGTGACCCTCTGGATAGTTGTCCTAAAGTCGACACCAATTCAACAGTACTTAACAACATTTTTTTAAAGGTACACTAATAAAGGCACCTCCCTAGTACTCAGAACTAGCAGGAGCAATTTGGACTGGATGGATGGATTAAATAGTCTCTGCACTAGCTTTCCCCTTCTTATGCAGTGCTTCGCTTTTGTAATTTCACCCTTGTTGCATGCAATATTTAAACAAAAACTCATTTCTCTACATTTTGCTCCCATTAGGCTGTTTGTGCAGTTGATGTGGAGTACAATGTTCATTCAGTTGTAGTTGTTGAATCCATTTTGTCTTTCTGAAATCCCCAGGGCGAAGACACTGTCTTGGAGAACAGCTGGCTCAAATGGAAATGTTTCTCTTCTTTTCTGCATTGCTTCAGCAATTTCACCTGCACTTTCCACAGGGACTAATCCCAAATCTCAGGCCAAAACTTGGCATGACGTTACAGCCATACCCTTACCTCATCTGTGCTGAAAGGCGCCAGAGTGGACAAAGCAGATCCCAATGTTAAGAAAAATTCTAACCCCAAATCAGAGGATTTTGATTTCAAAGACCTTTTTTTTAAAAATGCATAGTGTGTGGATTAAAGGTTATATTAAATGGGGATTTCTACCTCATGACATGCTAGGATGGTATGTGCCCAAAAAAGGAAGCTGACATGTAAATATAAGTAGTTCTTTAAAAAAAATCATAATTTTATGATTTGAATGTTGCAGCATTACAAAGAGATTGAATAGATCCTATTTATAAGAAAGTTTTCTAAAGTATCTCATCGCTGGCAGAACTATGTGTGACTGCTTGGATGAAGCTGGGCTGAGGTATATTAAATGAGGCCCACCATGTGCAAACCATAAAGGAGCTCTGTTTAATACCTGTCAGCTACCTCCTGCTCTCTTAAATTTTCTATAAAATGTGATTAGGGTTATGACTTAAACAAAACATTGGGGGGGGGAAGATATTCAAAGGCATTGACATGGTTTGCAGAAATACAAACCAGGTAAATACCACTTACCGATTTGTGCCTCTAAACACAATGCTAAGCGGCTAGCATTGGGTCGTTCCGCGGGCAGCACCGTGGGTTAACTGGGCAGTGGTGGTATTCAGATGCTGCTCAGTTAAACCTAGCCAGCTAAAGTTAGGAAGCCAATCCAATCCAGCTGAACATTGGTGCTGACCGGATTTGCAAAATCGCAATCTGGGAAACCCAGAAATTCAACGCCAGCACCCAGATATGACCCCAGCATTGAACATCTTGGGCAAAATTAAAGCAGCAATGGGGCTCCCCCCCCCCCCCCCCCCCCGGATAAATTTGGCTTCATACTCATAATCAAAGCACCCGTAGAACAACCATCATCTACCTCCAGGGCAGGGTAGCCATGCCTAACATGGACAATAGAAATATACTAAAGTTGTATTACACACATCAATTTTAAAAAAATGCATAGTAAAGTAAAGGCTGTCCACTGCTGTTCATATAGCTCAGGCATGGCTCAGCCATAATCTAAAATATTTTGCAAAGTGCAGTGAAGGTTTTCATGAGCAGAAGGCCCTTTTACTGACGTTAAGCATTATGTCAATAATTAAAAACTGACAGTCCTACTATGTGCCTCTCTTTAAACAGTTCTCTATCTACCAGATATGCTTCAGTGCAGAAGTTCAGCACAGGCACTATAAACCAATTTGCACTCCAGTCAGAAAATGGTAATTGTGTAATATATTAGCATGTTTGTGCAGGCATCTTAAGATACGAGATGCGGATTTAAAGGCATGTTTTAGGAAGGCTGTTAGATGAAGCTGGGACGTCCATGCCAAAATATCTGAGATTCTTTGGGAGGGGTAACCGTGAAGGGGGGCATGTGTAAATGTTATCTAAAATACTCTGTCCCAAAAGATAAATATGTCTGCCGCAATACAGAGCGGGCTGGGAAAGTACAGAATAAGGGGGCCAGACCCATGCAGAAAACCAGCAGATTTCAGAAACCTGCCCATGCAAGATACAGACATTTGCAGTATCAGCCCCATAGACATGTCAGCACTGGTATTTCGGATGTGCACATGTAGAGATACATGTCACAACCTGCTATTTTAGAAATAAAGACATGTAACAGCACAGCAGCAGACAAGGCCTACTAGGTTTTTTTGAGCTGGTGAAAAATATTGTGGGAGTGAGGAGGCATTCTCTTCTTTGTACTGTTAGCTGGCAAAAATTAGCACCTTTTCACATGTCTGTTTCCAGGAGCAGGACTAGATAAGGATAAGTCTACCGCCGATTGTATGAGGTGTGACAAAGAAACTGGACTGTCCCATAGATGTTTTATTACAAATTCTACAAAGAAATTACACATTGTCCCCTTCAAAGTAATCCCCCGCAGAGTTAATGTACTTCTGCATTTGCTTCTGCCACATACGGAAGCTGTTGGTAAAGTCCTCCTCCTTGAGGTCCATCGGCTCCCTCGTCACAGTGGCCTTGATCTCTTCTACAGAGGCACAGTCTTCAGCCTGGGGAAGAGTCAGAAGTCGCACAGCGCGAGGATCTGGGGAATAAGGAGGGTGGTCGAAAGCTATGATCTGTTTGTTGACTAAGAACTGCCTCACACTGAGCGCAGGCGCGTTGTCGTGGTGGAGCTACCACGACTTGTCTCTCCACAGAGCCCGCCTGCTGCACCGAACCTGGTCATGGAGGCGATTGAGGACCTGCTGGTAGAAGTGCTGGTTGACTGTCTGACCCTCAGGCACAAACGCATGATGGACCACTCCCTTCTGGTCAAAGAATGTGATCAGCATGACCTTGATTTGGACATGCGTGCCTTCTTGGGTCTGGGTGACGGTCGAGTCTTCCACTGCAGGCTCTGACTCTTGCTTTCAGGGTCGTACTGGAAGACCCAAGTCTTGTCTCCTGTGATGACTCGGCCAACGAACTCTGGATCTTCTCTAGCAAGTCTCAACAAACATTGACCCGGTGCTCGTTCTGGTTGTCCGATTAAAAGCTTGGGCACCATCTTGGCGCACAAATTCCGCATCCCCAGCTCCTGCACCAAGATGGTCCGCACTGACTCCCTGTTCAGGCTGAACTCCTCAGCTATTATCCGCACCTCAATCTGCGATCACTCTGCACCAGCTGGTTCACTCTGTCAGTGTTCTCAGCCGTCTTTGTCGTGGAAGGCCGTCCTGACTTGGGGTCATCCTCCACCTCCTCATGGCCAATCTTGAAGCATTTGTACCACTAGAAGACTCGTGGCCTTGACATTTCATCGTCACCATAAGCCTTTTTGGAGAAGTTGGAGACACTCAGTTGGGCCCTTCTCCAACTTAAACAGAAATTTCAAGTTGATTCTTTGCTCCATATTTCTGCCACCTCCAGTTGTGTGACAAAGCGATAGAGCAGTGTGCTACAAAAAAAATCTGAAAAAGAAAAAACGAGTAAGAGGGATGAAAAATATTATAGCAGAATAGTGGCGAGATGTTGCACAACAGTGTGACATAAACGGTTAGCCAACTGGTATTGAGTCATGGGCGTGGCTGCCACAGTCTCGTTTCTTTTTTGTCACACCTCCATAAATGTGCAGCCTTGTTCCTAAATCTGTATCTTTTCTAGAACCCCCTGGTTGTGTCTTTGCTATGCCCCCATGCGACATGGATGTGATCACGCCAGACACGTTTAAGTTCGCGATGTTCTGCAGTGGCAATTGGGATGTTTAAATAACTATTTTTCAGATGTTCAAATCGCAAATAGGGCTTTTAAAACGCCCCCTTAGGGAAATAAACATTTATTTCTCACAGACTTATGTATTTCACAAAAGACTTCACATAGGAAGATATGAACTTCCTAACTTGGACATCCCAAGTCAGACCCAGACATCCTGTGCAAAATGGTGCTTTAAAGGTAAAATTCATTAAAAGAAAAATAATTATTGATGTAAATATTAACAGATTCTGTAATAGATCCAAAGATAGTTTTAACCAGATTTTCATGATCCCCATTTGCACTGCCACTGATTAATATGGGATTTATGTTGATATAACCACTTAGATATTTAAAAAGTGTTTTATGTTAAGGCATTCCTTTTTACCCTGAGGCCTTTTTTTAAAAATGTGGGCCATTGTTTACTCCTTTTTTTCATTTATGTGGTTTCTCGTGTCTTATGATATATCTTATTGTTATCTGTTTTATTATTCATATATTTTTTGTTTTTTTTCATATCATTGATATTACTTTGTAGTTTGCCTAAAATGTTCTTGAACAAATAGACATATGCTAAATATGATTAAATAAGTATCAGTGGCTGGTGTTTAGGGTTTTTTTGCTAGTGTTTGTCTCATGTAGGAAAATCCTTCATAAACTGACAATAAAACGCTGCGGCTATAGGTAAATGGCTGTCGTGCTACTCCCCTTAGAAACACAAACCACCATGAAGCTCTTAGGGGTCTTTTTACAGAGTTGCAGTAACGGTTACCATGGGGTTTAGCACGCGTTAATGACCCGCGGTAGCTGCTGCTTGCGCCAACTGTCCTTAGCATTTTAGGAGAGGATCGGGCCGTAGAGTGTTTGTACTGGCGGGTGACAGCTAGCATGCGGGGACGTTGCTGCATGGTAGCTGATAATGCAGCTACACGGAACGCTACCTCAAGAGCGCGGGGAAATGCTGCAGTTCACCCTGTTGCTGAAGTGTCAATGGTGGGCAAATTGTAAGCACAGTTAGGAGATAGTAAGACCCACGAGAGGACATTTGTTAAGATACAGTCAAACCTCGGTTTTCGTATGCCCCAGTTTTCGTATGCTTCGGTTTTCGACGTCTTTTTTTTTTTTCATTGAGATTTTGTCCCGGTTCTCGTACATCTGCTCGGTTTTTGTACAATTTTAAAATGGTCCGTTCCAGGGGGGTGTCGTTCAGTAAAATACAGTACTTAGCTTGTTTTTGCGATCCAGACCTCTTTGCTTTCAGCGATCCTTTGAGAAATACAGTAGCAAGAATCAAGGAGTGAGAGTGTGGCTGATCTGATGCTTCCGACACGCTCAATTAGAGGACTCTCTGCTGACGGCAAAACTTTGATGGGTCTTCCAAAACATGTCAGTCCTGATGGGTCTTCCAAACTTGCTGCTGAGCATTTCTTCCAGCTTGCAATTTGCTTTTGAGATGGAATCGGAGGCAGGTGAGAGAGTCGGCGATCAGATTACAGTGCTGAATCTGTGTGTGTGTGTGTGCTGTCCTGTGATGATCGGGCAGGTGAGAGAAGTGACAGGAGCTGTTTTACTGCCTGGCTGAGACTTCGGGGGCCCGTGCTGCTGCAGCCATTGCCACATGGCTCTGGAACGCATGCTCAGCTCTGCGTTCCAGGTTGCCTGTGCGGGAGAGTGGTGTTTCCGGTGGCTGTGGCTGGTGCCTTTACTGGAGGCGCTTTTTTGTGGATCCTTCTTGTTTTTTTCTTTTTTTCTTGTTTTTTTTAATTCCTGTGCCAGTAAAAGACAAAGAAGGGAAGTAACCCCGGATAGGGCCTTGATACCTGAGGTCCTTATGGAGGGGGATTCCCCTTCCAAACAATAACCTCTCCTCATCCCTCTCCCCTCCTCGCCGTCATCCATATGCCAACAAGAGTCTTCAATAAAGGTAAAAGTGATGTTAAATGTTCATTTATCCATTTCATTAGTCATTTATATTTATTTCTCATTGTTTTCTATATGAAAAATACATTTTATAGAGTAACTATATTTTTTGTGAATATTTTTGGGTGTCTGGAACGGATTAATTGGATTTACATTATTTCTTATGGGAAATATTGCTTCAGTTTTCATACATTTCGGTTTTAGAGACTTTTTTGAACGGATTAATCATGAAAACCGAGGTTTGACTGTAAGTTTAAAAGAAAATCTTTAAGCAGGAGCAGTATTCTTTGAGCTTTTAATTTTGTAGACACACAGAAAAATGATGGCAGATAAAGACCATATGGCCTATCCAGTCTGCCCACCCTTATCAACCACTAAGTTCTACGATCACTTTTTTCCCCTAGATCCCCTCTGTTCCATGCTTTCTTGAATTCAGATACAGTCATTGTCAATATCACCTCTACCGGGAATGCTATTCAACATATACACCACTTTTTCCGTAAATTAAATATTTACTCAGATTATTCACGAGCTTTCTTGCAATTAAGAGGCTCTCCTCCTGTGCATTTATGCCGTGGAGATATTTAAATGTTTCTATCATATCTCCACTCTCCTACCTTTCTTCCAAAATATACATATTGAGGTCTTTTAAGTCTATTCCCATAGGCTTTTATCACAAAGACCACCGACTACTTTATTTATTTATTTATTATTTATTTATTTATATTCTCTTATATACCGCGCTATTCTGCATCAGTGCGGTTTACATTGAACAAACTGAAATTACATTGAACAGGGCATTATAACTTGGAGATAACTATTTTACAGGGAACATGGGCTATGGAGGGTTAAGTGGCTTGCCCAAGACCACAAGGAGCACCTGTGGGACTAGAAACCCCAGTCCTTCCGGCCCAAGGTTGCTGTCCTCTAGTGGGATTTGAACTCCCGACCTTCCGGCCTGAAGTACCTTGCCCCAACCACTAGGCCACTCCTCCACACTTTAGTAACCATCCTCCATCCTGCCTATATCCTTTTGAATGTGCTGTCTCCAGAATTTCACACAGTACTCCAAATGAGATCTCAGCAAACACCATCAATTCTTTTTTTGTTGTTGTTGGCCATTCCTCTTCCTATACACCCAAGCATTCTTCTGGCTTTTGCTGTTGCCTTTTACCCTATTGCAGATTTTGGTACCATCTGCAAAGAGGGAAACTATATCGGAAAGCCCTTCCGCAATATCACTTACAAGTGTTAAAAAGAATTGGACCAAGGACACCATTAATAACATCCTTATCCTTCAAAAGAACTTCATTTACCAGCTCAACCAGTTTCTAACCCAGTCAGTCACTTTAGGGTCCATTCCTAGGGCACTTCATTTATTTATAAGTCAGATGTGCAGAACCATGTCAAAGGTTTTGCGGAATTGTAAGTATACCTCATCTAGTGTGTCACAGGGCCTACCTTGGCAGCGTACTGGAGCGAGGTAGGTGGGACATAAAAACATTTAAGGTTGGGTTTGGCCAATAACTTACAGGGCCCAGGGACTTTCAGCCCTGGTAGCGTCCTTTGTTACCAAAATCCCATAGAAAACAACAGGTCCGAGTGGAGGGAAAACAAAAGGCATTTATTTCCCCTTTCATGCACAAAGGTTCATATGCTTGGACACAAACGTCAAACACAAATTCCTTACTTCAGGATAAAGAAAAAGAAAACATTAAAGGAAAACTGTTATCTTCACAGCAAAAGGTATAGCAGACAAACAAACAGTCTTAACTCCCAAGACAGAGCTTAGTTGCTTAGTAAGGACTCCAAGCTTCCTGTCTTACAGAAGCTACAGTCCATCTCGTTGTCTGATGCAAATTCCACCTGCATCGGTTTCCCCTTCTGAAGCCTCTGAGCCTAAGTCAGTACTTGTGGGTAAGTTGTAATAAGGCTTTTTATATATCTTCTGCACAACCTCCCAATGCTCAGGATTGAATACAGGGCGTCGGTCCTGCGCCCTCAAATACTGGGAACTGTCTTCCTTTTGCAGGTATTTTATCTTAGCTTTCTGTAAAGCTTTGTCCTTAACAAGTCCCTTAGTTGGTGCCTGTTTCTTGCACCTTATCTCATAGGCATTCTCACAAGGATAATATTCCTGTACTCCCCATACATCAGTAGTTTGTACCCTGCTTTTAGTTAAATGTGGGTTACCTTTTCTTCCCGGCTTGTCTGCTGCTCCAGGTGAGGTTTGAGGCCTGCTCCAGTTGGGATCCTGCCTGGCCTGAGCAACAGGCCTTGAGCTCTCCCAGCGTCTTTCTGTTAGCTTTAGACCACAGTCACAGCCACGCCTTTTGCCTCTCTGTACAACAAACACTCACTCTGGCTGGAGTTGTCCCACCTCCTCCACGGGGTCTCCTTTCTCCAAGCCAATGCGGCTGCTGCTGCCTCCTGCTGAACCGTGGTTCAGGGATTACTGCTCCTTCTGGACATCTAGCCCATTCACTCGGATGTCCTGCCCTACCTGCTGGTTCTGCTGGTTCTCCTGGCAGTCCTCCTTTCCCAGGCCGTCCTGCCTGTGCTGTTCTCCAGGGCTGTCCTGTCTCCTCAGGATATCCTCCTTTCCAGGGCTGTACCACTTTCCCAGCCTGTTCTCCTTTCCCAGGCTGTTCTGCTCCTGATTCTCTCCGTTCTGAATCCGGTTCTCGCTGCTCTGAATCTAATTCTGCCTTCCAACCTTCCAAATTCCCTTTAAGAGGCACTCCTCTCTTTCTTGATTGGAAGCTGGCTGGCATTACCTCATGACTTAGGAGGTGTGGTTCCTCTGTTCCTCGGAGGTCCCTCCTGCTCCCCCTATGTGGTTCCTCGCGATATTGCAGGTTGTGCTTGACTTTTCCTGCATTTAAAACATTTTCTTCCCCTCTCAGAGGGTCTGCAGCATCACAAGTGTTCTCCCTTGATCTAGCTCTCTAGCCACCTAGTCAAAGAAATTAATCAGATTTGTCTGACAAGACCTGCCTCTAGTAAACACATGCTGCCTCAGATCCTACACAATTCATTGTATTCCAGAAACCTGTTTTAGCAGTGTTTCCATTAATTTACTATTACTTATCATTTCTATAGCACTACAAGGCATATACAACACTGAACCTATACACGAGAGACAGTCCCTTCTCAATAGAGCTTACAGTCTGTGCAAGACAAACAACAAACAGAGGACTAGAAATTGTTTTAACACACACAGGTGATATATAGGAAATTAAAAGGTCAGGATCCAAAAGCAGCCTCAGAGGTGGGTTTTTAGCCTGGATTTGTAGAGAACCAGGGATGGAACCTGATGCACCAACTCGGGTAAGTCTGTTCCAAACATACAGTACAACAAGGTGGCATGAACACAGTCTGGTGTTGGCAGTGAAAGTGAGAAGGGCACAGATAGATGGGATTTGCCTGATAAGCAGCTTTCCCAAAGAGGGATGTTGGGAGACAAGAGGTAATGAGGAGGAGCAGAATGAATGCACTTGTAGGTCAGTACGAGAAGCTTGAACTGGATGTGGAAACAGCTCACCTTCTGTTACCTCCCATTCTACCAGAGTCTTACCAAGTCAGCCACTCTTTAGGGTCCATCCCAACGGTGCTTGCTTTATTTATGTCGCCAAGGCAGAACGGTGTTAAAGGCCTTTCTGAAATCTAAGCATAGTATAGCACATCTAGCACTCCTCCTTGTTCCAATACTGTGATCACCTAGTCAATGAAATTAGTCAAATTTGTCTAACAGGACCTACCTCTAGTAAAACCATGCTTCCTTGGATCCTGCAAGCCATTGGACTCCAGAAACTGCACCATCCTTTGTTTTAGCAACACTACGATTAATTTACTCGCCACAGAGGTCAGACTAACTGGCCTGTAGTTTCCATCCTCCTCCTTGGTTTCACCTTTTGTGGACAGGGACCATATTTGCTCTTCTCCAGTCCTCCAGGACCACACCCTACTCTAAAGGAACATTGAAAAGGTCAGACAGCAGAGCACCAGTATTCTCGGATGTATCCCATTTGGCCGCAACGCTTTGTCTACTTTTAGTTTATGCTCCTCGTGAACAGTGTTCTGAAAATTGTTCAAGATCTGCTCATTTCCATTCCTATTTGTATGCGTTTGCTGAGGTCCTACTCCCAGCCCCTCATCTGTGAACACAGAACAGAAATATTTTAAGCAATTCTGCTTCATCCTCATCAACTTCTACAGCTTCCTCCCCTTCTCCCTTTAACTCACAATGCCATCTTTCCACTTGCTTCTGTCACTAACATCATCACTGACTTAAGATATAGCAATGGCTATAATGGAACGGGAGTGGAGTAGCCGCCTAGTGGTTAGAGCAGCAGCCTAGCACCCATGACACACCCATATGGTATTCCCAGGGGGCATAGTTTGTTCCTGACTCTACCCATTGTTGTGGTATATCAACTGAAGAATAAACAAACTATGCCCCCTGGGAATACCATATGGGTGTCATGTCAAATCAGATGCGCATTCCAAGCATGTACTTTTTATGGATGCATGAGATCTTTCAGCTTCATGAAAGCCCTTTTCTGTTCAAAAAAACAAGCTTTACAGGTGGAAAAGGCTTAAAAAAATTGCCCTCTAGAAGAGCAGGAATCAACTAATCAGACTGTCTGACTTGATAGATAAATTGCTTCTGGCAACTTGAAATGAGGCTCAGAGTTCCTATTGGAACATGATGAATCGTACCCATGATAGCAGGGACTCAAAATAATAGTACTGATACTATCAGCTTTATAGAAAAACTATAATGATGATTTAGCATATGTAAAAGAAAAAAAAAGGCTCTTTAAACGGAGAGAAAATGAGTAACTTATTTATATAGCTTTGAATGGCCTTTCAGGAAGGCAGTATATACATGTTTTATAAATAAATGCCAGATATGGACTGCAGATGTCCACATGGGCTCCGCATGGGGCTGGCAGACACAAACAAGAGGTGATCTGACTCTCACACAATACGTGGGATGGGTGAGGGGAAGAGTTAAGGAAATAGGATAGGATGGGAAGGGAAGGGGTAAGGGAATGTAGCAGAAGGGAGACAGAGGATGGGAGGGGATAACCTTGGACAAAAGGATTCAAACCCATCAATTTGGTAATAGGTGACACTGGCCAAGGAAGAGAAGGTTTGAATCCTTAAGCAGGAATAGGGTAATGGGGGAGAGCAAAGGGAGCTATAACAGCTTTGGGTGGTCTGAAGCCCAGACATTTTTTACCCCAGACTCACTGGTGATGCGGTTCTCCATTTTGCTCCATCCACTCATCACAGCATAATGCTTGACTGAGATTTTGGGATTTTTGGTCTGGGATCAAGAACAGAGCTCTGCTAGATGAAGGGGACGTGTTTTGACCCTACAGTGACTTTCGTCCACATCCCATTTTGTTGTATTGTTTTGACAGCAAGGTAATGGAAGCTGCTAGACTCTACAGTGGGAAACAAGAGTTTTTCTATCTATCTTAGGATGCAGCCATCAAGAGGAAGAGGGGTTGAGGCCAAAAGCAGTTTCAAAAAGAAGCATCTTAAGTTTCTTTTTAAAGCTCTTAAAGCAGTGCTCCATATGAATTGGGGCAGGGAGGCAGTTCCAGAGAGCTGCTGCAAAGAAGGCAGATTTTCATGTGCTGTCAAATTTTCCACCCTGAGGGGTGGAAAGATGTTTTTAGCTTTACACAGGATTATATTCAGAATTTGACCAAAGAAAAAACTCCATTCATGCAGTTCACTTCGACAGAAGATTCTTCGCAGGAAGTCACGTGGGAAGCTTTGCTTAAGTTACAAAAAAAGAAAATTAAAATGGAGCTCCACCGCTTCTCCCTGATTGAATACATCAACCGTCAGCAGATCCCTCGAGGTCTTCGAGTGTACAAGGAACCACGAAAACCCTCGATGGAGGTGACTTTCATTGAACAATGGAATCGAATATTGAATAAATGTTCGTTTGATTTAATGGTGCTGATAATAGATATGGCACGTAAAGATCTAGACAAGCTTGTTGAAGAAATCCAAACATTGGAAGTCACTTTGCAATCAGTTATGTCTGAAGGGTCCTATAAAATTAAATCTGAAGAAATAGAGAAGCAGCTTCAGATATATCATCAAGAAGTAATGATTAAAATGAAAAAATTAAAACGAGACCATTCAGACTATTCTGTTGGGTACGTGTACCCCTGGATGAACGCGAAGAGGAAAATGAAAAAAGTTGGTAAACAGGTTTCCTTTGGTAACAGTTCTGATGACGCTTCATCAGTGGAGTCCACAAAGTCCTCGAGGGACGGGGAGGATACCAGGAAGAAGACGAAGGAATCGGACCGGCTGAAGCAGAGAGAACGAGAACGAACAAATCAATTGAAGAAGTGTTGATGCTGCCCAGAGATGAGAGTGAGAAATCGTTGGTAGTCAACATTTCGGGAATTGAACTTCCACAAGCTGCCTTGACGTTACTTAATAAAGGCTTGTCATTTGTGCCCCAGATTAGTTTTGATTTGTTTCAATTTAGGCTAGATTTTGAATCTTTTCTACGAAAACTACACCTGAAGAATTTTTTTGCACAAGCACAGACACAGGGTTCAGTGAGCACATCCTCTCTAATATTATCTACGGTAGCTACGGAACCAAAAGTTGGTCGAGTACGTCTACCTGTTAGCTCCACATGGTCTCCTCCAGGCCCTAGTCACCCAGCTATTGAAGTGTATAAACAACTGGTACTGTCAGAAGTTAGCCGCCTTGAACAACAGCAAAGAACGCGGCGTACAGTACTAACGATGACAGAACGTCAGGTTCTCTACGATTTACATTCTCGCACTGATATCGTCATTCGCAGGGCGGACAAGGGCGGAGCCATTGTGATTTTGACCAGAAATGATTATATCACTGAAGCCTTGTCTCAGTTACAAGATACACAGGTGTATTCTATTTTGCAACATGACCCAACAGCAGAACTTCAACATAACATTCATCACCTCACGTTAAGGGCATTACAAAGTAAACTGATCACTAGACAAGAATTTTGTTATCTGAATGTCAAAACCCCTGAGACAGCTAAATTCTACTTAGTCCCAAAAATACACAAGAACCTCATGAAACCTCCGGGTCGACCGATAGTGTCCACCCGGGGTAGTATACTTGAGCCCTTATCTAAGTTTGTAGATTCTTTCCTAAGACCGCTTTTGATTACTATCCCCTCCTACCTAAAGGACACTACCCATTTTCTTAATGTGCTGCATGAAGCTTCAGATTTGTCAAAGCAGCCAGATGTTATTCTGGTAACATTAGATGTGGTTTCGCTGTACACTAACGTACCACAAGTAGCAGCGCTGCAGGTAGTTGGGCAGGTCTTAGCACAACGTGGGGACATCTCTGAGGCTCTACGGGCTTTTTTGCTGGATCTAGCGCACTTGGCCATTTGTAAAAAGTATTTTCAATTTGAGGGCATTCTATATCAACAGAATGCAGGAGTGGCCATGGGTGCAACCTGTGCCCCCAGCATTGCTAATTTTTAGATGGGGTTTTTTTGAGGAACGGTGGGTTGCCCCTTCACAGTATGTCTCCCAGATAGCGGTCTGGAAGCGTTACATAGATGATATCTTTTTATTGTGGAAGGGCTCAGAAGAGTCTCTGCTTGCTTTTATAGGGTGGTTGAATAGCTGTGATGCCAATATTACATTTACCTATACTTACCATAAAAATACTCTGACATATTTGGATGTTCAAGTGATGAAGGGGGTAAATGCATGGGAGACAACGATCTATAAAAAACCCACCGATAGGGTCACTTATCTCCGTTATGATAGCATGCACCTGCGACGTTTGAAGGAGGGTTTACCCTTTTCTCAATTCTTGCGTTGCCGCCGAAATTGTTCTAGCAAACAGGATTTTAAGATCAAGTCAAAGCAGCTATTTAAAGATTTTGAGAGAAGGGGTTACCCTAGACAGGTCCTAAAGAGAGCTTATTCTTGAGCTTTATATAATCATAGGGCTGCACTTTTGACAATGAGACCCCCTAACTCATCGTATGAATTTGATGACGACAATATAAATTTTGTCTCAAAATTTTCTCCATTGAGCACAGATATTCAAAAAGTACTTAAAAGACATAGTAATATTCTAGCAGTGGTGCCGGGATTGCAGGACAAAAGGGTGCGTTGCGTGTGGCAACGGCACCGAAATTTTAAGAGTGGCTGAGTCCTGCAGTTCTGCCTGAGCTTAGGGAGGCCCAGCATGAGTCGCAACAGGCTGGCCATAAAGCCTGTGGTTCATGTGACATCTGTGCGATTACCATGACAGCTTCCTCCTTTGAATATCGTGGTACTATTTTTCCGCTTAAGCGGGCAACAACATGTGATTCCCTTAACGTTGTGTACGCGATAGTGTGCCCATGCGGGTTATGTTATATTGGAAAGACGATTCGGCCTTTTAAAGTGCGTATGAGAGAACATCGTAGCCATCTAAAATGTAAAGTATTGACGGCACTGCTGGTGACACACTGCATGACAAAAAAACCACATTTTTGAACAGTTACGATGCTTGTGTTTGACTCAAATCCAACGCGGGAGGGCGGGTAAATCATTAGATCAACTTTTAACTATACAAGAGCAGCATTTAATTTACACCTTCAATACACTGGAGCCGCAGGGTCTGAATAATGTTATTGAATGGGCAGCGTGTGTGTAGAGGAGCCCCGTGCAGAGGAATAGATAGGAACTGGTGATTTATTAATTATCAATTAGTAATGAAAAGCAGGCAGATAAATTGCTATAGGGGGCCCGTGATAGCTGAGAAATGATTGACAAAATGTGTTTCCTAGTGGACGGTTTGCTAACCCCGGGTTGAATAGCGGTTTTGCGATGTGTAGTGAGCTTTCGCCGCAAAACAAGGAGCTGTTTCTTTAAGAAAGCTAACAGGAATACGGGGAACAGCTGTCAGCCTCGGTTTGGTTTAGTTAGCGATCTTTAAAAATGGCGCCAGAGCGATAGCTGACATGCGCTGCGTTTTTTTGGTTAAAGAGGAATGAAAATTCCTGAAGTTCTCTTTAGTGTTGTGAAAGCATGGGCAGCATTCTTTGGTAAGTTTTGTTTTGGATAGTTGGTGATTTTAATATGTGTTTTTTAAAAAGATAGGCTTGGAGATTAAAGGAGTTTCATTGTTTTGGTTTTTAGATATTTCTTACGGTCCCCTGAGGAAACAGTAATGTGAAACGTCTAGAGGTACCGGGGATTGACGTTGGGATCAGAAGCAGCAAAACAGAAGGAAGACTAGTGCAGACCTCTAGCACTCCGGGAAGAAGTTATAAAAACAATTTTCATGTTGGAGATACCATCAAGTTTTATGATTAGAGTGTCCAAGTAGGAGAGAAACAATTCCCGAAGTGAAAATATGACACAGTTTCTTTCTTCTAAAAGAGGTCATTGATGTGAACGAGCAAGAAGCCCTCTGTTGACGGTAGTCCACAAGGCCTTGCTATAGTTTTTTACTGAGACCTCGAAGAAAATTCAAGGTTAGATTGATTGATTCATTTCTCTAGTCTATTTTTTGATATTACAGTGAACGACTTTTTTCAAAATTTACTTTATATCGTTCAAGAAGAGTGGGCCATTACGAAATTTGACAGCAGCAGGGGATGGAAAGTGTAGTTGTTGACCATGTAATGATCGCAACGCCCTAGTAGAGGCATGTAAGGAAATGAGAGGATAAATACTCTGGGGCAGCATCATGCAGGATTTTATGAACCAAGGTCAGCGCTTTAAATTGGATTCATGAATTGTTCGGAAGCAGGAATAGGGTAATGGGGGAGAGCAAAGGGAGCTATAACGGCATTGGGTGGTCTGAAGCCCAGACATTTTTACCCCAGACTCACTGGTGATGCGGTTCTCCATTTTGCTCCAACCACACATCACAGCATAATGCTTGACTGAGATTTTGGGATTTTTGGTCTGGGATCAAGAACAGAGCTCTGCTAGATGAAGGGGACATGTGTTTTGGCCCTACAGTGACTTTCCTCCACATCACCTTTTGTTGTATTGCTTTGACAGCAAGGTAATGGAAGCTGCTAGACTCTACAGTGGGAAACAAGAGTGTTTCTGCTGGCCATTCCTCCCCTATGCACCCAAGCATCCTTCTGGCTTTCATTGTTGCCTTTTCTACCTGTCTGGCCACCTTAAGATCATCAGAAACAATCGCGCTCGGGTCCCGCTCTTCTTTTGTGGAGAGAAGTACTTCACCCCCTACACTGTACTGCTCCCTTGGATTTTTGCAGCCCAAATGCATGCTGTGCATTTTTTTAGCATTAAATCTCAGCTGCCAAATTCTAGACCATTCTTCAAGCTTAGCTAGATCCCCCCTCATGTTATCTACTCCTTCCTGGGTGTCTCTACTCTATTACAGATTTGGTATCATCAGCAAACAGGCCTTCCGCAATATCACTAACACAGATGTTAAAAAGAATTGGGCCAAGGACAGATCCCTGGGGCACACCACTGGGAACCACCACCTCCTCGGAGTGAGCTCCATTTACCTGTACCCTTTGTTGCCTCCCACTCAACCAATTTCTAGCCCAATCAGTAACTTTATAGTCCGTCTCCAGGGTGCTCTGTTTGTTTACAAGTCACCTGTATGGAACGGTGTTAAAAGGCTTTACTGAAATCTAAGTACACCAAATCTACGGCTCTCCCTCAGTCCAGCTTCCTGGTCATCCAGCCAAAGAAATAATCATATTTGTTTGACAAAACCTGCCTCTGGTAAACCCATGCTGCCTCAGATCCTGCAATCCATTGGATTCCAGAAACCTCACTATTCTCTCTCTTAGCAACATTTCTAATAATTTACTCACCACAGAGGTTAGACTAACTGGCTTGTAGTTTTCAAGCTCATCCTTACTTCCACTTTTCTGTAAAGGGACCACATGTGCCTTTCTCTAGTCCTCTGGGACCACTCCAGACTCCAAAAGAACATTGAAAAGGTCAGACCATGGAGCCGCTAGAACGTCCCCAAGTTCCTACAATATTCTTGGATGTATCCCATCCAGCCCAATCGTTTTATCTACTTTTAGTTTAGGTAGTCCCTCACGAATACAGTCTTCTGAAAACCGTTCAAGATTCCCGTCACTTCTGTTCCTGTTTGTGGGTGTTTTCTGAGGTCCTGCTCCCGGCCCTTCATCTGTGAACACAGAACAGAAATATTTGTTAAGCAATTTTGCTTTATCCTCATCAGCTTCTACATATTTCTCCCCCTCGAGTCTGACAATACCACTTTTGCCTTTCCTCCTCTCACTAAGAACATAAGATATGCCATACTGGGTCAGACCAGTGTCCATCAAGCCCAGTATCCTGTTTCCAACAGTGGCCAATCTAGGTCATACGTACCTAGCAGTTTCCCCAAAAGACACAGGTTCTGCAATGCTTGTACTAGGTCAAGCACTGATATCCTGGGTCCCTTCTTAATAATGGTTTATGGACCTTTCCTCCAGGAACTTGTCCAAACCTTCTTTAAACCCAGCTACACTAACAGCCTTTACTACATTTACTTTACTAACATCTGAAAAATGTTATATCCCCCCTTTTTATTGCATTGCCTGTTTCTTCTTCTTTCTGTAACTTTGCTTTCCTGACTCCTTTGCTAATATAGATGCCTGCCTTCCTCTCTCTGATCGCTTGTATTTCCTGAAGGTCTCCCTCTTTTTCATCACCTTTTCAACTTCTTTTGAGAAACATAGTAGCCTCCTTTTCCTTTTACATTTATTTACCTAACAAAAGGGTTTGTTGCCGTTTAAAATATCCCCTTTCAGTTTTGTCCAGTGTTTTTCTACATCCTCCAGCTGTTCCCATCCTGCTAACAACTCCTTGAGGTATTTTCCCATTTTGGCAAAGTTAGTTTACCTAATGTCTAAGACCCTCACTTTTGAATGGATTTTATCAGCCCTATTCCTAATACTGACCCACACCATCTGGTGATCACTGAATGTGAGATTATCTTAGACTGTAACATCAAACGCTTTCCTCATCCAGTATGGCCCCTTCACATGTGGGTTCTGTTACCAGAATAGTTCTCCCTGTAGAGAATCCAGAATATCCTTACTTTTAGATGACACTGCAGCAGGGATGTGCAATCAACATCCAGCATATTGAAATCACCCATCAGTACCCTCTTCTTCTTTCATGGCAATGCTGCGTAAGTCTTCTATTAATTTCCGTCAACTCCTCCTCCCTGTGAGGGGGATCTGTATATCACTCCAATGCAAATGAATTTCCCTTTCCCTCTTTCTAGTTTAACCCACAGTGCTTCCTCTCTCCCTTTTAAGCCCTGTATTTCTGTAGCTTTAATATTTTTTACATATAGTATCACTCCTCTTCCCCCGTTTCCTACCCTGTCCTTCCTGAATAAAGTATAGCCTGGTATAATTACATCCCAGTCATGGTTGTCTGTGTAGCATATCTCCATAACCATCACTAAATCCAAGTCAGCCTTTTCCATTAAGATCCCAGATGTTGGGGCTTTATTTCCCATGCTACGGGCATTTATACACACTGCTTTCCAGATGTTGCCTCTCTTAGCCATTTCTACAGAAATATTTAATGTTTCACTTACCTGGGGGCTTTCTTCACCCATCCCCAATGAATCTAGTTTGAAGCCCTCTTCAGTAGGTTAGCCAATCTGCAGCTGAAGACATTTTGACCCTTCTTGGACAGATGGATGCCATCTCTGCTCTGCTTTATGCTTAAGAACAAGATAGGAAAATTAAAGCGTACACATTTTCCCAAGTCTAAATATATTCCTGTGTTGGACATGTTCAAAAAATATATTTTTTTAAGTCTTGAAATATGGCTTATTATCTTCCCCAAAGAAGAAAGGTGGCCTGAGGGGATGATCCGAATGGGGTAATTTAATGTGCATCAATACAGATTGTAGCGTGGGACCTTCCACTCAGGCCGCAAACATACTCAAACATAGAGATCATCTTAACTTAAATCACTCCATCACAAATGACATACTCCACTATAGAGTGCTTCTTATACTTAGAACATTTATTCTTAAAAAAACATAAGAAGCTCGCTTATTAGTGCTTTATCAACAGCGAAAAGTTACCTGATCCAATGCTTACATTTATTGCTCCAAAAAACTTCAACCACTTTTTTTCGATTAGTGAAAGTACTTCTCCCCAAGGGAGAAATGAAAAAGTGAAAAATTTTGAATAGAAACTTATCTTGATTTCCAAAAATGCAATCATAGCTGCTTTACTATTGTGATGCTCATTCCCCTGAAGGCATAGCCATTCCTCTTAGCCAACGGTTTCGCTAAACGTGTTGGCTTCATCAAGGATTTCTAGATGATGAGAGACTTTAATCACATTATCCAGCAAAGTAAGCCATTCAGATTTAGTCAAAAAAACATTCAAACGCTTTACTTCCCAGTCAGCAGCATGGCACACTTTACACGAGACTCTGTACATGTACATTCATTCTCATGCATGTACAGATGTCCCCCCTTTAATAAAACCAATGCCACGCCAGCTGATGACTTAACACTGAACGGTGCATAGTCTGCCAAATAAAAATAAACTGTTCCCATTGAAACAAACATTTAATGAAATTCGTACCACCCTCCCCTCTCATCTGCTGGATCATAAATCATCTGCCAATTTATGTTGCATGTGTTGCAACATAAATTGTGTGACTAATGGGGCTGATTTATTGGCTCGCCATATAGAGGACAGATGTTCAGTCATTCAAGTTTTAAATGGTTGTGAAGTCTGTCCAATGTAAATCTTGTTGCATGGGCACACAATGGCATAGAAAACACCTTGACTAACACAAGTAAGCCATGCCTTGAAGCTTAAATGTAAACCCTACAGTTGCATGAACAAAGCAATCCATCTCCAAAGTATGCAGACAAATCACACATCTCCCACATTTCTAATGACCCAACTCATCCACTCTCGTCAAATTCAAAACTCTAGATGACCTAGAGCAGGGGTCGGCAACCCGCGGCTCCGGAGCCGCATGCGGCTCTTTCTCACCTTTGCCGCGGCTCCGGAGCACACTGCCCGCCCGGTATTTATGGCGTTATGGGCTCCCTCCCTTCTTCTGCAGCCGCGGTTCCCTGCCTCTTAGGGAACCGCGGCTGTGCTTTTAAAATCATCTCGGAGCCCTTCCTGTCTTGACGGGCTCCGTGCAGCATTGTCCCGCCTCTAAAGGAAGTTGTTTACCACTTCCTTTGGAGGCGGGACAATGCTGCACGGAGCCCGTCAAGACAGGAAGGGCTCCGAGATGATTTTAAAAGCACCGCCGCGGTTCCCTAAGAGGCAGAGAGCCGCGGCTGCAGAAGAAGGGAGGGAGCTGACAGGGAGGGAGCAGATATGGATGGATGGAGGGGGCTGACATGGAGGGAGGGAGCTGGGATGGATGGATGGATGGAGGAGGGAGGGAGGGAGGGGGGCTGACATGGAGGGAGGGAGCTGATATGGATGGAGGGAGGGGGGCTGACATGGAGGGAGGGAGCAGATATGGATGGATGGAGGGAGGGGGCTGACATGGAGGGAGGGAGCAGATATGGATGGATGGAGGGAGGGGGGCTGACATGGAGGGAGGGAGCAGATATGGATGGATGGATGGATGGAGGGAGGGGGGCTGACATGGAGGGAGGGAGCAGATATGGATGGATGGAGGGAGGGGGGCTGACATGGAGGGAGGGGGGCTGACATGGAGGGAGGGAGCAGATATGGATGGATGGAGGGAGGGGGGCTGTCATGGAGGGAGGGGGGCTGACATGGAGGGAGGGAGCAGATATGGATGGAGGGAGGGGGCTGACATGGAGGGAGGGAGGGAGGGGGGCTGACATGGATGGATGGAGGGAGGAGGGGGGCTGACATGGAGGGAGGGGCTGACATGGAGGGAGGGAGGGAGGGAGGGGGGCTGACATGGAGGGAGGGAGCAGATATGGAGGGAGGGAGCTGATATGGATGGATGGAGGGAGGGGGCTGACATGGAGGGAGGGAGCAGATATGGATGGATGGATGGAGGGAGGGGGGCTGACATGGAGGGAGGGGGGCTGACATGGAGGGAGGGAGCAGATATGGATGGATGGAGGGAGGGGGGCTGACATGGAGGGAGGGAGCAGATATGGATGGATGGATGGAGGGAGGGGGGCTGACATGGAGGGAGGGGCTGACATGGAGGGAGGGAGCAGATATGGAGGGAGGGAGGGGGGCTGACATGGAGGGAGGGAGCTGATATGGATGGATGGAGGGAGGGGGGCTGACAGGGAGGGATGGAGGGGGCTGACATGGAGGGAGGGGGGCTGACATGGAGGGAGGGGCTGACATGGAGGGAGGGAGCAGATATGGATGGAGGGAGGGAGGGGGCTGACATTGAGGGAGGGAGCAGATATGGAGGGAGGGAGCTGATATGGATGGATGGAGGGAGGGGGGCTGACATGGAGGGATGGAGGGGTCTGACATGGAGGGAGGGTGGCTGACATGGAGGGAGTGGGCTGATATGGAGGGAGGGAGCTGATATGGATGGAGGGAGGGGGGCTGACATGGAGGGATGGAGGGGGCTGACATGGATGGAGGGAGGGGGGCTGACATGGAGGGAGGGAGCTGATATGGATGGAGGGAGGGAGGGAGGGGGCTGACATGGAGGGATGGAGCACTGGTAATGGGGTTGAGGGGACGAGCACTGGAAATGAGCTGATTAGGGAGGGCTAGGACTGGTAATGAGCTGATGGGGGGTAGGACTGGTATTGGGCTGATTAGGGGAGGCTAGCACTGGTAATGGGGTTGAGGGGGGATTAGCACTGGAAGGTACTGGGAGTGAGGACTGGAAAGGGGCTGATATTGGGGAGGGTTACTGGGACTGGAAATAGGCTGATGGAAAGAAGTGAAGAAAACGAAAGAAGAGATAAGAAATGGCAGATGGACCATAGACCACAGAAAGAGAGCTAAGAGAAGACAGGAAAGCAGAAGCCTCAGATCAGGACCAGCATGATCAAAGAATAAATTGGTCAGACAACAAAGGTAGAAAAATAATTTTATTTCATATTAGTGATTTGACTACAAAATCATCATAATTTTGAAATCAAATATTGTTACTTGTTGTTGTGATATTTTCTGGCGTTTTTTTTTTTGGTGTGTGAAGGAAGAGGGGTAGTCTTATACGGCGAGTATAGGCCAAACACCTATATTTTAACAGGAAAGGTAGGGGGTCGTAGATAGCATTAAGGTAAGAAACAATATATGCAGTGTTAGATTTGTTTTAAATGTCGCAATGGTTTTGCGGCTCCCAGGTTTTTTTTTCCCTTCGGAAACGGGTCCAAGTGGCTCTTTACGTCTTAAAGGTTGCAGACCCCTGACCTAGAGCAAAATAGCAAGTCCTTCAAATTTCTCCCTCTTTTGAAAGCAAAACACGGGATCTTTAAAGACTGAATGGACTAAGTACATCCCAATGTTATATAATCAAATGTTTAATCCAGGATGCCTGGGCTGAATATGGTAATACACATATCAGTCGACAGTCTTGAGTGTGTGCTGTGTCTAGGAGTCATAAGTCATGATTCACAAAGTAGCTCTTTTATGTGCCCATCTTACAATCCTAGGGATCCTTCTCTCCTCAAATCTCCACATCATATTAGTAGTTGTGAAAATTTCCAACACAGGTGTAAAAATTGTCCTGTTGGTATATTTTCTTCTTCGTCTTGGATAAAAGCTCCTAAAATCCAACAAACTGTTTCGGTCAATCGTTTTTTGAAATATATTAGTCACAGAACCTTCCATCCTCCTTATGATTTTAATGTCTAAAAAATCAATCTTCTTAATCAAAATTTGTGGCGTTAACTAAAGACGTTTATCCACAGAGTAGATCCATCCCAAAAATTCCAACTGGTGTCACTCTTGCTGCCATATAAAAAAAAAAAAATCATCTATATAGCGAGTCTATAACATCAAACATGGCCAAAAATGTGATGTTTAAATATGTTGCTCCTCAAAATGTCTAACATAAACAAGCCACCGAAGGCACCGCTGTAGCCCCATGGCCACACCATGCATTTGATGAAAAAATTGTTCTTGAAATGCAAAATAATTCCTTTGCAGAATTAACACTAGTAACTGATTCATGAAAGATACCCATGTTTTAGATAGCTCTGTCAAAGCTAAATATTGAGATGATACTGCTATAGCTTGGATGCTGTGAAAATTAGTGTAGAGAGCTGAAATGTCCATTGTGACCATATAGCACGAAAGGTCTCCCACCGTGAGAACTGATAATTTATTAATCAGGGCCCCCAAATCTTGTATGTATGATCCTGACTGTTTTACTAGAGATCATAGATATACAGCCAGGTATTGAGATAATGGTTCCAAAACTGATTTGATACCTGTTACAATGGGATACCCCAGAGGGTGGTCGAGAGATTTGTATATTTTTGGAACCATATAAAAATTTGGGATCATAGGGCCCCAGACAAACACAAATTTAAAGTCCTTTTCAGAAATCAGATCTCTGACAAATGCATCTTCCAACACTGCAAAAATCTCAGCCTAAATTTCATAGTTGGATCACCCTGTGAAGGACAGTCCAGTAAAAGGATTCATTATGTAGTTGGGACAATACTTCTCCATCATAATCTTTTTGATTGAGTATAACCATTCTACCTCCTTTATCAAGCGGTTTCACTACTATTAAAGGATCATTTGCCAATGCCCTCATTGCACACCATTTTGTGATGGATAGCTTATGTTTCACTGGTCCCAACTTCATACAATTCAGATCATGTGTTATCAGCCGTTCAAGTGCCTGTATGCTTGAATCAATTATCCCAGGAGGGAACCACATTGAGTTACAGGGTAAAACCACCTCTTCCTTCTGTGGCTCTTCCAGATGTTCCGAGAAATATAATATACTCCTAAGGTTTTGAATAAAATGCTGAACATTAGCATGTACTTAAAAAAGACTGGCTTTTTGTGTTGGTACAAAAGAAAGCATAGTACTCACATGTAACATGTGTTCTCCAGTGAGAGCAGGAATTGGTCATCACATATGGGTGATGTCTGCACCAACGGAGCCTGCACGGAGCATTTCCCCAGCTTTCAAAGAAAGCCTTTGGGAATGTTGCCATGCATGCATGGTCCCCTTCCCGCCCAAGGGTGCCATTTTGCTCAGTCTCCTTTTTTCTGAAGAGCCCAACAGATGTGGTCCTCTACTCTCCTGGAAAATGTTCTTTTTATACCTTCCCTTTGCCTGGTTTGCTTACCAGTTCCCTGCCCATCTGTTGCCTGGGTCTGGACCACAACAGTTCCACCTGCAACGGTGCCAGGCCATGACCCCTAAAACCAACAGGAGGTGGTCCGAGTTGTAGGGGAAGCTTTTCCCAAGGTCTGACTCTGCCCCAGCTTCCCCATCGCCAAGCCCCAAAGCCGTCCCTTTGAGGGAGGTCCAGGTGTCCTCAGAGTCCTGCGGCAGCGGCGCCTCTGCTGCAGCCTCAGACCCTCCCAAAAAAAGGTGGTCCCGAAGGAGGTGCCTCTGATCAAATCTGGTAAGGTCCCTCAGTGGGACTCGGGCAACTCTGAGCAGCGCCCTCAAAGTCTTGAGACAAGAGTCCTCGGCCACAGAGACCGCGCCAGGACCTGTGAACCTGTAGTCCTCCTTGAGGACGCATTCTCTGGAGTGCCGGCGTCTGACCCGAAGCCTTCAGCGTCCACGCCGAATGCTGCACAGCCATCAGGCCTCGAGTCGCGCATGGTGGCCATGGAGCAGAGTCTCTCCTCCATCTTGGCCTTACAGCAGGTGGTGTTTGTCTGGCCCCCTGGGACCTTGGGTGAGCCTCTGGGCATCTAACTTGACACTGAGCACCACCAGCCTTGGGCTAGTCCTCGCATTGATCGAGGTCTCTAACGCTTCTCGGGTTCCGGTCCCCTCCGGCGAGTTTCCGTGAGTCTGACCCCCAGGTCCTTTGGGGGAGCCTGATTCCTCGATGCCCTCAGGCTCCGACTGGGAGACCAAGGACGAGGCTGGCCTGGAGACCTCCCAACACCAGGATATCCCCTCCGAGCCGTCTCCCCAGAGCCTTGGTGCCACTTCCCGCCTGAAGATGTGACCTTTCATGACTTCGTTCGTGACATGGCCCACACTCTCGCGAGCCAGAATGAGTTGGAGGAGGTCCTGCGCACTGAGGAGCTTGAGATCCTACAATATGAGTTCCCTCCCAAGGAGACTCTCACGGTGCCAGTTCCACCCATGCTCGAGAGATTGCTCCTTCGAATGTGTGAGTCCCTGTCCTCAGTGCTGGTAGTCAGTCGGCGCCTGGATGATATCTATTGGATCCAGAAGGGCCCTGGGTTCCACAAGCTACAGTTCGATGGTGGTTGAGGTCTCCATGCAAAAACTGAAGAGCCAAAAGACCTACTCTTCAGTTCCCCCTGGCAGGGAAGCCTGGGCCCTTGACACCATAGGGCGCAAATGCTACCAGGGCGCCATGCTCAGGTGCCAAATACAGGCATATAAATTGTACATTGGAATGTACCTTAAGTACCTGATACAGGAACTCTCGAGGTTCTTGGCGGGCCTCGCCAGGGAACCTCTACAAAGATTCCAGTCCCTAGCAGTACGCATCCGGGACTGTTCCAGATTCCTCTTCTGGGCCGCCTACGACTGGTTCGAGTCTGCGGCCAGGGTTGCAGCCGCTGGCATTGGCGCCAGGCATGGCTACAGATCTTGGACCTGGAGCAGTGGGTACAGGAGACGCTCCTGGTTGTCCCCTGCAATGGTGAGAACCTATTTGGGAAACCGATATCTGATAAGGCTGCGGAGATTGAGGCCAAGGTAGTGACCCGGCAGAAGCTGTCCAAAAAGACCTCAGCTCTCCCAAGGAAAAATCCTCGTGGGAAAAGCCCTTTTGCCTGAGGAAAAAGGGCTACTCTCAGGCAGGCCACTACCAGCCTTACCCTGGGCAGCATAACCATTCCTCACAGCCAAAAGACCAGGGACACAAGCCTAGGAAGCCCAAGGCTCCCAAGCCCCAGACACCAGCTCCCACTCAACCGGAGGGAAGCTTTTAACTCCCTGGGCTGGGCCTCCCCTCCCCCAGGAGGCTCACCTCAGCCCACAGGGAGTCAACTGGCCTCTTTGCCCGCAGATGGGCCAGCATCACCACTGACCAGTGGGTTCTGCGGGTGGTGCAGGAGGGGTATTTCCTCCATCTGCAGCAGAACCCTACAGACTTCTTCCTAGGAGAGCCACCACAGCCTCGGTGTTGGCACAAAAGAGAAACTTTTATCAAGCACTGAAAATTCTGCTGCAGACATTTGACGATCTCACAAATTAAACAAAGATTCAGGTGGACGTGATTCCTGTATACATTTCATTTGTACTCTCGATGGCCGCAATTCCATCTTCTGTCGCTTCCTCCCCAATTCTTTGCCTGGCTGCCATACCCTCAGGCATCAGATCCATCTAATGTTCCCTCAAACACGACCTGAGATCTTAAGGAACACGATTCCTTCCTACACATCCAAGGATTAACTTGACTCTGTTGATATTCCAATGCATCCTGATGAAATTCTTTCAACTTGTTTTGTAAAACCTCCTGTCGAAATTAGGCAATCTGATTCTCAAATTCCTCCTTACATGTTTTATGGGCATCTCCTTGTTCAACAATCCTCTGCATCTTTACATCATATTCCATCACGAGATCCTGTGCCATTGTAGCTGTAGTATGATTTAATGTTTTTGATTATTAATACAAGTGTTTACTCAGGATCGCATTTCATTTATCCACAAACTGCATTACGCTCAAACATTTGCAGCAGCTTATTGAATGATAGAGACCCTGTGGAATTCTGTGATCACAATACTCTTTCAATGTTTCTGCATGCAATTCAACCTGTACAATTCATTTCTTCAATAAAGATAATGTAGGCCAGTCACATACCTTATTAGCAGCAGAATTCTTCCATAAAGGCGAGAACCCACTGATAGTCTTGTTGCCTTCTGGTTAGTATAGCTAAATGTATCCAGTTTTGAAGACTTCTGTTGGTGCAAATGCATTGATTAAAAAGAAATGGTGGAAAAAAAACTCTGAGGGATCCAAAACTTAATTGACCATCACAATTATTCTCCTGAAGGTGGCAAAAACGTATATATTCAACTTGAGCCTTAATCTCGACCCCAGTCCATCTCTTAGATCTTGTGTCTCTTCCTCCCTGTCCTGCCCCCACCCCCACACTATACCCAACCCAACTATAACACCTGAGATAGCTGTCAGAGAAGTGGATGATTTCCAGCAGGGAACACACAAATCAAAGTCCTGTTCCCCTTAAATAGGTTAAATTATTGTGGCTGGATAAATTGCAGTTAGGCCAAAAATGCAATAAGTAAGATAAAAGACCCTGTTAAAAAAAATCTAATATATTCTCCATGTAAATTTAGGACTTGTACTATTGAGCCTTTCAATTCAGTTAGTGTTAAGGGTTCAATATATTATAGACTGACAGATTCCAGGACAGCCCAGCAAAATTCATAAAAGAAAATAAAATGTGTGCATTGTCATTGAGTGGTATAATTCCTCTTATATTTACTGATTAGCAAAACTTTAGAAAACAAAAAGCTTGTTTGGGGTTGGTTTAGGGCATCTTTCCATGACATTCACTGCAGATGTAGCCACAAGTGACATTAGGCTATGCAGAGAAGAAATTATCCTTTCTAAAAGCCGTCCTAGCAGCTTATCTGCCGCAATTATAAACTAGAGTAATGGCCTCTAGAGGATACGGTAGAAGACAATGCAATCTCAGGGGTCATATTATTAAAAACAATTTGCCTTATATGCTTCTCTGATCCAGTGATCTGTGAAAAGCCCGAGGAGCAGATAGGAGAAGAGTGGTATAGAGGCACCATGCTAAACAGTATGACAAGAAAGCGTAGTTACTCACCTGTCCTCACATATGGGTGATGCCGACAGAGCCCGCGAGGAGCAAATCCCCAGCTTTCAAAGAAAGCCTTTGGGAGTTGCCACCACGCATGCGTGGTCCACTTCCCGCCCAAGGGTGCCATCTTGCTCAGTCAAATGACATAGCTAAAAAGACGGCAAAATAATGACAGAAAACAAAAATAATTGGACAGCAACTCCAAGGGGAGGAGGGAGGGTTGTGAGGACTGATTTCCTGCTGTCCCCGGAGAACACTTTACAGGTGAGTAACTACGCTTTCTCTGGGAACAAGCAGGAAGTCAGTCCTCACATATGGGACTCCCCAGCTACAGGTTACCTGAAACCTATAGGCCAAAAAAGGCTCCCTCTTCGATAGCCGCAAGCAGCCATAATGAAACCCTAACCAGGGAAGTAGCACTCCGGTAGCCTGAACACAGAGGGGTCAGAGAGCAGGCGTTGCCTAGACCTCAAACAGGTTACAGAGCACAGCCTGTCCGAAGGCACTGTCCCGTCCAGGACTCCCTATCCAGGCAGTAATGAGCCGCGAAGGTCTAACCCAAAGACCAGGTGGGGGCCTGGCAGACATCCACCAACGGAACAGAGCGGAGGTGAGCCACTGATGCCGCCATGGCCCTGATCCTATGAGCTGTAACATGGCCCTCCAGCAGAAGCCCCGCTGCCTCATAAGTCTAAAAACTGCACAAATTCACTCACTAACGACTTAAATATAATCTATAAATTAGTTTATAACAACTAGTCACCGGTCTCAGATAAACGTTTTTCACTTTGACACTTAAATATGGGTAATGAACTTATCCCAACGAGTGTCCGTTTACATCAATGACCATGGACTAGTGTGGCTTTAATTTTCTTTTTCATTTTCAATTTTCTATTTTTTCATAAAAAGGAATAAATGCCATTCCAACTTATCTTAATGGTGGATGGCTTTTAAATAAAGCCCCTTTGCGTTTGCATACAGGGAGACCCCGATGCCTCAATCTTCTAAGCGCTCCGGCGTTTCTCCTTCTGGGTTTCTCAAGGGGGACAATGCAATGCGTCACTTCGGGACCTTTACATTACTCGTCTTTCAATTTCTTCGAATATTAACTAAAACAATGCAGACAGCCACAATGTTATCTTAACAATCTTTGAAACAGAACTTTAATTAATCATAACACGTCACTATTATTCATGATGATATTTACCGAGAAGAGTTATTCAGGTATCAAACTTCCTCTGTGGTGCAACTGCCGAAATGATTCTCTCATTCAGGAAAACGCTGTACATGCGCAGTGAAACCAGTTAAATACTGACTGGGGAATGAAAATCAGGAACACTCATTTACATACCAGCCAATCAACACAGACATTGAGACCATCGGGCTTGACTGTTCCGAGCCGGTGAATCCACCATTGTTCTCGGTAAAGAAGGATCTTAACCCTTCTATTACAGGATCTTAACCCTTTAGCATCACAACAGGATATTGTTTTGGTGACATTAGATGTCCAATCTTTATATACGAGCATACCTCAGTGCTCGGCATATGAGATAGTTCAGGAAATATTGGCAGCTCGTGGTGACTTGTCTCAAGATCACAGTCATTTTTTACAGCAAATTTCGGCACTTACCTTGTATGAGAATTTTTTTACATTCGAAGAATGTATTTATCATCAGATAGCAGGCGTGGCAATGGGGGCTACAGTTGCCCCCTCCATCGCCAATTTTTACATGAGCGTTTTTGAGAAACGTTTTTTGACCACGTCTTCTCCTTTTGAGTTGAATATCCGGTCCTGGCATCGATATATCGATGATGTTTTTATGTTGTGGCAGGGAACTCAGGAAGATATTCCTCTTTTTGTGAATTGGCTAAATACTCGAGATGTAAACATAAAATTTACTTTTGACAAGTCATATGATGGAAATTACCTATTTAGATGTCCTGGTGGTTCGAGCTTCTAATGAATGGCAGACTACAGTGTTTCGAAAACCTACACAAAAGAATACTTTTTTGCATTACACGAGTGCCCATCCTCCTAGTTTGAAAGATAGCCTCCCCATATCGCAGTTTTTGCGTTATCGTAGAAATTGCTCTACTACAGCAACCTACAAACAAGCTTCTAAATATCTCAAGCGAAGTTTTTTGGAGCGAGGCTATCCACCACGTGTGGTCCATCAAGCTTATAATCGAGCTCTTTTTAATAACAGAGATCTCTTGTTAGCTCCAAAAAATCGCAACAACGGAGATGAAGAGAATCGGCAGATTAATTTGGTCACTACGTACTCGCCATTAAGCTCGACAATTCAAAAAATTTTAAAGAAACATAAGCCAATTCTAGAGATAGTACCAGGCTTGCAAGACAAAGAACTTCGCTGTGTATGGAAGAGAAATCGTAGTCTTAAAGAATATTTGTCTCCTACCACTTTATGACCTGTCAATTGGTCTTTCAAACATACAAAAGTTGGGAAACATTCAAAGTGTGGCCAGTGCAGCATCTGTGACATTACATATGAAACATCAGAATTTACCCATCGAGGTGTAGTATATCGTTTACGATCCTTTACAGATTGTGAGTCCAAATCAGTTGTATATGCGATCAGATGTCCCTGTCTATATTTATATATAGGGAAAACGATACGAGCATTGAGAGTCCGCCTAAAAGAACATCAGAGTAGATTGCGATGCCGGCGGTTGGAAGCCCCAATTGTACAACATTGTTTGGATTTAGGACATGCTTTTGAAACTCTGCAATGCTGGTGTATTGAATCAGTATTGCATGGTTCTCAAGGGCGATCACAAAATCAACAACTTCTTTACCGAGAACAATGGTGGATTCACCGGCTCGGAACAGTCAAGCCCGATGGTCTCAATGTCTGCGTTGATTGGCTGGTATGTAAATGAGTGTTCCTGATTTTCATTCCCCAGTCAGTATTTAACTGGTTTCACTGCGCATGTACAGCGTTTTCCTGAATGAGAGAATCATTTCGGCAGTTGCACCACAGAGGAAGTTTGATACCTGAATAACTCTTCTCGGTAAATATCATCATGAATAATAGTGACGTGTTATGATTAATTAAAGTTCTGTTTCAAAGATTGTTAAGATAACATTGTGGCTGTCTGCATTGTTTTAGTTAATATTCGAAGAAATTGAAAGACGAGTAATTTAAAGGTCCCGAAGTGACGCATTGCATTGTCCCCCTTGAGAAACCCAGAAGGAGAAACGCCGGAGTGCTTAGAAGATTGAGGCGTCGGGGTCTCCCTGTATGCAAACGCAAAGGGGCTTTATTTAAAAGCCATCCACCATTAAGATAAGTTGGAATGGCATTTATTCCTTTTTATGAAAAAATAGAAAATTGAAGATAAAAAAGAAAATTAAAGCCACACTAGTCCATGGTCATTGATGTAAACGGACACTCGTTGGGATAAGTTCATTACCCATATTTAAGTGTCAAAGTGAAAAACGTTTATCTGAGACTGGTGACTAGTTGTTATAAACTAATTTATAGATTATATTTAAGTCGTTAGTGAGTGAATTTGTGCAGTTTTTTGATATTCAATTTGATTCACTTGGATAAGAGACCTTTTAAAAGGTTTTTTTGCCTCATAAGTCTAGACAATACAGTTTGCCACCCAAGTGGACAATGTACACTTTGTCACCGCCTTCCCCAGTTTACTGGGGTCATAGTAAACGAAATGCTGGGAGGCTTTGCAGTGAGTTAGTGTATGCTGGATGTAGAAGGACAGGGCCCTCCGACAATCCAGGGTATGGAGGACCAACTCTGCCCTACTGGCATGCGGTCTGGGAAAGAAGGTAGGAAGAACCACCTCCTGGTTGAGGTGAAATGGAGACCACCTTCGGAAGGAATTTGGGATATGTGCGAAGCACCACGCTATTCTTGTAGAACCTCGTATAAGGCCTCTCCACGAGAGCCTGGAGCTCACTCTCCAGGCAGAAGTGAGCGCAACCAAGAATACCACTTTCCAGGAGAGATAGCACGTGGCCATTGACTCAAAGGGCGGTCGGGTAAGCTGCCCCAACACTACATTAAGGTCCCATTCGATCACTGGATGATGGACCAGGGGTTTCAACTGGAGCAGGCCCCTTAGAAACCGTGATACCATTGGGTGAGCCAAGAGAGGCTTCTCGTCCACGAGAAAGTGAGTCACCGCTAGGGCACTGAGGTGCACTCTGACTGAATTTGACTTAAGGCCCAACTCGGAAAGGTGGAGAAAATACTTCAATACCACCACTACTGGGCAAGAAAAGAGGTCCACTTTTTGCCCAGCACACCAGACAGAAAATCTGCACCACTTAAAGGCATACGTCCATCTAGTAGACGGCCTACGTGAAGCCAGCAAGACCTCCTCCACCTCCTTTGGAAGGAGGAGTGGGGCGAGAGTCACCCTTTCAGCAGCCATGCCGTCAGTGAAAGGGAACTGAGGTTGGGATGCAAGAGAGAGCCCCCCTCCTGGGAGAGGAGACGTGGAGGCAACCCCAGGGGAATGGGGGTCTCCATCGCCAGCTGCAGGAGAAGTGGGAACCACGGCTGCTGGTGCCACCGTGGGGCTATGAGAATAAGAGCAGCTCTGTCTCGAAGGATCTTGAACAGAGTCTGTGCGATCAGAGGCGTCAGGGGAAAAGTATACAGAAGATCCCTCGACCATGAGATTAGGAAGGCATCGGCAGCCAGCCTGGATGGATGCGGCTGCTCGAGCAGAAATGTGGAAGCTGGTGATTGTCTGCACTCGCAAATAAGTCCATCACTGGTTCCCCCAAGCCTGGAAAAGCCTGTTGGCCACCACCCGGTTCAGCTGCCAGTCGTGCTGCTGGAGGATCCTGCTCAGCCTGTCGGCCAGCCAATTGTCTTGGCCCGGTAGGTAAACTGCCTTGAGGAGAATCCCCTGTCGGGTTGCAAAAGAGCACAGGTCCAGGGCCTCCTGACAGAGGGTGGGTGATCCTGTGCCCCCCTGTTTGTTCATGTAGAATATAGCCACCTGGTTGTCTGTTTGGACCAGTACTGACCTGTAGACCAGAACCTGCCTGAAATCTCTCAGGGCGAGGCAGATGGCCCAGAGCTCCAACAAGTTGATCTGTTGGGCACTCTCCTCCAGGGACCACACTCCTTGTGTGCGGAACCCCTGGCAGTGGGCCCCCCAGCCCAGTAAGGAGGCATCTGTGGTGAGGACCCTTGAATGGGGAAGGGACTGAAAAGGCATACCTGCCCTCAAATGCTGGGGCGAGAACCACCAGGCGAGGGACTGTACCAGACATCTAGTCATCTTGATCCTGTCCTGGAGGTGTCCAGTGGCCTGGGACCATTGGTCTCTGAGGCACCACTGTGCAGTCTGCATGTGGAGGTGGGAGTCTGGAGTGACATGGATTGTGGAGGCCATGTGCCCGAAGAGGCACAGCAGCTGCCTCGCTGACACTGAGGAGCTGTGGCGCACTTTCCCTGCGAGGGCTATAAGCCTGTCTGCGGGCAGGAAGGCCTTTGACTGCAGGGTATTGAGCCTTGCCCCAATGAAGTCTAGCTCCTGGGACGGACAGAGACTGGACTTGGGGTAGTTGATTACAAACCCCAAGTCCTGCAGGACTTAAATGAAGCGGACGGTGGCCTGCTGCATCTCTACGGCCGACGTGCCCGATGAGCCAGTCGTCGAGATAGGGGAAGACAAAAATCCCTTGAAGCCTGAGGAAGGATGTGACCACCACCAGGCACTTTGTGAACACCCTGGGGGCCGAAGCAAGGCCAAAGGGAAGCACTCTACACTGGTAGTGGTTATCCCCCACCACAAAGCACAGGTATTGTCTGTGGCTTGGGTGGATGAGGATGTGTGTGTAAGCATCCTTTAGGTCTAAGGAGCATAGCCAGTCTCCCTAGAGGAAGTAGGGCAGCAATATTCCAAGGGAAGGCATCTTGAACTTCTCCCTCATCAGGAATAATTTGAGGTCACGCAGGTTGAGGATGGGCCTCAGGGCCCCCCCCCTGTCCTCTATGGGATGAGAAAATACCTGGAGTAGAACCCCTTACCCTTGAGGTGGTGGGGCACCAGTTCCACCGCACGGTCCTCGAAGACCTGCCAACTCCTTCGGAAGAAGGTCCTGGTGAAGGGGAGACCTTGGAGGCTCTCCTGGGAAGTAGCATGGAGGTACTTGGGCCAGATGGAGAAGGTATCCCTCCCTGACCACTTGCAATGCCCAGGAATCGGTGGTGATGGCCTGCTACCTGTGGGCATACAAGACTAGCTGACCCCCTGTGGGCTGCCCTGTCCCTGCTGGGAGAGGGGCCATGCTGGTGGAGTCAAAACTCCCACCAGGCTGGGCTGGAGCCAGAGCCTGGGGGCTTTCTGCTTATGCGGGCCATGCCCCTGTCCCTTGGTCTGCTGCCGCTGTGGGGGAGCCGGGGAGGTCTGGTAAGGGGGATATAGTTTCGGTAAGCAGTTCCCTTTCTCAGGTAAAAGGGCTTTTTACCAGAGCCCTTCCTACGAGGAGTGGCAGAGGTCTTCTTAGAGAGCTGTGTCCTCATCATGAACTCGGTCTCCAGCTCTGTGGCTTTGTCAGTCATTGGTTTACCTAAGAGGTTCTCCCCTTGGCATGGGACATCGACCAACTTGTCCTGAAACCCACTGCTCGAGGTCGGACGAATACAGCCAAACCTGGTGGCACGCACCGCCGCGGCCATTCGAGCTGTTGACTCAAACCCATCATAGGCCGCCTGAGACATAAACTTGGAGCATTCACGGACAGCTTTGGACAGGCCCTTGAAGCACTGCAAGGGTTCCTCGAAGAGACCAGCCGAGAACCCGGCGAGTTCCTTCACCAGGTCTCTCAGGTACATGCCCATGTACAACTGGTACGCCTGCACTCGATAATTCAGCATCGCGCCCTAGTAAACACTTTCTGCCGAGGCCATCGAAGTTGTGGGCCTCCCTGCTGGGGGGCACCGAGGAATGCATCTTCTGGCATTTCAGCTGACACATGGCCGATTCCACAACCATGGAATTGTGCGGCAGCTGCGATTTCTTGAATCCAGGGTTCCAGCAAACTCAATACATCAAGCCGATCTGTTTGCTGATCACCGGCGCCGATGCCGGTGTCTCCCACATGCAGAGCATGAGTCATTCCAGGATCGGAGGAACAGGTCTCCCGAGGAGGAGCCTCATACTGGAGGATCTTGAGCTCGTCGGCTCGAGGCGCCTCATCGGACTCCGAGGGGAAAGCCAACGCCTTGGACATATCCCGCACAAAGTCCAGGAAACCCATATCCTCCAGTGGGGACCTTCTCCGAGGTTCAGACACAGGGGAATCAGAGGGAACGTCCCGATGCCGCCGGGTATCCAGAGACTCTTCATCCTCCATCTCCCAGGCTGAGGCGTCAGAGGAGGACTCGAGGGGCTCCCCAGGCATCGAGGATCCGGGCACCGTCCGCCGCGACAACCTTGATCCCGAACGGGAGGCCGAGAGTGACCTCGGCCGAGGATTGACTCGAATCTGAAAGGTCTCGAGGATCGGCTCGGTCTCGAGGATCGGCTCGGCCTCCGGGGTCGACTTGGTCGTCGAGGGCCCCAGTGGTCGGGGCGGAGGAGCCGGACATACCGGACATCAGTGCCCTCTGCTGCTTGATGAAGGCAGTCAGGATGGCAGCCTTGGAGCGCAGTCTTGACATGAGTTCTGGAGGCTCCGCAGCTACCGGCTCGGAGGCCAACATGGTCGGACCCGATGCCAGTTCCCCCAGAGGGGAGTCCATGAACAGAACAGTCGGTACTTTCTTCGACTGATCCGGTTCTCATTGAGGGCCTTTGGCCGGGCGCTCCTTCTCCCACAATCCCTGCCGACGCTCGGGGCTCCCCGAGGAACCTGATCGTTTGGAGCTATCCAGAGATGCCGCCGCCTTCGAGGACTACTTCTTCCTCCTCTTGTGCTCCCGTTAGGGAGACCCCCCTTCTGAGGAGCCCCAACGATGCTTGGGC
The DNA here is from genome assembly GCA_033557465.1 of Ichthyophis bannanicus. Lineage (NCBI taxonomy): Eukaryota > Metazoa > Chordata > Amphibia > Gymnophiona > Ichthyophiidae > Ichthyophis > Ichthyophis bannanicus. The sequence continues at coordinate 62,587,104 of CM066047.1, read as the reverse complement.
TCGGAGTGAACCCCCCTGAGACGTTGAGGCCTCAGATGAGGTCCTGGCTCTCGAAGGCACGGGGGATTCCAGAAAAATCTTGTCGTGCTGCTCCTGGTGGCTCCGCAAGGCCTTGGACAACATTTTCTTGCATAGAGGACAGACCGCAGGGTCATGGTCCGGACCAAGGCACCGGAGACAGCAGTCTCGCATATTAGTGAGGGACATTATTTTCCCGAACTGATCACATTTTTTAAATCTGCTAGTGGCCATTGGGGGGAAAAAGGACCCCGGCTAGGTCGAAGACCTTACCAGCCAGCGAGGAAAAGTTGAAAAAAAAAAGGTGCGAAGATGCGCAAGGTAAAAAAAAAACTAAGAAAAAAACAGGACCGACCCAAGGCACAGAAAAAAAAAATCACTTTTTACGGGACACGAGGACAATCGTCCGATGGGCTCTGTGGAAAAAAGGAGACTGAACAAGATGGCACCCTTGGGCTGGAAGGGGACCACGCATGCGTGGTGGCAACTCCCAAAGGCTTTCTTTGAAAGCTGGGTATTTTGCTCCATCTGCATTGATGTCACCCATATGTGAGGACTGACTTCCTGCTTGTTCCCGGAGAATGAAAGCGCAAAGGGCCGACTGCAAGCACAGTATTTATTTATTTATTTATTTTTATTTTTTATATACCGCGCTATTGAAAATCAGCTCGGTTTACATTAAAACTGAACAGAGCAACAATGCGTTAAATATCGCAATGTGCTTACATAGAACATGGCTTACATATAACATGTGTTTTTACAATAACAATGGCATAATCAAACTTGGGAAAAACAGGGAAACTATTTACATGGTATATACAAGTATTTACATAGAGAAATTTATTCCAGTAGCTACTATGTCCATCCTTCTGCTCTTCTCCCTGGAGCTGGTTCATCAGGAATGAACAAACAGGTTAGGAAAAATGCTGCCATCAGATTGGGAACAGGCCTTTACCCAGCAGAATCTGCCAGCGCCTGCCTCCCCCCCCAACCCCACTTGCCAAACTCATGCGAGTGGGAATCAGGGTGACTGGCTAATGCTGAATTGGGCCTTTTGGGCCTGCAGCATGGTGAGTTCCAGATTGCCTCTCATGTTGAGGCCTTCCCTACTATAGGAGTCAGACGACTCCTAAAACAGACTCTGCCACTACATCTAGGCACAGAAAGTAGTTCCAAAGTACTGTAGGTCTTGCTTGACTGTGGCTTCCTCGTCCTTTGCACCATTTTATATTACTGTTGTGGACATGGATATTTATTAAATTTACTTAAAACATTTAGTCTGCCGATCCTAAAATACAATATTCCAATATTCGATATGATTAACATGGTTAGGAGATTTGCTAACCGCGTTTTAATCGTGGTGACCAGGACATTCAGCACAGTTAGTATTGCTAAATAAATATCCACAGGTGCCACTGCTGCCATCTGGTGGCCAGATATGGCCCTGGCATTGAATATCTGGGTCTTAGGTTCAGTGGCAAAGGCTAATCATTTTACGAGGACTAGCTGCCATCAATGCATTTTGATTTTATTTATTAGGATTAAAACACCACCACTCTTCTACAATGGAAGGGTGTTCCGTAAGTGTTAAATTGGTCCTTCAATCTACAGTAATTTATTTTTGTTTACATTAAGTTTCATTCTGTCATCAAATTTTCAACCATTTTAAAACAAGAATTTAGTAAAACAGTAGTAAATGCCAAGGAATCTTACAATGGAATAGTTATCAAAATATCATCAGCATAAGAAAAGTAATATATATTAGTTTCTGGCAAGTCAATTCTAAATGTACTCAAACAAAAATATTAGAATGTTTGTTTATATTTATGTTTATTTCACTTGACATACTGGTCTTCAAATAAAAACAAGGCGGTTTACAAATTCAAATATAGAATCGGGCCATAGGCACCGAAAAGGAAAAATAAGTTACAATGGTAGACAGAAAAGTGAGAGACAGGGCAAGCATAACAAGCATATACGGTGAACATGACGAAGAGAGAGGAATACATAGGACAAAACAGAGTGAGAGGCTGGGTAGATGTACATGCAGAGATATTAAACTAGACTAAGAGATAAGAGCACACAGGACTAAACATGGGCAGTTGGTATATCAAATGCTTTGTTGAAAAGATAGGTCTTTGACTGAACCTTAAAAGTGCAGTAGCTTTGTTCCAGACGGAGGGAGGTGGGGAAGGGAGTTACATAGGGCAGGGGGAAAAAACAAGGAGCACTTGTGCTTGCAAAAATCCAGCAGGAACCACAAAAAGCAAGAACCAGAAGTCAGGACTATTCAAAACCAATTTATTGATGACAGACCCCGACGCGTTTCGGCAATGATGCCTTCATCAGGGGGTAACAGCTATAATGTAAATAAAAATAATGATATACATCTACCGTAAAAGGAATAAATAAAATAAAATAAATAAACGAATACTTGAAATGTTATAATCTGGATAAAAACTGGGACTGGTGGAGCTAACATCAATAAAATAAAACAAAGACAAATGTATGAAAATGTATAAAAACGCAGGACATAGAAATGTGATAATCAAAAGTAATAATGGTAAACATAAACACTTATAAACAATTATGAATAAAAGTATGTCTGAGAAAAGTAAATGAAAAACAACATAAGTCTCATAACATCAAGAGAAAAAGAAAATGATTCAAAAAATTCTGGTACTTACATACAATCATATGCATGGACTAAAAGTATAATCCTAGGTTCAAGGCTGTGTACGTTCTGTCTCACTATATTTGAGAGACTGAATGTTGCCTAAGTTGGACTACAAAAATAATAAGTAGCAAGGTAAGACATCAGTTGAACTCAAAATGTTAAGAAAATCATAAATAGTTAAATTAGTGAAAAGGTAACAACAATAAAGTAAATATATCATATAATGCATTGTTATTGTTTTATCAATAAATGTTAATAAGCATATTGATTATCGGACCATATGGCTGTTTTTAAAAAAAAGAGACTAATAAACGGAGAGTCAAAGGTTGAGAATCTATATCATGGCAAAAAAGTAAAACCAGGAAAGACATAACAACTATTCCAATGGGGTAAAAATTGTACAAATCGAGATTGTAAACATATAAAATAACATTAAATAGTCTGAGTAGTAAGTCTTTTATACGTATGAAGATAACCACAAATAATTTAAATAATAAATTATAAATTGATGATTATGTGTGTTTGTACCTATATCTTTGTATTGAGAGGGAAGACCAATGATAGTAAAAAGATTAGCTCTAGTAAAATTACTATAGAGGATATATATATGTAATAAGATGTGCGTACCCACTAATGATATGTTTAATAAAACACACGCTTATCTAAATCTTAAAAAACTGTATGTATGCATAATTAATTAATTAGATAAATGAATAAATATGGTTTATCTTAAAAATTTAATGAATTAAAAAACAATGATCTTAATTAATCCTGTGTCAGGAAATACAACAAGAGTATTATGATCAAGACTCTGATATTGGGACAATGACATTAATTGAGAACAGTATATAATTGATTTAAAGGACATGTGTGGATTTCTTGATAACGTTATATCATTCTCTAGATGCAGTAAGTTAATGATATAGAACTTATGTAGTGGAAAAATTCATGATATAATATCGCGTACTGTTGTTGTGAGCTAGAGAAAATCACATGTGATCATTAAATAGCAGACCTAGGAAGGAATGGGCAAAGTATATTTAAAACTAACCGGCATGGTGGTTTGATTCGAGGAAAAGAGATGTAATGCCTCAGATACAATTGTGGTGAATCATAGTGTAAATTACCTTAAAAAGGTCTTGTTCCTTCCAAGATCGTTGCCTAAATGTAAAAATACGTTCAATTACTGTATGAAAACAGGTTGTTACTTGGAAAGGTTTTATAAAAGAGAAAACTGAGTATTTAACATGTGCATTGTGAATAAAACAAGTATTGAATCAATGTAAAACTACACTTGAAACTACTTTGTTTGCATGTGTCAAACTGAACGCAGTGGGGATAATGCCGTGAGACACGGAGGAGAATGAAAGTGACAATAAAGGTCCCAAAGCGGACTGTTTCCATAATATAGCATTATGTATTGCTTAAACTCACACTACTGCTATTGTATAGTGTGCAAGTAATTTACTCACGTCAATCCTCCGAGCGAATCCAAGAAATATATCTGCCTTGGAGAAATGCAAGAAGCTGATGCTGCTCTCATGAAATCGAAAGTGAAAGTGCACTAGCTGCAGGGGGATTTGATATAGCTTTTTTGAACTTGGCGCCAAAAAGGAACAAGAAAGCTGATTGGGGGATGAATAATGAGATGAAACACGTAGAAGCTCATTATAATATAAATGAATAAGATCGTTAGATACCAATGTGTAATGGATGCGCATTGCAAACAGCTTGTTAGTAAAATAAAGACCAAGATATCAGCGATGTTACTGTTGTTAAACAGAGAATGACAAGACCAATATATAAATAGATGTGTCTCTAAAATAGCGTGGACAATTATCTAGATCAATGAATGTGTAAAATAAAATGGACAGTGAACATCATGACATGAACCATGAATTACAGTAAAATTATCGGTAAAAACTATTAAAAAGGGAAAGAACGAACTCAATACTTGACAAGTTGTATGTCTTCTTATGCCTCTACTATTGTACAAGGTGCAAACATTAGAGATAATCTATCTTCAAGGGATACAATCGCTGGTACTGCATGTAAAGGTGAAGAATCAAAAAATCTAAATGCATGAGCTGAAGAGAGCATATTATACCAACTACATAGAAATCAAAAAGGGGGGAGCAATTAATAATGCATAAGCTGCAAAGAGCCTCTACATTAATGTTAAAGGCAAATTAGTAGGTAAGCAATTGGTAATATAAACTTGGGGAAACTCAATGTAATGTTAATAAACATTTGCTGAGAAACAGTGTGATATGTAATTGTACTTGCAAATAAAACAGAGGTGAAATAAGAAAAACATCGATGATGATATTGTTAGTTGAAGAGATATATTGTGATAAGCATCAGGATTGCAATAGAACATTACAAAGGTCCATAAATTCACAGAAAAACAGAGAGGTCTATTTCTTGATTAAGACCATGTGGGGATAGACTTTTAAATTCATAAATGTATCTCTGTTCCAGCTTCAACAGTTTTTTGTCTGTATCTCCTCCTCTCCAAGATGGTTTTATCCATTTCAAAACTAAATATTTCAAATCACTGATTTTGTGGTCAGCGGCAATCCAATGAGAGACCAAAGGCTTCTCTGTGATTTTTCGGGAAATGCAACTTTTGTGCTCAGTAATTCGGATACGAATTTCTCTTTTAGTTTTTCCAATGTATACAAGGTGACATGGGCACTGTATTAGATAAATTACATTGGATGTTCTACAATTTGTATAGTCGTTTAGGTATATCTTATGTCCTGATTTTAAATCCGTGAAGCTATTTTTTGATGTAATGGTATGTAAACAAATGGAACATTTTCCACAACTATAGTGTCCCTTAATTTTAGGGGGAGCATGTGACCTTAATAGGGCTGATGGAACAAGTGTGTTGGCTAAATTTGCATTTCTTTTGTGAGCAACCATAATGTGTTTTGTATCAAATGCTGGTAAGGTGGTCAATAAATGCCATTCCTGTTTAAGGATGTTCACTATTGATTTAGAATATTGGGAAAATGTTAGAGCACAAACAACCCTGTCAGGATTAGTTGGAATTTTCTTTTTCTGTAACAAAAGAGAACGATCAGCAGTAGAGGCACGAAGGTATGCTTTTTTAATACTTTCTTTTGGATATCCTCTCGTTTTAAATCTATAGTGCATATCGACAGCGTGGCGTTCAAAGTCCCTCTCTGTGGTGCAAGTTCTTTTGATTCTCAAAAACTGGCTAACTGGTAGATTTTTTTTGAATGCTCTATTGTGGCAACTGTCATAGTGAAGGAGAGTGTTGCGATCGGTGGGTTTTCTATACAGTTCTGTAACAAAACCACTATGGTCCTTCTTTATCATGATGTCAAGATAAGGAATTTTGTCAGAACTAAAGGTACCCTCAAATTGCAAATGGGGGTCCAGAGAATTAATCCATAGGAAAAATTCTTGTAGTTTATCTTCTGGACCTTGCCATATGATCAGAATATCATCTATATATCTCTTCCATAAAAGGACATTAGATGTGTAAGGATGAATAGTTAAATATTGTGCTTCAAAATTTGCCACATAGAGGTTAGCCACATCTGGAGCCATGGAGGAGCCCATGGCTACTCCTTTTATCTGTTTGTAGAAGAGGCCACGAAAGTAAAAGAAATTCTCTGTCATCGCTATTGAGGCTAACTGTATTAGAAAAGCCGTGGGGGTACGCACTGGTCGCGTTCTTTGTATTAAGGTGTTGGCTAAAACTTCAAGTGCAGCCTGTTGAGGTATATTAGTATATAGAGAATTTATGTCCAGGGTAACTAATATGAGTTGGTCATGATATTGGTTAAATCCTTGTAAAATATTGATGATGTGTGTGGAATCACGAATGTAAGAAGGTATCTGTGTAACAAATGGTCTAAGATAGATATCAAGAAATTTGGAAATGGGTTCCAAAACTGAACCTATAGCGGACACAATCGGACGACCTGGTGGATTCTGTAAGGATTTATGTATTTTAGGTAAAGTGTAAATAGTAGGAATAATAGGATGCATTACACGCAAAAATGCAGTCTCATTAGTAGTCAAATAACCTGCTTCTTTGCCTAAGAAAAGAAGAGTATCAATTTTCTGTTGTATCATTGGTGTAGGGTCATCAAATATCTTCTGATAGAATTGTTGATCATTAAGTTGTCGTGTAATCTCATTAATATAATCTTCTCTATTCTGGATAACTATGGCGCCACCCTTATCGGCTGGCTTAATTATGATGTCATTGTTAGATTGTAATGTCTTGAGCGCCTGTAGTTGTGATTTATTCAAATTAAAATAGCCAGATCGTTTGTTATGTCTGTACAGGTCATCAATTTTTGAAAGGACCACATTTTCAAATGCTGAAATCATGGTATTAGTGACGGGTGGGATCCATTTAGAGGGATTTTTTACCACGGATGGGTCTGTGGTAACTTCAGAGATATTTGTGAAATGATCAATGATTCTCAATTTCCGGAAAAATTTGTAAAGCTCCACCTGTGTAGTGAATTTGTCATGCTGTCTTGTTGGTACGTACGACAGCCCTCTATTCAAAAGAAATTTTTCAGTGTCAGATAAAGTATAGTTAGACAAGTTAATGATGCCACCTAAAGATTCCACTCCAATTGCCTTTTGGCTGAGAAGCTCTGGGTCCGATTTGTTCGATGTGGCTGGGAGACATGTTGTTCTTGTTGTCTCGTCTGCCTGTCGATAGGCGACTTGGGTGATATGCCTCTGCCACCTCCTTTCCATAGGGCAGACATTTGAAAATCCCGTTTGGGACTCCGAGGTTGTCTAGGGGGAATCGGGGCAGAGGAGGAGAAGAGAGAACCGGAGGGTTCAATAGGATGTGGAGATTGCTGTCGTGGTCTTTTATGGTCTCGCATGGGAGATTCAGATTTATCTGTTTTCCGCTCATCATATTTATGAGGGTATTTAGATGATCGCCGTGGAGATCTAGCTGTCTTCTTATAAGATGTACTTCTCCGCCTATTTTTATGTTCCGTTTTATTATAGGTCCAGTAATACACTGTTTGAAGTTTATAATCTTCCTCATCCCTCCGATATTTGGTTATCTTCATACTCTTTATTTCTTGTTTATATTCTAAGTTATTTTTTTCAAATTCCTTCATTTCATTATCAAAGTGTTTATCTTGTTTCTTAAGATTCTCAACCTTGGATTCTATCTGTGTTTTTAGAACTGTTGTCCTGCGTTTAGAAGTATTTATCAACAAGATCATAAGATCTAAGGAACACTTGTTCAATATCTTCAACCAGTCCGACATGAATTTCTTGTCATCCCGGAACATGCCCGGGGCTTTTTGCACTCTTAATCCTCTAGGGATAATTTTATTACGGCAGTACTCAAGCAATGAAGCTGCATGAAATTCCTCTCGAATATACTTTTGTGTTGTCCAGACAAGTTCCCTCCATTCTTCTTCTATATTTGGAGTAGTTTCATCATTGGTGAAGAAGGGGTCCTCTGGTAACATAGTAGTAAGATCATCATCCTTGAAACTGAGGATGTCCCTCCACGGAGAGAACATGGCTCCAAAAGAGCAAGGGGAAAAAACAAGGAGCACTTGTGCTTGCAAAAATCCAGCAGGAACCACAAAAAGCAAGAACCAGAAGTCAGGACTATTCAAAACCAATTTATTGATGACAGACCCCGACGCGTTTCGGCAATGATGCCTTCATCAGGGGGTAACAGCTATAATGTAAATAAAAATAATGATATACATCTACCGTAAAAGGAATAAATAAAATAAAATAAAATAAACGAATACTTGAAATGTTATAATCTGGATAAAAACTGGGACTGGTGGAGCTAACATCAATAAAATAAAACAAAGACAAATGTATGAAAATGTATAAAAACGCAGGACATAGAAATGTGATAATCAAAAGTAATAATGGTAAACATAAACACTTATAAACAATTATGAATAAAAGTATGTCTGAGAAAAGTAAATGAAAAACAACATAAGTCTCATAACATCAAGAGAAAAAGAAAATGATTCAAAAAATTCTGGTACTTACATACAATCATATGCATGGACTAAAAGTATAATCCTAGGTTCAAGGCTGTGTACGTTCTGTCTCACTATATTTGAGAGACTGAATGTTGCCTAAGTTGGACTACAAATATAATAAGTAGCAAGGTAAGACATCATTTGAACTCAAAATGTTAAGAAAATCATAAATAGTTAAATTAGTGAAAAGGTAACAACAATAAAGTAAATATATCATATAATGCATTGTTATATTGTTTTATCAATAAATGTTAATAAGCATATTGATTATCGGACCATATGGCTGTTTTTAAAAAAAAGAGACTAATAAACGGAGAGTCAAAGGTTGAGAATCTATATCATGGCAAAAAAGTAAAACCAGGAAAGACATAACAACTATTCCAATGGGGTAAAAATTGTACAAATCGAGATTGTAAACATATAAAATAACATTAAATAGTCTGAGTAGTAAGTCTTTTATACGTATGAAGATAACCACAAATAATTTAAATAATAAATTATAAATTGATGATTATGTGTGTTTGTACCTATATCTTTGTATTGAGAGGGAAGACCAATGATAGTAAAAAGATTAGCTCTAGTAAAATTACTATAGAGGATATATATATGTAATAAGATGTGCGTACCCACTAATGATATGTTTAATAAAACACACGCTTATCTAAATCTTAAAAAACTGTATGTATGCATAATTAATTAATTAGATAAATGAATAAATATGGTTTATCTTAAAAATTTAATGAATTAAAAACAATGATCTTAATTAATCCTGTGTCAGGAAATACAACAAGAGTATTATGATCAAGACTCTGATATTGGGACAATGACATTAATTGAGAACAGTATATAATTGATTTAAAGGACATGTGTGGATTTCTTGATAACGTTATATCATTCTCTAGATGCAGTAAGTTAATGATATAGAACTTATGTAGTGGAAAAATTCATGATATAATATCGCGTACTGTTGTTGTGAGCTAGAGAAAATCACATGTGATCATTAAATAGCAGACCTAGGAAGGAATGGGCAAAGTATATTTAAAACTAACCGGCATGGTGGTTTGATTCGAGGAAAAGAGATGTAATGCCTCAGATACAATTGTGGTGAATCATAGTGTAAATTACCTTAAAAAGGTCTTGTTCCTTCCAAGATCGTTGCCTAAATGTAAAAATACGTTCAATTACTGTATGAAAACAGGTTGTTACTTGGAAAGGTTTTATAAAAGAGAAAACTGAGTATTTAACATGTGCATTGTGAATAAAACAAGTATTGAATCAATGTAAAACTACACTTGAAACTACTTTGTTTGCATGTGTCAAACTGAACGCAGTGGGGATAATGCCGTGAGACACGGAGGAGAATGAAAGTGACAATAAAGGTCCCAAAGCGGACTGTTTCCAAAATATAGCATTATGTATTGCTTAAACTCACACTACTGCTATTGTATAGTGTGCAAGTAATTTACTCACGTCAATCCTCCGAGCGAATCCAAGAAATATATCTGCCTTGGAGAAATGCAAGAAGCTGATGCTGCTCTCATGATATCGAAAGTGAAAGTGCACTAGCGATGACAGAGAATTTCTTTTACTTTCGTGGCCTCTTCTACAAACAGATAAAAGGAGTAGCCATGGGCTCCTCCATGGCTCCAGATGTGGCTAACCTCTATGTGGCAAATTTTGAAGCACAATATTTAACTATTCATCCTTACACATCTAATGTCCTGTTATGGACGAGAGAGATAGATGATATTCTGATCATATGGCAAGGTCCAGAAGATAAACTACAAGAATTTTTCCTATGGATTAATTCTCTGGACCCCCATTTGCAATTTGAGGGTACCTTTAGTTCTGACAAAATTCCTTATCTTGACATCATGATAAAGAAGGACCATAGTGGTTTTGTTACAGAACTGTATAGAAAACCCACCGATCGCAACACTCTCCTTCACTATGACAGTTGCCACAATAGAGCATTCAAAAAAAATCTACCAGTTAGCCAGTTTTTGAGAATCAAAAGAACTTGCACCACAGAGAGGGACTTTGAACGCCACGCTGTCGATATGCACTATAGATTTAAAACGAGAGGATATCCAAAAGAAAGTATTAAAAAAGCATACCTTCGTGCCTCTACTGCTGATCGTTCTCTTTTGTTACAGAAAAAGAAAATTCCAACTAATCCTGACAGGGTTGTTTGTGCTCTAACATTTTCCCAATATTCTAAATCAATAGTGAACATCCTTAAACAGGAATGGCATTTATTGACCACCTTACCAGCATTTGATACAAAACACATTATGGTTGCTCACAAAAGAAATGCAAATTTAGCCAACACACTTGTTCCATCAGCCCTATTAAGGTCACATGCTCCCCCTAAAATTAAGGGACACTATAGTTGTGGAAAATGTTCCATTTGTTTACATACCATTACATCAAAAAATAGCTTCACGGATTTAAAATCAGGACATAAGATATACCTAAACGACTATACAAATTGTAGAACATCCAATGTAATTTATCTAATACAGTGCCCATGTCACCTTGTATACATTGGAAAAACTAAAAGAGAAATTCGTATCCGAATTACTGAGCACAAAAGTTGCATTTCCCGAAAAATCACAGAGAAGCCTTTGGTCTCTCATTGGATTGCCGCTGACCACAAAATCAGTGATTTGAAATATTTAGTTTTGAAATGGATAAAACCATCTTGGAGAGGAGGAGATACAGACAAAAAACTGTTGAAGCTGGAACAGAGATACATTTATGAATTTAAAAGTCTATCCCCACATGGTCTTAATCAAGAAATAGACCTCTCTGTTTTTCTGTGAATTTATGGACCTTTGTAATGTTCTATTGCAATCCTGATGCTTATCACAATATATCTCTTCAACTAACAATATCATCATCGATGTTTTTCTTATTTCACCTCTGTTTTATTTGCAAGTACAATTACATATCACACTGTTTCTCAGCAAATGTTTATTAACATTACATTGAGTTTCCCCAAGTTTATATTACCAATTGCTTACCTACTAATTTGCCTTTAACATTAATGTAGAGGCTCTTTGCAGCTTATGCATTATTAATTGCTCCCCCCTTTTTGATTTCTATGTAGTTGGTATAATATGCTCTCTTCAGCTCATGCATTTAGATTTTTTGATTCTTCACCTTTACATGCAGTACCAGCGATTGTATCCCTTGAAGATAGATTATCTCTAATGTTTGCACCTTGTACAATAGTAGAGGCATAAGAAGACATACAACTTGTCAAGTATTGAGTTCGTTCTTTCCCTTTTTAATAGTTTTTACCGATAATTTTACTGTAATTCATGGTTCATGTCATGATGTTCACTGTCCATTTTATTTTACACATTCATTGATCTAGATAATTGTCCACGCTATTTTAGAGACACATCTATTTATATATTGGTCTTGTCATTCTCTGTTTAACAACAGTAACATCGCTGATATCTTGGTCTTTATTTTACTAACAAGCTGTTTGCAATGCGCATCCATTACACATTGGTATCTAACGATCTTATTCATTTATATTATAATGAGCTTCTACGTGTTTCATCTCATTATTCATCCCCCAATCAGCTTTCTTGTTCCTTTTTGGCGCCAAGTTCAAAAAAGCTATATCAAATCCCCCTGCAGCTAGTGCACTTTCACTTTCGATTTCATGAGAGCAGCATCAGCTTCTTGCATTTCTCCAAGGCAGATATATTTCTTGGATTCGCTCGGAGGATTGACGTGAGTAAATTACTTGCACACTATACAATAGCAGTAGTGTGAGTTTAAGCAATACATAATGCTATATTATGGAAACAGTCCGCTTTGGGACCTTTATTGTCACTTTCATTCTCCTCCGTGTCTCACGGCATTATCCCCACTGCGTTCAGTTTGACACATGCAAACAAAGTAGTTTCAAGTGTAGTTTTACATTGATTCAATACTTGTTTTATTCACAATGCACATGTTAAATACTCAGTTTTCTCTTTTATAAAACCTTTCCAAGTAACAACCTGTTTTCATACAGTAATTGAACGTATTTTTACATTTAGGCAACGATCTTGGAAGGAACAAGACCTTTTTAAGGTAATTTACACTATGATTCACCACAATTGTATCTGAGGCATTACATCTCTTTTCCTCGAATCAAACCACCATGCCGGTTAGTTTTAAATATACTTTGCCCATTCCTTCCTAGGTCTGCTATTTAATGATCACATGTGATTTTCTCTAGCTCACAACAACAGTACGCGATATTATATCATGAATTTTTCCACTACATAAGTTCTATATCATTAACTTACTGCATCTAGAGAATGATATAACGTTATCAAGAAATCCACACATGTCCTTTAAATCAATTATATACTGTTCTCAATTAATGTCATTGTCCCAATATCAGAGTCTTGATCATAATACTCTTGTTGTATTTCCTGACACAGGATTAATTAAGATCATTGTTTTTTAATTCATTAAATTTTTAAGATAAACCATATTTATTCATTTATCTAATTAATTAATTATGCATACATACAGTTTTTTAAGATTTAGATAAGCGTGTGTTTTATTAAACATATCATTAGTGGGTACGCACATCTTATTACATATATATCCTCTATAGTAATTTTACTAGAGCTAATCTTTTTACTATCATTGGTCTTCCCTCTCAATACAAAGATATAGGTACAAACACACATAATCATCAATTTATAATTTATTATTTAAATTATTTGTGGTTATCTTCATACGTATAAAAGACTTACTACTCAGACTATTTAATGTTATTTTATATGTTTACAATCTCGATTTGTACAATTTTTACCCCATTGGAATAGTTGTTATGTCTTTCCTGGTTTTACTTTTTTGCCATGATATAGATTCTCAACCTTTGACTCTCCGTTTATTAGTCTCTTTTTTTTTTAAAAACAGCCATATGGTCCGATAATCAATATGCTTATTAACATTTATTGATAAAACAATATAACAATGCATTATATGATATATTTACTTTATTGTTGTTACCTTTTCACTAATTTAACAATTTATGATTTTCTTAACATTTTGAGTTCAACTGATGTCTTACCTTGCTACTTATTATATTTGTAGTCCAACTTAGGCAACATTCAGTCTCTCAAATATAGTGAGACAGAACGTACACAGCCTTGAACCTAGGATTATACTTTTAGTCCATGCATATGATTGTATGTAAGTACCAGAATTTTTTGAATCATTTTCTTTTTCTCTTGATGTTATGAGACTTATGTTGTTTTTCATTTACTTTTCTCAGACATACTTTTATTCATAATTGTTTATAAGTGTTTATGTTTACCATTATTACTTTTGATTATCACATTTCTATGTCCTGCGTTTTTATACATTTTCATACATTTGTCTTTGTTTTATTTTATTGATGTTAGCTCCACCAGTCCCAGTTTTTATCCAGATTATAACATTTCAAGTATTCGTTTATTTTATTTTATTTTATTTATTCCTTTTACGGTAGATGTATATCATTATTTTTATTTACATTATAGCTGTTACCCCCTGATGAAGGCATCATTGCCGAAACGCGTCGGGGTCTGTCATCAATAAATTGGTTTTGAATAGTCCTGACTTCTGGTTCTTGCTTTTTGTGGTTCCCGTTACATAGGGCAGGGCCAGCAAAGAAAAATGCAGAGTTACGGGTGGACTGGAGATGAGCACGTGAAGGGGAAGGAAAGTGAAGGCGATTGATGTGTATGGACCTAAGGGAGCGGCTGGGAGTATGAAACTGTAGAAGATCAGACAAGTATAGTGGGGTATGGGTATATATAGCCTGATGAACCAACATGAGGAGTTTGTACTGGGTACAGAAAGCCAGGGGGAGCCAATGAAGATTCATGAGGAGGGGAGTGACGTGTTCCCCACGTGAGGAGTGAGAGATGGGACGTGCAGCTGTGATTTGCATGTGTTGTAATCTGAGAAGCTGGAATTCTGGAACACCGGAAAAGACAGAGTTGCAAAAGTCGAGGCGAGAAATAACCAGAGATAAAATGAGGGTAGTGAGGGCCAGAGGTGTCAGGAAAGGACGGATGGCTCGAATCTGCCGAAGGACGAAGAAAGAGGACTTGGTAACATAGGAAATGTGGTTTCGGAAGGAGAGGTCAGAATCAAGAAGACACTTAGATATCGAAAGTGTGAGACTAATGGGGTAGGTGAACCAGAAAAGGAGGGGGCCAGAGAAGGGGGAGGACTGCCATGGGAGAACCAAATAGCCAAAGTCTTAGAGACGTTCAGATGCAGACAGTTAGAGACTAACCAGCCAGCTACAGAGGTTAAGCAAGAATTAAGAGGGGAAAGATCGGGGTGAAGAGAGGAGGTATGGTGCAAAAGAATAATATCGTCGGCATAGTAGAAAGCGGAAATGCCTGATTGCTGTATTAAGAGTGCAAGGGGTGCCATGAAAATGTTAAATAGCAAGGGGGCCAATACCGATCCCTGGGGAACACCACAGTGTAGGGGAAAAGGATCAGAGGGGACATCAGACGATGAACAGGGAAGAACAGAGCAAGATCGTGAAAAAAGATAGGAGTGAAACCATTTGTAGACAGTCCCCCAAAGGTCAGCATCCCGCAGACGGGAGAGAAGAAGAGTAATCCACAAAGTCAAAAGCGGCTAAGAGGTCAAGAGATACTGCCACCGAGAAGTCACCATGATCGTGAGCCACGTGAATTTCATTGAGGAATGCAGCAAGCACCGTTTCCACACTGTGTCCAGGACAGAATCCCGATTGGCAGGGGTGAAGGAAGTGGGTGGTATCTAAATGATGCGACACTTGTGCAAAAATGGCTTTCTCCAAAATCTTTGCTAGGAACGGAAGGTGAGAGACAGGACAGTAGTTGGCAGGAACAAGCGGGTCAAGGGAGGGTTTCTTTAGAAGGGGACGAACAAGCACATGCTTCCACGAATGAGGAAAGGTACCAACAGAAAGGCTAGTGTTTAATGATTGTCAGAATGGGTGGAAGAAGGGCAAGAGAAGGTGTGAGAAGCCATGAGGATGGGAGGGGATCGGATCAAGGGAACAGGTGGTTTTGTTAGCAGAGGTAATAGACTTGAGTAATTCAGAACTGGTAAGAGGATAAAAAGAGTTCCAAACATGAGATAGAGAAGCAGAGGGAGGGGAGGGGGACAGTAAGGTAAGGCAGCCCTGAGATTAGTAACTTTCGCACTGAAAAATGAGGCCATTTGAGAAACAGAGGGAAAAGTTTTGTAGACTGAAGGGCTGGGAGTTTTTAAACTAGATGGAAGTGTAGTAAGGGAGTGGAGAACCCTATATAGCGGATGGGTTTGGTTAGCTGCGGAGGAAATATACACTTAGCTAAACAAACCTATGTTTCTGTATCTGAGATCGATAGTGTGAGTCTTGAGCTTTGAATACCATCCGAGAAGATGGAGAACGTGACTTTCTCCACAGCTGCTCTGCCCTGCGAAGTTGTGAACGAAGAAGGAGAAGACCGGAATGAAACCAAGGTTGAGACATGGTGCGACGTGAGGTGCGTGGTTCTAATGGAGCAAGATGGTTTAAAGTGTCGGAGAGGCAGGAGAACCAGTGAGAAGCTTGTGAGTCAGGTGAAAGAAGGTGGAAATCATCTGGTAGAAGAGTGTTGGCAGATGGGAAATGACTAATTGTGAGGGGAGTGATCCAACGGGAAAGTCTCTTGGGAGAGGATGAGGCAGAGGGGGCTGACTGAAGGGAGGAAGGGAGGCCTGGAAGTTGAGAATGTAGTGGTCTGTCCAGGGTAAAGGTGTGGCAACAAAGGATTGCAAAGACACATTTTAGGAGATAGAGAAGATAACCAGATCAAGAGTGTCCAGCCCCGTGGGTGGGAACAGTGACATGTTGAAACAGAGAGAGGTCTTGAAGGAGCAACAGAAAGGAGTGATCCCTAGAAGAAGAGGGTGAGTCAAGATTTAAGTTGAAATCGCCAGCAATAACCAGGTGGGGTAACTGCAGGGACAGATCAGAAATTGTTAAGAGAAGGGATGCCCAGACGTCCGGGCGAAGAGCAGGAGGGGAGTAAATGACTAAGATATAGGCCAACGGAGAGGAGTGAAGGCGTAGGAGAAGGGCTTCAGGGTAGTGTAACAGAGGTGAGTGAATTTGTGTAAAAGAGATTGCAGGATGAACAATAGCAGCTACACCGCCGCCAGTACGACCGGTGCAAGGGACTGAGACGGCAGAAAAACCTGGGGGGAGACAGCGAACAAGAAGGGCATCTTCTCCTTCCTTAAGCCAGGTTTCAGTGAGAAGCAAAAGGTTGAGAGAGTTCTGGAGAATGATGTCCTGTACCAGAAGAGTCTTGGATCTAAGAACAGCAGTTGAGAAGGCCACACTGGAGTGAGGGAAATGGAGGGGGCGGGGCTGCCAAGGCATCTAAGGAAAGGCAAGCAGGAGACATGGGGCAGGGGAGAAGATTAGAGAGACAGCAGAAAAGAGACCCATTCTGTTTGTAGGCGGAAGAAGGGCAGAGCGGACGACTGCCCCACAGAGCTGGTATGGAAGCCATGAGATGATCAGGGGGGATCGTGTTGAAAAGTGGGACGGACGCAGTGGAGAGCGCAACTGAAAGCACAGAACGGTGAGCAGCCAGGGCAATGACTAGAACAGCCGAAAGGTAGAGAGTCATGCCGAGATATAGCCTCCGCCGCCCGAAGGAGCGCATCTGAGGAGCATTATGCTATCTGAGCATTTTATTGTGGTCCTACTATTTACTATAATTTTGAGTAACCTATATCCAATTAAACTTGCTGTACGTTGCCTTGGGTGAATGATCGCCATGCAGAACAACAGACAATTGGACATGTTTACTAAACCCCGCCTGCTGTTAACTTGGTGCACTTGGTAGGCACTAACAGCTAATGCAGGGCAACTGCAGATAGTGCAGCAATGATCTGCGCTATCCGCAAAACACCTTAGCTGCGCATGTGGGCGGTCAAGGGTGGAGAAGGGGCATGTCTGCAGTGTGCGGCAACTGTCAGATTTGCAGACAGTGCGGATGCAACTAATGCCAGTTCATTGTGGCATTAACTGCATCCAGGCTATCATTAGACCTTGCTCTCTGCATTTTTGATGCGGTATCTGCTGGAGGCATGAACATCATGGTCCCTGCAGATATTGCATGACTTTTGAGATAATGTACAGCTATTTACATTAAAAACCTAACACAATTTAGTAAACAGACCCCTTAGAACAGTGAGATAAACTTGGAGGTAAGCGATAATAGATACCGTTAAGATGCAATGTCAGTAATCTAATAGGCCTTAAAACAGCATAGTAGAACATTCATAAGAACATAAGAGATGCCATACTGGGTCAGACCAAAGGTCCATCAACCCAGTATCCCGTTTCCAACAGTGGCCAATCTAGGTCACAAGTTACCTAGCAGTTTCCCAAAAAGACACAGGTTCCATAATGCTTATATTGGGGCAAGCAGTGGATTTCCTGGGTCCACTTTAATAATGGTTTATTTTCCATTCCTTTCCTTATGATACTTAGCATTGTATTTGCTCTCTTGGCCGCTGCTACACACTGGGTGGAGGGTTCCAACATATTATCCATGATGACGCCTAAATCTTTTTCCTGGGTGGTGGTTCTTAATGTGGAACCTTTCATCATGTAACCATAGTTTGGGTTGTTCTTTCCTAGGTTCGTAACTTTGCACTTGTCCACATTAAATTTCATCTGCCATTTGGATGCCCAGTCTTCCAATTTATGAAGGTCATTTTGCAATTTTTCACAATCCTCTTGAGTTTTAACAACTATGAATAATTTTGTCATCTGCAAATTTGATTACCTCACTAGTTATTACCAATTCCAGGTCATTTACGAATATGTTAAAAAGCAGCGGACCCAGCACAGATCCCTGGACTACTCTACTATTCACCTTTTCCCATTGGGAAAATTGGCCATTCAGCCCGATCCCTCTGCTTTCCATCTTTTAACCAGTTCCCGATACACAATAGTACATGGCCTCCTATCCCATGACTTTTTCGTTTCACCAAGAGTCTCTCATGAGGAACTTTGTCAAAGGCTTTCTGAAAATCCAGAAACGCTATCAACTGACTCACCTCACATTCAGATAACAAATTTTGAATTAAGATTTGGAAAAGGTTATTAAATCTAAAATCATATTCATTCACACAGGATGTTTTATGTTTTGGTGGCAGCCAAGAAGGCAAATAGAATGCTAGGAATCATAAGGAAAGGAATGGAGAATAAAACAAAGGATATTATAATGCCTCTATCATTCCATGGTGCGACCACACCTTGAATATTGTATGCAATTCTGGTCGCCGTATCTTAAAATGAATATAGACTTATTAGAAAGATACAGAGAAGAGCCACCAAAATGGTAAAGGGGATGGAAGGATATCCCTATTAGGAGAGGCTTAAAAGGTTAGGGCTCTTAAACTTGGAAGAGACGGCTGAGGGGAGATGTGATAGAGATCTGTAAATTAATGAATGGAGTGAAATGGGTAAAGCATATTCACCTGTAACAAGTGTTCTCCAGGGACAGCAGGAATCAGTCGTCACACATAAGTGACATCGGCACCGACAGAGCCCGCGCGGAGCATTTCCCCAGCTGATTTTGATTTTCAATTGATGATAGGGAGTTTCCTGAAACCTGAAGCAGAGCCTTATTTTAATGGACTCGAAACATGCCACATCATGCAGGAGCTTCCATTGCTATACAGTTCTCTACTATGCTTTCTACTGAGATAAGTACTAAAAAAAATTTAAAACAAAGAAAAAATGAATTAAATTAACAAAATTAAAATGGAGACAGAGTGTGGATATGTTTCACCCTTTATTAAGTATCTCCAACATTCTTTAGACCATGTCCTAATATTTTCACTCACTACCTTGTGCTATTAGTGAGGGTTCCTTTTTGTGCTATTTGTCTTATATAGCAATTATAGCTGGCACAATAGTTTCCACTATGTAAAATCACTATACTCAAAGACAATGGGCACTCTTAGCATGAATGGGAGGTGTTGTTCCTTTAGTACTCACATTCATTGTACTGTAGCTGCTCTGATGGAACTTCTTGCAAATATAAACTATGGTCCTACAGACACCCATGACTGGGATGTAATCATACTGGGCTATACTTTATTCAGGAAGGATAGGGTAGGAAGAAGGGGAGGAGCAGTGGCACTATATGTAAAAAATAATATTAAAGCTATAGAATTACAGGGACTTAAAAGGAAGCGAGGAGGCACTGTGGGTTAAACTAGAAAGAGGGAAGGGGAAATCAATTTGCATTGGAGTAATATAGAGATCCCCCTCACATGGAGAAGTGGACAGAGATTTAATAGAAAACATACGCACTGTTGCTATGAAAGGAGAAGTGCTACTGATAGGTGATTTCAATATGCCAAATGTTGATTGGCACAAGAAAGGAGAAGTGCTACTGATAGGTGATTTCAATA
Source organism: Ichthyophis bannanicus (assembly GCA_033557465.1). NCBI lineage: Eukaryota > Metazoa > Chordata > Amphibia > Gymnophiona > Ichthyophiidae > Ichthyophis > Ichthyophis bannanicus. Next base: position 62,566,893 of record CM066047.1, on the reverse strand, counting down.
TGCCAAATGTTGATTGGCACATCTCTACTGCATTGTCGTCTAGAAATAAGGAGACTATTGTAGTTGATATAGAAGGGCAGACTAGATAGGCCATGTTATCTTTTTCTGCCATCATGCTTCTATGTTTTTAATGCAAAAAATACTAAACTTCAGCTTTTAGAACTATTAGCTACAAACCTCAAAATACATAAAACACTTAAAATGAAAAAGAAATGGAAGAGGTGGAAAATGAAAGACGCAATGAAATGAAAGCTGCCCACTTAGCAATCCCAGATGCATAAAACGGTCTAACAGGAAGCTTAAAAGAAGCATTATATCAACTCATTTCCAGTCATTTCCTATTGCATCACAAAGGTCAGGTAGTATTAATGAGATTATGGTCAAAATAAAGCAAAATGGGAACATAAGTTTTTATGAGTCACCAAACTCTCTTCCTTCTTACATAACTGCTTTTATTTATTTCAGCTAAGGCCAGTTAGTGTTGTCGAGTGTCCTGAGCCAAGCCCACCTGGCAGACTTGTCTGATGTCACTACATTCTGGGCTTACAATTCTAAGTCTGAGAATGCGGTGAAATGAAATTTAAGACAACATCGACCTATGAAACATGACCTGGATCGAGTTCTATACATTAATATCTCAATATTACATTTTGACAAAAAGCATTCTTTAGTCAGCCTTATTAGTTGGTGATGCCTTTTTTCATTGTCCAAATGTTTCAGTTCTCTGAAGCTCAGGGCAGAAATGAATGCCGCCTTTTATGAATAAGTTAATTTTTGTTGCTCCAGCTTAATATTTATCAGATGTTCTTCCATATCCATACAACCATTGCCTTCCATCTATAATCTGGTCATCTGACTTCTACAATGGCCATCAACTGCATCAACCAAACAAAAATAATCACACAGTATGGCCAAGTGCAAGAAAAAAGGCCATTCCTGGCTTACTGTGAACAAAAATAAAAAAACAAATGGGAGATACCAAGGGATCACATGGAGTGAAGTAGTAGTCTATTAGTTAGAGCAGTGGCCTAGAACCAGGGAGGCCGGAGTTCAAACCCCACTGATGTTCCTTGTGGCCTTGGACAGGTTACTTAACTCTCCATTGCCTCAGGTACAAAGATGTAAGCCCTCCAAGGGATAGGAAAATACCTATTATACCTGAACGTAACTCACCTTGAGCAGTTCCTGGAAAGGCTTGAGCTAAATATATGTAACACCAACTAAATTTTAACAATCCTAGTCCAAGTGGAAATTAGTCTTGCCTACCCCACTGAGCAAATCCTCATTAATCATGAATCCTCCAACTGTAATGAGGGCTTGGTACATAATTTTCTACCACCACCTGAAGATATCTGGGGGAAAGGCCATGACCCCCCCCCCCCACACGAACATTAACACTAGGATCGTAAAACGTATCTTCTCTACAAAAGGTAACCAAAGACGTTTTTGTCAATATGGAGTAATACATTTGAAATAATGGCATCCAGAAGGAAATATACCACTGCATTCTGTATTAGTTGCAAAGCCCTCACAGAAGACCGAGGTTGGAGGATTCACGATTAATGAGGATTCATTCAGTGAGGTAGGCTAATATCCACTTGAACTAGGGCTTTTTGTGTGCTAGGCCCAGCCATCCATTGGCAGTTAGGAAAGACCTGAACTTTCTGGGCCCGATATCAAAATGCCTGCTAACTGGATATTAGATGGCACATACACGGGTAGTGCCGAATATCCTCGACTAAGTCCCCTATGTGCCCCAATGCTAGCCAGCTAGCATAGAGGCATCCTGTGGGCATTCCAGGGCAGGACAGAAGTGGGGACTGGTGCTAACCGTGCAGCACCGATATTGGAAGCTGCATGGTTAGCACTCGGCGCCTATAAGATAGACGAGGAAAAACTAGTGCCGGATATTCACGTCTATCGTCGCAGAAGTGAATATCCAGGGTTAAGGGGCTGGCGGGCAGGGGATAAGAGACTACGGCGCTTAGCCCTGCCCAGATGAATATCGGGACCTCTATTCGTAGAAGCATATGGTAGAGCAGTGCTTCTCAACCTTTTTTATTTCAGAGCACACTCTCAAACTTGCTTGATCTTCCTGGCACAGCAAGCAAAATATGGTCCCCCCCCCCCACCAGTAGCATGAGCATCTCTTTGCCCCCCCCCCCCCAACACAGACACTGCTAGCAAGTCTTTCTGTCATACACACTCATAGACCCACTGTCAGCATGTCCTTTTCTCTGTCCCACTCTCTCACACACACTCTGCCAAGCAGGACCCCGTCTGCCTTGCATATATAGTATACCCAACAGCCTGCACACCCCTCGCTGCCGTCCACACAAATGCGCATAGCCAGCATACCCATTTGTTCCCCTTTAATGCACATAAATCCAGCCTGCACGGTTTTTCCCAATGCATATAAAACAAGCCTGCACTTTTTTCTACTGCTGCTTCCCAGTCTCCAGGGTTTTTTTCCCACTTCTCTCTCCAGCCTGCACTTTCTTTCCTCAAAGCACATAAATCTATCCGTCACTTTTTTCCCAATGCACATGAAATGGACCTGCATTTTTAGCCACTGCTCCTCCCCAGTCTCCATGTTGTTTTTTTTTACTACTGTTCTTCCCAGCCTGCAGATTTTTCCCCAGTGAACATTAAAACCAACCTGCACTTTTTTCCAATGCACATAAAACCAGCTTGCTTTTTCTACCATACTCCCCCACAAACATCACTGTTTCCTCCTCTCCCCTACACACTCCAGGCCATCCGTAAATCATCGCTGAACTAAATACAAAAAGAAAAAGAAAACATGCCAACATTATTACCTGTCTTGCCTCCTTAAAGCTGGGCAGGCAGCAGCAGTAATAGCAACCATGAGAGGGGCTCTCTTCAGGCTCCAAGGCCAGCAGTGGCAGCATTTGAGAGGGGAAAGGGGGTGGCCCAGTCGGGAGTATCAAACAGCAGTTGAACCAGTATACAGCCCTGGAAATGGAGGCAGTGAAAGCATCCAGATAAGGGAAGAATCAGAGCTCAAGAATACCAAGATTGCAGAATTGGTGACCACAAGGAAGCAAAGGATAGTGGTGGTTGGCGACTCTCTTCTGACTGGACCAGACTTCATGTCTAGAGAAGTGTGCTCTCTGCCAGGTGCCAAAATCCAAGATGTTACAGAGGGTTTGCCAAGACTCATCAAGACTACAGACTATTATCCAATGTTGCTCATCCATGTTGGTACAAATGATTACTGCTAGGTATCCCTCTGAGCGTATTAAAAGTGATTTTGTGGCTCTGGGACAGAGGGTGAAGCAAATAGGTGCACAGGTGGTATTCTCTTCAATTCTCTGTTGCAGGTAAAGGCCGAGGCAGAGAAGCTCGCATCCTAGAGTTGAATGCATGGCTGCATGGATGGTGTCATCGAGAGCCTTTTGGTTTCCTGGACCATGGGATGATGATCAAAGGGCTGCAGAGCAAAGATGGATCCATCTGTACAAGAAGGATCAAAGTGTCTTCCTCAGTAGACTGGCTAACCTACTGAAGAGGGCTTTAAACTAGATTCATTGGGGATGGGTGAAGAAAGCCACCAGGTAAGTGAAACATTAAATACCTCTGTAAAAATGGATAAAAGAGGCAACATCTGGAAAGCAGTGTGTGTATAAATGCCCGTAACATGGGGAATAAGATCACAGATCTTGAAGCTTTAATTGAAGTGGCCGATTTGGATTTAGTGGTGGTTACGGACACATGGTTCATGGACAACCGTGACTGGGATGTAATATACCGGGCTATACTTTATTCAGGGAGGGCAGGGTACGAAGAAGGGGAGGAGGAGTGGCACCATATGAAAAAAGTAATATTAAAACTATTGAATTACAGGGCTTAAAAGGGAGCAAGAAGGCAGTTAAACTAGAAAGAGGGAAAGAGAAATCCATTTGCATTGGCATGATATACAGACCTCCTCACAGTGAGAAGAAGTGGATGGAGATTTAATAGAAGACATATGCAATATTGCCATGAAAGGAGAAGTGCTATTGATAGGTGATTTCAATATGCCGGATGTTGATTGGCATATCCCTGCTGCGGTGTAATCTAGAAGTAAGGAGATCCTAGATTCTCTACAGGAAGAACTATTCTGGAACTGGTAACAGAACCCACACATGAAGGGACCAAACTGGACTTGGTGCCTCCCAATGGTGAAAGTGTTTCTGATGTTATAGTGGGAGATCATCTCGCATCCAGTGATCGCCAGATGGTGTGGTTCAGTATTAGTACTAGGGCTGATAAAAACCCATTCAAAAACGAGGGTCTTAGACTTTAGGAAATCAAACTTTGCCAAGATGGGACAATACCTCAAGGAGTCGTTAGTGAGATGGGAACAGCTGGGGGATGTAAAAAAGCAATGGGCAAAACTGAAAGGGGATATTTTAAGGGCAACAAACCTTTTTGTTAGGTAAATAAATGTAAAAGGAAAAGAGGGCCACTATGGTTCTCAAAAGAAGTAGCTGAGAAGATGAAGAAACAGAAGGAGCCATTCATAAAGTACTAAGATCACAGAGAAAGGAAGACAGGAATCTATATTTGGAAAAACTTTGAGAAACTAGCAAAGTAGTCAGAAAAGCAAAGATACAAAAAGAAGAAATAGTCAATGTAATAAAATGGGAGGATAAGATATTTTTCAGATATGTTTGCAAGACAGGGAAGAGCAAAAGTGGTATCGTCAGACATAAGGGTGAAAGGGAGGAATATGCAGAGCTGATGAGAATAAAGTGGAATTGCTTAACAAATATTTCTGTTATGTGTTCACAGATGAAGGGCCAGGAGTAGGATCTCAGTAAACATGCACAAATAGGAACAGTAGTGACGGGGATCTTGAACGATTTTCAGAAGACTGTGTTCATGAGCAACTAGCTAAATTAAAAGTAGACAAAATGAAGGGACCAGATGAGATACATCCAAGAATACTGAAGGAATTTGGGGACATTCTAGCGGCTCCACCGACTGACCTTTTCAGTGCTGCTCTGGATTCAGGAGTGGTCTTAGAGAACTGGAGAAAGGCACATGTTGTCCCTTTACAGAAAAGTGGAAGTAAGGATGATGATGAAAATTCCAGGCTGGCTAGTCTAACCTCTGTGGTGAGTAAATTATTGGAAATGCTGCTAAAAGAGAGAATAGTGAGGATTCTGGAGTCCAATGGATTGCAGGATCTGAGATAACATGGGTTTACCAGTGGCAGGTCTTGTCAGAAAAATCTGATTTCTTTGACTGGGTTGACCAGGAGTTGGATCGAGGGAGAGCCCTAGATGTGGTGTACTTAGATTTCAGTAAAGCCTTTGACACTGTTCTGCACAGGTGATTTATAAACAAATTGAGCACCCTAGGGATGGACCCTAAAGTGACTGGGTTAGAAATTGATTGAAAAGCCCTTAAACACCACCTATTCTGCCTTCACTTCTACCCTAATCTAACACAATCACCCCCCGCACCTCAAGTCACTCAGCCTCTGACATTCCAACAACATAACTCCTGACAATGTACATAATAGACCCACCCTCAAGTACACTTATGACGTCTATAGATTACACTGTCTCATGTATTACAATTCTAACTAGCTTTATACTGTAAATAGTTTCTTCAACCACTGTTGTTGAATTGTATATAGTTACCCTCGTTATAGCCCAAGTTACTATTCCTGTTACAATGTAAGCAAAAGACTGTTTGTTCTGATGCAGTATTATGTTATATGTAAACCGCGCTGATTCTAAAAAGCACGGTATATAAGAACTGTAAATAAATAAATAAAAAATAAATTGGGAGGTGACAAAGGGTACAAGTAAATGGAGCTCACTCTGAGGAGAAGAATGTTACCAGTGGTGTTCTGCAGGAATCTGTCCTTTGTCCGATTTTTTTTAAACATCTTTGTTACTGGTATTGTGGAAGAGCTGTCTGGTAAGGTTTGCCTCTTTGCAGATAATACCAAAATCTGCAATAGAGTAGATTCCCAGGAAGGAGTAGATAACATGAGGAGTGATTTAGCTAAGCTTGAAGAATGGTCAAGAATTTGGCAGCTGAAATTTAATGCTGAAAAATTCAGGGTCATGCACTTGGGTTGCAAAAATCCAAGGGAGTGATACAGTATAGGGGGTGAAGTACTTCTGTCCATGAAAGTAGAGCGGGACCTGGGCATGATTGTTTCTGATGATCTTAAAGCAGCTAAACAGATAGAAAAGGTGATGATTAAAGCCAGAAGGATGCTTGAGTGCATAGGGAGAAGAATGGCCAGCAGAAAAAAAAGGTGATAGTGCCTCTTTATAAGTCTCTGGCTCAACCTTATTTGGAGTATTGTGTGCAATTCTGGAGACCGCATCTTCAAAAGGATATAAACAGGATGAACTTGGTGTAAAGGGTAGCTACCAAAATGGTTAGTGGTCTTCGTTATAAAGCATATGAGGACAGACTTAAAGATCTTAATATGTATAAGTTAGAGGAAAGGTGAGATAGAGGAGATATGATAAACACGTTTAAATACCTCCATGACATAAATGCACAAGAGGAGAGCCTCTTTCGATTGAAAGCAAACTGTGCTACAAGGGGACATAGGATGAGGGTGAAAGGTGATAGATTTAGGCATAATATGGGCAAATATTTCTTTACCAAAAGAGTGGTATAGAAACAAGGAGTGTCTGAATTCAAAAAAGCAGGGAACAAACACAGAAGATCTTGTAAGGAAAAAAGGGGACTATTGTAGTTGATATGGAAGACTAGATAGGCCATGTGGTCTTTTTCTGCTGTCATATTTCCATAAATTATAAGTGGTGAAGTAGGCCCTTATCCCTGTGACAGGGCAGACCTCTTCAGCCGTGGCAGTAACACTGGGGTGGAGGGGGGGGGGGGTGGAATGTCAGCATCAGCACAGCAACAGAGACTAAGGAAGTAACAGAGAGGTTTCAGAAATGGCACAAACAGGCTACTTCTTGGACAAAACATGTGCGAATCACCCCGTTACCGTGCCTGTGTGAGTTTTTAGCCTTGCCATTCAACAGAATTTCCAGGGCTCCCGTGGCACACCGGTTGAGAAGCACTGCAGTAGAGGGTAGGGAAAAAGTATGGGGAGGGTCTTTGAGTTTTTGTTGTTGCTGTTGTTAAGTGCCATCAAATCGGTGTCGACTCATAGCGACCCTCTGGATAGTTGTCCTAAATTGTGTTCGGTCTTCAGACTGGCACCCATAGCTGCTGTTATTGTATCGATCCATCTCATTGCTGGCCTTCCTCTTTTGTGTTGACCTTCTACCTTGCCAAGCATGATGTCTTTCTCTAATGATCTCTCTTTTTGCATGATGTGTCCAAAGTATGAAAGTCGAAGTCTTATCATCTGAGCTTCTAAAGAAAGCTTAGGTTTGATCTCCTCTAGTACTGATTGGTTTGTTCTTTGGGCAGTCCATGGTATACACAGTATTTGTCGCCAGCACCATAATTCAAAGGCATCAATTTTCTTCCTGTATCTTTTTCACTGTCCAACTTCCACATCCATATGATGTTATTGAAAACGCCATGGCTTGAACAAGTCTGTGGCAAAAGAGTTGCACACAGAGAGGAATTACCAGCAGAAAGGAAGGGGTACTAATGCCACTGTACAAGTCGCTGGTGAGGCCTCACTTGGAATATTGTGTTCAGTTTTGGAGACTGTATCTCACAAAGGATATAAAAAGGCTGGAAGCAATTCAGAGGAAGGCAACAAAATTGATTTGGAGCCTACATCAGGAGACTTATGAGAAAAGACTTGAAGACCTAAATATGTACACTCTGGAGGAGAGGAAGGACAGGGGCTATATGATTCAGACCTTTAAATACTTAGAGTATTAATGGACAAACAAACCTCTTCTAAAAGCGTAGTTACTCACCTGTAACAGGTGTTATCCAGGGACAGCAGGAATCAATCCTTGCTTATGGGTGACATCGGCACCGACGGAGCCCGTGTGGAGCAATTCCCCAGCTTTCAAAGAAAGCCTTTGGGATTGCTATCACGCATGTGTGGTCCTCTTCTTGCCCAAGGGTGCCATCTTGCTCAGTTAGGTCCCTTAGCTCGAGCCCTACCAAGCAGATGGCAAGGGAAGGACAAAAATTCATCAACTCATCAGGGGAGGCAGGAGGGTAGTGAGGACTGATTCCTGCTGTCCCTGGAGAACACCTGTTACAGGTGAGTAACTACGCTTTCTCCAGGAACAAGCAGGAAGTCAGTCCTCACTTAAGGGACTCCCTAGCTAAAGGCTACCGAACCTGTAACCAAAAAATGCCTCTGCGAGGCCGTAAGCAGAAGCCAAAGCCCGAAGGAGCCCGTGTCCTTGGGGCAAAGCCCTCGGTAGCCGTGAAGAAGGGTCAGAGGGCAGGAGTTGCCTATACCCCAAACAGGTCATGGAGTACAGCCTAGCCGAAGACACTGTCCCGGCAGGACTCCCTCTCCAAGCAGTAGTGGACAGCAAAGGTATTCGTAGAAGACCAGGTTGCCGCCCGGCAGATGTCCATCATGGGCATGGAGCGCAGCGAGGCCACCGAAGCCACTTTGGCTCGGACCCCATGAGCAGTGACTCGAAGATCCAGAGGGACACCCACCTTCGCATGGGCGAACGCGATGCAGTCTGTCACCCAAACAGAGAAGGTGTGCTTGGTGACTGCTTGTCCTGCCTATTGGGATCGTAGGTCACGAAGAGCCGGTCAGATTTGCGATGAGTCTGGGTACGCTGCAAGTAGAAGGCAAGGGCCCGCTTGCAGTCAAGGGTGTGGAGAGTCGCCAACGCCTGATTGGCATGGGGCCTTGGGAAAACAGTCGGGAGCACTATCTCTTGGTTGAGATGAAAGGCTGACACAACCTTGGGTAAGAATTTAGGATGGGTCCGGAGGACCACCCTGTTCCAATAAAACCTGGTGTAAGGGGCGCCAGCCATGAGCGCCTGAAGTTCACTGACTTGGTGAGCCGAGGTCAGTGCCACCAGGAAGGCCACCCTCCAGGAAAAATGCCGAAGCAAACACGTTGCCATTGGCTCGAAAAGCGGACAAGTGAGCTGCGTGAGCACCATGTTCAAGTCCCATTCCGCCGGAGGGGGACAGATGGGTGGCTTGGACAACAGAAGGCCCCGTATGAAGCAGGAGACCAGTGGTTGCCCCGAAAGAGGCTTTTCCTCGATAGGGAGGTGATTAGCCGATATGGCGCTCAGATGAACTCTAACAGAGTTTGACTTCGGCCCATCCCTTGAGAGGTGGAGAAGGTATTGGAGAACCCATTGAACCGGGCACGTGAAGGGGTCGATCTGGTGCTCCAAGCACCAGATGGAGAAGCGTTTCCACTTGAAGGCATAAGCTCGCCTAGTGGAGTCCTTCCTCGAGACAAGGAGGATTGATTTCCTCGACCTCCTCTGGGAGGGCCAGAGAGGCCCTTCAGCCACCAGGCCATGAGGGATAGGGAGGGTAGATTTGGGTGTAGCACCCGACCCTCCTCCTGCATCAGCAGGTCCCTGGCAGAGCCCATGGGGATCGGAGGCTCCAAGGCTGCTGAGGCAACGAGGGGGCCGTAAGAATCAGCGATGCCCTATCCCGTTGAGCCTTGAACAGAGTCCTCGCAATGAGGTAGAAAGGAGGAAATGCATAGAGAAGACTGGAGGACCAATCCAGGAGAAACGCATCAGGGCCCTCCCTGCTCGGGTGCGGCACCGGGCCACAGAAGCGAGGGAGTTGAGCGTTCTGAGGGCTGGCGAAGTGGTCCATCGCTGGAGTGCCCCAGCATAGAAACAGCCAGCCTAACACTCTGGGATTGAGGCGCCACTCATGGGGGCGAAAGATTCTGCTGAGCCTGTCCGCCAGGCCATTCTCTTGACCCGGGAGGTACTTCGCCTTGAGGGACATCCTCCGGGCGGCAAAAGAGCAGATGAGGACTGCTTCCCTGCAGAGGGAGCGCGACCCCGTGCCTCCCTCTTTGTTGATTATAGAACATCGTTACCCGGTTGTCGGTCTGCATCAGAACCGACTTCCCGCTGAGGACATTCTCGAAGGTCTTCAGGGCCCACCGGATGGCCCGGGGCTCAAGCAGATTTATCTGCTGTTGAGCCTCCCCTGGCAACCACTGCCCCTGTGTGCAGAGGGACCCGCAATGGGTTCCCCACCCTAACAGGGAAGCATCCGTGGTCAGTACCACATCATGCTGTGGGGCCTGGGAGGGCGATCCTCGCAGGAGGTTGTGGGGGTTTTGCCACCAGTTCAGGGACAAGCGAAGGTCGGGAAGAACCCTGACCGGGGTCCCTAAGGTGTCCGAGGGATTGGCTCCATTGGGAGCTGAGGCACCACTGGGTTGTCCGCATGTGCAGGCGGGAGCAAGGAACCACATGCATGGTCGAGGCCATGTGGCCCAAGAGACGTAGCATGAACCGAGCAGTGACCTGGTGGGCGCTCTGGACGTGCGCTGCCAGAGCCCAGAGGCAGGTGGAGCAATCCACTGGAAAGAAGGCCATGGCCTGCCGAGTATCAAGGCATGCCCTGATGAATTTGAGAGCCTGAGCCGGCTTGAGGTGAGATTTTGGGTAGTTGACCAGGAACCCCAAACTCTCAAAAAATGAGGACAGTGCGCAACATCGCTTGCCGGGTCTCCTTGGCAGAGGAGTCTGTAACGAGCCAGTCGTCAAGGTAGGGAAACACCGACACGCCTCGGCACCAAAGGTGAGCAGCGGCCACGACGAGGCACTTTGGGAAGACCCGCTGTGGGGCGGATCGAAGGCTGAAGGTGAGCACCCTGTACTGGAAGTGCTCTCCCTGCACCCTGAAACTCAGGTACTGCCTGTGTTGGCAATGAATCAGTATATGGGCGTAAGCGTCCTTTAGATCCAAGGAACATAGCCAGTCGCCCTGCCGGAGGAAGGGCAGCAGCACACCAAGAGATAATATCTTGAATTTCTCCAGCACCAGAAACTTGTTCAGCTTGTGGAGGTCGAGGATGGGCTGCAGACCCCCGTCTTTTTCGGGACAAGGAAGTATTGGGAATAAAAGCCCCAATTTTGAAGGTGGGAAGGGACCTGCTCGACTGCCCGTTGGGCGAGGATGGAGTGTAATTCCCACTGCAGCAAGAGCTGGTGTGCGGGGAGTCGAGGAGGCTACGCCGGGAAGAAAGGGGGTGGGAGCCTGTTGAAGTGAAGGCGATAGCCCTCCCAGATGACCTGGAGGACCTAGGTGTCTGGGGTGATAAGCGCCCATGCCGGGGCAAAGCAGGACATGCGTTCCCCCCCCCCCCCCACTGGTTGCTGCGCCACCGTAGGGCGAGAGGCCGTGCCACTGGTGTCAAAACCCCTGAGGGGGTTGTGGGGGAGCCGACATCTGGACCTTCAGGCCCTTTGGTTTACGGTGACCCTGGCCAGACTTTCCCTGTGCTGGAGTGGTCGGCATGGGGGTAGCTGGGTACGGCAGGTAGCCGGGGTACTGGAGGCCTTTCCTGGGAAAGAAGGGCTTCTTGTCAGGCTACTTCTTCCGAGGCAGCGTCGAGGTCTTGCTGGAGAGACAGGTCCTAGTGACGTACTCCGCAGCCTTCTCCTCAATCGGCTTACTAAAAGTTGTTCGCCGAGGCATGGTATGTCCAGGAGCTTCTCCTGCACCCACTGCTCCAGATCTGAAGATTGAAGCCAAGCCTGGCGGCGGGCCCCGATGCCCACGACCGCCACCCAAGCCAATGTCTCGAAGCTGTCATAGGAGGCTTGAGAAACATACTTGGAGCAATCCGCCACTGATTTCAACAGGGTGCGGAATCTGTCGAGGGGCTCACCCTTGAGACCTGCGGAGAAGCATCCAAGTTCTTTTGCCAAGTCGCAGAGGAACATACCCATATATAATTGGTATGCCTGGATGCGACAGGAGAGCATGGAACCTTGATAGGCCTTGCGGCCCAGGGCTTCAAGGGCTCTGGACTCCCGGCCCGGCGGAACTGAGGAGTGGGACTTCAGGTTTTCTGCTTCTTCATGGCTGATTCCACTACCATCGAGGTGTGTGGAAGTTGAGTTTTATGGAAGCCTGGTCCTTGCTGCACCTTGTACATTGTGTCAAGGCAGTTGCTCACAATGGGGACAAAGGCTGGGGCCTCCCACATGCGGAGCAACAGCCGGGAGAGGATCGGTGGCACCAGCACGGTGAGGGATTCCCTGGGCGGGGCCTCGTTCTGAAGAATATTGAGTTCTTCAGCACTGGGGTCTTCCTCGGTCTGGGTGACCAGGTTGAGGGCCCGAGCCATGTCCCGAACAAACACCAAAAAGGAGGTGTCCTTGGGTGGTGAGTGCTACTGGAGATCAGGCGGCGAGGGGACCATTGGAAGATCCCGGTGGGTGCGGTCTCCAGGGATGTGTCCCCATCGGATTCCCAGTCTGAGAAATTGGTCGAGGGATCCGAGCCGGGCGGTTCGCCCTGTCCGATGGCCGGAGGCCTGGAGCCGGAAGCCCTGGACTATCTCACCCCCAAAGAACAGGAGAGCGAGTGAGACCGACGTCGAAGACCCTCATGAGGCCCGTGGCTCTCGGGGGTTTCCTGGATGGGTTTGGGTGTCCCACGCGAGGGACCCGCAGTCTCCGGGAGCAAGTCAGCGAAGCTGGCCGTGAGCGCCTGCTGGGAAGCAATGAACGCAGAAATGCAGTGTTCTAGCGCCAGCATACGGGACTCCCATGCGGGCATGGGGCCCTGGGATGCCGATACCGGGGTCACTGGATTGGGCATTGAGGAGGAGAGGGGGTCCTCACCGGGATGGCCCTCAGGAGACGGGGCGCCTTCGCCGGAGGCCTCCATTTCTCTGCAAGGTACTTTGCGGGGCTGCTCCTTGTCCGACTCTCGAACGCCGAATGGGGTTAAGCGACCGGGTGCGGGAGTGTTTGCGCTTGTCAGGGGCCCCAGACAGCGACTTCAAGGCCGCCTTCTTTTTGCGCCGTTCCACCTCAGGGGACCCCTGGTCCAAATGCCGTCTGGAACGCAGTGCCGCAGGGGGAGAACCCACTGGAGGGGAGACGACCGAGGGTGCCACCATGGACTCCGAGGCAGTCTTTCAAAAAATGTCTTCAGACTTCTGCTTACGGCTGAGCAGGGCCTTAGAGGACATTTTCTTGCAGAGCAAACACAGCTTTGGATCATGGTCGGTTCCCAGACATCTTAGACAGCAGTCATGAGTGTCCGTAAGCGACACGCTCGCATTTTTTAAACCTGGTGGCCAAGGGGGCAAAAACGGCCCCTGCGAGGTCGAAGACCCACGCTGCCAACAGTTGGAGAGAAAAAAAAGGGCACGAAGCCCGGGAGGAAAATATTTAGAAAGGGTATCCCCGCAAGCTCCAAAAGAGAGCAAGGGGAGGACGGGTAGATGACCAGTGCAACCGGAAAAAAAGAGAGAGCCTGTTAAGGCGAGGAAAACGAAAACTATTTCCTAGGGACGAGGACGTGCTTCTGAAAGGCTCCACAGAAAAAAGGAGACTGAGCAAGATGGCACCCTTGGGTAGGAAGAGGACCACACATGCATGGTAGTAATCCCAAAGGCTTTGAAAGGTGGGGAATTACTCCACGCGGGCTCTGTCGGTGCCGTCACCTGTATGTGAGGACTGACTTCCTGCTTGTTCCTGGAGAAGACGGGGAAGCTGTAAAACTAGAGGGCATAACATGAAGCTGCCAGGAGGTAAACTGAAAGACAATGTCAGGAAATACTTTTTCACTGAAAGGGTGGTGGATGCTTGGAATGCCCTCCTGATGGAAGTGGTGGGGGCAAACACAGTGACAGAATTCAAAATGGCATGGGACAGACATAGTGGATCCCTTTATAGCAACAGGATAAAATCAAAATAAGCATAGCTATCTCTTATCTGAACAAATGGGGGTGACCTACACAGAGTGGTGGGTACACCCCTAAACAAAGGCATGGGGAGAGGTGACCTGCACGGAGCAGAGTGCACCTACTCTTGCCGCCTTGCTGGGCAGACTAGATGGACCATACTGGTCTTTATCTGCTGTCATATACTATGTTACTATGAATCTTTGTATGGAGAGAGACATCTCTGCTCTTGAGAATCTTGTCTAGGTCCTTCATAGCCATTCTGCTAAGAGCAATGCATTGTTGGATTTCTTGACTGCTTGTTGCTTCTTTATTGATAGTTGATCCAAGTAGGTTAAAGTTGTCAACTATTTCAATTTCTTCTCCATCAACAATGAACTTATTCATTTTGCCAGTTGTCAAGATCTTTGTCTTAATGTTAAGGTGCAAACCCATTTTAAGACTATATTCCTTTATCTTGAGAAGCAAATGTTTCAAATCGTCTTCACTTTCAGCCAGTAAGGTAGTATCATCAGCATAGTGAAGGTTGTTGATGAGTCTTCCACCAATCTTCACACCTCTGTTGTCTTGATACAGTCCTGCTTCTCTGATGATTTGTTCTGCATTAAAGAGGTAGGGGGAAAGTTTGCTGATTTTTAAACCATTCTGTTTCTCCTAGTTCCGCTCGAACTGTTGCTTCTTGATCAGTGTAAAGGCTGTGCAAAAGAATGATCAGTTGTTCTGGTATACCCATGCTTCTTAATGTGGCCCAGAGTTTCTCATGATTTACACAGTCAAAAGCCTTGCTTTAGTCAATAAAACACATATAGATATCCTTTTGGTATTCTTTCGTCTTTTCAAGGATCCATCTCACATCTGCGATAATGTCTCTTGTTCCTCTCCCTTTCCTGAACCCTGCTTGCACTTCAGGCAGTTCTCATTCCAGGTGTGGTTGTAGTCTCTGCTGAATGATCTTGAGTAGAATCTTGCTGGCCTGTGGGATCGGAGTGATTATGCGATAATTTCCACAGTCAGTCGGGTCACCTTTCTTCAGTATTGGTATACACAAAGATCTTTTCCAGTCAGTTGGCCATGAATTTGTCTTCCAAATTTCCTGGCAGAGCCTTAAGTATGGTAACAGCTTCATCTGATTGCTGTAATAACTCAATGGGAATGCCATCAGTGCCCGGTGCTTTGTTCTTTGATAAGGCTTTCAATGCTGCTTCGACGACTTCTTTCATCAGCAATGGTTCCTGAATATAAGGTATAGGTTGAAACAGCTGTTGGTCCACTTGATCTTTATGGTATAATGACTCTGTATATTCTTTTCACCTTTTCTTGATCTTCTCAGCATCACTGAGAAGATGAGCTTATAGAGGTATGAATTGTGTTTTGATAACGTTTTTGGTATGGTTTATATAATGTTTTGTTTTATGTCAGTACTGTATATGTTTTGTGTAACCTGCCAAGAAAAATAATTGGTGGGTATGAAATGTTTATAAATAAGGCGCGGTCACACTCAGGGCTTCAGTTCTGGGGGAGCAGCCTGGAACACAGTTCCGGCACTTCTGTTCAGACTCCAGAGCAGCAGGCATGTTCTGCTTCAGCCCCACCCTTCCAAGTAGCCTGCAGGGAAGATGATGGGAGGGAATTAACCTGAAGCAGTGCAGCGAGAACAGTCACTCTGCTCCCTACTCCAGCTCCTCTTTTCCTGTTGCTCCAGCCCATGGCCAACCTACCCCCACAGTTCAACTTCCTATTTGTCTATAAATTAAGCCCTGGTCAGACTATAGTCTTAAACAGCAGCATGATATTTCAATTATGTTCTCTCTTCTTTTTGGCATAATTCCTAGCATTCTATTTAGTTTTTGGAGACTGCAGCCCACTGGGTTGAAAATTTCTATTATTCACAAATGACTCTAAGATCTTTTTCTTGGTGGTGACTCCTAAAATGGAACCCATCATCATCCACCTGCAGCTGGGTTTGCTTTTCCCTAGGCGTCACATTGTACTTGTCAACATTAAGGGCCTCTTTTACTAAATCCCATTAGCTGGTTAACAGGTGTTTTAGCGTGCAGCTACAAGCACTAGAGAGCACTATTGTGTGAGTAACATGCATTTTAATTCACAGTGCAGACAATCAGCAATTGCGGGATGGGGCAGGGAATGGGTGGAGAATGGGGAGAGAGAGCACATTTATGTTCATGCCAGTACAATTGTCACATGCTCAGTGGCAACACAGCTCTGAACATGGGTTCACCTAACAACTCTTCTATAGGAGTCATTTTTTTGAACCTGCCTTAGTGGAGCACATGTTAGGCAAACTGGTCACGTGTTAGCTGCCAAGGACATATTGAACATGCCTTTGACCGCTAACATGGAGATTTTGCAATTAAACGCATGAGGTCAGAGCTTTAGTAAAAGGGGTCCTACATTTCATCTGCCATTTAAATATCCAGATTCCTAATCTCCCTAGGCTTTTAAGCAAATCCTCACAATCCTCTGCTTTTTCAAATAATCTGAATAATTTTATGTCATCAGCAGATTAGAAAACTTCAGAGATACTCCCCTTTTCCAGAGCATTTATGAAAATGTTAAAAAGCACGTCTCAATGCAGATCCTTCAGTTATTCCACTATTGGTACCTTTTTTCCATTTGGAAAACCAGTCATTTGGTCCCATTCTCTGCTTTTTTTCTTTTACTCAGATATCAATCCATATATAAGATCATGCTTCTTATCCCATGACTTTTTAAGTTTTTCAAACATTACAATAAAAGGAAACACACATCAATAACATTGTGAGAACAAAACAGAAAGCACCCTCCCTTTCTCCTTACCCCTTTTTTCCGTTGTCCACCACAAAGAGTGTGAAGGAAGATGTCCTATAACTGGAAGTGCCCCTAAGTACCGGGTGCTCGTACTGTTTATGGTATTATGGCAATATATATGTCTAAGGTCTTCCAGCGAAGATGCCAGTGAATAGAGACTTCCTGCGCCGACCAGTAGGGTGCTTCATATTTGCGATAGAGACATACTAAGTTCCACCATTGTTGTCAGTCCAAAGTAACATAGTAAATGATGGCAGATAAAGACCAGTATGGTCCATCTAGTCTGCCCAGTAAGATGGCAAGAGTAGGTGCACCTGCCGCTCCATGCAAAGATTTCCAGTAATGAGCTTGAGAGCTAAGCCAGTCAAGAAATCGAGGAGGAATTTATCTTGTGTTCAGAGACAATATCAGTCTGGAATCAAGACTATGATCTGGTATGAGCTCTCCCCTTGCAATTGTAAGAAATCTGAGATTTTCTCCCAGACTTCCTGCCCATAGATCTGGAGATTAGGACATTCATAAATCATGTGAGCGAGGGTGCCTGGGAAAGTAAGACAGGACCAGCAGCGGTTGCCCTCTGATTCTTTCCATATAGCTAGTCGGGTGGGTGTAACAAAGGCCCTGTGCACCAGGAAATTCAATGACTGGGTATAGGAGACTGAACGAGATATGCAGATTGCAGCTCCCCAAAAGTATTTTTAGTCATTTGGGGTTGTTGAGCTTCCCGTATCATGTACCCAGGCACCCTTAGGCATCCCAGTACAACTGCGGATGGAGGTATCCTGTAGCAGGATATATAGCCTGGAGCTGGCATGCGGGGTGCCTGCTATCTTGCTTAAAGTATTATGAAGGCTCCATGCATCCTGAAGCTGAACTGTATCCACCCTAGCCTTACGCAAACAGTGGTCAAGATTTATTTTATTTATTTAACTGTATTTATATCCCGCTTTTCACCGGGTCAAAGCAGCCCAACATCAAAAAAAGGAGGGGGGGGGACAGTAATCAATTCTAGGGTGGAGGGGCTGTCACCGGGGAGGCCAACATTAATGATCTGGACAGACATTAAGAACTTAAACAATGGACATCAGTCTCTTAGTAGGTAGATCTGTGGGTATGTTAGAGGGTCTGGAGGGGACGTCGTTGATGGGTGTTTGTTTCTGGTCCGAGGTATTGTCGTGCCCCCTACTCGCTAGGTGGTAGCCTAGGAGCAGGGGACGTGACCTCTTTAAATGTCCCTTGTTTAATCACCTATGTTCCCCAGCACTTGGCCTGCTGGGTAATGTAGTCGTGTAGTTGAAAAAATCAGCCGAGAAGGTTTCCATAGGCAAACAGGATTATTATTTTTTTTTTTTTACTTCAGCCCAGTGAACTTTTCTTTCTAGTAGTTCAAAATATCATAACATAAATTTGGATTATTTTCTCCAGTGAAACAAAAGAATAGATGCTTCTCAGGTAAACTTGTTAGAGTATAAAACAGCAGTGTTTCTTCACTTGAAAACAGCAACTTTCCTGCGCCAAACATCAGCTTTGGGCTCTTTAGCTTATTTTAAAACAAAAGCTTTATATCCTCTAAGCTATACACAGCATTGGCTTCTTCACTGTAAGCTGTTTTATCTCTGGCAGTCTTTGCTTTTTCTCAGTTGCTATATTGCACACCCTGGCTTCCCTTATTCAAACAGTCCTTGTTGAAACACCGTAACAAGCCCAGGAGACCAGCAACTCATTTGCATAATTCACAGCACTGCACTTCTGTTAACTAAGCCTCCAGGTTTTCCTACTCTTTAAAATCTTACAGCTTTTTAGTTCTGAAATAAAACTAGAGAGCAATCCATTTCATTGTCTGAGCAAACCTCATCTAGCAAATACTCTTCCATTTCCATGCTCTCAATATCAGAGTCCGTTTGTAACTGATTCAACTCTGTATCAGAAATGGCAGGCTTCAGTTTCTCTAAAACTCTTAAAACTCTCCTCAATACAGATTCCTCTCTCTGCTGAGGCTTACTAGAGGGATTATGGAGTTTCTTATCTCTTAATACAGTCTGGGAGGATTTCAAGGTGCTCACCTCTCTCTTTGGATCCAAGCTCTTTCCAGACTTTACTGAAGGCGGCTCTGTTTCCATCGGCTCTCCCAGAGACACCTCTCTGCCATTCTCATAGTCAGGCTTCTCCCCCTGGTAAACTCTCTCTCACACCAGGTTCCTCTTGTGTCCCTTACAGGGCTCGTGGATAACTTCTTTACCCCTGGAATGCTCTGCCTCTCTCACAGTCCCTGCCTTCCTGGCAGCTTCTGTTTCTCTGGCAAAGTCTACCTTCCTCCAAGAAGACAACTCTCCCTTGGAACCTCTCTGGGAACTCCCCCAGGAATTTCTTACTGCCCTGGGAGCTTGCTTGTCTCTTACTTCCCCAGAAGCCTCTCCGGAAATCTCAGAAGTTTCTGAAGTCTCAGTAGTTCCAGCCCTTTCCTCTGTTCCTCTTCCTCTCGCTTCCTTCAGCTTATATGTGGGGTTTTTCCTTCTGTTCCCCAGCTCCACCCCCCATGATCCTCATGATCATGCCTGGTTACCATGGAGCTAGGGCGTGGCTCCCTATCACTTACTTTCTGCAGGGAGTTTTTTTTCTAAAGCTGGAGTTTTAACCCCTAAACTCCTGGAGCTAATTCTTTGTTCAGAGGAAAATACCTGTTTTTTTCCTCTTTGTTTCTGCTCCCCTACCTCCTCGCCACCACAGTATTCCTGGAATAGGATGGTTTTTAGTTGTTTTCTGAATGTTGAAGGATCTCTCTTGTTTCTGATTTGACTTGGTAGGGAGTTCCAGAGGGATGGTGCGTATAGTTCAAAGGCTCTGTTACAGGTCCGTTGATTGTATTTTGGTTCGTTCGTGGGGGATGGTGAGGGTGTTGCTGGTGGTTTGTCTGGTTCTTCTGTTGTGGGTGGGT
Source organism: Ichthyophis bannanicus (assembly GCA_033557465.1). Taxonomy (NCBI): domain Eukaryota; kingdom Metazoa; phylum Chordata; class Amphibia; order Gymnophiona; family Ichthyophiidae; genus Ichthyophis; species Ichthyophis bannanicus. The sequence goes on along the minus strand of CM066047.1, from coordinate 62,547,334 downwards.
TGGGGCAGTAGAGTGCGGAGCTGGGAAGTCTGTGTTAGAGAGCTTTGTGGATAAGTAGGGCTGATTTGTATTTGATTCTTGCTTCGAGAGGGAGTATGTGCAGTTCTCCCAGGACTGGGGTGATGTGATCTTGTTTTTTTTGCTTTCTGGATAATTCTTGTTGTGGTATTTAAGACAGTTCATAGCGGGTTAGTGTGGGTGGCGGGTAGTCCATGATAGATTATATTGCAGTAGTCTAGGTGGGGGAGCGTCATAGCTTGCATGACTGTCCTGAAGTCCTGTGGATCAATGAGAGGCCTGAGGCGTTGTACTGTTTTTGCCTTGTGGACTATTATTCCGGTAGTCTTTTTGATCTGTTGCTTGAGTATGAGCGCTTGCTCTATGATGATTCCTAAGTATTTTATGTGTGGTTGTATTTGTATTTGTGTGGTTCCTAAGTTGAGGTGTGGTGGTGGTGTGAAGTTTGGGTCCTTGGTGATGGATCCACTGGTAATGGAGCATCCTAGGAAGATGACATTCTTCTGTAGAGAGGAAAAGTCTTTGAGGCCTGTTGCTGTGGTGACTGGACCTTTGGCCTGCCATTCCCTCCAGCTGAAAGTTCATTGCCGGATCTTAGTGTGGATTATTCCAAATGGGATGTGGTATAGAGAAGGGACATGTGGGATGCAAAAGGCAAGGCGAGTTGGCAAGCAATTTGCATAGTAGAGATCACCAATGGTTCTTTTGAAAGTTCTGCATGTAGCATACCAATCAGAAGATGCAGAGAGAAGGGAATGGATAGTAGTTGTTCTAGTGCCCGCCATACAGGATTAGCATTTCCCTCTAAATTGTAACCCCTGATGGAGGAGAAAGCTTGATGGTATTTCTGGAAATCCGGGAACTGCATGCCCCCCGACTCTATGTAGTTTAAGTTTCCAGAGGAAGGATATGATCAGCGATTCTAACCGCTTATGAAAGGTGTCTGTCTGAGAATAGGACTGGGATCATCCCTAAGATATAATTGGAAACAGTGAAAATGCTCCTGGTGCTTAAAGTCAGACATCTCTACCATGAGAGGAAAAGCGAGATCCATCGCAGTGTAAGCATTTGAACTATGTGAATAAGGTGGACCCCATTCCGTTCAGATTTCTCCCAAAGTGGAATAGTAGGAGACACCCTAGTATTCGATGTGGTCTTGGGAAAGGGAAAGTCTGCGAGATCTTGATGGAGCACATCTTTGCTCAAGGGGAAGATGGTCGACTTTGTCCAGTTGATCTTGTATCCCGAGAGCAGAGTAACGCTCTATAATGGAGAGGACTGAGGGTATAGAGGAAAATGTCACAAAGAGAAGCAGGTCATCAGCACAGGCAGATAGCTTTATGTATAAGTCCTTGTTCTTCAACTCTAGGATTGTAGGATCTTGCCAGAGCTGCAGCACAAGTGGTTCCAAAGCCAGGTTAAAAAGAAGTAGTGACAAGGGACACCCTTGGTGGGTTCCATGGCCAGGGGCGAGACAAGTGGATCCTGAGTAGCCTGGTCTCCCCAGGATGGTGTTTTTGTTATATCGGAGACACTGGAGTTGGAGCAAGGCTGTGGGGGATCCGAGCGATTGTAGAGGGAATGCTTAAGGGGCTGGATCTGGTCTGAAATCCTGCAGTTCCTTTTTCTGCTGTTTCGCCTTTTCAATAAAGTAGCTGGTGACATCTGCCCTCAGCACAGCTTTAAAGCCCTCCCATGAGGCCCATCCCAGGGTGTCCGAGAGGTGACACTGCGAGAAGTAAGTGGCAATCATATCGCATATCTTGGTAAGAAAGATATCATCCGTTAAGAGGATCTTGTTAAATCGCCAGGAATATGAGACTTGGTTGCCAAATGAAAGATGGGGTGAGAGGGTTATTGCAGCATGGTCTGACACGGAGATGGCTTCGATTTCTGTGAAGTTCTGGTAGCAAGGACTTATAAAGCAGGAAAAAGTCAATATGAGTATAATGAGGTAGCAAGAAAAATGAGTAGCTTCTCTCCGTGAGATGCTGTAGTCTCCATGGATCTACCAGGCCTATACTGTTCATTAAACATTCTATCGCCTGCGTGGCTCTGGTGGGTTTGATAAATCTTTGTGATTGCCTGTCCAGGAGGGGGATCGGGTCAAGAACTAGGTTGAAATCGCTACCTAGTAGTATGGGCTCATGTGTAAATCCTACAAGTTCTTCATAGAGGTTGTGGAAAAATTGCAGACAATGAGCATTCGGGGCATATACGCTAAGACAGTGGATACCCTGAGGGCCTGCTGTAGAACCGCAAAAAAAAGAGTAAATATCCACCCCGTATACAGTCAAGTGTGTTACATCATGATCTTAAATGGAGCAACAAAATACAGTCAAGAAGGAATTAAACCCCTATTTTGCCCCCCTCAGCCCCCCTCCTGAATTCCAACAAGTCTAGGAATCATGAACAAGAGTAACAAAAACTGAGGCTAATGAAAGAAAAGGAAGGTAGAGTTTATATCGCAGTTGTCGACTCTGAGTCTCAGGACAAGAGGTTTATTCAACAAAGAGGCGTTTTTTATCTGCTTGAATGTTTCATTATAAAAAGAAAATGTGCGTAAACTTTCTCAATCTTCTCTCCTCCTCCGCCCCCACAAAAAATTTAAAAGAAGGAAGCCAACTAATGTGAACATCAAGCTATGGATGAATTAATATTCCAATGGAAATGTGTATCGCATGGGGTTACTATGAACGTTATATAAAGATATTCCATGTCATCTTGAAAGTTCTATAGTGGCTGACCCTGACAAGGAAATGAGTTTAGGTTCTAAAGGACATGTGTGAGAAAGAATCAGAAGAATATGTAAGAACATAAGATATACCATACTGGGTCAGACTAAGGTCCATCAAGCCCAGTATTCTGTTTCCAACAGTGGCCAATCTAGGTAATATGTACCTAGCAGTTTCCCCAAAAGACACAGGTTCCACAATGCTTGTACTGGGTCCCTTCTTAATAATGGTTTATGGACCTTTCCTCCAGGAACTTGTCCAAACCTTTTTTAAAACAAACTACACTAACAGCCTTTACTACATCCTCCGGTAACAAATTCCAGAGTTTGATTACACGTTGAGTGAAAAAATATTTTCTTTTATTAGTCTTAAATAGTTTACCCTGTAGCTTCATTGCATGTCCCCTAGTCTTTCTATATTCTGAAAACGTAAGGAATCGATCTACGTTTATCCTTTCCACTCCGTTCATTAATTTATAGACTTCTATCATATCTCCCCTCAGCTGTCTCTTTTCCAGGTTAAAGAGCCCTAACCTTTTTAGCCTTTCTTCATAGGAGTATCCTTCCATCCCCTTTACCATTTTGGTGGCTCTTCTATGAACCTTTTCTAATAACACTATATCCTTTTTGAGATATGGCGACCAGACTTGCACACAATATTCAAGGTGCAGTCTCACCATGGAACGATATAGAGGCATTATAATATCTTTTGTGTTATTTTCCATTCCTTTCCTTATGATACCTAGCATTATATTTGCTCTCTTGGCTGCCGCTGCACACTGGGCCGAGGGTTTTAACATGTTATCCACAATGATGCCTTAATCTTTTTCCTGGGTGGTGGTTCCTAATGTGGAACCTTGCATCGTGTAATTGTGTTTTTAGTGGCATGGAGTAGATGCAACCACAAGCTATTCCACCCCTGTTGTTTGGTTAGCCATAATGGAAATGACTGTAAATAACATGTACCTGATCGTACTAAGCGACTTTCCCCATTCTATACTTATCGGGAAAATAGTTTTGATGAATCCAGACTAATAAGAGAAGGTCAGGGCAGCACATACTGAAACGGAACATTCAAATTTTATACCAGATGAAAATGTAGAAGTAGCAATTCATTCAGGCAAATTTCATAAGCAAGAGAATGGATAATAAGCAGCATATGATACTGTTGGTTTCACCCCAAAGATGAAATAATGGTCTCACTTTCAGAAATCCATTCCTGTCTGTAAAACTATATTCCTGGCCTCAAGCAGAATTACAGCTGCAGACAGAGCAGACACTGCCATTTTAAAAGAAAAATTGTGAATGCTGAACTCTATAAATGCACAATGAATACATTTTGTTTAAAACTGCTAAATTTTATTACTAGTAGAAATATTCTGTGGGAACACTGCTGAAGTGTTACAATGAATGTGGTGGTGGTAGCAGCAATGGTGGATGAAGGGAAAATTTGGCACGAACTGTGTACAATAAATAACAGAGGTGTCTTGGTGATTTATAAAACTGAGTCATACAAAGGTGCTGTACAAAAACGAGATACAAAGTACCTAAAGGAGCTACCCAGCCAGTGCTACAGTATTAGACTTCCAACTCCTGGTAACTCAAAGGTTCATTTTTAGAAAGCTAGTTTCATTGACCAGTTTAAACTGCACGAATAAAACAGATTAATCCTGATACAGTCTGCAAGAGTAATGAAAAATATATTAGGTTGAATTGATTTTACATCATAAAGACATCCTTTGGTGCAAAATTTAAAATGCTTACTTGGTATTAAAAGGTGCACATTTTTTAAACAAATTCTTTATACAGTCTGAGTAAGAACAGTCGATCTGTGCATTCGTAAGTATCATGGAGCATCTGTAGATGCATTTTCCTTACAAGTTCGAATTTCTAGTAATAGGATTTAATGGATGTTGACACTTTCGTGGGATGTCTACATTTCCTATTTATCTGAAACATCCCATTTTAGAAACTGCCCACCATACTCTTGCACCAAAATTACAGTGCCCTGTGAAAATCTTCATACCCTTGTGCATTTTTCATACTTTGCTGCCTAAAAAAAACAATTCAAAATGCATTAAAGTACAAGTTTGTTTCACTGTCCTCTACAACAAACTACACTTTCATATAAGAACAATTCTAGAAATATTCCGAACATAAGAAAGGAAACCGTTCTGCATAGGTTTTCACATCTTTTGTCACTGTAAATCCAAAAATAGCCTTAACAAGGTCTATAAGATAAATAGAGCCCTCCTGTGCCCAGTGCAGTACTGAGCTGCTTCAAATATTGCTAAAAGAAGGTCCAAGGTGTTTCTTTAGTAGGAAGTGAATTTGAAGAAAAGTCTTAATATTCAAAGGCACAGAGCTGCCAAACGAACCGGCACCGTCAAATTGCTGTAAAGTGGAAATGGTTTGGTACCACCAAGGAACTGTCTAGATCAGGCCATCCCTTCAAGGTCACTACTCATGGCTTAAGGAAGTTCTCTGAGACCTAAGATTACTTACATTTTGGGATCATTTGCATAAGAACACACTTGAGAGACGTCTTTGTGGTCTGATGAGACTAAGGTAGAACATACGTAAAACAAATGCAGCTATCACCCTACTAATGCCATTTCAATGGTAAAGCATGGTGGTGGCGATGTATCTATATTGTGGGGATCCTTTACTGCAGCAAGGACAAGGAGGCCTATGAAAGTTGAGCGAAAGATGGATGGTGCAAAGCACGGGAAGATCTTACAGAAAATCCTGTTCCTATCTTCCAAAGACCTGGAAATGGGGAGTAGATTCACCCTTCAAGCAGGACAATGACCCTAGGCACAAAGCAAAGGCAACAATCGAGTGGTTCAGCAAGAAGCAATTGAATGTTCTCAAGTGGCCCAGGCAAAGCTGAATCCAATACAAAATCTAAGGCAAGAGTTGAAAACCACAGTCCACAGATCTCCAACTGGAAAATGCTTGAGTTATTCTGCTAAAAAGAATGCATCACCTCATTGAGCAAAAGTGGCAGGCACTTATCTTAGATGACTTATGGCTGTTCTTGCTGCAAAAGGAGCTTCCGTCAAGTATTGAGAGAACTTTTTTTTTTTTAGTGCCATCAAGTCAGTGTTGACTCATAGCGACCCAGCTACCTCTGGGTTTTCTTGGCAATGTATCACCAGAAGTAGATTGCCAGCCTTTTCTTCCGAGGCAATGGAGGGTAAAGTGACCTGCCCAAAGTCACAAGAAGTGCCAGTGGGAATTGAGCCCTTGATCTTCTGTGTACTAGGCAGTTGCTCTAACCACTAGGCTACTCCTCCACTTATTTGATCAAAACTATTTGATTTCTTATTCTTAATTACTTTTTGACTATTTCTATAATCATTCTTTCATGTTGAAAATGTAGACTTGGGTGTGTCAGTCAGTGAAACAAGTTCTACTTGAATTATACTTTTAGACAGCCGAATGTGAAAAACAAGCATACAAGAGCGTGAAGACTTACAAGGCCCAGCAGAACAGCAGTTATACACCTCTGGCGGAGGGGGGGGGGGGTTATTAAACAACATAGTAGTCATGTTCAGCATTTCATGTGCACTGGCCAACATATATAACAGGTGAAGTGCATATTTACACAGAGATATATACAGATAGTATTGTGTGTGTGTGTAATGGGTAACAACCAGATCAAGAGTGCTAAAATATGGTAATGTATAATGATGACGATGACGATGCTAATCAGGGTGACATTACAATGACAATTTTAAATAAGAATTTATAACTTCATATATGCTACTAAAAAAGTTTGATATGTTTAACAGGAGTGGTTAACACTACAGTTTGTAAAATGTTTGAGTTCTTAAGTGTACAGAAAAGGGAAATGTGTTTGTTTTTGTATAGTGAGAAGAAAGTGATGGATGTTTTTGCTGAGAAAAAGAATCTTCATTATTGTCCATTTTAATTACCCTGAAATTTATCATACAAAGTAAAAACTGTATTCTTAATTTTATTTGCAAAAATAGCATCTAACATTTGCATGGGGGATGTTAACTTGAATAATGTTATCTGTTTGTTAAATTGTACATGTTTGTATATATGAAATCCTGAGTAACAGTATATATTTATCATCATCATCTTAATAAAAAACAAGAATAAAATCCCTTCATTACTGAAATACAACAGTTTTTTGTGTTTTACCACAGAACTGCAATGTAATAAACAAGGAGAAGCTTATACGCAAACTGTCTTCAATAGTCTCTATATACCTGAAGGTTTTCAGAAAAAAAAATTAAATTAAATTAAAACAGTGACCCCCATCTCTCTCATAGAAATGGCAGATTATACATGATAAAGGGATTGGGGAAATTCACACAATGCAGATCACTGCAAACTTCCAAACAATCTCCATCCAAAGTCTCTATTATGATGCTCAATCGTGGTTTTGAAAAGAGGCACAGAGTTCCTCTTTGATTTACGTTAAAAAGAAAAAAAAAGCAAGCATAAATAAGTGACATGTCTAGAAATAATATCAGAATCCATCAATGTTCCTCTGTAAGCAAAAAGCTCTGGCCACTTTGGTAACAGGTCACTTAAATTTTTTTTTTAATTGCAAGTACCTCAAGGAAAATGAGAACTCCGTATTCAGCAAGGCAGCATCAGAATATCATAGGGCATGAAGAATTTTGCATCATGGTGTACAAGATTCTAAGTTTATAGATCCCATATATGATGAACGTGCATAAAGTGGGATATCGCTAAGGCAGCAAGAATCCTCTCACAGTATTAAGGCCTTTCAACATTACAGTAAAGGTGGTATTGTAGTCTGAAGTCAAACAGCGAGAATGCCTTCTCAGCATTTTCTTTCCTCTGCTGACTGTCTTTCCTCTTCTTCGTCAGCTTCTTCAATGACTTGAATCTCATCTGTTGAGTTCTCAGACTGCTGCTTACTCGCCTCAGCTTTGCTTTTCTCTTCTTCCTCTATCGCTTTCTTCCATACTTTATGATTTTCACTCAGAAGACGTAGTATCTGGCAAAACATCTGACGCCTGCCTTTCCTTCTTTGGGCTTCTGTAATAACAAAAGGTAATGTTACAAGATTTCATAAGTTCCAAGAACTACTGCTCATATTGTGCCATTAGATCTAACTGGGTCACTAAGAAAAATGACATATAATAGGTGAACAAACAATAGGAAAACGTAAAAGAGATAAACTGTAGCATCTTTGACATTTCAAAATACAGTCCATATTTCCGCAAATTATCTCCTCCTTTCCTAGAAACATTGAGATGGGGTTTTTTAAGGATTTTTCAATGCAATGCTGTTTTACATGCAAAACTGAAAGATATTTTAAGGGCAACAAATCTTTTTATTAGGAAAGTAAGTAAATGTAAAGAAAAGGAGGCTACTATGGTTTTCAAAAGAAGTAGCTGAAAAGGTGAAGAAAAAGAGGGTGGCCATAATAAAATACAAGAGATCATAGAAAGAGGAAGACAAGCATCAAGATTCAGAAAAGGAAAGTAGTTAGGAAAGCAAAGATACAAATTGAATAAAAATGTAAAATGACAGGACAAAACATTTTTCAGATATGTTAGAGAAAGAAGGAAGTGCAAAAGCGGCATTGTGAAACTGAAAGGGAAGAATATGTAGTAGCTGATGACGATGAGTGGAATTGCTTAACAAATATTTCTGTTTTGTGTTCACAGGCCTCAGAAAACAGACAAATGGAACAGAAGTGAGGTGAATCTTGAATGATTTTCAGAATAAATTCTGTTCATCAGGATCTGTTAAGTGCTGTCGAGGTCAGTGTTGACTCATGGCGACCCTCTGGATAGTTGACCTAAACTGTGTTCAGTCTTCAATCAGGCAGCTCATTGTTGATAGTATGGCACCCATAGCTGTTGTTGTTGTATCGATCCATATCATTGCTGGCCTTCCTCTTTTGCATTGACCTTCTATCTTGCTAAGCATGATGTCATTCTCTAACAATCTTTCTCTTCACATGATATGTCCAAAGTCAAAGTCTAATCTTCTAAGGAAAGCTTAGGTTTGATATCTCTAGTACTGACTGATTTGTTCTTCGGCAGTCCATGATATCTTTTTCACTTTCCAACTTTTGCATCCATATGATGATATTGAAAATACCATGGCTTGGGCAAGTCGACTATTTGCAGAGAGATATCTCCAGGAACAAGCAGGAATGAGTCTTCACATATGGGTACGTTGGTACCGACGGAGCCTACGCGGGAACGCTCCCCAGCGTCCAATCAAAGCTTTTGGGAGCATCCCTCAGCGCCTGCGTGCTGCCTTCCCGCCTTTCCAACTGTCTCTCCTCAGTTTTTGTTTTTCTGCGGAGCCGGCAGGACGTCCTCCTGTCACCGCAGAAACTTTTTTCTTTAAATTTTTCAATTCTTGTTTTCTTGTGGTCACGGCTGTTTTCCCACCGCCACCGGTACTGCCGGTGGGGTTTTTTCTTTTCTTTTTCTCAAACTGAGGGACATTTTCCCTCAGTTTTTATCTTAAAATTTTTTGGGCCTATAAGGCCTCTCCATCATGGAGCCTTCTTCTCCTAAGAAGTGCCTTCACTGTGGAAATACAGGGTTTTTTTTAGACTCCAATAACTGGTGTCTAACCTGTTTGGGCCCTGACCCCTTTTCCCCTGAACCGTCAGGCTACAATGCTGTGAGAAGAGATTCTCTATTTCGAGTTTCCCTCGATACCGTTTTCCCTCCCTGTGTCAGGGCACCGGCCATTTCTTCTCTACAGGATCAGGTAACCCACAAACAGTCTGTTAAGACTAGCCAATCCTTGAGTGGTAAGTCTCATGCTAAGTATGCTGACGGCCCCGGCCTTGCCCTGAAGACCACATTGGCATCAAAACCCCGGCGGGAGTCTTCGGGCTCCAAAGCATTTCAGGGGTTTCAGGTTGTTCCTGGGGCTCACCCCTCACAGAACATACCTGAGCCATGCTCGGGGGTGGCATCCGCTTCGAGCGGTACCGATAACCCGGCATCGGCACCGGTGTTGAGTACTCCACTCCTCACCACGGATCGTCATCTGGCGTCCTCGGTACCTTCGGGACCGATCGATACGCTCCAGTTTGACTTTCCAGTATCTAAGCAATGCACGGTAGTGGCATCCGCTTCGAGCGGTACCGATTACCCGGCATCAGCACTGGTGTTGAGCGATCTATTCATCACCAGGGATCGTCATCTGGTGTACTCGGTGCCTTCGGGACCGATCGATACCCAGATTGACTTTCCAGTATCGGCACCGTCGATACGACCCCTGACGCCGGTACCATCTAGACATGCATCGATAGATTCGCTTCCTTCGATGCCAAGTCTAGAATCGATATCTAGTCTGGAAGAATGGGTACCGACGCGTCTCGGAACCGACACGCACCGTTTCCGGATGCGCGGTACCCAGGATATCCACCGAGACTATCGAGTTTCCTTGGTACCGTTCGAGCAGCCTCCGCTAACTGCTTCGGCATTTCCGGCACAGCTACCGGTATCGGTATCAATGTCGGTATGGGCAGTATCATCGGGACCAGCTCCTTCCATGCTCTGTTCACCTGCATCGCTCCTTTCTACACCTAGTTTGGAGTCGATACCTGGCATGGATGATGCACTACTGACTGTATCAACTCATAATTGCCAGTTCCAATATCCATCCATTACAAATCCTGTTCTGCACCGGACAGGTACATCCTCCGGTGCCCAGGCTGCCTTTTCAGGTTTAACCTGTCCAGGGATGGTTCCCATCGGAGATCCTTCTTTTCAGAAATTTCTCCTTGACATGGCAACCTTCCTTAATATTCCTATCCCTGGCTATGAGTCTTCTCAGGATTTTTCTGCAGAAAAGGAAACTATAATGCTTCCTTTACATCACTCTTTGCAGAATCTTCTTCTGAGGGTATGGGAAAAACCTTTAAGGGTTTCTTCACCTCCTACAGCAACTGATCTTCTGTATCAGGTGCCCCCCTCTCCAGGATTTCAAAAGCCTCAACTTCCCCATCATTCCATTGTAGTGGAATCAGCAATGAGGAAGGTAAAAAGCAAGAAAAAACATTCTTCTTTCCCGCCAGGGCGTGCATCTAGAACACTGGATGCCTTTGGACGTCAAACCTTCCAAACATGTAAGCTGGCAACAAGGATTCTCTCATATATTTTCTATATGAGTCTATCCCTTCAGGAGATCAAAGAAATTATCTCTTTTGTCTCCTTTTCTATCAGAACCCAAGGCTGCAGACTATTCCTTACTTCTTAGTCATAGCCAAAATATCTCTTGGTTTCTTTCTCGTGCTTCCCTAGACTCTTTTGAGTCTGTTAGCAGAACTTCTGCTATAGCCATAGGAGCACGTCGTAAAGCCTGGCTCCAAGCCTCAGACTTGAGTAGATGGGCACAACAAAGACTGAGTAATACTCCTTGTACTGGAGAAAATCTCTTCAATAAGGAGTCCTTACGTCAGGTTGCTCATTGCTCCACTGACTTTCCTGTTTCTGAGGGCCATCCTAAGCCCTCTCCTTCCTCAGCAGGTAGGAAATGCCCTACCAAACCTTCTTTCCCTAAAAGAAAGAGGTTTTCCTCTTCTCCTGCCCATCATTCGGTTCTTCCCAAGCAGGGGACGTCTCGCCCTGGTCTGAAGAATCCAAACTCTGGCCAGGCTGAATAAATACAGTAACCATAGGTTTCTGATTAATCTTTTTATAACTACTCTTAATTCCTTTTCAGCAGAAGTTTTCACTGTTTTTCCATTCAAAACTCTGCTCAGGGATTCCTATTCTCAGGAAATCCATTACTCTTCACTATGCTGAACTGTCAGGCTATTCATGTCTATATGTTACAGAGTTCCACTAGAAGAGAGGTTTAGCAACTATCGCATGATAGTTTCTCTGTACCAGCATGAATTTTTTCCTTCCAGGGACTTACCATGTGGTACGTCCTTCTTCAGCTTCTTTCTCTACCCTCTTCGCCAGGGTTTCCCCTGTAAGAGTGGTACGATACTATTGAAAGACTTTTCTTGTCTTTCTTTTCACAGTAGAGTTTCTTCTCCTGAGTAACTCCTTTCTTTATCTAGGCAGCTCTGCAGACAGACAGCTTGCTCTCTTTATTCAATCTGTTCTCTCTGTTTGACACAGACCGACTCTCCCTGTTATCCTATTCAGTAGCTGCCCCTGCAGGAGTCCAGTGCTTGACTACTGGTACTTTTCCACAAGTGCCACTCCTGTCTAGCCTTAGTAGTGATTCCAAGAAATTTTTCTACATCTTTCTTGGATAATCTTTCACTACAGGCTTCTTACACTATCTTCTACCCTTGCCATCTCCAATCTCTGGATTTGGCAACGTAGTTCACTTGGCTGTCAGTTTACTCCATCAGCCAGTTCTACATCCCAGTTCTCCTGCATAATGCTCTCTGCAATCCTACTGAGAAGCCTTCCACTATGGGCCCTTGCTAGAGAGCATAGAGTTTTATCTAATGGCTATCCATCATGGTTGAGAAATGCTTCCTCAATCATCCCCTATGACTGTGAGGGTTCTTCATACCCTGCTATTTAAAAAAAAAAAAAAAAATAGAGGGAAAAGGACATAAGCCTTCTCCACGTCAAAGTCTAAGAGTTATTCCCTTCCTTAGGGAATATACTCTTTTTTTCTTGCAGCTTGTCTCCATGGTATCCTAACACTTCAAGGACAGCACATATTAATCTGAAAAACGCATGATACCTCCTTGTCCCTCACGTAGGTCAACCTGGTATCTCATCCTATGTGTTTCTGTCCTTTTACCATGCTGGAGTTCCACAGGACTCCAGACTTGCTGTTTACAGACTGATATCATCCTCTGTCTTTTCACATAACCATCCTGGTAATTCACTAGATAGCATTCCTTTACCATCATCTCTGGGGGAATAGATTCTCTATATATCTCTCAAGTAGGTTTCACCTCCTTGTTCTTAGAGAAATCTTTTCCCTTCACATCTCCATGTGAATGTCCAGATATGCGTGACTGTCTGCTTACTGCAGGCATCTATCTTTAGACCTATATATTAAGGTATATATATCTATATATCTATATATAGATACCTACTTACATCTCGGTAGATGTATTTGTCTGTCAGCTAAGTGTGCATATGCTATGCCCTTTAGATCTTATTATAGATATATAGATATATCTATATACCCATATATATATATATATATATATATACACATATCTCTACATATATGTGTGTATCTGTCCGGATACTTATTATAGGTAGATATGTATTTCCATACTTATCTCCTGACTGTCTATGCTCATAAAGGTTTTTACCTTTCTATATGTTTCTGACAGTGGGTTGCACAGCTTCATACTGTTCCACAGTATGTTTCGGGTATTCTGCGCACAACCACTGCTGTGGAACTGACAGCCCTACCGTATCCTAGGTTTACGTATCCCTGAAGCTCCATGCCCAATGTCTTCGTACCTCTCACCAGTTAGGAAAGACATGGTGGATCTTCAGTGGATTTCAGATTCAATTCCAGATCGGTCAGTCTTCCTCTTTTGCTCCTACCTCTGAATACTTCTGTAGCCAAAAGAGTTTTCAGCTTTCCATGAAGCTTCCCACTGAAGACCTGCCGTGTTTGTGCTACCCCAATTGAATCCTGAGGTCACCTCTCACTTCCAGATGTTGACCTCCACCTTCACTCCAGTGAGGTCACCTTGAACATTATTCTACTGGATCCCCAGTAGACTCCATCAGCCTCTCTACTTCCTGCAATCCAGTAGGTGAGCATATGGTGATTGTTCATTTCAATATATCTTTTGATAATGACCATACATACAAGGACTTCTTCCGGGTAGTCCTTTCTTAAGTTAGCTGTTTTTCTGCAGCTCCTCTCTTTTCAACTCCTGCCCTCCATCCTCAGGATGCCTGGCCATATGAGGTGTAGCATGTTTTCAATCTTTAACATGTTAGGGCTCCAGGCATCTTAGCTTGGGAGTCCCCATATGTGAAGACTCATTCCTGCTTGTTCCTGGAGATAGCACAGTTACTTACCTGTAACAGGTGATCTCTGGGAACAGCAGGAATAAGTCTTCACAACCCACCCACCTCCCCTAGGAGTTGTATTTCTATATCTATCTTTCCTTTCCTCTTCTCTCTCTCTTTGTCTCAGCTATGAAACTCAACTGAGGAGAGACAGTTGGAAAGGCGGGAAGGCAGCACGCAGGTGCTGAGGGATGCTCCCAAAAGCTTTCTGATTGGACGCTGGGGAGCATTCCTGCGCAGACTCCGTCGGTACCGACGTACCCATATGTGAAGACTTATTCCTGCTGTTCCCAGAGATCACCTGTTACAGGTAAGTAACTGTGCTATCTCTGCTCTTTAGAATATTGTCTAGGTCCTTCATAGCCATTCTGCCAAAAGCAATGTGCCGTCTGATTTCTTGACTGCTAGTCCTTTCTTTATTGATAGTTGATCCAAGTAGGTTAAAGTTGTCAACTATTTCAATTTCTTCTCCATCAATGATGAACTTCTTGATTTTGCCAGTTGTCAAGATCTGTGTCGTCTTAACATCAAGGTGCAGGACCATCTTAAGACTATGTTCCTTGATATCAAGAAGCAAATATTTTAGATTGTCTTCACTTTCAGCCAGTATTGTGATATCAGCATAGCGAAGGTTGATGAGTCTTCCACCAATCTTCACACCTTGGTTGTCTTCACACAGTCATGCTTCTCTTATGATTTGTTCTGCATATAAATTAAAGAGGTAGGGGGAAAATATGCAGCATTGTCAAATACCTTTGCTGATTTTAAAGCATTCTGTTTCTCCTAGTTCCATTCAAACTGTTGATCAATGTAAGGGTTGTGCAAGAGAACTATCAGGTGTTCTGGTATACTCATGCTTCTTAATGTGGCCCAGTTTCTCATGGTTTACACAGTCAAAAACCTTGCTATAATCAACACACACACACACACACATATATGTGTGTGTGTGTGTGTTTTGATTATAGCAAACACATCCTTTTTGTATTCTTTTGTCTTTTCAAGTATCCATCTTACATCCGCAATAATGTCTTCGTTTCTCACCCTTTTCCTGAACCCTGCTTGCACTTCAGACAGTTCTCGTTCTAGGTACAGTTATAGTCTCTGCTGAATGATCTGGACTAGAATCTTGCTGGCATGTGGAATCGGAGTGATCGTGTGATAATTTCCAGTCAGTCAGATCATTTTTCTTCAGTATTGGTATAACAGCAGATCTTTTCCAGTCAGTTGGTCATGAATTTGTCTTCCAAATTTCCTGGCAGAGCCTTGTAAGTATGACAACAGCTGCATCCAATTGCTGTAATACTTCACTGGGAATGCCATCAATGCCTGGTGTTGAAGTTCTTTGATAAGGCTTTCAGTGCTGCTTCGATGACTTCTTTCATCATCAATGATTCCTGATCATAAGGTACAGGTTGAAATGGCTGTTGGTCCACTTGATCTTTATGGTATAATGACTCTGTTTGTTCTTTCCACCTTTTCTTGATGATCTCAGCATCATTCAACATGGATCTTGAGCATCTTGTAGCATTCCAATTTGAAGTTGTAATTTTTTCTTTAACTCTTGTAGTTTAGGAAAGCCAATCTTGTTTTTTCCTTTAATAGTTTCTGATTCTATTTCCTTGCATGTGTCATTCTAGTACTTCTCCTTGTCTTGTCTTGTTGCATGCTGGATATCTTTGTTGAATTCTGTGATTGCCTCCCTTTCTCCTCTGGCTTTAGCTTCTCTGCATTTCTGGACAATTTTCAGAGTTTCTTTGGACATCCATTTTGGCCGTTTTTGCTTTTTCACCTTTTGTAGAGACTTCTTGCTTTCTTTCAACACAATCTTCTTGATGTTATTCCATAACTCTTCTGCAGTTCTGTCATTTGTATCTAAAGCAGCAAATCGATTTTGCAGGCAGTCTTTAAATTTCGGTGGTATATTCTCAAGGTCATATTTTGCTGCATTCATGAGTGGCTTGCTCTTTTTCAACTT
The DNA here is from genome assembly GCA_033557465.1 of Ichthyophis bannanicus. NCBI lineage: Eukaryota > Metazoa > Chordata > Amphibia > Gymnophiona > Ichthyophiidae > Ichthyophis > Ichthyophis bannanicus. The sequence continues at coordinate 62,531,604 of CM066047.1, read as the reverse complement.
TAGCATGAGTTAACATAGTAGTTGGTGATCTGTACCACAGACAGCTCCAGGTTTTGTCAATGTTGAGCTTTTCCATCATTGACTTACACAGATGCAGTCAATTTGATTTTTGTACAATCCATTGGGTGACATCTATGTATACAGTTGGCACGCGTTGCTAGAAAGTGTAGTTTATCACCTGTAACAGGTGATCTCTGGGAACACAGGAATTTAGTCTTCACATATAGGTGACATCAGGTACCAATGGAGCCTGCGTGGGAAGCTCCCCAGTTACCAATAGGAAAGCCATTGGGAGCACTCCAGCGCACCTGCACTGCTATCTTCCCACTCTCCCAGCTCCCTCTCTTCAGCTGTGTTTGTAGCTGAAAAGGAGTGGAAAAAAAGAAATCAAAAAATAACCCTACAACTCCAAGGGGAGAAGGGTGGGTCGTGAAGACTAAATTCCTGCTGTTCCCAGAGATTACAGGTGAGTAACTATGATATCTCCAGAAACAAGCAGGAATATATTCTTCATATATGGGACTCCCTAGCTCCCAGATCTCTGAAGAGTTGGACCGGGTCAGAAAGTCGGACAAGGTCATTTGAACCTAGACTTCCTCACCAAGGAGATCTGGCAAGAAGTGGACTGGGGTTAGGAATTGTTTTTACATTCCAAAGCAATGCTGAAGGACCGCCTGGCCAAAGGCTGCATCCCGGTGGGAGTCCCTGTCCAAGCAGTAATGGGCTGCAAAGGTATGGATAGAGGACCATGTAGCAGCTCGGCAAATCTCGTCAATGGCTACTGAACAGAGATTAGCAACAGAGGTTGCCATTGCTGGGACATTATGAGCAGTTACATGTCCCATGAGGGAAAGACCTGCTTTGTCATATGTGAAAGAAATGCAGTCTGCTAGTCATTTGGATAGTGTACATTTGGTCACTGAAGACCCAGGTGAGAAGGATCAAAGGAGACAGAACTGGGAGGACTTCCTATTGTCTTCTATCCTTTGGAGATAGAAAGCCATAGCCCTCTTACAGTCACGTGTATGTAGGGTGGCTTCTGCACGAGAAGTGTGAGGTCTTGGGAAAAAGACTGGCAGGATTACTGACTGACTGACTGAAATGGAAAGGTAATACTACTTTTGGAAGAAAATGGGGATGTGTCCGAAGGACGACCTTGTCATGATGAAAACGTGTATACGGAGCATGAGCCACTAAGGCCTGCAGCTCACTGATGCACCTGACTGATGTCAGGGCGATGAGGAATAAAACCTTCCAGGATAAGTATCAGAGCTGTGTGGTTGCTAAGGACTCAAACGGTGGTTTGAGAAGCAGAGCTAGTACCACATTGAGATCCCATGCCACTGGTGGTGGTCGAATGGGTAGTTTGGTGAGGAGAAGACCCCCTCATAAAACATGCTACTAGAGGAGCTGTGGAGATGGGTATGCCTTCCACAGGCTTATAGAAAGCTGAAATGGCACTAAGGTGCACTCGCACCGAGTTCGTTTTAAGACCTAGAGAATATAAATGCAAAAGATACTGAAGAAGTGTAGGGACTGTTGCTTCAAATGGATTGTGACCATTTTGAGAGCACCATGAAGCATATCTACACCATTTGAAAGAATAGGTCTTTCTAGTGGAGAGCTTTCTGGAGGAAGGAGAATATGCTTTACAGCAGTAGATAATGGTAGGTCCTGGAAGATTACGCTCTCAGCAGCCATGCTGTCAGTCGAAGGGACTGCAGATTGGGATGAAGACGTGCTCCATTGTTCTGAGATAGGAGACCCATCCTGGAACCCAATGGACTTGATAAAGTTTGCGTCATATGAGGTAAAAGGTGAAACCAGGGCTGACGTGGCCAACGAGGGTCTATGAGAATCATAGAGCCCTTGTCTCATTAAAGATTGAGGAGGATCTTTGAGATGAGGGGAATGGAGGGGGGAAATGCATAGACAAGTCCCTGACCCCAGTGGATCATGAAGGCGTAGGACGCTAGACTGAGTTTGGATGGAACTCTGAAGCAGAACTGAGGAAGCTGAGTGTTCTGCAGAGTGGCAAAGAGATCTATCACTTGTTGTTAAGTACTGTCGAGTCGGAGTCGACTCATGGCGACCCTCTGGATAGCTATCCTAAATTGTGTTCGGTCTTCAATCAGGCGGCTCATTGTTGACAGACTGGTACCCCTAGCTGCTGTTATTGTATCGATCCATCTCATTGCTGGCCTTCCTCTTTTGCATTGACCTATCTTTCCAAGCATGATGTCTTTCTCTAATGATCTCTCTCTTCGCATGATGTGTCCAAAGTATGAAAGTCGAAGTCTTGTCATCTGAGCTTCTAAAGAAAGCTTAGGTTTGATCTCCTCTAGTACCGACTGGTTTGTTCTTCGGGCAGTCCATGGTATACACAGTATGATCTATCACTGGTGTTCCCCAAATATAGAACAGTTTTGCCGCTGCTGTTGGATCTAAAGACTATCTCGTGGTGTTGTAGGATCCGATTCAGCTTGTCCGCTGGGAGAGTGGATTCTCCTGGAATGTAAACTGCACAGAGGTGCATGTGATGGAGGAAGGCAAACTACCAGAGTTTGCAGGCTTCTTGATATAGCGGAAGGGAGCCTGTGTCCCCCTGTTTGTTTATATATAAAACATAGCCACCTGATTAGGATCTGACTGTTTGAGAGGTGGTGCTGGAAAACCTGGAGGGCATTCATGGCTGCTCAAAGCTCAAGGAGGTTTATCTGCTGCATGGATTCCTGAGTTGTCCACATGCCCTGTGTGGAGACAGAATCCAGATGTGCTTCTTAACCCTGCTTGGAGGCATCCGTTGTATGCTGAAGTAGGGGTGTCCGAAAAGGTGACCCTACAAGAAGATTTGTTGGGGTACACCACCATAGGAGAGATTCAGTCATGGGTGGTGTTATCTGGATGACACCCCGGAGGCACCCTGTGTCTGCCTCCACTGGGTTGAGAGAGTCCATTGAGACTGACGCATGTGAAGTCTCGCATAAGAGACTACATGTACTGTGGAGGCCATGTGTCCCAGGAGGGAAAGAAAGCAGTCTGTTGTTGATGCATGTGGGTAGCTAGTTGCACCAACCCGTTCATGTGGTCCACAGGGAGAAAGGCCCTAGACTGTTTTGTGTCCAGAACGGCTCCTATGAATTCCAACCTTTGAGTTGGAGAGAGTTGGGACTTTGGGAAGTTTATCACAAAGCCCAGGTACTGCAGAAGTACAAGCGTTTTTGTCAAGATGAGCAGAGTTCTCCAGGAGAGTATGAGCCAGTTGTCTAAGTAAGGGAAGACAAAGACGGTTGCTGCAGAGATGAGCTGCTATGACGCCATGCACTTTGTGAAGACCCTTGGTGCAGATGCCAGACTGAAAGGAAGGACCCTGTATTGATAATGAGTGCTCTGATAGGTGAAGCGAAGATACTGTCTGTGGTCTGGATGTATCAAGATGTCAGTGTAGGCTTCTTTGAGTTTTAGGGAACAAGGCCAGTCTTGTTCCTGTAGGTAGGGAAGAAGGGTTCCCAGAGAGATCATTTTGACTTTCTCTCCGACGAAGAATTTATTTAGCTCTCTGAGGTCGAGAATGGGCCTGTGGCCTCCTGACGACTTTGGAATGAGGAAGTAGGGGAAGTAGAAGCTTTTGAACAGTTGGTTTATTGGAACTGGTTCTACGACTCCTTGGGAAAGGAGAATGTTTATCTCTTGTTTTAACAGTGCATCCAGGGGAGGTTTGGAATGAAGCTCTTCCTTGAAGTGGTGAGGAGAAAGTTCTTGGAAGTTTAGTTGGTAACCTCTCTGGATTATGTTGAGAGTCCACTGCTCTGTGGTGATGAAATGCCACTGCTAGCAAAGTGAGAGAGTCTTCCTGGGATGGTGGTGGGCTCTGGTATGCAAAGGAGAAGACTGGCTGTGCTCCCTATGCAGGGGTAAAAAAACTAGGTGTAGCAGCAGGTGGCTGATTGTGGCTTGGTTAGCCTGGGCTTTTTAGCCTGTTTAGGGCCCTGTTGTTTTTGAGGGGCCTGATAGGCTGGCTGGGAGTATGAAGGATAGAATCTCCTCTTTTTAGGGTAGAAAGGCTTCTTGTTAGGTGCCTTCTTTTTAGAAGGATCAGAAGTCTTTCTGGAGAGCCTCTTAAGTGTTGTGTCATCTGTTTTGAGCTCTCCTGCCTTCTCCCGCCAATTCTTTCCAAACAGGATTTCACCAGTGCAGGGGATAACTTGTCTTTGACCCACTGTTCTAAGTCAGAAGCTTAGAGTCAAACCAGATACCTTGCACCTATGGCAATAGAAGCAGCTCTGCTGGATGACAAAGGCATCAAAAGCAGCTCTATTCACATATTTAGAGACATTTTGGCTATGAGCCAAAACAGCCTGGAAAGCTGGATGCTTCTCCTCTGGAAAAAAAAATCCTTCCCAGTCTTTATTAAGCTCCTTTAAGAACATTCCCATGTAAAGGATGTACAAGTTTATCCTGCTAGATAGCATCGATGTTTGGAAGGAGCGATGTTAAAGGAATCGAGATTCCTCGATTCCCTGCCCAGAGGGATGGATGCATGATTTTGACCACTTTTTATACAGCATACTGCCAATTCCACTACCATAGAGTGGTGTGGAAGTTATGGCTTTTGGAAGTCAGGGCATTCAGGCACTCTATACATGGTATCCAACCAAAGACTTATGGGAGAAACTGTTAGAGAGGTCTCCCACATCCAGAGCATCAGGTTATGTAGGATCTGGTGTACCGGGCGGATTGCAGCCTTTTTCGGGGCTGTGGGGTACTGGAAGAGCTCCAGTTCTTCTGCTCTTGGTTCCGGTTCCGATGCTGGCCTTTCCATCCTGGTCTTTCCATGCCAGGATGGAAAGGCCAGCTGTCACGTCTCCGATAAACTGCTGAAAATACATGTCTTCAGAAGGGGATTTACGGCAAGTACTAATCGATGGTGGCAAGGGCTCCGAGACAATGTCTTGGAGATCATGGGAATCAAGGAATCAATTATCAGAATCTGAAGTGTCTGGATCTGTTGCCGGAGAGTATCGCCACTGCAGACTACTACATGAGCAGCGGTGATGCTCCTCAATTTCCTTGGACTAATTGCTGTTCAGACCAGGTGTGTTTCGTGGTTGATGCCGACACCGGGTCTGGTAAAGATACCTCAGTGCTTTGATGCCAAAGGCAAGATCGATATTGCCTGTTGCACCAGAGTGGATGCAGTCATCGAGGCTGATGCTTCTGGCTGCATTCCTGGAGCTGTCGGTGTTAATGGTACCGAAGCTGCCAGAAGAGCCGCTATGGTCCTTTCCAAGGACAGCATATGCTGATCCAGGAAGGTAGCCTATCTCTGGTCCAATGAAAGAACAGGGCTGGGTGCCACTGTACCAGAGCAACACATCAGGGGCTCTCCGGAGGCCAAGGCCTTAGGTGCTTCCCGAATCCCCATTGAGGCTTTGGAGGACAAGTCTTCCCATCAGGGATGCCTGATCCGATGACCAGCTTCAGAGGAAGTCCTGAACGATTCCCGGTGAGTCGAATGGGACCCGTCTCTGGATTTCTGAGACTTTCCCAATGAGTCCTTGGACATCTCTCGGTTCCTTCAGTTTCTCAGAGGAGTCTCGGGTTTTTGACTTATCTTTTGGAGGCTTAGAAGGAAACGTGATTTTCTTGGTCGTCTTCTCTGAGTGCCTCAACTCCTTGGAGTGCTTCAAACCGTGGGAGCAGGACGATGCTCTGGATGAAGTAGAGGCCAATGACAACGAGTCCAGTGGCTGTAGGGCATGCAATAACAGTGCTTATATAGTAACGTACGAAATGAGCACTTGGTAATAACGCCCGTTGGAGCCGTTCGGGCAGAATGTGCACTAGGACTGTGCAGCCTCCAGGCACGCAATAGTAAAAAGCACTAATGCGTGCAGAAAATGGTAAGAAACCCCCCACATCCTGCCAATGGTCACCAGTGGTCCACCCTGAATTGCATCACAGATAGATGGAATCAGGAGCCCCCAACAAGGACAATGACGAGGTCAAGCCTCGGTACAAATCCCAGGCAAAAATCCATGCTAGGCTCAGCTCCAATCCCTGAAATTTTTTTTTTTTTTTGCTTTGCGTTTAAAGTGGCTGGCAGGCAGATTCTTCTACTGCAGTCTTCAGGAGAGAGCGGGGGGGGGCGGGGGGGGGGGGAGGGGGCAGAAAAGGAAGAGAGGGTGCGTTGAGGTTGTGTGAGGCTGCTGAACTCTTCCAAATCCTTCCAATTTTCTGTTTGCTTAACAGGCCCTTAAACAGGATAAGAGTGTGGAGCTGAACTAATTCTCCTTCCTCCTATGGCTACCAAAAAGACCACAGTCTAGTGGAGCCTCTCACATCACACTCAAGTAAGAGTCACCCTCAAGGTGGTCATTCACAAGCACTTAAATCTTTTCCTCTCAATTATTCAGATTTTCTTCAGAGTGTAGAAAATCCATCCACCATCTGCTGGAGACAAGGATACTGAAGAGACCTCTGGTGGCTGAGGCGGATAGAAGCATGGGAGTGATGTCATTGAAACCTGGGCTTTTCATTGGTTCTTTGTCACCATCAATCTGCTGGTAGGGGAACACAACTCATTTGTTTGGACTGGTCTAGCAGGACGATATGGAATATTTTTGACTGGGCGACTAGAGAGTTGGACTGAGGCAGAGCCCTAGATGTGTACTTAGATTTCAGTTAAGTCTTTGATACTGTTCCAACAAGCAACTTATAAAGCACCCTAGGAATGGATCCTAAAGTGACTGACTGGGAGGTAACAAAGGGTACAGGTAAATGGAGCACACTCTGAGGAAGAGGATGTTACCAGTGGTGTGTCGCAAAGATCTGTCCCTGGCACAATTCTTTTTAACATTTTTGTAAGTGATATTTGGGAAGGGCTATCAGGTAAGGTTTGCCTCTTTGCAGAGGATATCAAAATCTGCAATAGAGGAGACACCCAGGATGGTGTAGATAACAAGAGAAGGGATCTGGTGAAGCTTGAAGAATGGTTGAGAATTTGGCAGCTGAGATCTAATGCTAAAAAAAAATGCAAGGTCATGCATTTGGGCTGCAAAAATCCAAGGGAGCAGTACAGTATAGGGGGTGATGTACTTCTGTCCATGAAAAAAAAGTGGGACCTAGGGGTGATTGTTTCTGATGATCTTAAGTTGGCTAAAACAGGTAGAAAAGGTAATGGCAAAAACTAAAAGAATGCTTGGGTGCATAAGGAGAGGAATGGCCAGCAGGGAGGAGGAGGTGATAGTGTCTCTGTACAAGTCTTTGGCAAGACCTCATCTGGAATACTGTTTGCAATTCTGGAGATCACACCTTCAAAAGGATATAAATGGGATGGAGTACATGCAGAGGATGGCTTCCAAAATGGTAAGTGGACTTTGTCATTAAGCATATGGGGACAGACTTAAAGATCTCAATATGTATACTTTGGAAGAAAGACGGGAGGGGGGGTATGATAGAGACGTATAGCTCTGCAATGAGGGGGCATAGGATGAAGGTGAAAGGAGATAGGAGTTATTCATGAAAATATTTCTTTATGGAAAGAGTGGTAGATGCATGGAATAGTCTCCCAGTGGGAGCAGTAGAGACAGACTGCGTCTGAATTCAAGAAAGCAGGAGACAAACACGGAAAAACTCTAAAGGAAAAAAAGGTCAGTAGAGTTTAGTAGTTGGTATGGAAGAGCAAACCAGATAGGCTGTATGGTCTTTGTCTGCCATCATGTTTCTGTGTTTCAAAAGGACTCCCATAAAATTACTCCATTATAGATGTCTGTGTCCCTTTATAAAATAAATTTAAAATAGCTGCCTACTTGAACTTCCATCCTATGTGATTTGTTATAAAATTATGCTCTGATAGGGTAATAACACGTTTTTGCATATGTAAATTCATTTTTTTTATCATTGCAAAAATCAAGCCTTTGATTATTGTCCCTCTGCCCTGTGAACACAGCTAATGAGAGCAAGATGATGGCATTGAAAGTGGATGGTGCTTTGGGTGGGACGACAGCACAGACAGACGGAACAGTACATGCAGGCATTTCATGTTGATTTCACAGTATATATTTTTGGATATTTATTTTGTAACTATGTTATCAGTGCCCGACTCAAATTTTCCAAGGGGAACTTCTAGGGAGATTTTCTTTGAAAATAAGCTCGCAAGCCATGCCAACACAATATATCCTGAGGCCTGCAAGCTCTCAATAAGGTTTAATTGTTACCCTCCAAATGAGGTGTTGTGTACAACATGCACCCTTGTCTACAAATGAATAAGAATGAAGGATAATATATCCTAATTATAGTTTGTCATATGGATGTGTCTGTGATGCGCTATTTCACGACTGTCTGTAATTGTTGACTGACCATCAGACAGAACTGTTTGTGCATCCGGGTGATGTAATAACATGACATGAAGGAATTCATCAATTTTGCACTACTTTAGAGTTCTTGGTCACCCCTTAATTAACTGTTATACTAGCTTTTCACTCAAAATGTTCATGTAGAGGATCATTTTTATAAACAGGTCACCTAGGTTGAAAGTCGAGGTAGGCCCCTATTTTGAAGGAGCAATGCATCTTTATACAAAAACAGCACAAATCTGGCATGATCACAGCAGGAATGCTGCAACATGCATTTACCCATGCTCAGTATAAACGTTTGTGGGTGAAGTATATGTATAGATGTGTGGTCTATAAAGTGTAGTTACTCACCTGTAACAGGTGTTCTCCAGGACCAAGCAGGAAGTCAGTCCTCACATATGGGTGACGTCGGCGCCGACGGAGCCCTCGCGGAGCAATTTTCCCCAGCTTTCAAAGAAAGCCTTTGGGAATTGCAGCGCGCATGCGCGGTCGCCTTCCCGCCCAAGGGTGCCATCTTAGCCAGTCTTCTTTTTTCCGCGGAGCCCTACAGACGTACCCGTCGTGTCCCCGCGAAAAAGTTGATTTTACTCATAAATTTCTCTTTTTTCCTTCGGTTCGACGCCGGTCTTTTTCCCGCCCGGACTCGCGACGCCGGTCATGAGTCCTCTTCTTCTTTTTCGTTTTTTTCTGACTTAGTCAGTTTCGTTTTCGATTTTTCCCTGGCAGCCCGGTCCTTTGACCTCGCAGGGGCCCTTTTTCCCCCGATGGCTGCCAGTGGTTTCAAGCGGTGTGGTCAGTGTGACCGAAATATGTCACTAACTGACACACACGACAATTGCCTCCGCTGCCTGGGCCCGGATCATGAAGAAATGATCTGTGGGGCCTGCGGCAAAATGTCCTCCAAAGCGTTGAGAAGTCGGCGGCATCAGCGGGATAGGATCTTCGCTGACCCCAGCCGTACCCGGACCTCGTCGGAGGCCTCCGCGTCCAGAGGTTCCAGCTCGGACCGTCGCCGGAGTTCCTCCGACAGGGGTTCTCCCTCCGGGGACCATCGACGGAAGGTGAAACCTGCGAGGGCGGCGTCGGTGGACGCTCCTGGCTCCGCGAGGGCCAGGTCGCATAGCCCCGATAGCCATCCCGGGTCCTTGGAGAAGGAGCACCTCTCGAAGCGACCTCGCCTGGAGTCGGAGCTGCCTGCTCGGGTAAGTCCTGTGGTCCTCCTGGACTCGCCTCCGAGACCACCGACGTCGGGCCCGACGCCGTCGGGGCCCGAGTCGGGGGCTGCTGGGTCACCTGAGGTCGGACTCAGGTTGACGGCCTTGGAGAGCAGACTGTCTGCCTTCATGGACCAGCAGCGGGCACTGCTCGCTAGCCTCGCTGGCGCCGCTGCCCCGACCGCCGGGACGTCGACGTCTAAGTCGACCCCGGAGACCGAGCCGATCCTCGAGTCCATGCGAACTCGAGTCGATCCTCGGTCGAGGTCACCCTCGGCCTCCCGTTCGGGACCGAGGTCGCCGACGCCGACTCCCTCGGCGTCGGGGCGGCAGGCGCCGCGGCCTGCCCGGGCCGACCCCACCGATTCCTCGTCGGAGTCGGTCTGGGAGTCTGAAGAGGAAGAGTCACCTGATTCTTTTCGGACTCGGTGTGTCCCCTCGGACTCACCTAAGTCCGAACCTCGGAAGCAGTCCCCCCCTGGAGGATGCCCGGTTCTCGGACTTCGTCAGGGATATGGCCAAGGCTTTGGCCTTCCCTGCGGATCCCGAGGAGGAGCCTCGAGCCGAAGAGCTCGACGCCCTCCAGTATGACTCTCCCGCCAGGGAACACTTTACTGTACCGGTTCCTCCCATGCTGGAACGACTACTCTTCCGCATGTGGGAGAGTCCGGCCTCCTCGCCGGTCCTGAGCAAGCGGGTCGATTCTATCTATCGAGTCCGCAAGAGCCCTGGCTTCCAAAAAGCACAGCTACCACACCATTCCATGGTAGTGGAATCGGCCATGCATCGTCTTAAGAGCCAGAAGATGCACTCCTCAGTGCCTCCTGGCAGGGAGGCCCGTAACCTGGATGGCCTTGGTAAGAAGTGTTTACAGGGCTCTATGCTTGCGTGTCGTGTCCAGACCTACCAGCTATACATGGGCATGTATCTCCGAGACCTGGCTAAAGAGCTAGCCGGATTCTCCGCTGGTTTGTCCGAGGAACCTTTGCGGAGGTTCCTGGCCTTGTCCACTGGCATTCGGGAATGCTCAAAATTCATATCCCGAGCAGCCTATGATGGCTTTGAAGCATCGGCTCGAGTGGCCGCAGCCGGCATCGGTGCCCGCCGACAGGCTTGGCTTCAGTCGTCTGACCTTGAGCCCTGGGTGCAGGACAAGTTGGTCGATGTCCCCTGCCGAGGTGAAAACCTCTTTGGCAAGCCCATGGCTGAAAAGGCTGCACAAATCGAGACGGAGACTCTCACCAGGACTAGGCTTTCTAGGAAGACCTCCGCCCCTTCCCAGAAAAAGAAGGGCTCAGGAAAGAAGTCCTTTTACCCGAGAAATGCGGCTGCCTACAAACACTACCCCCAATATCAGGCCCCTGCAGCTCCCCAACAGGGCCAGCAGGTAAGGGACGGGGTAACGGGTCCCGTAGGCAGCAAGCCCCCAAGCCTGCATCACCAGCCCCTGCTCAGCAGGGTGGGGGCTTTTGACTCCTTAAGCATAGCCTCTCCCCCTCCGCTGGCTCCTCCCAGCACCGGAGGCCGGCTGGTTCACTTCGCCCACAGGTGGTCCAGCATCACTTCAGATGCCTGGGTGCTTCAAGTCGTAAGAGAAGGATATCTTCTCCACTTCCACCAGGTCCCTCCCTCCTATTTCCCGGGAGAACCTCCACGACTCCCTCTGCACAGGGACTTGCTCCTTCCGGAGTTAGCAGGTCTTCTACAGGAACAGGCGGTGGAACCGGTGCCTCACCACCTGAGAGGTCAAGGCTTTTATTCCAGGTACTTTCTGATACCAAAAAGGACAGGAGGCCTCAGACCCATCCTGGACTTGCTCAACCTCAACAGGTTCCTCGTGCGGGAAAAGTTCAAAATGCTTACCCTTGGAATCCTTCTGCCCTACCTCCAGCAGGGAGATTGGCTATGCTCCTTGGATCTAAAGGATGCCTACACGCACATCCTCATCCACCCAGCCACCGCCAATACCTAAGGTTTGTGGTGGCAGGAAATCATTACCAGTACAGAGTACTGCCCTTTGGCCTGTCCTCCGCACCGCGAGTCTTCACAAAATGTCTCGCGGTGGTGGCGGCCCATCTCCGGCTTCACGGCCTTTACGTCTTTCCGTACCTCGACGACTGGCTCATCAGAGCAGCGTCCGCTCCGGAGGTCACCAACGCCACACGCCGCACGGTGACTCTTCTGCAGTACTTGGGCTTTGTTATAAACTTCGCAAAGTCCACTTTGCTCCCCTCACAGGATCTCGAGTTCATCGGCGCAAGGCTGCACACTCCTCAGGCACGAGCGTTCCTACCGCTCGACAGGGCTCAACGGCTCATGGACCTAGCCGACCGTTTTCGCAGCCAGCCCCTGGTCTCCGCCAGGCGCTTCCTGAGACTACTCGGCCATATGGCTTCCACTGTCCATGTGACCCCCAATGCCCGCCTGAATATGCGGCCTGCTCAATGGTGTCTTCGCAAGCAGTGGCAACAAGCCACAGGCGGCCTAGCAGACCTAGTGCGCGTCTCCGAGCCGCTGGCCTCGTCTCTCCAGTGGTGGCTTCATCGGCCGAACCTGGTATTCGGCATGCCTTTTCAGTCACCTCATCCGGCCCAGGTGCTGACGACAGATGCATCCCTCCTGGGCTGTGGAGCACATTGCCAAGGGGCACGTACTCAGGGCCTCTGGACCACGTGGGAGTCTGCTCAGCAGATCAACTTCCTGGAGCTCAGAGCGATCCGCCTGGCTCTCAAGGCCTTCTCCCACCTGACCTCTCACCAGTCCGTCCTTGTCCAGACGGACAATCAAGTTGCCATGTTCTACGTGAACAAGCAGGGGGGCACGGGCTCCTTCCTTCTCTGTCGGGAAGCACAGAAGCTCTGCTCTTGGGCCGTCAGTCACGGCGTTCTTCTCAAGGCAGTTTATCTCCCAGGCCAAGAAAATTGCCTGGCGGACAAACTCAGCAGGATCCTCCAGCCGCACGAGTGGCGCCTGGATCCCTTGGTAGTTCAGAAGCTCTTTCTAAAGTGGGGCCTCCCCACGATGGATCTCTTTGCGAGCCCCCTCAACCGGCAACTTCCTCGCTTCTGCTCTCGTCAGCCACATCCCCTTCGAGTTGCGGCAGACGCTTTTCTACTCTCATGGTCGGAGAGCCTTCTGTATGCTTTTCCTCCCATCCCGCTAGTCTCTCGAACTCTTTTCAAGGTTCTCCGAGACAAAGCTTTCATGATCCTGGTGGCCCCTCGCTGGCCCAGACAGCCGTGGTTTCCACTCCTGCTGCAATTAGCGGTAGAGGATCCATTCCCTCTGGGGTTACAACCGGATCTCCTCACTCAGGATCAGGGGTCTCTGCTACACCCCAACCTCAGATCTCTCAATCTAATGGCCTGGCTGCTGAGAGGGTAGTCCTTGCTCCCCTTCTCCTGCCGGCAGAGGTGGAAGAGGTCGTCCTAGCTTCTCGGCGACCTTCTACCCGCAAATGCTACGCCCTTAAATGGCGTCGCTTTTCCGTTTGGTGTACCCAACAGTCTCAGGATCCCTTCTCCTGCCCGGTGTCGGTGATCCTGCAGTACTTGCTATACCTCTCTAATCTGGGACTTAAGTCCAACTCCGTCAAAGTTCACCTCAGTGCTCTTTCAGCACATCATGTGCCGGTGGACGGCAGACCTCTTTCCAGCGACCCTCTTGTAGCGAGGTTTCTCCGAGGTCTCCTTCTGCTTAAACCACCTCTGCGCCCGCCAGCGCCTGACTGGGATCTGAATGTGGTTTTACAGCGGATCACCTGTCCGCCTTTTGAACCTATGGCTACCTGTTCTCTCCGTTTTCTTTCTTGGAAAACATTGTTCTTGATAGCCCTCACTTCCGCTAGACGCGTAAGTGAATTGCAGGCCCTCGTGTCTGATCCCCCTTACACTCGGTTCTACAAAAATAGGGTAGTCCTACGGACTCACCCAAAATTTCTTCCAAAAGTGGTCTCCCCTTTTCACATCAATCAGGAGGTGGTACTTCCGACCTTCTTTCCCAGACCACACTCCAACCGAGCTGAAACGGTCCTCCATACCCTGGACTGTAGAAGGGCATTGAACTTCTACCTTGACCGTACGCGGGAGCACCGTAAAGCTGCTCAGCTTTTTGTGTCTTTTGACCCCAATAGATTGGGGCTCCCGGTCTCCAAGCGTACTCTGTCCATCTGGGTTGCGGACTGTATCACTTGGGCTTATGGGGCAGCCGGACTCTCCTTGGAAGGTCGAGTCACGGCTCATTGCGTTCGGGCAAAGGCTACGTCAGTGGCTTACCTCCGCTCTGTTCTGCTGGCAGACATCTGCCGGGCCGCTACTTGGTCTTCGAGCCAGACTTTTGCGGTCCATTACTGTCTCGAGAGGGAGTCCCGCAGGGACAGTGCTTTCGGACAGGCAGTCCTCCGTAATCTCTTTGAGGTTTGAGCAACTCCTACCCTCCATCCCGGATGTGGGCTACCGGTGGGTAATAATTCAGCGAAGATTCCTTCCTTCTGTGCTGCTGAGCTAGAGGGAGCTCATTTTTGTGCTTAGGGTCTCCGGTAGCCTTAAGCTTGGGAGTCCCATATGTGAGGACTGACTTCCTGCTTGGTCCTGGAGAAAGCGTAGTTACTCACCTGTAACAGGTGTTCTCCAGGAGCAGCAGGAATCAGTCCTCACAACCCTCCCTCCTCCCCGTGGAGTTGCAATCATCTGCTTAAGTTTTTTTGCAAATTTTTATGCTGTCTTTTTTAGCTATGTCATCTGACTGGCTAAGATGGCACCCTTGGGCGGGAAGGCGACCGCGCATGCGCGCTGCAATTCCCAAAGGCTTTCTTTGAAAGCTGGGGAAAATTGCTCCGCGAGGGCTCCGTCGGCGCCGACGTCACCCATATGTGAGGACTGATTCCTGCTGCTCCTGGAGAACACCTGTTACAGGTGAGTAACTACGCTTTCTCCAGGGACATCAGGAATCAGTCCTCACATATGGGTGATGTCAGTGCTGAGGGACCCCTCGCAGAAGCATCTCCTCAGCTTTCAAAGAAAGCCTTTGGGAGATGCCACCACACATGCATGGTCCCCTTCCCGCCCAAGGGTGCCATCTTTCTCAGTCAGATGACATAGCTAGAGCTAACAAAAGATGATGGCAAACAGCAACTTCACGGGAAGGAGGGAGGGTTGTGAGAACTGATGTTTGCTGTCTCTGAAGAACATCTGTTACAGGTGAGTAACTACGCTTTCTCCAGGAAAAAGCAGGAAGTCAGTCCTCCCTTATGGAAATCCCAAGCAAAAGGTTACCGGTAACATGTACGGTAGAAGTTGCCTAGATCCCAAAGGGATTATAAAGTACGGCCTGGCTGAAGGCGCTGTCCCATCGGGACTCCCCCTCCAGGCAGTAGGGAGCTGCAAAGGTGTGGTATAAGGACCAGGTGGCGGCCCAGCAAATGTCTGCCATAGGGACAGAGTGCAAACTTGTAACCAAGGTCGCCATAGCCCTGACGACATGCCATGACCTGGCGCTCCAATGAAAATCTAGTCTTATCGTGGGCGAAGGCTATGCAGTCCACCACCCAGATGGACAGGGTCTGCTTGCTAACAGTTTTCCCCCAAGCGACTGGGGTTGTAGGAAATGAAAAGCTGTCAGGCCTTGTGGTGGCCCTGGGTAAGTTGCGGGTAGAAGGACAAGGCCTCTTACAATCCAGAGTATGGAGAACAACCGCCGCCTTATCGGCGTGGAGCTCTGGGAAGAAGATGGGGAGCACCATCTCCTGATTGAGGTGGAACGCGGACACCACGTAAGAACATAAGATATGCCATACTGGGTCAGTCCAAGGTCCATCAAGCCCAGTATCCTGTTTCAAACAGTGGCCAATCTAGGTCATAAGTACCTAGCAGTTTCCCCAAAAGACACAGGTTCCACAATACTTGTATTGGGTCAAGCAGTGATATCCTGGGTTCCTTTTAATAATGGTTTATGGACTTTTCCTCCTGGAACTTGTCCAAACCGCTTTTAAACCCAGCTACACTAACAGCTTTTACACTTTGATTGAAAAACTATTTTCTCGTATCAGTCTTAAATAGGTTACCCTTCAGCTTCATTGTTTACGTCATTAGAATATAGAAAGACTAGGGGACATGTAATCAATCTACATTTACCTGTTCCACTCCATTCATTAATTTATAGACCTCTATCATATCTCCCCTCAGCTGTCTCTTTTCCAGGTTGAAGAGCCCTAACCTTTTTTAGCCTCTCTTCATAAGGATATCCTTCCATCCCCTTTACCATTTTCGTGGCTCTTCTCTGTACTTTTCTAATAACACTATATCCTTTTTAAGATAAGGCGACCAGAATTGCACACAATGTTCAAGGTGCGGTCGCACCATGGAATGATACAGAGGCATTATAATATTCTATGTTTTATTTTCCATTCCTTTCCCTATGATATCTAGCATTTTATTTGCTCTCTTGGCGACCGCTGTACACTGGGCGGAGGGTTTTAACATGTTATCTACGATGACGCCTAAATCTTTTTCCTGGGTGGTGGTTCCCAATGTGGAACCTTGAATCATGTAACCATAGCTTGGGTTGTTCTTTCCTAGGTGCATAACTTTGCCCTTGTCCATATTAAATTTCATCTGCCATTTGGATGCCCGGTTTTCCAATTTATCAAGATCCTCTTGCAATTTTCCACAATCCTCATGGGTTTTAACAACTTTAAATAGTTTTGTGTCATCTGCAAATTTGATTACCTCACTCGTTATTCCCATTTCCAGGTCATTTATGAATATGTTAAAAAGCAGCGGACCCCAGGGATACTCCACTATTCACCTTTCTCCAATGGAAAAATTGGCCATTTAGCCCCTAACCTTTACTTTCTTTCTTTTAACCAGTTCCTGATCCACAATAGTACACTGACTCCTATCTCATGACTTTTTAGTTTTGCCAAAAGTCTCTGAGGGACCTTGTCAAAGGCTTTCTGAAGGTCCAGATACACTATATTAATTGACTCACCTTTGTCTAGCTGTTTATTCATACCTTCAAAAAACATAATAGATTAGTAAGACAAGATCTTCCTGGTCTGAAGCCATGCTGGCTGTCTTCCATTAAGTCAGGACTATCTACATGTTCAGTAATTTTGTTCTTTATGATGGTTTCTACTATTTTTCCTGGTACTGACGTCAGGCTCACCGGTCTGTAGTTTCCTGGATCACCTCTGTAACCCTTTTTAAAAGTTGGCGTTACATTGGCCATCCTCCAATCTTCATGTATTACAGATGATTTTAATGATAGTTCACAGATTACTACTAGCAGGTCTGCAATCTCATATTTCAGTTCTTTCAACACCCTTGGATGTATACCATCCGGTCCAGGTGAATTGCTACTCTTCAGTTTATCAAATAGTTGTAATACATCTTCCCAGTGTATCAATATTTCTTTCAATTCTTCTGCGGCATCAGCTTTAAATACCATTTCAGTCATGGGTAACATCCCAACATCTTCATCAGTAAAGACTGAAGCAAAGAATTCATTCAGTCTCTCCGCTATGGCCTTGTCCCCTCTTAGTGCCCCTTCCACCCCTCTATCATTTAATGGTCCAACTGACTCTCTCACGGTTTTTTTTTTGCTGCAAATGTACTTGAAAAAGTCTGTATTACGCGTTTTTGCTGTCACAGCAAGTTTCTTCTCAAATTCTCTCTTTGCCTGCCTTATCAATGCCTTGTATTTAACTTGCCAGTGCTTGTGCTGTTTCCAGTTTTCGTCATTTGACTCTTTCTTTTTTTTCCATTTCCTGAAAGATGCTTTTTTTGGCGACAGCCGCCTCTCTGACCTCACCTTTAAACCATGCTGGCAGTTTTTTGGACTTTTTTCCGTTTTTCTTAAAGCGTGGTCTGGGCTTCCAAGATAGTATTTTTAAACAACACCCAAGCTTGATGTAAGTCTTTAACCTTTGCAATTGCTCCTTTGAGTTTTTTCTTTACTATTTTCCTCATTTTATCATAGTCTCCCTTTTGAAAGTTAAAAGGTAGTACTGTGGATTTCCTTACCATTCCTCCTCCATTAATGAAATCAAACAAGATCATGCTATGATCATTATTGCCAAGTGGCCCCAACACCCTTATCTCTTGCATCAGAAATGGTGTTCCACTAAGAACTAGTTCCAAAATGGCTTCCCCTCTGGTTGGTTCATAAACCAGCTGCTCCAAACAGCAGTCATTTATTTCATTTAGAAACTTTATCTCCCTGGCAGGTCCTGCCATGACAATGAGCCAGTCAATGCCACGGTAATTCAAATCACCCATTATTATTACTGTGCTGTAACTTATGTTAGCATCCCTGATTTCTTTGAGCATTTCATCATCCATTCATTCATTCTGGCCAGGCGGTCGATAGTACACCCTCACTGCCATCGCCCTCCCTTTTTACATGGAATTTCAATCCATAGAGATTCTACAGCAAATTTTGTTTCCTGCTAAACTTTAATCCTTTGGACTCAATGCCCTCTCTAACATGGAGTGCAACCCCGCTACCAATTTGATCAGTTCTATCATTACGATATAGTTTGTACCCAGGTATCACAGTGTCCCACTGGTTGTCCTCCTTCCACCATGTCTTTGAGATACTAATCATATCTAACCTCTCATTTAGTGCTATATATTCTAACTCTCCCATTTTATTTTTTATACTTCTAGCATTTGCATACGAGCATTTTAGAGACTGTATGTTATTCATATTAGTCTGGCTATCGGTAGGCAGGGGTATTTTGGAATCTTTAAGCTCTGTCTGCTCCGTACTCGTCCATTTGGGCTACTTTTGTTTTTATTGGAATCTCTCTGCTGATATGCCCTAACTTCTTTCTTGTGGTAGCTTCCTTCAAGGATACATTGTTCCGAACCATGCGCTCTTGGGCGACTGTCGGCTTTCCCCTATTATGTAGTTTAAAAGCTGCTCTCTCTCCTTTTTAAAGGTTAATGCTAGCAGCCTGGTTCCATCCCTGTTAAGATGGAGTCCATCCCTTTGGAAGAGCCCCTTCCTTTCCCCAGAATGTTCCCCAGTTCCTAACAAATCCAAACCCCTAATCCTTGCACCACTGTCTCATCCACGCATTGAGACTCCGGAGCTCTGCCTGCCTTTTGGGTCCTGCGTGTGGAACAGGAAGCATTTCGGAGAATGCTACCCTGGAAGTTCTGGATTTCAACTTCCTACCTAAAACCCTCAATTTAGCCTCCAAAACCTCCCTACCACATTTTCTTCCATCATTGGTACAGACCTCTACCACGACAGCAGACTCCCCCCCCCCCCCCCCAGCACTATCTAAGACCTTGTCTAGGTGGCACATGAGGTCCGCTACCTTTGCACCAGGCAATCCTCATGTCCACCAGCCACCCAGCTATCTACATGCCTAATGATCGAATCACCAACTATAACGGCTGTCCTAACCCTTCCCTCATGGGCAAATGGCCCTGGAGAAACTTCCTCAGTGCGAGAGGGTTTTACATCACAGGTCCTAGCTACAGGATCGCTTCCTGCCACACTAGGGTGATGCTCTCTTGTCACGTGACTTCTCTCCTCCATGGCAATAGGGATGCTGCCAGACTGGAGGTGGGACTTCAGGACTGTATCCCTGTAGGTCTCGTCTATATACCTCTCTGTCTTCCTTATGTCCTCCAAGTCTGCTACTCTAGCCTTCAGAGATCGGACTCGTTCCCTGACAGCAAAGAGCTCCTTGCACCTAGTGCACACATAAGACCCCTCACCAACTGGGAGAAAATCATACATTTGACACTCCATTAAAAAGACTGGAAAGTGAATATGGCACCTCCTTTCCTTTAAGAGGTTTAAGCACCTATAAAGCTACGATTATCCCAGGGGTGGGTGGGTGTTTGGGGAGGGAGGGAAAGAAGACTTATGAAAAGCTGGTTGCTACACAGTACCCTGTCCTGTGCTTCTAAGATAATCTGTAACCAATCTCCAGGGGGAGTCCCACAGCCCTTGCTTGGATAGAGGGAGTCTTGGGTTCTAAATTTAACCAGAAAGCTCTCTTCTGTGTTTTAAATTTAAACTGAAAGTTCTTTGCTGCTACTAGGCCCTGACTGATTTAACAAATACACTGGGTTCACAGATTAATCAGCTTTAATCTAAAGAATTCCTTTTTCCCCAAGATTTAGAAAACTTCCCAGAAGTTAATACTTACAATTGCAGATCTCTTTCTAGAAGTAACAGTCCCCCTTTTATAGTCCTTCGGAAGGAATTTAGGAGGGGTGCAGAGCACGACCCTGTTCTTGTAGAACCTGGTGTAAGGTGGTTCAGCCACCAAGGCCTGAAGCTCACTGACTCTGTGCACAGAAATGAGCACTACCAGAAGATGACCTTCCACGAGAGGTATCGCATATGGCAGGTAGCCAGAGGCTCAAATGGTTGATTGGTGAGCCGCGTCAAAACCACATTGAGGTCCTATTCTGCCAAAGCGGGTGAATGGGAGGCTTAGTGGAGGTCCCGCATGAACCGAGTAATGAGGGGCTGAGCATAGAGGGGTCTACCCTCAATAGAATGGTGATGTGCTGAAAGTGCACTCAGGTGCATCCTGATGGAGTTAGACTTGAGTCCAACTTGCGAGAGATGAAGCAAGTTCTGCAGCACCATGTGCACACAGCAAGAGAACAAGTCAACCCACTGCTCTGCGCACCACACCTTGAATCTGAGCCATTTGAAAGCATAGGCCCATCTCATGAAGGTCTTACGAAAGGCCAGGAAGACCTCCTCCATCTCCCTTGGGAGGTAGAAGGGGGCCCAAGGCTACCTGTTTAGCAGCCATGCTGTTAATGTCAGAGACCCCAGGTTGGGGTGGAGAAGAGAGTAAGTAACCCCAGGGCATTCCCCAGAAGGACCGGGGGCTCTGTCGAGACAGAGCAGCAAGGGGAACCAAGGCTGCTGGCGTCACTGCGAGACCACCAGGATCAGAGAAGCCTTGTCCAGTAGGACCTTGAAGAGGGTCTGGGTGATTAGTGGCAAGAGAGGGAAGGCGTACAGAAGGCCCTCCGACCATGAGATGAGGAAGGCATCCGCTGCTACTCGGAATGGGTGCAGCTAGCGGAAGTAGGAGAGGGGCAGCTGAGCACTGGTTGGGCTGGCAAAGAGGTCCAGCTTTGGGGTGCCTCAGAGCCAGAAGAGCCGCTGTGTCACTCTGAGGTCTAGTTGCCATTCGTGCAGCTGAAGGAGCCTACTCAGTCTGTCCACTAGGACACTGTCCTGGCCTGGAAGGTACACCGCTCTGAGAAGCATTCATTGACTGATCTCGTACGAGCAGGGGCGTCCAAGAGGGCTCTCCTGGGAAGAAAGGGGGGGGGGGGGCGGCGTCTGGTACAAGTGAAGGAGATAGCCTTTTGTGACTACCTGAAGCGCCCAGGAGTTGGTGGTGATAGTAGGCCACCAATAAGCAAAATGTACCAGACGCCCCACTGTTAGTAGCTGCTCCCCCAGAAGTGGAGAGGCTATGCTCAGGGAGCCCGGCTGGGCAGAGGCTTGGAGCCCTTAGGTTTGCAAGGGCCTTTGCCCGCTCCCTTGCTCTGGTGATCCTGCTATGGGGTCTGGGGAGATTGGTATTAGGGGTAGCCCCAGTAAGGTTGGTGCTTTCTGTGGAATGGTGGAATCTTGCCCAGTGGTTTCTTCTTAGGGAGGGTGGAGGACTTCCTGGAGAGCAGTGTCCTTGTGAGGTACTCTGTCTCTATCTCTGCTGCCTTTCTCTTCCATCGGCTTGCCAAATAAGTTTTCACCAAGGCAGGGGACGTCAAGGAGCTTCTCCTGAACCCACTGCTCGAGGTCAGATGCCTGGAACCAGGCTTGGCATCCAGCACCAATACCCATGGCAGCTACCCTCGCCTTTGACTCGAAGCCATTATAGGCAGCCTGAGACACATACTTCGAGCACTCCCCAACATACTTTGTGAGGGTTTGGAACTGCTGGAGGTGATCCCCTCTGAGGCCTGCTGAGAAACCCAGGAGTTCTTTTACCAGGTCCCAAAGATACATGCCGATATAAAGCCAGTAGGCTTGGATTTGGCAGGACAACATCAAGCCCTGGTAGCATTTGCGGCCAAGGACATCGAGGGTGCAGGACTCCCTGCCTGGGGGCATGGAATTGTCTCTCTTCTGGCTCTTCTGCTGATGCATAGTTGACTCCACCACCATGGAGGTGTGTGGCAGTTGCAACTTTCGGAAGCTGGGGCCTCGCTGGACTCTGTACATGGTGTCCAAGCATCAGCTGACTATGGGTTCCGACACCAGTATCTCCCACATGTGAAGGAGGAGCTGCCCGAGAATGGCAGGGACAGAAACCATCAGAGCCTCCTGGGATGGGGCCTCTTATTGGAGGATTTCTAGTTCCTTCATGAGAGGGTCTTCCTTCTCACTGTTGAAGGACAAAGCCTTTGGCATATCCCAAACAAACTCGAGGGATGATGTATCCTTGAGCGGACAGAAGGGTCTGATGGGAGGTCACAGTGCTTCTGCGTCTTTGAGGATGCCTCGCCCTCAGACTCCCATTCAGAGCAGTCTGTGGAGGACTCTGCAACCAACCGAGCCTGAGGTGCAAGACCCAGGTTGGGGGCCTAGTGGCACACGGTGGCTACATGGTCAGAGCCATGAGCGCTCGCTGGGGAGGATGAGACCAAGATCCATGCCGAGGATAGACTCGAGGCTTCGGGCTTACAAGGATCAGCTCGGCGACTGGGGAAGTCCTTGATAACAAGGTCCCTGCAGATTCGGCAAATGCACCGGCAGGGCTGGGAATCAGTGCTTGTTGCGTGGTGAGGAAGGCAGTGAAACTGCACTCCAGCACCATCATCCTGATTTCCCACTCACAGATAACGGACACTAGGCTCACCGGGTCCAACGTCTGTGCGGAGAGGGAATCCTTGATGAGACAAGCCTCGGGAGTCCAGATCCTGTCTCCAGACGCCTCCGTGTTAGTTCAGGGAACCTTTGCTGACTGCTCCCGCTTCAACTCCTCGGGTTCTCCCCATGGGCTGCGAGATCTGGCATGGGAGTTCCTGGTGTGTCTGAGTTCCAGGGTGAGGTCCTCAAGGATTTTTCTTTGTGTTTCCACTCCAGGGAACCCTTGTCAGAGTGTCTGCGGTCCCAGTCAGGTGCCGTGAGGGCATTACGTGACTCTCAGGACCTGTGCAGGACCTTTGAGGCTACCAGGGATACTGTGGTAGAGGCTGACCTGTGGAAGATGATATCCTGCTTCTGTTGATGCTGCTGGATGGCCTTTGTGGACATCTTTTTACGGAGGATGCAGACCTCCAGGTCATGGTCAGCTCCTAGACACCTGAGGCAGCAAATGCGTGTGTCGGTGAGTGACATGTTTTTTGCGTAGTGATCTCACTTCTTGAACCCGCTAGCCTTTGGGGGGAAAAGTACCCCAGCGAGGTCAAAGACTCTCGAAGCAGCCAGCGGATAGAAAAAGGCACGAATTGCTCTGGGGGAAAAATCGTAGAAACGGTTCCGAGATGCAATGCTGGGGCAAGCAAGCTTGGAGGCTGGAAAGGGATTGGTCACAGTCGGAGAAAGAAAAGAGTTTTTAACATGAAAATAATCAACTTTTTCCAGGGAAGAAAACAGACATCTGGGCTCTGTGGACTGAGTAAGATGGCACCCTTGGGCGGGAAGGGGACCACACATGCATGGTGGCATCTCCCAAAGGCTTTCTTTGAAACTGGGGAGATGCTTCCACAAGGGCTCCGTCAGCGCCATCACCCATATGTGAGGACTGACTTTCTGCTTGTTCCTGGAGAATACACGCTCTAATCAAATGATATCCCTGAACATGTCTATGCACAGGCTGTGTAAAAGCATGGCGCCTTGTCACCACATCCACTTTTACGCATATAACCTGTGAGGCCATTCACAATGCAAAAAATCCTTTGTAAACTTATCTCCTTATAAAGTCTTTAAGCTAAGAAAAAGGAAAACCAATGAACCAACAGGAAAATGGTGCACTCATAAGATCTCTTTTAGGATTTCCATTTTCACAGCTGTGATAAGAATACAAAATTACACACGCCTCTTCCCCATCCAAATTCTTAAGTTAACTACCATTCTGGAAATCTTGCATTTCAGGTCTTGATTTACTCAAATATTAACAAAAAAAGCTAAAGATTTATAGATATTTTTGGCAGTTCTTATTCTCGATGGTGTTTTAAATTCTGTGCATTACTGAAGTATAATATGATGAAATATGCTAATAACTATGTAGTGTAAAACATCATGCAGCAGAAAAATTGTCTGATTTATAGGTGATGTTCTGTCAGATGTTGCGAGAGTGGCAAATTGTTATTTTCAGTTGGACAGATATTACTTTAAAGTTGCTTTGTTTTTAAGACTCGATTAACATGCTCTTAGCCATCTAGTTTCTTTTCTGTTAGTGTGAGGATACTCGCTGCCAGCCTTATTCACACTGGCTCCCCAAAGAAATATCAATGGCAAAGACCAGTGAAATGAGTAAAGGTTTCACTGATCCCTCATAAAATAGCGCTAGAGGCACAGAACAAGTTCAACAAGGAAAGTTTCTCTACAACATAAAAGTTTCAAATGTTTTATGGATTCCTGTCTCACCAGTTTTCACGGTAGCCCTCAAGGCTTCTGCAGAAATGCAGCATCAGCTCAAACAATTCAAGAGCAACTCAGAGACTTAGGAGCATGTTTAGTAAATGGCAGAGCATACCACTGTGGCCCATGTTATTCCTATGGGTGTGGCAACATTTAGCATGTGCTAACTGTTCATTAGCATACTAACCTTTAGTAAACACCCTTAATGTAGCATCAAATTGCATACACATGATTTTGTCATTGATATTACTAAATGGAATATAATTGTCACATTAGCAAAAGTCTCTGGTCCTCTGGCCATAACTATCTAGTTACTGCTGCACTCATGCCTCTACCTCTGATCCTAGCCCACTGCCGCCTCTCCTCGAGTTCTCCCATTCCCTACCTCATAATGTTGTTGCCACTCCAGTGGGTCCCTATCTACCTCCAGCTACTGCTGCCCTGCCCCCCTTTCTTGAGCCATCTCCTCACTTTTTGTCACAGCGTCATAAAACATATAGCACGCATAGGCTTCCTTGACTGCTATTTGTCCTCCATTCCTATAGGAAACTTCCTCATTAAACAGAGGGCATGAACACCCCATTGCACTTTAACTTCACCTCTTCTCAACAACCCTTGCAAGAGGAAACACAATGAAACTATGATGCTGAGTTACAGAGAAAACAAGACATGATGCCAACACTTTGTTGACCAGATACTAAAAAACAAAGAAAAAAATATGCAGATTTCAGGTAAGTATTTACATTTTGGAAAAAAAATGTGTTGTGATGGTGCCACCACTTTATATACTTGAGGCCAATTTTTAGTCTTCCCCCCACAAAGCTCTGACCTCAAAGACCGGCAAGTCGATTTTCAAAGAGAAACTCCCCCCGCCCCCTCCCCCCAAGTGGTTTCCCCTCATAGATTGTACCTCAGAAGATATAGAGGGTAAAAAAATCCCCATTGGAATCGGCCATTAAGGAACTGTAAAAGGGAACTGTAAAAGGAAACTGCACAGGGAATTTATCTTTGAAAATCTGGTAACAAGCCTGTTAGTAGGGACGAGAAGGCTGAAAATAACCCTCATCAAGTCTATTACCTGACCCATACTGCTGCTCATTGGAGCTATTAGCCTTCAGAGAAACAATTCAATTTAGATCCTAAGTACAGAAGCAATAAGACGACAGATAAACAGGCTATCTATGGAAGACAAAGTTGCTGTGAGGTGGTTTTTAAATGAACATCAAATACCAAAAACTGACAGCGGTGAGCCCTTCAGAATTCTGCTGAAATAGACAAATAGTATGATGAACATTGGCGAGCAGCTGATATACAGAAGATTTTAATTTTCAGCACCTTACACAAGCAAACTCAAATTTCTCTTAACACTTGAAGCATTTGCAAGTATAATTCTTTAAAAACAAAAGTTATATCTTACTTGGACCCAAGTCATCATCCAATTCTTCATCTTCTGTGTCCAGTTCTTCTCCATCATCTTCACTTTCAACATCTTCATCTTCGTCAAGCCAACGACCCGGAAGCAAACCAGCTGCATCATAGGAATTACACAGGGGACCCACTATGTGAGTAATAAAAGATTCCTGAAGTTTTGCCAGTTGAGGAGAAGAACGGTCCATGAAAGGGCTGATAGGTAAGCCAAGATTAGCTTCTTCATCTCCCTTAAAATATTTTACAGAAAATATAAAAAGTTAAATTATGTCAATTCATGGTAGAATCAATTTGTCTTCCATGAAACTACTGGCAGTATTTCCATGCTACTTTAATTCAGGACAATATAAGAATGTAAAACATTAATATCAAACACTTCAAAACTCACATAAGACGACTTAACAGACTTGGGTTCTTAAACACATTAGCAGTTCAAGATTGCCATAAAGGCATAAGAACCTTTTCAAGTACATATGAAACAAAAAGCCTGCGAAAGACTTGTTTGGACTTTTAAAGGTTTGTGGGATAAAAGGGGCATTCAAAGAGGACAAGGCAATAGCAGAATAACTAAATTAATTCTTTGCTTCAGTCTGTATAGAAGAGGATGTTAAGTAGATACTCATGCTGGACACATTCAAAATGCATTAAAGTATGAGTTTGTTTCACTCTATATTTTCATGACGCCTCAGAGAAATTGAAACAGATCACAATGAATTAGCAAGATGTAATGGAGCAAACAAATTACAGTAACATTGCCAGGGCTGGAAGGCAATACCCCACCAGTTCTGAAAAAAAATCAAAGATGAAACTACAGTACAGGCCTATAGCTGGTAGTTTATCATTAAAGTCAGCTATGGTACCTGAGGTTTAGAAGGTGGCCAATGTAATGCCAGTCTTTAAAAGGGCTCCAGAGATGATCTGGTGAGCCTGATGTCAGGTAAAATAGTAGAAGCTATTTTGAAAAACAAAATTATTAGTCATATGTATAGACATGGCTTAATGGGGCACAACCAAAACGGATTTAGCAAAAGGGAGCCTTGCTTTACCAAGCTTATATTTTTTTAAAAGGTATTAATAAACATAGGGTAAGGGTGAGCTGGCTGATACAATGTAGCTGGATGTTTAGAATGCATTTGACAAAATCCTTCATGAGGGGCTTCTCGGGACATTAAAAGGCCACCGTGTAATAAGTAATGCCGTATTGTTGACTAAAAGAAAGGAAACTGACAGCAGGCCTAAAATGGTCATTTTCCTTAGTGGAGAAAGGTAAGTGCAGATTCCTAGGGTATGCCGCTGTTGGGACCAGTGCTTTTAAACATTATCTCAAAAGGGGAAGAATGATTGAGATGATTAAACTTGTGGATGACATAACATTTTTTAAAGCTGATAAATCATGAGAAGCTTGAAATGAGTTCCAAGGGAGCCTGGGCGTCTATAAGGCACATGAAATTTAATGTAGACAAGCATCAAGCAATGCACATAGGAAAGATACATATATATTTCCCATTGTTCTGGGAACCACAGGCTGGATAAAGAAGAATTTCCAAGCACATCTTGACAAACTACCCATAGCTATTAGACCTTACGAACTCCAGAAGGAAACTTTTTGGTACGATGCAAGTACTACACCAAGCATTAGCAGTAAACTTGAGAGACTAAGATCACACTCCATATACCCTGTCTTGGAAATGAGTTTCACGACTTGTCATAGTATATGCAAAACTAACCCATTTGAAGAAACTGTCCCAAAAAAAAAAATCTGATTTTTCCTAGCAAAAAAGATGCCAGTACTCATATGCAGGGCTCTTTCATTAATACATGAGGACCATGGAGAAATTTCACTTACCGTTAATTTCCTTTCCTGGAATACTGCTAGACCAGTCCAGACAAACGGATTAAGATCTGCTGGCAGGGGTGCATAACCCGTTTGTCTGGACTGGTCTAGCAGTATGAACTGAAAGGAGAAATTTCACTTACCGTTAATTTCCTTTCCTGGAATACTGCTAGACCAGTCCAGACAAACGGGTTATGCACCCCTGCCAGCAGATCTTAACCCGTTTGTCTGGACTGGTCTAGCAGTATGAACTGGAAGGGTCAATTTTAGCAGTCACTGGAAAAGGTGGCTTGTAACTCAGTACCACCAGGTACCCCATTAATAAAAGCCCTGGGAAAAATGATCCCAACTAGAATGACATGATTCCGGGCTTCATATTAGGAACTACCATCTAGGACGTTGAAGTAACCTAGTGGTTAAAGCGATGGGCTGAGAACCAGCAAAGTCAGGGTTCAAAATCCTGCTTCTGCCACTGACCTTCCTTGTGTTTCCTGGGCAAGTCACTA
The DNA here is from genome assembly GCA_033557465.1 of Ichthyophis bannanicus. Taxonomy (NCBI): domain Eukaryota; kingdom Metazoa; phylum Chordata; class Amphibia; order Gymnophiona; family Ichthyophiidae; genus Ichthyophis; species Ichthyophis bannanicus. The sequence continues at coordinate 62,503,682 of CM066047.1, read as the reverse complement.
TCAACAACTGCCTCATGTGCCCACTTAGATTAGGGCTCCTTAGGGCTGCTGCTTTGCACCCATGCAAAAGGAAGTCTCCATGGACATTGGAGGGGGTGGAAACACAAATAGCCTCACACTGTTGGATGTTTAGGTAAAAGCTAGGGGCTGTTTGGCTGCAGGACCCAGAGAGGAGCAGCAGCAACAGGTGTAAGGGGGTGCAAGGGATGAGGTTTCATATCCTTGCACCGGCTCTGGGTTTCTCCCCCATACAGTATACTGTAGTTCTAAATCACAAATAGGCTCTTATTCAACAAGTTACTTGACTTCAGAATTTGGATCCCTAGGAGAAATTTCACTTACCGTTAATTTCCTTTCCTGGAATACTGCTAGACCAGTCCAGACAAACGGGTTATGCACCCCTGCCAGCAGATCTTGGAGACAGAGAATTCTACCAGAGCTCTGATAGGCTGGAGCCTGGTGATATAATCCTACCCCTAGGAGTCTCCCTCAGTTACGTCCACAAGCTAATGCAACATGAACTGTAACATCACCCCAGAGGGTCCCAAGTGAACTATATACAAGGGAGCCGAAGAACTCCCTAGAGCTGAAAACAGTATCCACCTACGAACCCATGGACTGCCCAGGGCGAGGCATACCGGCAAAGAGAAGAACCGCGGTCGGCGGCTACACCACACCAGCGGCACTCCAACCAACAGCAGGGCGGGTCCTGGACTGGTCTAGCAGTATTCCAGGAAAGGAAATTAACGGTAAGTGAAATTTCTCCTTCCAGGTCATACTGCTAGACCAGTCCAGACAAACGGGCAGTACCCAAGCTACCTGCTTTCAAGGGGGGGCAAGGCCGCCGACAGCTCAGCAACTCCAAAACGGACTTCCTGATGGGCATGAACGTCCAACCTATAATGACCGACAAAGGTGGACAGCGATGACCAAGTCGCCGCCCGGCGAATATTGAGAGGAACTACATGAGACCTCCCGGCCTACAAAGTTGCTTGCGCCCGAGAGGAGTGAGCACGGAGTTCCGGTGGAGCTTGTTCTTCCTGAAAAAAGTACGCCGCCTCAATGGCCTCCGTAACCCATCTAGAAATGGTAGATTCGGAGGCTGCGGATCCCCGACGAGAACCCGCGAACAAGACAAAAGAGGAACAGTCATATGGAAGGGTCTGGCGACCCCCAGATACCGAAAAAGAACCTTAAGGTCCACAGCCCGCAACGGAGACCGACCACTGTCACACTGCGTCTTTGGAAAAGACGGAAAGGAAAGAGGCTGGTCAACAGCGAACGGCGTCAGCACTTTGGGCAACAAAGGAAGGGACAGTTCTCAGAGAAACGCCTTCGGAGGAAAACGAGAGATAGGGATCTCGACACAGAGAGCCTGGAGCTCAGAAACACGGCGTGCCGAAGTTATGGCCACCAAGAAGACTGCCTTCAGAGTCCAATCTAGAAGAGAACAGGCCCTCATAGGCTCAAAGGGAGGAGCAACGAGGGCACAGAGGACAAGCAGGAGAGCCCACGCCAGTACAGGCGAACGCAGAGGAGGCCGGAAGGCCCAACTACGCGGAGAAACCGAGACACGTCCGAATACGAAGCTATCGATCGCCCCGGTATAGGACCCCGAAAACAAGTTAAAGCGACCATTTGTACTCGCAAGGAATTGAATGCTAATCCCTTATCCACTCCGGCCTGTAAAAAGGACAGGATGTCCAGAATACCGCAACGCCAGGGTGTGAGGTTATTTCACGAACACTAACCATCAAGAGACGACAAACCCGAGCGTAAGTCAGCGTCGTGGAAGACCGCCGTGCCGTGAGAAGCGCCACGACCATGCTAGGCGAAGAGCCGTAGCGAGCAAACCGGTGGCGGTTAATAGCCAGACCGAAAGCGAGTAAGGAGCCGGGTCTTCCATCTCCACCGGTCCTTGAATCAGAAGGCCGAGAAACGCCTCGAGGCGGAGCAGCCACGCCCCAGACAGACGGAAGAGATCCGCATACCATGGTCCGCGAGCCCAATTCGGAGCCAGCAGGAGTACAGGGCCGCGACGGTCTCAGAGCTGCCGGAGAACTATGCATATCACGGATCAGGGAGGGAAAACACACAGGAGAAGATGAGCCAGCCACAGTTGAGAGAGAGCATCTATGCCGTGTGCTCCCTCGTCCCTCCAATGGCCGAAGTACAGCGAAGCCTTGGCAGTCTGCGCCGTAGCCATTAGATCCATGGTCGGCAGTGCCGACAGGTGAACAATGGACCGGAACGCATCCGGCTGCAGAGCCCAGCCCCCGGGCTCCAGAGAGTGCCGGCTGAGAAAATTGGCTTACACATTGTTCACGCCTGCGATGTGCTGCGCCGATAGCCTGAAGATGTTCCTCCGCCCACGGGAGGAGCAAACGCCTCTCCTGTGAGACATCCGGACATTGCGTGCCGCCTAGGCGGCTTAGGTAAGCAACCGTCGTGGCGTCGGACAGGAACCGAACCGCACGCCGCCGCAGAAGAGGCTGAAACTGAAGAAGGGCGAAGCGCACTTTCCGCGTCTCGAGATGATTGATAGACCCTTGGGCTGCGCGAGGTGACCAACTCCCCTGCGCCGAGGCCAAGCTGCAAGGCGCTCCCCAACCGGAGAGGTCGGCGACTGGCGTCACCAAGATCCAGCACAGAGACTCCCCCCGTAGAAGATTGTGTGCCTGAAGCCACCAGCGGAGGCTGCGGTGCACCGGCAGAAGCAAAGGTAACCGTATTAGATAACTGTCCGACACCGGCGACAAACGAGATAGAAGCGTCGTCGGCAAGCAGCGCATGTGCGCTTCCGCCCACGGAACGAGGGCTATCATTGCTGCCAAGGACCCCAAGAGTTGAAGGTAGCCCCCAAGGCCGAGGTGCCGCTTGATCCAAGCAGCGGCAGAGCTGAAGAGAGATCTTCTGAAAACGTTCCTGAGGTAGAAACACCCGCCCCCGACGAGTGTCACACCCAGCCCCTAGAAAATCCAGGACCTGAAGCATCCCAAAATAGACAGAGTAACGGCCCAGTCCTCCTTCCAACGGTGGACCGGGACGAATGGCATCTAAACGCTGGAGCCTGGAAATGAAGCAACATCCGCTGCCCATTGCCGCAGGCTGAGCCATCTCCGAGCTACCGACACCGGTGCTAGGAAGCGAGCTGAGCCGCAAGAGATCACAGAATGCCTCTGCCCGGAATGCAGCGATGGATTCAAAATGAACCAACTCGGGAACACCTGGAAGCTGCTGAATCCAGCGAAGGGAGGCCCGAGCTGCTAGACCTCTGCACACCCCTGCAAGAAGGAAATAGCGGGGGAAGGAAAACCCGTCTTCAGCAGCCTCCCAACTCTTTAGGTCTTGCTGGTCGCAGAGCGCCACTCCGCCCTCAACAGGAAGTGTGGTATGCCTGATGACCCTGGTCAGAATGCATCAACTGTCGGGTATGCCAGCCAACGGTCCAAGTGAAAGGGAGACCAAGGGTATAACTGACCAATACCGCGTGCCGTACGAATGCCCTGGAAAATGGGATCCGGCTGCAACCGGATTTGAGAATCCGGAGGATCAGGCGTGTCGGCCAGGGGGAGCGACTCCATCACCTGTGTGATTAGAGCCGGCAACTCCTCTTTCCGAAAAAGGCTGAGAACCGTCAGCGAAGAAAACAGACGGAGAATATTCCCCATCTCCGTACTCCAACGAGTCAGGGCTGACCTCCGAAGATTTAAAGTCTTCTTGAATATCCATAGTACCCCGCAAGGCACATGCAACGCTCCAAGGAGGACGTACTGCTCTAAGGTCTGAGGACTTATGAGACCACTTGCGAGACCACACCATATGCTTGCCTGCTACTGGGAAGGTGTAGGAGATATTCCAAAAGACTCCAAAAGTCACAGGCGTCATGCCAGATGGAAGAGTGTGAGGAAGGCACTGTCAGTCAAGGCTGCTGTGGCCTCCAGCGGCTGTGGAAGCGACATGGGAGCTGACTGAATCGTTTCCTGCAGGAAGATCCTGCAGCAGGGGCTCTGAGGAGGGAGGAGATAAGGTGCTGATGAACCCATCTAGCAGCGCAGTGGGAATGGGGAAAGAGTCTCCGTGATGCAGCTTGCAGGTGGAACACAAGCAATCTCTTAATTCCCCATTCGGCTGATTACTTATTACATATAATACAGCCAGAGAAACAAGCATTGTAGAGACTTAAACCACCTTTCCTCTTTTTTTCCTTTTTTTTTTTTTGCATTTAAAACAAAAATCAAGGTAGGCTCAGGGAAACCGAAGACTCTTCAAAGAAAAGGATTTTGAAACTCTCCGTGCCTCCACAGCATGTTTAAATGTGTGGAAACTGCTGTCTAGAGCTGTTCCCTCCAAAAAGAAACACTGAAGAGAAAACAAAATGGCCGCTGGCACAGAAAAACTGTCAGGTATTCACTGAGCTGAGAAGGGAACTGTCAGTCATTCACTGTGCTGGTACAGAGAAACTTTCAAAGTCAGGGTAAGGCCAATACAGTGACTGAAAGTAGGGAAATTAGAGTTTGATTCCTCCGCAGCCACTCAGACCTCCATGGTAGGGGCTGAAAGGTGTTTCTGGGGAGGGATGTAGAAGCTCAAACCCAGCCGTACGGAAGATGACAGTGAGTATGTTTAATTAGGTAGAGCCCAAACAGTCAGGATCCAAAACACTGACTTAAAATTCCAATCAAATGGTATATTGAAAAAGACAGGTACAATATTCCAGTAAGACGTACAAAGTAACCCGGCTGCAGTATGTGGATTAAAAATTTTAAAGTAGGAACTTCAAAACTCAGAGGCAGCCGGTCCGGGAGCAGTAGCTGAGGCAAGTGAGAAAAAAAACAGGCTACTCACAGTTTCCTTTCAGGAATTGATACCTGAACTTCCCGGGGATGTCCGTGGCAAAGACTCAGCGCAGCGTAAAGCCAATGGAGAGCTCCACTGAAGCCAGGCTCAGGAGATCCCAAGTTTATCTGGGGAATCAAGACGCTGGGGGAAGAGCACAGTTGATTTCTGAGGTCCCTGTGTGTCTTCTGACAGCTTATGCAGCGTAGACCTGAATAAGGCATAGGGAGAACTAAAAAAAAAAAATAACTCTGCCCCGGAGGAACAGGCATTTAACAATATTCCCCATACTATGCAATGCCTCAGCCAGCCTTCTTTGTTGGGCACAGTGGGGGATGAAACCCATGAGCCCTGCACCAGTGGTCAGTGTCTTAGCATTGTACTGTGGCTCTGAATTGCATCCGGTTCTCTAATCATGCCTTCCGTACTTTTTATTCATTATGTTAATACATAGGCAGAGAAAAAGGAACCCCCACACAACTCACAGCTAGCCAGTGTTGTGGAAAAATTTAAACAGCAATTTTATTTTTTTGGTGCTAGAAGCCAGCAAAGAGAGAAGGAATCTGGCTTCCGGCCAAAAACCAGGGCTCATTAGCTATTCAAAATGGCCGCCGGCAAAAATAAACCTGAAAAAGAGTGAATTAAAACCCCCAAAAGCTAAGGAATTAACTTAAAAAGTCAAATGACAAGGTGTGGGGGGGTGGGGGGGTGGGAGGGGGGGTTGCAGGCATGAGAGAAATGCCTAAAATCGCTGAAAAATCAAGAAAAATAAATCCAGTCACCACAGAGTTGCAGACAGCAGTGGGAGAAAGACAGGTTTTGTACTCACAGTACCGAAAGTGCAGAGAATCCACGGACCGCTGCTGAGAGCACTGCCAGCTGCCTCACCACTAAAATCAGCCCCAGGGACTGGATTTTAGGAGGCTTACCATCCAGCTAAATAGTCTTCTTGACTAGTGCTGGGAAGTCTGCACAACAGCGAGCTCTACTGTGACCCGCAGGACACAGGAGCTCAGCTGGAATTCATCCTGGTGCCCAGATAAGTACACTGGCAACTACAGGGTATAATCTCTCCCAGAGAAATCACAAAGAAATAAAGCATCTTAAATTTTTTTGAAGGAGCAAAAAAAAAGCATCCAGATCTGCTGGAGACAGAGAAAAACTGAGGGAGACCCCTAGGGGTAGGATTATATCACCAGGCTCCAGCCTATCAGAGCTCTGGTAGAATTCTCTGTCTCCAAGATCTGCTGGCAGGGGTGCATAACCCGTTTGTCTGGACTGGTCTAGCAGTATGACCTGGAAAGCACTTGCCTATTTGCCCCTTTACCTAATGCTTAGCCTATGCTATCTGCTGCATGACCCATTTTATTCCTATGGGCCGCGTGGCAGATAGTGTTAGTAAAAGGGGCCCTTATGTCACCTAAGCTTAAATCTGAGTCTGGCAATACATGCATATCTTGGAAACTATGCCTTCTGGAATGTCCATCAGCTTCAAGTCACACATAATTGGGGGCCTCATTTGGGCCAGGGCTTGAAAGGAGAACTAGAGGAGAAATTGTATTCATCTTGCTGGTTTGAACATTTGAGGATGGCTCCCTTAATTGGCCCTCCTTGGATGTGCAATTCTGTAAAATCTACCACTTACACAGGCAACAAAATCAGCGCTTATATGTGTAAGTGCCAATACTTTCACATGCAAAACCCTGTGTGATGCTGCTCTTTTGTTTGTATCTTTTTGCAAAATGGCGGTTCCTACTGCACGTGCCACTGAATACGTACATTTTTCACCACAACCATATAAACATCTTCAGTAAGCCTTTTCTAAAATACATAATAAACCTTTAGGGCATAATTCTATAAGGTAGCCATGTAAAGATAGTGGCTCAAACACATGACACCTATTTTTGAGGACATATGCACATGAATCTAGATGTGGGCATTTAACACTTGCCATAGGGCAGACGTAAGCATTCATGCCTAATGTGTGTTCAATTTTACACCACCGATGTCCCTATTTTATAAAGTGAACGCGAACATCACTTTATAAAACAGACCTCAAATACACATGTTCTGAACGCAAGTGACCTCCACAGGCGTTTATACACTTTTAGGAGGTAATTTTATAAAGATCCATGTAAAGTTATATGTCAAATGAGTAAATCAGTTTCAGTGATTTATGCATATGGATGGATCTTTACCCATATACTGTTCTATAAGAATGGAGATCAGGCCAATAGTGCATAATTTCACTATGGATGTGCATAGAGGCAGAACTTGGGTGGAGCACAAATCAATACACATGAGTCTTGAAAGATTACGAAAAGGGGCTACTACTGCTGGAAAGAAATCTGCACTTGTAAGTTTTCACCTGTTGGGAAATTATCTAAACCTTGGAGAAAAGGAAAGCTTTGGGTGACAGATTTATGAGCTTTCACACCAGGACATGCTAGAGAGATAAAGTTTCTAGATGAAATAAATGACTGTTTCTTGGTGCACCTGGTTCATGAAGTGACAAGAGGAAAAGCTATTTTGGACCTAGTCCTTAGTGGAACACAGGATCTGGTGCAAGAGATAAGGGTGTTATGGCCACCTGGCAATATTGATCATAGCACGATTGCATTTGATTTAATAAATGGAGGGGTGATGGAAAGGAAATCCACAGTACAACCTTTAAACTTTCAAAAGGCAGAGTATGATAAAATGAGAAAAATAGTTAAGAAAAAACTAAAAGGAGCAGCTGGCAAAGGTTAAAGATTTACATCAAGCATGGATGTTTAAAAATACTAATCTTGAAAGCCCAGATCATATATTTATTTATTTTTATTTATTTATTTTATTTATTTAACAGTTTTTATATACCGCACTATTCATCATCAGTGCGGTTTACATTAAACAACAACATACCTGTCAATATATAACTGATCTAGGTTTACAGATAACAGGGAAGGTAAACTGGGTGCAAACTGGGGAATAACTATATACAATTAAATATGTTACATCAAAGGTTTGGTATTTGATGAATATATATTCCACACTTAAAGAAAAATGGAAGGAAGGCCAAAAAACTGCCAGCATGGTTTAAAAGCAAGGTCAGAGAGGCTGTTGTAGCCAAAAAAGCATCTTTCAGGAAATGGAAAAAGGAGCCAAATGACGAAACAGGAAACAACATAAGCAGTAGCAAGTTAGATGCAAGGCATTGATAAGGCAGGCAAAGAGAGAATTTGAAAAAAAAAGCTTACCGTGGAAGCAAAAACACACAATAAAACCTTTTTCAAGTACATTCATAGCAAACAAAAAACAACAACTTGAGAGAGTCAGTTGGACTATTAGATGATAGAGGGGTAAAAGGGGCACTAAGGGAGGACAAGGCCATAGCGCAGAGACTGAATGAATTCGTTGCTTTAGTCTTTACTGAAGAAAATGTAGGGAAGTCACTAATGCCTGAAATGATATTTCAAGGTGATGTATCAAAAGAATTGAAACAAATTTTGATAAATCGGGAAGATATATTACAACTATTTGATAAACTAAGGAGTAGCAAATCACCTGGACCAGATGGTATACATCAGAGGGTGCTGAAAGAACTGAAATAAGAGATTGCAGACTAATATTACAATCTGTGAGCTATCATTAAAATAATCTGTAGCACCTGAAGAATGGAGAATGGTCAATGTATTGCCAATTTTTAAAAAGGGTTCCAGGGATGATCCAGGAAACTACAGACCGGTGAGCCTGACATCAGTACCGGGCAAAATGGTAGAAGCCATTACAAAAAATAAGATTACTGAGTATGTAGACAATCATGTTTTAATGAAGAAAGCCAACATGAATCTAGCCTAGGAAGATCATGTCTTACTAATCTGTACTGTTATATTTTTTTGAAGGTGTGAATGAACAGGTAGATAAGTGAGAGAATTGAGATATAGGGTATTGGGATTTTCAGAAAGCCTTTGACAAGGTCCTTCATGAGGGACTCGGTGAAATTAAAAAGTCATGGGATAGGAGGCAATGTAGTTTTGTGGATCAGGAACTGATTAAAAGATAGAAAGCAGAGGGTAGGGCTAAATGGCCAATTTTCTCAATGGAGAAAGGTGAAGAGTGGAATACCCCAGGGATCTGTGCTGGGCCCGCTGCTTTTTAACATATTCATAAATGGCCTGGAAATGGGAATGAGGAGTGAGTAGATCAAATTTGCAGATGACACAAAATTATTCAAAGTTGTTGAAATACAACAGGATTGTGAAAAATTGAAAGATAAATTGGAAGACTGGATGTCCAAATGGCAGATGAAATTTAATGTGCACAAGTGCAAAGTTAGCACTTAGGAAAGAACAACCTAAATTACGGTTAGAGGATGCAAGGTTCCACATTAGGAACCACCACCCAGGAAAAAGATTTAGGCATCGTGGATAATACATTGAAACCCTCCGGCCAGTGTGCAGCGCGGCCAAGAAAACAAATAAATTGCTAGGAATCATAAGGAAAGGAATGGAAAATAAAACCAAGGATATTATATTGTCTGCAATTTTGATCACCATATCTTGAAAAGGATATAGCAGAATTAGAAAAGGTACAGAGAAGAGCCAACAAAATGGTAAAGGGGATGGAAGGATATCCCTACGAGGAAAGGCTTATAAGGTTAGGGATCTCCAACTTGGAAAAAAGACAGCTGAGGGAAGATATGATAGAGATCTATAAATTAACAAATGGATTAGAACAGGAAAATGTAGATCGGTCATTTAGTCCTTCAAAAAGTAGAAAGACTAGGAGAGACACCATGAATCTACAATTTAACCCATTTAAGACTAATAAGAGAAAATATTTTTTCACTCTGCGCATAATCAAACTCTGGAATTCGTTACCGGAGGATGTAGTAAAAGCTGTTACTGTAGCTGGATTTAAAAAAGGTTTCAACAAGTTCCTGGAGAAAAGGCCCAGAAACCATTATTAAAGAGGACTCAGGAAATCCACTGCTTACCCATGGGTACACACTGTGGAACCTGTGTACCTTTTCTGTTATCTACCAGGTACTTATGACCTGGATAGCGTAGTTACTCACCTGTAACAGGTGTTCTCCAGGAGCAGCAGGAATCAGTCCTCACTTATGGGTGACGTCGGCGCCGACGGAGCCCTCGCGGAGCAATTTTCCCCAGCTTTCAAAGAAAGCCTTTGGGAATTGCAGCGCGCATGCGCGGTCCTCTTCCCGCCCAAGGGTGCCATCTTAGCCAGTCAGATGACATAGCTAAAAAAGACAGCATAAAAAATTTGCAAAAAAACTAAAGCAGATGATTGCAACTCCAAGGGGAGGAGGGAGGGTTGTGAGGACTGATTCCTGCTGCTCCTGGAGAACACCTGTTACAGGTGAGTAACTACGCTTTCTCCAGGACCAAGCAGGAAGTCAGTCCTCACTTATGGGACTCCCAAGCTCAAGGCTACCGGAGACCCTAAGCACAAAAATGAGCTCCCTCTAGCTCAGTAGCACAGAAGGAAAGAATCTTCGCTGAAGTATTACCCACCGGTAGCCCACATCCGGGATGGAGGGTAGGAGTTGCTCAGACCTCAAAGAGATTACGGAGGACTGCCTGTCCGAAAGCACTGTCCCTGCGGGACTCCCTCTCGAGACAGTAATGGACCGCAAAAGTCTGGCTCGAAGACCAAGTAGCGGCCCGGCAGATGTCTGCCAGCGGAACAGAGCGGAGGTAAGCCACTGACGTAGCCTTTGCCCGAACGCAATGAGCCGTGACGCGACCTTCCAAGGAGAGTCCGGCTGCCCCATAAGCCCAAGAGATACAGTCCGCAACCCAGATGGACAGAGTACGCTTGGAGACCGGGAGCCCCAATTTATTGGGGTCAAAAGACACAAAAAGCTGAGCAGCTTTACGGTGCTCCCGCGTATGGTCAAGGTAGAAGTTCAATGCCCTTCTACAGTCCAGGGTATGGAGGACCGTTTCAGCTCGGCTGGAGTGTGGTCTGGGAAAGAAGGTTGGAAGTACCACCTCCTGATTGATATGAAAAGGGGAGACCACTTTTGGAAGAAATTTTGGGTGAGTCCGTAGGACTACCCTATTTTTGTAGAACCGAGTGTAAGGGGGATCAGACACGAGGGCCTGCAATTCACTTACGCGTCTAGCGGAAGTGAGGGCTATCAAGAACAGTGTTTTCCAAGACAGAAAACGGAGAGAACAGGTAGCCATAGGTTCAAAAGGCGGACAGGTGATCCGCTGCAAAACCACATTCAGGTCCCAGTCAGGCGCTGGCGGGCGCAGAGGTGGTTTAAGTAGAAGGAGACCTCGGAGAAACCTCGCTACGAGAGGGTCGTTGGAGAGAGGTCTGCCGTCCACCGGCACGTGATGTGCCGAAAGAGCACTGAGGTGAACTTTGACGGAGTTGGACTTAAGTCCCAGATTAGAGAGGTGTAGCAAGTACTGCAAGACCACCGACACCGGGCAGGAGAAGGGATCCTGAGACTGTTGGGTACACCAAACGGAAAAATCGACGCCATTTAAGGGCGTAGCATTTGCGGGTAGAAGGTCGTCGCGAAGCCAAGACGACCTCCTCCACCTCTGCCGGCAGGAGAAGGGGAGCAAGGACTACCCTCTCAGCAGCCAGGCCATTAGGTTGAGAGACCTGAGGTTGGGGTGAAGCAGAGACCCCTGATCCTGAGTGAGGAGATCCGGTTGTAACCCCAGAGGGAATGGATCCTCTACCGCTAATTGCAGCAGGAGTGGAAACCACGGCTGTCTGGGCCAGCGAGGGGCCACCAGGATCATGAAGGCTTTGTCTCGGAGAACCTTGAAAAAAGTCCGAGAGACTAGCGGGATGGGAGGGAAAGCGTACAAGAGGCTCCCCGACCATGAGAGTAGAAAAGCGTCCGCCGCAACTCGAAGGGGGTGTGGCAGACGAGAGCAGAAGCGAGGAAGTTGCCGGTTGTGAGGACTGGCAAAGAGATCCACCGTGGGGAGGCCCCACTTCAGAAAAAGCTTCTGAACTACCAAGGGATCCAGGCGCCACTCGTGCGGCTGGAGGATCCTGCTGAGTTTGTCCGCCAGGCAATTCTCTTGGCCTGGGAGATAAACTGCCTTGAGGAGAACGCCGTGACTGACAGCCCAAAAGCAGAGCTTCTGTGCTTCCCGGCAGAGAAGGAAGGAGCCCGTGCCCCCCTGCTTGTTCACGTAGAACATGGCAACTTGATTGTCCGTCTGGACAAGGACGGACTGGTGAGAAGTCAGGTGGGAGAAGGCCTTGAGAGCCAGGCGGATCGCTCTGAGCTCCAGGAAGTTGATCTGCTGAGCAGACTCCCACGTGTTCCAGAGACCTTGAGTACATGCCCCTTGGCAATGTGCTCCCCAGCCCAGGAGGGATGCATCTGTCGTCAGCACCCGGGCCGGCTGAGGTGGCTGAAAAGGCATGCCGAGCACTAGGTTCGGCCGATGAAGCCACCACTGAAGAGACGAGGCCAGCGGCTCGGAGACGCGCACTAGGTCCGCTAGGCCGCCTGTGGCCTGTTGCCACTGCTTGCGGAGACACCATTGAGCAGGCCGCATATTCAGGCGGGCATTGGGGGTCACATGGACGGTGGAAGCCATATGGTCGAGTAGTCTCAGGAAGCGCCTGGCGGAGACCAGGGGCTGGCTGCGAAAACGGTCGGCTAGGTCCATGAGCCGTTGAGCTCTGTCGAGCGGTAGGAACGCTCGTGCCTGAGGAGTGTGCAGCCTTGCGCCGATGAACTCGAGATCCTGTGAGGGGAGCAAAGTGGACTTTGCAAAGTTTATAACAAAGCCCAAGTGCTGCAGAAGAGTCACCGTGCGGCGTGTGGCGTTGGTGACCTCCGGAGCGGACGCTGCCCTGATGAGCCAGTCGTCGAGGTACGGAAAGACATAGAGGCCGTGAAGCCGGAGATGGGCCGCCACCACCGCGAGGCATTTTGTTAAGACCCGCGGTGCGGAGGACAGGCCAAAGGGCAGTACTCTGTACTGGTAATGATTTCCTGCCACCACAAGCCTTAGGTATTGGCGGTGGCTTGGGTGGATGAGGATGTGCGTGTAGGCATCCTTTAGATCCAAGGAGCATAGCCAATCTCCCTGCTGGAGGTAGGGCAGAAGGATTCCAAGGGTAAGCATCTTGAACTTCTCCCGCACAAGGAACTTGTTGAGGATGCGCAAGTCCAGGATGGGTCTGAGGCCTCCTGTCCGCTTTGGTACTAGAAAGTACCTGGAATAAAAGCCTTGACCTCTCAGGTGGTGGGGCACCAGTTCCACCGCCTGTTCCTGCAGAAGACCCGCTAACTCCTGAAGGCGTAGTTCCCTGTGCAGAGGGGGTCGTGGAGGTTCTCCCGGAAAATAGGAGGGAGGGATCTGGTGGAAGTGGAGAAGATATCCTTCTCTCACGACCTGAAGCACCCAGGCATCTGAGGTGATGCTGGACCACCTGTGGGCGAAGTGAACCAGCCGGCCTCCGGTGCTGGGAGGAACCAGCGGGGGGGGAGAGGCTACGCTTAAGGAGTCAAAAGCCCCCACCCTGCTGAGCAGGGGCTGGTGGTGCAGGCTTGGGGGCTTGCTGCCTACGGGACCCGTTACCCCGTCCCTTGGCCTGCTGGCCCTGTTGGGGAGCTGCAGGGGCCTGATAATGGGGGTATTGTTTGTAGGCAGCCGCCTTCCTCGGGTAAAAGGACTTCTTTCCCGAGCCCTTCTTTTTCTGGGAAGGGGCCCTAGAAAGCCTAGTCCTGGTGAGAGTCTCCGTCTCAATTTGTGCAGCCTTTTCAGCCATGGGCTTGCCAAAGAGGTTTTCGCCTCGGCAGGGGACATCGACCAACTTGTCCTGCACCCAGGGCTCAAGGTCAGACGACTGAAGCCAAGCCTGTCGGCGGGCACCGATGCCGGCTGCGGCCACTCGAGCCGATGCTTCAAAGCCATCATAGGCTGCTCGGGATATGAATTTTGAGCATTCCCGAATGCCAGTGGACAAGGCCAGGAACCTCCGCAAGGGTTCCTCGGACAAACCAGCGGAGAATCCGACTAGCTCTTTAGCCAGGTCTCGGAGATACATGCCCATGTATAGCTGGTAGGTCTGGACACGACACGCAAGCATAGAGCCCTGGAAACACTTCTTACCAAGGCCATCCAGGTTACGGGCCTCCCTGCCAGGAGGCACCGAGGAGTGCATCTTCTGGCTCTTAAGACGATGCATGGCCGATTCCACTACCATGGAATGGTGTGGTAGCTGTGCTTTTTGGAAGCCAGGGCTCTTGCGGACTCGATAGATAGAATCGACCCGCTTGCTCAGGACCGGCGAGGTGGCCGGACTCTCCCACATGCGGAAGAGTAGTTGTTCCAGCATGGGAGGAACCGGTACAGTAAAGTGTTCCCTGGCGGGAGAGTCATACTGGAGGGCGTCGAGCTCTTCGGCTCGAGGCTCCTCCGCGGGGTCCGCAGGGAAGGCCAAAGCCTTGGCCATGTCCCTGACGAAGTCCGAGAACCGGGCATCCTCCGGGGGGGACTGCTTCCGAGGTTCGGACTCAGGTGAGTCCGAGGGGACACACCGAGTCCGGAAAGAATCAGGCGACTCTTCCTCTTCAGACTCCCAGACCGACTCCGACGAGGACTCGGTGGGGTCGGCCCGGGCAGGGCGCGGCGCCTGCCGCCCCGACGCCGAGGGAGTCGGCGTCGGCGACCTCGGTCCCGAACGGGAGGCCGAGGGTGACCTCGACCGAGGATCGACTCGAGTTCGCATCGACTCGAGGATCGGCTCGGTCTCCGGGGTCGACTTAGACGTCGACGTTCCGGCTGTCGGGGCAGCGGCGCCAGCGAAGCCAGCGAGCAGTGCCCGCTGCTGGTCCATGAAGGCAGACAGTCTGCTCTCCAAGGCCGTCAACCTGAGTCCGAGCTCAGGTGACCCAGCAGCCCCCGACTCGGGCCCCGACGGCGTCGGGCCCGACGTCGGCTGTCGCGGAGGCGAGTCCAGGAGGACCACAGGACTTACCCGAGCAGGCAGCTCCGACTCCAGGCGAGGTCGCTTCGTGAGGTGCTCCTTCTCCAAGGACCCGGGACGGCTATCGGGGCTATGCGACCTGGCCCTCGCGGAGCCAGGAGCGTCCACCGACGCCGCCCTCGCGGGTTTCACCTTACGTCGATGGTCCCCGGAGGGAGAACCCCTGTCGGAGGAACTCCGGCGACGGTCCGAGCTGGAACCCTTGGACGCGGAGGCCTCCGACGAGGTCCGGGTACGGCTGGGGTCAGCGAAGATCCTATCCCGCTGATGCCGCCGACTTCTCAACGCTTTTGAGGACAGTTTGCCGCAGGGCCCACAGATCATTTCTTCATGATCCGGGCCCAGGCAGCGGAGGCAAAAGTCGTGTGTGTCAGTTAGTGACATATTTCGGTCACACTGACCACACCGCTTGAAACCACTGGCAGCCATCGGGGGAAAAAGGGGCCCGGCGAGGTCAAAGGACCGGGCTGCCAGGGAAAAACCGAAAACGAAAACTGACTAAGTCAGAAAAAACCGAAAAAAGAAGAGGACTCGTGACCGGCGTCGCGAGTCCGGGCGGGAAAAAGACCGGCGTCGAACCGAAGGAAAAAAAGAGTAAATTATGAAGAAATATCAACTTTTTCGCGGGGACAAGACGGGTACGTCTGTAGGGCTCCGCGGAAAAAAGAAGACTGGCTAAGATGGCACCCTTGGGCGGGAAGAGGACCGCGCATGCGCGCTGCAATTCCCAAAGGCTTTCTTTGAAAGCTGGGGAAAATTGCTCCGCGAGGGCTCTGTCGGCGCCGACGTCACCCATAAGTGAGGACTGACTTCCTGCTTGGTCCTGGAGAATAATTACTATTGGAAAGCGAATACTGGGCCTGATGGACCTTGGTCTGACCCTGTATAGTGTTTCTTATATTCTTATGCAAAATACTATAACTTATGCTTTTGCCTGAAAAATCTAGGCGCAGGCTTTTATAGCAGTCCTAGGGTTGATGTAATTGACTGTGCCTAGATATGCTGCGTGCATCCAATCAGTTAAGCCCCTAGTTTATAAAATAATACATACGTACATACTTGACTTTATGAAACAAGCAAGCCAGACGCATGGCAACCTCTGCATTAACTAAGGACAACTTGATAAAATTATCCTCCTTAAGGTCCAGCCTGTCGTCCCTTTCCTGACTTGGATGCTGTATACAAAACTGGGCTTCACATATTCTTTGTGTCTTCTTCCTATGATTCTAACTCTTCAACTGTTCCCTCCTCCTCCCTTCCCTCCGTCACCAATACTTTCTCTTTATACTACCACACTTATGTATCTATGTATTTTACTTATACAGTATTTTATGGCAGTATCTTTGTTTGTTCATACTATTTGGATTTGAGGAAAAGAGTAAAAGAATACAAACTCCCAAAACTAGACAAGAAATGTATTAAGTCATCAATAAAAAGGTTTCACCTTTGAGGATGGAGTCTGTGGTAGGGTGGGGGGGAGGGAGGGAGGGCTCCCTTTATGGAGCACAGTGGGATAAAATTCAAAACTGGTTCACGTTTACGGCAATGTTTGTCCAATATATATGATTTGCCCCACGGCAGGGATAAGAGTACACCCGGCCGGGGGCTTGTTACCTGCTATTGTATTGGTTATTATCTGGTGTTGAACCATAAATAAAGTTTTCAAAAAAAAAAAAGGTTTCACCTTATAGTTTTGTTTGTTAACTTTTTATGTTCACTTATTCTACTTCATGAAACCATGTAGTTTGCTGTCACTGTTTAATGTTTACAAATAAGACTTTAATTTGCAGTTCCTCTCTAATCCATGACAAGATGGGTTGCTTTTACCCAGGATGTGAACAACCAGAAATATAAAGAACAGAATCAATGCACTGGGATGCTCGCTTGGCTAGCCATTGTTTCTCTAATGTTGATGATGTTTAAAACAAAATATCACTGAGAGGGATCTATACAGCCCAACAAAAAAAGAAAAAAAACATGTTCTATAATACTGCAATTTTAACATAATGGTGCACATACCTGTTCATAAAATTCATTAACAATGCCTTCTGTCCATTTCAAGTGCAAATCTCTACATTTTGCTGGACCATTGATATCTGCCAACTTAATGCATACTTGACATACCAGAAGACGATCGTTCTCATTGCTCCAGTCAAGGCCATGACTATTTACATCACTAACCTGATAAGCAAAAGAAAAACTAATTTAAATGTTATACACTACATTCTTAAAATCAGAGTTGAAATTTCTTCAGTTTTGCTTACCTTTACAGAAAATCTACATAAACATACCATACAATATTTTGTACTTAAACGGACATTAATACAATTAAAGATGTTCAGGGGTGTTCTTTAATGATGGATCAATATGTGATGCAGCACAATGACAGTGATGATTCCAAAATCAACTATGCTGAATTAATGCAACATGGATGCTCAATGTTATAGTACACTACTAATATACTAAACTCTGTGTCGTGCTAAAATCCTAATTAGCTAAACAACAACATGGAGGAAAATATCAAAGTGAGCCCTAGTTAAAAACATTAACCCCCATTACTCAAGGGCTAAAGCATGAAAAAAACGACCAGAGTATGGGGAGTAAAAGAAAAGCCTCAGATGAAGGTTCTTGGCAAGGCAGAAACGCAGCCCTGCTCACAACTCACAAGAATCACCCCTGATGTCATTCATATAGGCTTGTAAAGTGCAAGTCGGTTTTTTTCAATTTTTTCAAATGCATTTAAAACCATCAAAAAAACAAACCAAGCACTTATCTGGCAGGGAACCGCACAGCTTGCCGGTATCTGAGCTGCCAGCTACACCAGAAGAAACCGTCGACTCGCGTTTGGCCCTGTTCAATTATATGGGCAGCATCAGGACTTTCTAGTGGTAACGGTGATTAAATGGACCAAGAAATACCTTACTCGAACCAGAAGCTGTTTAAATAGAGGCAGAAACGAGGCTGACAAGCACACACTACAACAGCTGTACCAGGACGTCAGAGGGTTGTACACCAATCAATGTTCTCATTCAAGACGCCTGGCTGCATGGTGTTTAAAGTAAAAATCCACTTCTGTTCCCACCTGGCTAGACGCTTTCAGCTCGCCCTTGATGCTGATCTGAAATGCCATCCGGAACAAGCCAATATAGATGTTGCCATTGATGATAACAGATACAATGCTGAACAATAGGTGCAGTTAAACACTCATTCAAGAGGCAAGATGTGTGTTAGGTAAGACGCATCTGCACTCTGCGAGATGTCCGACCCACATAAACTATGTGGCAAGGACACACTATTAAGTAGATTACCCACTTGGATTGACATGCGGTAGATAACGTCAAGGGCTAAACAACCCCTGATTGTGGGTCAGTCCAAATTTGAGTAGAAATGGTTGAAGGACACATGGCACAGTGTCCACATGTTTTATGTCCACTGAATTGCTGAACATTCTCATTGTGATAAATAAAATTAGAATGAACTAACATATCCCTTAAATTTATTGGTCGAGTAAAAGCTATACATGGCCCTGCTTAAAAGATCTTACAAAACATGCCATTGCTTATAAATACTTTTAGCTAAACTCTGAGCATGATCAAAATATTGGAGGACACACACTTGTTTTTCCATCACCTCTGGCTTAAGGTTAAGTAACAAAGATCTATTTGCATATTTAGCTCTGATATGCTTGCCAAACAACCTTGTGGGGATACACCCTAGAGTGCAGACGTTCAGTATGTGCTTGTGCTTGTTCTTGAAAATCCTCAAAATCTGAACAGATGCAGCACAAACGCAAAAACTGTCCAATGTGCAAAGTTTTAGTTTCAAAGGGTGATGTGAGTCGACATTCTAGCAACCTTAGCCATAATGACATTGTACACCTATATTCCACAAGTTGCAGCACTAGTTACTGAATCATATTTTTTCTCAATGTTCTTCTACAGAACGCATCATGCCTCACTTCTTGTTTCTGTTGGCTGAATTGGTTATCATGAAAAATTATTTGTTTTGGACAAGACTTCTACTTACAGATTGAAGGTGTTTCTATGGTGGCCTCCAATATAGCGAATCTATACGTATCTAATTTCGAAGAGTCTATTTTATGTCTATCAGTTTGGTATACATATATAAAATGTTGGTTGCTGTTCATTGACAACATTTTTTGTTATGGACGGGTTCCATCACAATGTTACAAGATTTTATTCAATGGCTCAACCAGCAGGACAGGAATTTACAGTTTACTATGGAACAATCCTTCACATGAATTTCATTCTTGGATGTTTCTATTTTCGCAGATAATACCCTACTTAGAACATCCCTATACCAGAAAAATGTGGATTGCAATTAACTGGTCTTTGTGCCGTCATTTACTATGTAACTGTTACACTTTGACTCACATCATCCTTTGAAACTAAAAAGGGCTTTACCCATTGGACAGTTTTTGTGTTTGCACACCATCTGATCCGAGTTGGAGGATTTTCAAGCACAAGCACTTACTGAACGTCTGCACTCTAGGGTGTATCCCCACCAAGGTTGTTTGGCAAGCATATCTTAGAGCTAAATATGCAAATAGATCTTTGTTGTTACTTAACCTTAAGCCAGAGGTGATGGAAAAACAAGTGTGTGTCCTCCAATATTTTGATCATGCTCAGAGTTTAGCTAAAAGTATTTATAAGCAATGGCATGTTTTGTAAGATCTTTTAAGCAGGGCCATGTATAGCTTTTACCCGACCAAGAAATTTAAGGGATATATTAGTTCATTTTAACTTTATTAATCACAATGAGAATGTTCAGCAATTCAGTGGACATAAGACATGTAGACATTGTGCCATGTGTCCTTTTACCATTTCTACTCAAACCTGGACTGACCCACAATCAGGGGTTGGTTACCCCTTGATGTTAACTACCGCATGTCAATCCAAGTGGGCAATCTACTTAATAGTGTGTCCTTGCCACATAGTTTATGTGGGTCGAACATCTCGCAGAGTGCGGATGCGTCTTACCTAACACACATCTTTTGCCTCTTGAATGAGATTTTAACTGCACCTATTGTTCAGCATTGTATCTGTTATCATCATCAATGGCAACATCTATATTGGCTTGTTCCGGATGGCATTTCAGATCGGCATCAAGGGCGAGCTGAACAGCGTCTAGCCAGGTTGGAACAGAAGTGGATTTTTACTTTGAACACCATGCAGCCAGGCGTCTTGATTGAGAACTCTGACGTCCTGGTACAGCTGTTGTAGTGTGTGCTTGTCAGCCTCGTTTCTGCCTCTATTTAAACAGCTTCTGGTTCAAGTAAGATATTTCTTGGTCCATTTAATCACAGTTATCACTAGAAAGTCCTGATGCTGCCCTATAATTGAACAGGGCCAAACTCGAGTTGACGGTTTCTTCTGGTGTAGCTGGCAGCTCAGATACCGGCAAGCTGTGCAGTTCCCTGCCAGATAAGTGCTTGGCTTGGTTTGTTTTTTTGCTGGTTTTAAATGCATTTGAAAAAATTGAAAAAAAACGACTTGCACTTTACAAGCCTATATGAATGACATCAGGGGTGATTCTTGTGAGTTGTGAGCAGGGCTGCGTTTCTGCCTTGCCAAGAACCTCCATCTGAAGCTGTTCTTTTACTCCCCATATTCTGGTCTCTTTTTTTCATGGTTTAGCCTTTCAGTAATGGGGGTTAATGTTTTCAACCAGGGCTCACTTTGACTATTTTCCTCCATGTTGCACTTTTATAGTATAGCACTGCTTTTAGAGAGCCTACTTTTCCAATACCTCATGGTACTTGGTAGCTGATTTTCAAAGGAAAACTTTGTGGGCAATGAGCAACAGGCTGACATCACAGAACAAAGTACATGCACAGCTTTCAAACTGAAATCTTGTATGTGCTTCCCCAATCTTGCCCTGACCCCAGCACCACCCCTTTTCCCATATTAGGTAAGGGTCAATTTTAAAAGGGTTTTTTTTTTCCTTGTGGATAAACATCTGTTTTCCTGGGGAAATATATTTGAAAACTGCCGCCTTCATTCAAAGCATAAAGTCATTTTAAAGAAAGTTTCTTGACCTATGTTTTCTGAGCTTTGGAGCCTGTCAGGACCTTAAGTTCCCTCCATAGCAATTATTGCAACTCCTGTTCTGACTAACAAAAGTGTTCACTGAATGGCACAGACAGTCCCTCAGCAGTTAAGAGGACTGAACCAAGAACAATCCACCTCTCTAAAAATTAGAAACAAGTAACTCTCATAAAGCATGCTGCCATATTGTATGATAAATTATAGCTTTATGTATCAAATTAAAATATAAAGTTGAAATGACATTGAAGCAACAATTTCACTAACACATTGCAAAGCTCAGAAACAATAATGCATGTATATTACTATATAGCGGCATAAACAGTGTCATCAGTGGTAGAATAAAGTGTAGTTACTCACTTGTAACAGGAACAGCAGGAATTTAGTCTTCACATATGGGTAACGTAGGTACCAACGGAGCCCGCTTGGGAACGCTCCCCAGCGACCAATAGGAAAGCTTTTGGGAGCATCCCACTGTGCCTACATAGCTGCTTTCCCACCTTTCCCTCCTCAGTTGAGTTTGTAGCTGAGATAAAAGGAAAGAAGAGAAAAAAAGTACAACTCCTAGGGGAGGAGGGTGGGTTGTGAAGACTAAATTCCTGCTGTTCTTGGAGATCATGTTACAGGTGAGTAACGATGCTATCTTCAGGAACAAGCAGGAATGTAGTCTTCCCATATGGGTTCCCTAGCTCGGAGATGTCAGAGAGATGACCTCAGAGTGAGCTGTGGAACAGAGGCATAAGGAAGTAGGTCATATATCCCCCAAAGATGTCTGGTATCAAAACCTAGGACGGAGGATAGGAGTTGATCTAAATCTGAAAGAGATGCTGGAGAACAGCTTGGCCAAAAAAGGCATCCTAGTGGGAGTCTTTATCTAAGCAATAGTGAGCAGCAAAAGTGTGGACAGAGGACCAGGTTGTTGCTTTGCATATTTCATCAATCGCTACAGAGCATAGATTTGCCATAGAGGCAGCCACGGCCTGAACAGCATGACCCTTGAGCGAGAGACCTGCACTTTCGTAAGCAAAGGAGATGCAATCTGCTATCCATCTGGATAGAGTTTGTTTGGATACTGGCAATCCCAGGTGACTTGAGTTAAAGGCGATGAAAAGTTGGGAAGCTTTTCTGTGCTCTCGCGTTCTCTGGAGATAAAAAGCCGAAGCACGTTTGCAATTTACAGTGTGAAGGGTTGCTTCTGCCCTCGAGGAATGAGGTCTAGGGAAAAAGACAGGGAGGTAAACCGACTGGTTTAAATGGAAGGGTGAGACCACCTTTGGCATAAAGTGGGGATGCGTCCTAAGAACTACCTTATCATGGTGGAATCGTGTATAAGGAGGGTCAGCCACCAAAGCCTGGCACTCACTAATGCGTCTTGCTGAAGTGAGGCCAATAAGGAAGGTGACCTTCCAGGTGAGAAACTTCAGAGAAGTGGTGGCTAGAGGTTCAAAAGGCAGCTTGAGAAGCTGTCCTAAGACACCATTAAGATCCCTTGTCACTGGAGGGGCTTAATGGGAGGTTTAGTTAATAGAAGACCCTTCATGAATTGTGCTACAAGCGGCTGAGAAGAGATGGGCTGACCATCTAGGGATATGTGAGAGGCTGCAATTGCACTTGGGTGCACTCTTACTGAATTGGTTTGAGTCCAGAAGACGACAGGTGGAGAAGATATTCAAGTAATGCATCCACTGGAGCTGAGAAGGGGTTAAGATCCCTCTCAGAACACTAGAGAGAGAATCTCTGCCATTTGAAGGCATAGGAGCATCTGGTGGAAGGCTTCCTAGAAGCTAAGAGGATATCTTTTACCTATTGAGAAAATGATGTCCTGGAAGGCTATGCCTTCAGCAGCCATGTTGTAAGATGTAGGGACTGTGGATATGGATGCAGTAGTGTCCCGTCCTCCTGCGAGAGGAGATCTCGAGCAGACCCCCAATCTACTGGCTGTTTGAGACAGATGTAGGAGGAGAGGATACCATGATTGTCGTGGCCAACGCAGGCCTATAAGAATCATGTAGCCCCTGTCTCTCTGGAGTATGAAAATAATTTTGGGAATGAGAGGAATGGGAGGGAAAGCATATAGGAAGCCTTGACCCCAGTGAAGGTGAAAGGCATCTGTCTGCTGGTTGTTCTGGAGCAGAAGCGGGGAAGCTTGGCATTCTGAGGACTTGCAACAGGTCTTTTTCTGGGGTTCCCCAGATCTGAAAAATGTTAGCAACTCTGTCCACATGGAGAGACCACTTGTGGGGTAGCAGGATTCGACTCAGTTTGTCCGCCAAGATATTCTGCTTGCCTGGAAGATACACCGCAAGTAGATGAATGTGATGCTGTTTTGCATAAGATCACAGGTGCAGGGCTTTGCTGCAAAGGGTCCCAGAGCCTGTTTTGCCCTGCTTGTTCAAATAGAACATGGCCTACTTGATTGTCCATCTGAACTAGAACTGTCTGGAAGTGATGGTGGTCCTGGAACACCTTGAGAGCATTGTGGATGGCTCTGAGTTCCAGCAGATTTATGTGGAGTTGTGACTCCTGATGAGACGAAAGACCCCAAGTGGAGAGATTGTCCAGATGAGCTCCCCAGCCCAATATGGACACATCTGTGATCAGGGTACATTGATGTGAAGGCATCTGAAAAGGTGACCTTACGAGAAGGTTTTCTGGGGATTGCCACCACTGGAGAGACTAGATTAGATGTGTAGAGATCATAATTTTGTCTCCCAGGTGACCTGACGCTTGAGACCACTGGGAAGCCAGGGTCCATTGAGTTGTGCGCATATGTAGACGAGCATATAGAACATCATGTACTGTTGATGCCATATGGCACACAAGTTGCTGCATTTCTCGAGCAGTGAGAAAATCTTTGAGGCATGCTTGAGATGCAAGCTGATCGAGTCTAGTGCAGTGGGCTTGGGGCAGAAAAGCCTTTGATTGTTGAGTGTCTAGGAGAGCCTCAATGAACTCTAGGAGTTTGAGAGGGAATGAGTTGGGACTTTGGAAGATTTACTACAAATCACAAATGTTGCAGCACCTGCATGGTGCATGGGAAAGACTGGCCTCTAGAGAAGTGCTTGCTCTAATAAGCCAGTCGTTTAAGGGAAGACAAATATCCCTAGAGTCCTTAAGAAAGCGGCTACTACTGCCATGCACTCTGTAAAGACTCTTGGAGCAGAGGCGAGGCCAAAAGGCAGGACTCTGTATTGATAATGTCTCACTTGGAACCGAAAGCGCAGGAACCTTCTGTGTTGTGCGTTAATAAGTATGTGAGTATATGCCTCCTTTAGATCTGGAGAACAGAGCAAATCCCGACTCTGGAGATAGGGCAGAAGAGTACCTAGGGAGATCATTTGGAATTTCTCCCATAGTAGATACTTGCTCAGTTCTCCGAGGTCCAGAATGAGCCTGTATCCTCCTGTTTTATTCTCCTTACTTCCTCATTCCTGCTGGGAGAGTGGTACTGCTTCTATTGCGCCCTGTGAGAGAAGGGAGGTGACCTCTTGCAACAACAGATCGGTGAGAGGAGGATGAGAACAGAACTCTTAGAGGAGTCCGGGGGGGGGGGGGTGAGGTAGACTTTGTAGATGAAGTTTGTACCCCTCCCGTATTATGGAGAGAGTCCACTGCTCTGATGTTACAAGATGTCACTTGTGGGCAAAGTGACAAAGTCTGCCAGGAATGTGGATGGGATATGGCATCTCCACAGGCAGAATGGCTATGACCTCTTGAAAAGAGTCAAAGACCCTGAGGAGGTTGGGTCTGCTGAGGTGGCTGTGACATAGGAGTCTGCCTTCCTATGTTGTTTTGGAGGCTGCTGCCCCCCCCCCTTTTCTGGGGAGCATGGATTGGACACTGTACTGCAGGGTTGTAAGAAGGGTAGTATTTCTTTTTACTGAAAAAAGTCTTCTTCGCTGTCTTTTTCCTAGCTGGGTTGGCTGTAGATCTTAGATAGTCTACTAAGAGTGGTGTTCTCAGATTCCAGCTGAGAAGCCTTGTCCTGCCAATCCTTGCCAAAAAGGTTTTCACCAGTGCAAGAGATATTACCCAGCTTATCTTGAACCATTGTTCAAGATCAGATGCTTGAAGCCAAGCAATCCTGCGTGCACCGATGCATATAGCTGAAGTTCTGCTTGACGCATTCAAAACAGTCAAAAGTTGCCCTGTTAAACTTTGAAACATTTTGGGCATGCCTTACAAAGATGAGATAATCAACTCTCTTATCATCAGGGAAAAGAGGAGCCATCAACTCCAAATCTCTAGCCACCTCCCTAAGGAACATACCCATATAGAGTATGTAGGAATTGATTCTGGCTGATAACATGGAGACCTGAAAACAATGTCGACCAAAAGCATCGAACGTGGAGGGTTAAAGGAATGTGTCTTAGCACTTTTTATTCAACGCATTGCCGATTCCACCACCATGGAATGGTGTGGTAATTGCATCTTTTGAAAGCCGGGACACTCCGGTACCCAGTACATTGTATCGAATCATCGAGTATGTGGAGAGATGGTTAAGGGCATCTCACACATACAAAGCATAAGGTCGTGAAGTATGTAATGAATAGGGAGAGTAGTAGCTTCCTTTGGGGCTGCAGGGTATTGAGGGATTTCAAGTTCCTCAGCTCTAGGTTCTTTCTCCGAAGTCACCGTTATGGATAGACTCTGAGCAACATCGCAAATAAAGTCTTGGAAAGACATGTCCTCTGAAGGGGACGTGTGGAGATGGAGATATGGTCTTCCGGGAGAGTTCTCATTTCTCGTGTATTGGCTGATTCGTCATCAAAGTATCGACGGGCAGGGTGTTCGCACTCTGCATGCACTCGATACCATTTGAAGCCGGTAGCTGAAGCTTGCAGTGCCAGTACCTCGGTATTGGAAATGGACTCGAGGGCCGGCATGGGCGGTAGCATGGTAAGCAGTAAAAAAGTCTATGCAGACTCTTTCGGTACCATAGCCAGTACCGATGTTCGAGGAATTGACTATAAAGGTTTTACCGGTATGGATGCCACCAGTAAGGCTGCTAAGCTCTGCTTGATGGCCAGGATGCGTTGATCCATGGAGGTTGCCGATGCTTGGGTATCAGTATCGGAATTGTTGGCCACAATCCCTGAGCATGGCACCAGCAGCTCTTCAGAGGTGGAGGCCTCGGGAGTATCCTGGGACCCCACTAAGGCTTTAGAGGCAAGGTCCTCCCACCGGGGTTGTTTGGCCGGTGTGTCCCTTCCTCCAGGGCAACGCCCAAGGCATCTCAATGCTTAGGAGATCTACCCATGGAAGGTCAGCCAGCCTTCGATGAAGGCTTAAATTTTGATACCTGAGATCCTTGGGAGGAAGATGAAGCTCTCGATGAGGTCGATGCTAAAGACACTGCATCGGAGGCAAAGAGGGTGCCTAGTTTTGCAGCTCAATTCTAGGCCTCTCTTTGTCATCTTCCTACAGAGAGGACATTCTGATGGTTGATGATCCTGTCCTAAACAAGCACTTTAGATACCAGTCATGAGTGTCTAGGCCGAAACTGTACTGCCACATTTGGAACACTTCTTAAAACCACTGGATGTTTTTTACATTTTTGTCTGTGACAAAAGGGAGAGGCCTAAACCTAAGATGGCGTCGATGTGCCTGAAGGAAGAAAGTTTTCTTCCCTCACTGAAGAATTTTTTTTTTTTGAAAAGAAAGCAAGCACCGGAGTCGGTAACAGCGTCAACGGGAAGGCAGACGCGACCATAAAAAATAAGAAGAAAAACAAATTTTCTTCAGTGACAGGAATTGCTTCTTGTTGACGCTGCGGAAAATGAAGAACTGAGGGAGAGCTGGAAAGACGGGAAGGCAGTTACACAGGCACAGTGGGATGCTCCCAAAAGCTTTCCTTTTGGATGCTGGGGAGCGTTCCCATGCGGGCTCCGTCAGTAGCAATGTTACCCATATGTGAAGACTACATTCCTGCTTATTCCTGGAGATAGAACTAGACTCTATAAAGGCTTGGTATTACATGCCCCACACCTCTTTACCCTAGGCTTCTGCAAGTCTTCTCAGGAAATTTTATACCACCATTGACAATTTATAACTATTCTGGGCACTTTATCTAGGCATTATTTTATCATCATCAATGAGTGGCATTCATTGCTGAGACGGATGTGCTCATCCCCCCCCCCCTACTGTTAGCCTGAAGCCCCATGCTAGTAGTGCAGTCCAAAAGCGAGTTACTTGTTTTGAGCATAGTGAACATGCCCCTAAGTTTAAATGCTGCTAAATCAGTTTAATATTATTTTGAGACAAAAATTAACACTTGTTAAAAGTGATAAAACAATACCGCAAATATTTTTCCAAGTATTCAATTTTCAATGTAAATACAAGTACATGTTTTGTGATGTTATACTGAGAGAACAAAAAGACATTGAGCTCCCCATATAAAAATCTTGGCTTTGTTAATCTATGGAAGTTTTACTTTTTTAAGATTTTAACCCTACCTGAAGGACCAGGTGTGAGGGGGTAGTGAAAGCCCAATATTTATATTACCTATGTACACTGATATTACTAGACTTAATTTAAGTAATGCTTTATTATGATTTTGACTATCATCATGGTTTTATGCTTAAGTGTAATATTTTTAAATGCTGAATGTTTTCCATGTATTTTTTATATTGTTTTGAATGTTTCTTGAAGGAACAAAGTATTATATAAATGATGTTAACTAGATAAATATAAGAAAGGCCGAAGTTTAGAAACTTGAGCTTTTGTACTTTTTTTTAGCTTACATTATCATCTTTGGATTATTTTCCATAGAACATATTTTAAAACAGGCTGTCTGGATCATTTAGCTATATAAACTCTACATATTGTAGGCAAGAAGTACATATTCAGCAAAAACTGCTGAGAGTAAATCTATTGCACGTCCCAGATAAGGTAACACGACTGGCTTAGTAGCTCAGTGGGAAGTACTGCACACTGCTGTGCAAAGGACCTGGACTTGATTCTGACTTAAGTCTTCCATTCCTCAGGCCATCCAGGCTTGACTATTGTACCTCTGTTTATTCTGATTTCAGACCATTAGACATGAGAAGATAATTTTGTATACTCCTGCACAGGCAACACGTGGTAGAGCACATGCTTTGCTTTATAAAATAGGGGCGTATGGATGCACCGGGATCTAGGCATAGTATGCATGTCCAAGAGTAGGTACAACTTGCCGTGCCTAGGTCAGTGACCTGATGCGTGTAAGTCATAGTATTTAATAACTTACATACGCCAGTTGACATAATATGCGTTTGATTATGGTAATCGCTATTCCATAAGAGCATGCACAATCGCCGATTCATGCACATAAGTCCTTGAAAATAGGGACTTATGCGAGTTTCTTGCGAATGCCAGCTTATGCATCCTATAAGGAAATCAACCCCAAGCGGCTAGAATCTATTCAGAATACTGCTGGCCAACTTCTAAATAATGCACAAAAATTTGATCATATTACACCTTTGCTTTTCAATTACCGTCTGTTTCTGATCTATTAAGTTTGTTATAAAATTCTCACACTGATATAAAAAACACTAAAAATAAGTATCTCACCAGTACTTAATACTCCATGATTATTCTCCATGTCACCCAGCATCCCTTATGCTCTGAACATGGTCTTCTATTAATCCAACCTGTTTTACAAGCAAGACATTAATCTACTAGACAGCCTTTTTCTTTATTATACACTCTCTTTGGAATTCTTTACTGTTTCAACTTCACACTGAGCCCTCTTTCAAGAAGTTTAAGGCCATCCTGAAGGCTCATCTTTTTTCTCTGGCCTTTTGCTCCTAATATTCTCTTGTTTGTGGCGGGTTACTGGGAGAATGGGCATTCACCGGTGAGTCCAATGTCTCCTGCATACTTTTCCTTTTTTTCCTCTCTCCTTTTGATTCCTTTTCTTTTTCCTACTCTATCTTGCCATTATTGTAGCTCCCTTCCATTTTCTATTTGTTAGTTTTGCAAGGTAGTAAATTAAGATCTTTAATAAATATATACACTGCAGAGACAGTGCTCAAAACTCTTGGAAGGGAGACCCACTCATTGCACAAGGATGACACCTAATGACTGGACTTCCAAGACTGCAGGTTTTAAGGAGTCATGGTGCACACCGATTGTCACTGTAATGACTGTTGACCAATCTGCTAACCACTGTCGCTGTAATGACTGTACTGAGCAAGTTGAGAGGGAATGTAACATAGAAGGAAAAATACCCAGATAAATGGCACCAAATTCCAGCCTTGATTTGACTGAGCTGGTAGGTCAAAGCATCAGGAGAAAACTACCAGATCAATTAACAAAAGTTAACTAATAACTTGATAAACAAACCTTGGCATTAAACTCAGCAAGGAAATCAAAATGCTTCTTGAGATCTGTGGCAAGAATGGCTTCAATTACTAAAAACCGAAATCGTTTGAACTCAACATGATCCAAATGAATGAGAAAGTTATAGTCTGGCTGGGACAAGAAGAGGCTCCAAGCTGAAGCTGCATGATGATTTTCGAGGACCGAACGGTCATTATAAAGCACAGCCTATAAAGAAAAAAAACACATCAGAACTTTATAGTTTTTTGATTCAAACATGACTAATAAAAGCACTTAGAAGATACCTTAAAACATGAAATTTATGTACAGGGATATTTGCGGGCAAATTTCAATGCTCAAAAAAGTAGGGATCAGCCCTCAAATATACTCCCAAATTCATTTCAAAGAAATTGCAAACCAGTTTTGAATATATATGTATTCTAAGACAAAGAAATATTCATTTTTTCACCTGATGCAAACTCATTTGAAGAAAGCTGAATGAAGATTGTAATGCAATAGTACTGGGGCTCCTTTGTTTTTTGTTTGTTTTTTTTTATTTTAAATTTTTATTGGAAAGTTGAACCATCACACTCCAACACCACAGCAAATATAACAACCTTGCCATACAACTACATTACAAGTAATTCAGCAATCCTTATCCCCCCTTCCCCCCCATCCCATCCCCCACCTACCACCCCCATGGTACCCACACCCCCCTATCTTCCCTCCCACCCTCCCTCCTATCCCCTCCTCCCGCCACTCTTCATACCTACCCCAAACCGCCCGAAAGGCTTTTAAAGTGTGGTGCTTATGTGTCGCTATAGCACACATAACCCATAAATGCTCCAAGCGCTGCATAATCAGTGGTAACGGGGGCGCCTCCACACACTTCCACCGTGCCATAAGCGCCCCCCTTGCTGCCCCAATACAATATCCCACCAACATTAGGATGTCCCTGTCTCCCTCGTCAGGCATCTCATTCAATAATACCATGGGGGCTGTAAGGTCGATATCCACCTTTACCATTGCCTGAATACAGTCTCCCAATTGTTTCCACATCTGCTGAACTGCCCCACAGCTCCACACAATATGTTCCAAATCGCCCCTTTGTCCACAACCCCTCCAACATGCTCCGTATTCCTGAGGGTGAAGCACCTTTAACTTCCAGGGCGTCCAGTACATCTGATACCGAATTTTTAAACTATTCTCTAAATAGGACGGTCCCGGAGCCAGGCGCCTCGTCCACTTATAGATATTATGCCACCTCGCTTCATCCCACTCCCCCCCCCCCATTTGATGCTCCCACGCCTGTTCTCCTTTACTCTTCCCCTGTTGCCCCTCCACCACTTGTTTACACAATTCAGCATATAATAGAGTTATCAACCCCCTCCGCGTTCCCACCTTTCTCATCGCCACCTCCCATGGAGTGGCGACTTTCCGGAGATCATCCCCAACCCTCCTCTTCCGCATATACGATACTAGCTGTATATACGCATAATAATCCCTATCCTCCAACCCATAATCTTCCCGCAGCTTAGCAAAGGAGTGGAGCTCCCCCCTTTTATTAAGTAGATGCCCCAAAGTGCACAGCCCTTTAGCCCCCCACTCCGTAAACACCCCCTCCCCTTCCTTTCCCGGGCCAAAATCTTGCATTCCCCTTATGTATGTGTCCCTCGTGTACCTTTTTCCATCCAGCATCTTCCCTTTGAGTCCCAACCACACCCCCTGCGTATACTCTTTAAAAGGATTCCCTGCACTCCCCCCCCCCTTTCTTTGCGCCAGGGTCCCAAATCCACATTCCCAAAGTCTCCCCCTCCCCTCTCTCCTGCTCTAACTCAACCCAAATGGGCGTCTCCCCCACCCCCAGCCAGCTTGCCAGTGCCTTTAATTGAGCTGCGACAAAATATTTTTCCAACCACGGGACCCCCATACCCCCCTCCCGTTGATTCCGATAAAGAGTATATTGCGACACCCGGGGCGTTTTACCCGCCCATATGAAATCCAAAATTAAACGCTGCACCTGTCTCAAGTATGCTTTAGGAATCTTGCTGGGTATAGAACTAAATAAAAAGAGAAAGCGTGGCAACACGTTCATCTTAATAACAGCTATTCTCCGAGCCAGGTCAAGTAAAGACTCTTCTAACGAGTCAAATCTTTCTTCACTTCCTTCAATAATGGGAGGAAATTCCAATCCCACAGCTTCTTCCAGTCTTTCCCCATCTGAATCCCCAAATATCTATAGGTCCCCTTCACCCATTTAAAGGAAAGCTCTTGCGGAGAATTTCCTCCAACCTATCCTCCAAATTAAACCCTAACAGCTCCGTCTTGCTACCATTTATTTTATAGCCGGAAACCGCACTATAGAGTTCTATTTCACGCATTAAGACAGGCAGAGATATCAAGGGCTCTCGTAGAGTGTAAATAACATCATCCGCGAATAAGGCGATTTTGGATTCCCTATCATTCATAAGCACCCCTTTAACATCCCCCACTCTACGCACCCTATCAGCAAGGGGCTCTATAGCAAGCGCAAACAGCAAGGGCGAGAGCTGGCACCCTTGCCTGGTTCCCCGTTCTAACTGAATCACTTCAGAATAACTCCCATTCACTCTGATCCTGGCTTGCGGCCTCGTATAAAAAGCTTGGACCCAGCTGATGAAATTCGCCCCAAGTCCTACCTTCTCCAGCACCGTCAGCAGAAAATCCCACTCCACTCTATCAAAAGCCTTCTCGGCATCTACTGAGATGAAGACAGCCTTCTGCCCCGTCCGTTGCACTTCCCAGGTTAAGTTACAGAGCCTGCGTATATTATCCCCTCCCTGCCTACCCGACACAAATCCCGTCTGGTCAACGTGAATCAATTTAGGCAACAACTGTTGTAATCTAGTAGCTAATATTTTAGCGAGAAGTTTGGCATCAACATTCAATAGTGATATTGGCCGATATGAACCACAGACCATAGGGTCCTTGCCTGGCTTAAGTAAAATTGTGATCCTCGCCTCAGTCATGGAGCCGGGAACCGCTCCTGTCTTGAGTACCCCGTTAAACACCTCCAGCATCAGTGGTCGAAGACCTGCCTGAAACACCTTATAAAATTTACCCATCAATCCATCTAACCCCGGTGCTTTTCCCATTTTAAAAGTTTTAATGGCCTCATTCACCTCTCCCTCTTCTATCGACCTACCCAACCACTCCGCCTCTGCCGTCTCCAACATAGATAACTCGCACTCCTCCAAGTATTGTCTACTTTTTTCCCGCCCCCCACTAACCTCACTACTATATAATGTCCGATAGTACTCCTGAAACGTCTGTCTAATCTCGTTACCAGTTACTAACTGCCCCCCCCCCTATTCCTTATACTCCCAATATTACGCTGCGCCACGCGTGCCCGCATCCTATGGGCCAGAATACGTCCCGCCTTATTTCCACCCTCAAACATAGCTTGCTTCATGACATTGAGTTCATAAGCGATTTTACTGGCACGAAGCTGGCCCAGCTGCCCCCGCAACCTCTGCAATTCCGCCAAAACTCCCTCATTCCTATCACATTGGTGGCTCTCCTCCAGTTTCCTAATGTCCCCCAGGAGGCGCCCCTCAGTCTCCCTCCGCTGTTTACATTTCCGCGAGGCTTCCCCCAACAAGTGCCCCCTCACCACAGCCTTCAATCCATCCCACACCATGCCTAAGCCAACCTCCCCAGTCAGATTGAAATCCTGATATTCCTTGATGACCTTCCCGGTCCTATCAACAATTTCGGGATCCTCCAACAGCGAATCATTAAGTCTCCAAAATTTCAAGCCAGTATCCTTATACCCCAGATTAAATTCTACACTTACTGGGGCATGATCCGTCCATGTAATTGATCCCTGCTCTGCCTCCTCCACCCTGCTCATCCATCCACCCCCTGCCCAAATCATATCTATACGACTATAGGTCCCATGAGGGGCTGAGTAATAAGTATATTGTTTCCTCCCAGGATTCCGGCAGCACCAGACATCCACCAGCCCTAATCCTTCCTTCAGTCGCACCAAGTTCCTTCTCTCACTCCTTCTCCCCTCCCCACGCCCTCCACTATTATCTAGCCTAGGATTGACGGTCAAATTAAAATCGGCCCCGAGAATGACCGGTATATCCCCTAAATGCTCCAATTCCACTCGCAAACGATCGTAAAACTCCCCCTGACCCTCATTGGGTCCATATAGACTTATAATCCACACCATCTCCTCCCCCAACTGCACCTTAACTCCGACATATCTCCCCTTCTTATCCCTACATTCCCCCACCACCCGATCCACCATCCTCGCCCCCACCATAATGCCCACCCCCCCCCCTTCTGTGGCTCCGCTCTTTGCCCCGCCAAAACAACCCTGGGATATTTCCAGGTTGCCAATAGCTTCTCCTGCCCCACCTTTAAATGTGTCTCTTGAAGGCACACAAAGTCTGCCCGAGCCCTACCTCCTTCCTTTTCCACCAGCCTACGCTTTCTCCAGGTGCGCAATCCTTTAGCATTGATAGTGACCACCCTCAATTTGTACTCACCCACCACCCCCGAATCCCTATCCCGCCCCCTCCCTTCCCCCTCCTGCCCCACCCCTCCTCCCCCTCCCCTCCTCTCCCCCTCCCCTGCCCCCCCCAACCCACTCCTCAGTCCACCTGAGGCCTCCAGTAGAGTAGTGCCCACCAGTGCGGAGCAACCCAGCCTGTCTCACAATCCCTTCCTCTCCCCCACCTCCCCCCCATCAGAAATTCCCCTTGGACCCCCACTCCCCTTCCCCCACCTCTCCACCCCCACTCCCCTCCTCACCCCCCTTTCCCCATCTATAACCCCAATAACCCTTCCAGCCCCAACTCACAAGAACCCACAAAGAACCCCCATTCTCCTCAGCACCGCCTCCAATGCCCTACTAGACTACCCCTTCCCCAAAGTACACTCCCCGCTACTACAACCATGCAATCATAACCAAACCCCAATTCTCAGCAACATCATAATCCAACCCATGCCAACCCGGGAACTGATGCCCAGCATATGTATAACAAACAGTATCTTTCCCAACCTTACCAGCCCACCACCTTCATTCATTCCCCACTCCCACCACCCTCCTCCTAATACCAACCCACCCTCCATCCACTCAATCCCCCATAACTTCAAAATAATACTCAAAAACATCAGACCTTCCAAGTCACCCCACCCTCCCCACAGCCCCCCAAAAGCACACAGCTCAGTCTTCACCACCAGTCCCCAAGCACTTGTGGAACACAAAAAAGATATTCTCCAGCGTTCCCGGTGTGCCACTTCAGGTTAGCTCTAACTGGGGTTCCA
Organism: Ichthyophis bannanicus; assembly: GCA_033557465.1. Taxonomy (NCBI): domain Eukaryota; kingdom Metazoa; phylum Chordata; class Amphibia; order Gymnophiona; family Ichthyophiidae; genus Ichthyophis; species Ichthyophis bannanicus. The sequence goes on along the minus strand of CM066047.1, from coordinate 62,469,171 downwards.
TCACGCTCTGCTGTCTCTCTCCTCCAGACGCCCCCGCATCCGCTGCCACTGGCCCTCCTGGCTGCTCCATCTGATCTCTCAATGTCTCCACTAATTGCCTCTGCGGATTGCCCAGTCCGGCGTCCATCAATGCCTTTTCTGCCTCCTTGCTGGTCTGCACTCTCCAATTGCGCGTGCCCACTGTAAAACACAATCCAAAGGGATAGAGCCACCGGTAGCGCACGTTCTCCTTGCGCAACCTGGTAGTGATATGTTGTAGTTCCCGTCGTCTTTGTAGGGTCCTGGCTGCCAAGTCCGCATATATCGCCAGTTTGTAGCCCTGCCAGACAAACTCCCGGGCTTTCCTCATCTTCAGCATAATTTTTTCCTTGAGGGTATAGTCATGTATGCAGACTACGATGTCCCGGGGACGGTTAGGTCGGCTAGGCCCTAGCGCCCTATGCGCTCTGTCCAGAACCACCGTGCCAACTTCCCCTTCCTCCTCTCCCTCCAGCAAAATGTCCTTACAGGTGGCCTCCGCCACCCGTCTGCTGTCAGTGAACTCTGGTTCTTCGGGGACCCCCCCGTATGCGCAAATTATTCCTTCACGTGCGATTCTCCAAATCTTCTATTTTGTATAGCATTTGCGCTTTCCAACTCTCCCACTCTTTCACTGAGCACTCCAGTGCCCCTTGCTTTAGTTGCACTATCTCCATGTGCTGTTCTTGCTCCGCCGTTCGCCGGCTCAGTTCACTCACTTCCTCTCTCAATTCATTACATACTTCTCCCACCTCAGATTTAACTGCAGCTAGCTCCGACTTGAGCTCATCGAACCAGGCCTTCAACTCGGCTCTGGTCACATTATTAACCACCATCGCAGCCCGCTCGGAATCAGCCGCACGTGGCATCGGCCTTTCACTAGAGTCTCTGGGCAGACGTTCTCCTGCCGCCATCTTGGCCTCTCTGCCTCCGACCTGTCCTCCACTATACGCAAATTCTTTTAAGTCGGCCGCCTTCTTGCGAGTCGTCATCGCACCGTTGACACTCTCCACCCGTTCCGCCACCTCTCCCTGCGGTCCGGGATGCTTTTACAGGGGGGGGGGCCTCACTATTCACCACTTTCAGGGTTTAACTCCGGAGCTCCTCTCTTAGGCTGCCACCCACACCGATGACATCACTTCCTCCCGGGGCTCCTTTGTTTTACTACTTGCTTATTTTATTTTAAAAAAATTCTCCTACCTATTTATCTTTCTAGATGGTTTGCAATGAACATAGGAAATGATCAAAATAACCAACAAATATACACAGCATAGCTCAGTTAAATCTACATGAAGAGAACAAGCAGCAGCAGGTGGCTAGATGTCAGGACTCACATGGTTGAGTCTCAGTCCTGCATAAAATATTTTATACCTAATTAATAGTAATTGGCGAAGTGGAAATTTTTCAAATACTATGCGCTGCCATCTGTAGAAATTAAATAGTTAACTGAATCCTATAGGCAACCAAAACAGCTAGCAAATCTCCCTTCTTCAAGCATAATGCTGGTTACTGTAGGTTTAATATTTTAGTAGTTTATTAACTAAAACTATACAACATTATATGCATTGGTAAAGTTAAATTAAATTAAATTAATGGAGTGGAACAGGTAAAAGTAGATTGGCTGTTTACTCCATCAAAAAGTAGAAAGATTAGGGAACACACAATAAAACTACAATGTAACCTATTTAAGACTAAGAAAAAATATTTTTTCATTCAGCACGTAGTCAAACCCTGGAATTTGTTACCAGAGCATATGGTAAAAGCGGTTACTGTAACTGGGTTTACAAAAAGGTTTGGACAAATTCCTGGAGGAAAAGTCCATAAACCATTAAGGAGAACCCGGGAAATCCACTGCTTTACCCCAGAATAAGCATCTTGGAAAGCAGAGTTACTTACCTGTAACGGAGTTCTCCGTGGACAGCAGGATAGGTCAGCCACACCTGGTGACGTCATCCGACGGCGCCGTGACGGAAGTGCTCTCTAGCTCAGAAGCTTCTGAGCATGTGTGAGGTGACCCCACCTCCCCGGTCCGCCCCCAGCCCGACCAGTGAGTCAGTAGCTTCGGCCAGAGGCTGGGGCGCGGATCGCAGGCCACCCTCAGAGGGGAGGTGGGCGGGATCGTGTGGCTGACCTATCCTGCTGTCCACGGAGAACTCCGTTACAGGTAAGTAACTCTGCTTTCTCCTAGGACAAGCAGGATGTGTCAGTCACACCTGGTGTCTCCCCAGCTACTTGTTACACGCTGAGGCTGAGGGGGGCCTGAGCCAAACTAGTAGGCCTGTGGGACACCACTGACAAGTCATGAGAAGAACAAACGTTTATAGTGCAAGAACAGACGTTTATTGTGCAACTAATGCAATACTATGCGTGCATGAGCGGCAAGGCCCAAAGCAGCAACAGTCGTGCAACACGCCGTGAGGTAGAACATGGTGCAATAAACCACAGTGCAGGGAACAACAGTGCAATGGCATTGTGCAAAACATTGTGCAAACAGCAATCACATTGTGCAACAACAATAAGAGGGGGGGGGTGGGGCCGAGGTGGGCCACCCTTGTCCATGGTGGTTATGAGTAGAGGAGCTACTGCCCTCGGGCTGCGACTGGGTCGGGTGCTCCTGTCACATCCGGGAGAGTGGAGCTTGTTACAGTGGACAGGATCGCTCGTCCAAATGAGCTGTCGGCTTCTGCCTGGAGATCAAGGCAATAGTGTTTCTGGAAGGTGAGGTGCGAGGACCAGGTGGCGGCTTTACAGATCTCGCTTACTGGGACCTCCTGGGCGCTTGCGAGAGAGGTGGCCAGAGCGCGGAGCTGGTGTGCGCTCGCCTTGTTTGCTGGATGTCTGCCCGCCTTCTGAAGGCAGTAGGAGACACAGTCAGATATCCAGTGGGAGAGTGTGCGCTTGGTGACTGGCCATCCCGGTCTGTTGGGGTCGAAGGACACGAACAGCTGGGTCCCTTGGCGGACTGAGGCCGTTCTTTCGATGTAGATGCGTAGGGCCCGGACGCAGTCCAGTGAGTGTAGTCGTTGCTCTTCTGGTGACCCATGAGGGGCAGGGAAGAAGGACGGTAGTTCCACTGATTGGTTGACGTGGAAGACCGAGGAGACCTTCGGAACAAACTTCGGGTGTGTCCGGAGAGACGCCCTGTTGTGGTGAATCTTGGTGTAGCTCACTCACCCTCCTTGCGGAGGTGATGGCGATGAGGAAGAGCGTCTTCCAGGAGAGGAATTTTGCGTCCGCCGAGGGCAGAGGCTCGAAAGGTTCTCGTGTCAGTTGCTGGAGGACGATGTTGAGGTCCCACGAGGGGACGGGCCTCCGGATGGGGGGCTGCAGGTTCCTGAGGCCTCTCATGAAGCGGGTCACAATGGGCAGAGCGGCTATAGAGCCCGTGGGTGAGTCGCTCTGCGGCTGGTGCAGGGACGCGATGGCTGCGAGGTGCACCTTAATTGATTGAGGCTTCAAACCAAGACCGAAGAGCGAGGAGAGATACTGTAGCAGCACCGGAACGGGGCAAGAGTCCGGCGTGATTCCTTGGCCCGTGCACCAGATACTGAAATGTTTCCACTTGAGACTGTAAGACTTTCTCGTGGACGGTCTCCTGGATGCCAGTACGATGTGCTGTACCTCCGCCGGGAGATGCTGTTCCTGGAAGTTCAACCTCTCAGCCTCCAGGCTGTAAGAGCAAGAGTCTGGAGATTGGGGTGCCAGGTGGTGCCGTCGTTCTGCGTGAGCAGGTCTGGTCTCAACGGTAGCCGGATGGGAGGCTCCTGTGAAAGCTGCAGTAGCAGGGGGAACCACATCTGCCTTGGCCAGTGGGGCGCGATCAGGATGACGTGTGCCTTGTCGTTGATGATGCGCTGTACGGTGGCTGTCATGAGGGGGGTTGGGGGAAAGGCGTAGGCCAGTTCCCACTCCCCCCAGGGTATTGCAAACGCGTCTGAGGCCACTCCCTGGGGTGAGGGGCGTCTTGAGCAGAACAGAGGGCATCTGGAATTGTCCTCGGTTGCAAAGAGGTCGATCTGTGGATTCCCCCAACGTCGGAAGATGGACTCCGCTACTTCCTCGTGCAGCGTCCACTCGTGGGGCTGGAGTTGCCTGCTTAGTCTGTCCGCTATCGCGTTCTGCTCCCCCGGGAGGTAAGTCGCCTGTAGGAGGCAGTTGTGCGCTAAGGCCAATGTCCAAGTCTGGAGGGCCTCCCTGCAGAGAATGCGAGAGCCCGTACCCCCTTGCTTGTTGAGGTAGAACATGGTCACTTGGTTGTCGGTCTGGATCAGAACCGTCTTCCCTGCGAGATGTGACATGAAGGTCTGGAGCGCATACCTGACCGCTCGGAGTTCGAGGACGTTGATGTGGAGGGATTGCTCCGTCCTGTTCCAAGCCCCTTGCGTACTGAGATGCGACAGGTGGGCTCCCCAGCCAGTGGAGGAGGCGTCCGTGGTCAGGACGAGCTGGCAGTCGCAGGGCTGAAGACTTTTGCCTTCGGAGAGATTGGCAGGCGCCATCCACCAATGGAGGCTCTGGGATACCCTCGGTTTGATCGGGATCAGGGTGGTGAGAGCTTGAGACCGTTGTTTCCAGTTGGAGCGCAGGTGCCACTGTAGTGTGCGCATGTGCAGCCTGGCCAGGTTTAGGACGGAAGTGGTCGCTGCCATGTGACCTAATAGGCGCAAGATGTCGTGGGCAGTGGTCTGTCTTGCGGAGGACACCTTCTTCGCAAGGCGGATGATGTTCTCCTGCCGTTGCCTGGGAAGGAAGGCCTTGGCTGAGGTCGTGTCGATTATGGCCCCGATGAACTCCGTGCGTTGGGTGGGTTCCAGGCGAGACTTCTCCATGTTGAGCAGGAAACCCAGCTTGGATAGCAGGGTGGTAGTTTCTTGCACAGTCGCCCTGAGATCCGTGGCGGAGGGTGCCGATATCAGCCAGTCGTCCAGGTAGGGAAAGATGGCGAGCCCTTGTTTGCGGAGGTGTGCCGCTGCCACAGCTATGCACTTCGTGAAGACCCTGGGGGCTGGGGATAGTCCGAAAGGAAGTACTCGGTACTGGTAGTGGCACCCCATTGCTATGAACCGCAGGAACTTCCTGTGAGAGGCATGGATTGGAATGTGAGAGTAAGCATCCTGTAGATCCAACGTTGCCATCCAATCTCCCGGTCTGATGAGGGGAAGGATGGAGTTCAGGGAATACATTCGAAACTTCTCCTTCCAGAGGACGTTGTTCAGCTTGCGGAGGTCCAGGATAGGGCGTAGGCCCCCGGACTTCTTGCGAATAAGGAAGTATCGTGAGTAGAAGCTGAGATCCGTCTTGAGGCAAGGCGGAAGAATTGAAAACTGGTCGGGCTGGGGGCGGACCGGGGAGGTGGGGTCACCTCACACATGCTCAGAAGCTTCTGAGCTAGAGAGCACTTCCCTCACGGCGCCGTCGGATGACGTCACCAGGTGTGGCTGACACATCCTGCTTGTCCTAGGAGAACCTGTGTTCCTTTTTGGGAATCTGACAGGTACTTGTGACCTGGATAGGTCACTATTGGAAACAGGATACTGGGCTTGATGGACCTTGGTCTGACCCAGTATGGCATGTCTTATGTAAATACAAAGTTAATTTTTAATAAGCTTTCCTCAAGCCAAACCCATTGCTAATTTAAGTTTCTAGGAAACACGATGCGTACCTGAGGTGCATTTGTTGCCACTAGAAAGGCATTTGTACGTCCTGGATGGTCATAATCGTGCATGGCAGCTGCTACATACAAAGCCATCATCTCTAATGCAGGGATGTTTGATGACAAGCAGCCATAGTTGTCATCAGTAATAGTGCAGCTCTTCGAAAAGATATAGGCAACTCGACCAGGAGAAATTCCACTATCTGAATCTAAGAAAAATGAACAAGTGTTAAAACCATAAAATGCTCTAAACAGCCAACATTCCAGAGTTCAGCCATCAGCAAAACCTTCTCATTGCTGCTCTTATCCATAATCTATTTCAGGACCACAGTTAGGAAATAATTTTATAAGAAGCTGGGTGAAGTTACATGCCATCAATGCATATAAAGGTTATGTATATTCAATTACTAACACGCACACCATAATCACTTGCTATTCTGTAAGTACGCATGTCAGACCAATGGTTCGTACTTGATATGGGCATGCACAGGGTCAAGCATGGACGGAATAAATCTAAGCATGTGAGTTAGAAAATACAATAACTTATGTACGTTCCTTAATTATCTAGACTTGGGTAAGTATGACAACAGATCCATATTTTATAATGTCAAATACATGTGTACTTTATTTTATAAAATAAGTGTGATAGATGTGAGTTAAACTGTGCATAAATGAGGCATGACTTTTTAAAATTACCCTCCTAATGCTGCCACATATCCCTGTATAACACTGCTATTGTACAACATATTTCAGTTTGATTTTATCAAATCCTAGGTATTTAAGTTTCAAAAATGCAAAACAGCAAAATCTATACCTTACTAAGATTAAGAGGAGATAAAATCTATTCAGATTATAGCTATGAATAGTGTATGGAAATATCTGCATTGTATGCAGCTCTAAAATAATATAGATGGTCTACATACATCTTATTAAAATAATGTAAAAAGTAGATATTTTCATATTTTCAAAATGGCTTCCAATTTCATCCATTTGGAAGAGGCCTTCAGGACTTGTGGATAAATACTCCAGGACAGAGCTGCTACATAATGGTTTTCCATCCTAGAAACATTGCATTCAAAGTCTTGCATAAGAGGAGCAAACTTGCAATTTACAAAGCCCACTACATTTAATTTTCTCTCCCTTTCTAGATAAACTGTTCAGTAGAAGTAGAACATTCACTAGAAATGTTCAGTGATCTCCAGAAATCAGAATTTAGGTGAGATAATAGTTTTAATGGACTTCACCCAATGGACTATAGAAAAATCAAATTGACTACATCTGTGGAAGTCAATGATGGAAAAGCTCTATAACATCAACAAAGACAAAATCTGGAGCTGACTGTGATACAGATCACCAACTACTAGGATGCAAACTCAAGCTAAAGTTGAAAAAGAGCAAGCCACTCATGAATGTAGCAAATATGACCTTGAGAATATACCATTGGAATTTAAAGACTGCCTGCAAAATCGATTTGCTGATTTAGATACAAATGACAGAGCTTCAGAAGAGTTATGGGATGACATCAAGAAAGTTGTGTTTGAAGAAAGTGAGAAAACTCTACAAAAAGTGAAAAAGCAAAAACGGCTAACAAGGTTGACCAAAGAAACTGAAAATTGCCCAGAAATGCAGAGAAGCTACTGAAAATTATTCAACAGAGACTACATCCATACCTGGAACGAGAGCTGCCTGAAATGCAAGCAGGATTCTGGGAAGGGCAAGAAATGAGAGACAACATCGTGGATGTGAGATGGATCCTTGAAAAGAATTAAGAATACTATATGTGTTTTACTGACTACAGCAAGGCTTTTGTCTGTGTAAATCATGAGAAACTCTGGGCCACATTAAGAAGCATGGGTATACCAGAACACCTGATAGTTCTCTTACACAACCTTTACATTGATCAAGCAGCAACAATTGAATGGAAAAAAGAGAAACAGAATGGTTTAAAATCAACAAAGGTGTATGACAAGGCTACATATTTTCCGCCTACCTGTTTAATCTATATGCAGAACAAATCATCAGAGAAGCAGGACTGTATGAAGACAACAGAGGTGTGAAGATTGGTGGGAGACTCATCAACAACCTTCGCTATGCTGATGATACTACATTACTGGCTGAAAGTGAAGACGATCTGAAACATTTGCTTCTCCAGATCAGGAAACAGTCTTAAAATGGGCCTTAATATAAAGACGACAAAGATCCTGACATCTGGCAGAATCAATAAGTTCATCATTTATGGAGAAGAAATCTACTTGGATCAACTATCAATAAAGCAACAACAAGCAGTCAAGTAATCAAACGACCCATTGCTCTTGGCAGAATGGCTATGAAGGACCTAGACAAGATTCTGAAGAGCAGAGATGTCTGTCTCCATACAGAGATTCAACTCGTTCAAGCCATGGTATTTCAATAATGTCATATGGATGCGAAAGTTGGACAGTAAAAAAGATAGGAAGAAAATCAATGCCTTTGAATTATGGTGCTGGCAAAGAATACTGTGCATACCATGGACTCCCAAAGAACAAACCAATCAGTACTAGAGGTGATCAAACCTAAACTTTCTTTTAAAACTCAGATGACAAGACCTCAACTTTCATACTTTGGAAACATCATGCGAAGAGAGAGATTAGAGGTAAAAGGTCAACACAAAAGAGGAAGGTCAGCAATGTGATGGATCGATACAGTAACAGCAGCTATGGGTGCCACTTTGTCAACAATAAGCTGCCTGACTGAAGACCAAACACAGTTTAGGACAACTACCCAGAGGGTCGCCATGAATCAACACCGACATAACGGCACTTACAACAACAATTCTAAAGCTCTGTGTTATGCATGGGATCAGGGACTTTTGGAACATTGCCCACCAAATAAGGCCATGGCAGAGGGTGCAGAAGAATGAATTACGATGATGGCAATTGGAAAGGTCCTGTAACAAGATCCAGTTGCGAATGAATCTGTTGTAATTAAAATTTATGCTCATACCTTGACAGAAGCACAAGAAAGAGCACAAAGATTTGATTGTCCGTCTGGATCAGTACGGACTGATGTTGCAGGCAGTGGTGGAATTCTCGTATGGCTAAGAAGATTGATCTGTAGGAGTGACGCCTCCTGGGACCAGCTGCCTTGTGTGCGACGGTCCCCTCAATGCGTCCCCCCCCCCCCAACCTAGTAGGGAGGGTTCTGTGAGGTGCGGGTGCTTGGAAGGACATTCCTGCCCGGAAGTGGCAGATGTTTTGCCACCAGTTGAGGGATTCTGCCAGTTGGCAGGCAACCCCTATCCTGTCCCGTAGCCTGCCCGTGGCTTGGGTCCACTGTGAGTGGAGACACCACTGGGCTGTCTGCATGTTCAAGCGGGCTGAGGGCATTACATGGACCATGGAGGCCATATGGCCCAGTAGGTGGAAGAAGAGACGAGCTGGCACTGACCTCTCCTGCCAGTTGTCTGAGGTGTTCTGCCCTGTCTCTGGGGAGGACCGCCTCGACTTGCAGTGTGTCGAGCTGAGCACCTATGAGCTACAGATTTTGGGCTGGAGAAAGATGGGATATGGGATAGCTGGTAGGTGCTGCAGGAGGGGGGATGCACACTCTGCCTGACTGGCCTCTGATCAGCCAGTCGTCTAGGCAGAGGAAAACAAAGGCCCCTTGTAGGTGCAGGTGGGTGGCCACCATCGCCAGGCACTTGGTAAAGACCCTTGGTGAGGAGGCCAGACCGAAGGGTAGTACCCTGTACTGGTGGTGACCTCCTACCACAAACCTTAGGTACCGTCTGTGGGAGGGGTGTATTAGGATGTGTGTGTATGCATCCGTTAGATCCAAGGAGCACAGACAATCTCCCTGGTGGAGGTAAGGCAGCAGTGTTCCAAGGGAGAGCATCTTGAACTTCTCCCTCACCAGAAACTCATTTAGTATGCCCCGAGGCCCCTAGTTCTCCTTGGGAGAAGGAAGTGCCTGGAGTAGAAGCACTTTCCCCACAGGTGCTTGGGAACAGGCTCTACTGCGTTGTACCTGATCAGGCCTGCGAGCTCTGAGCAGAAGAGTCTGGTGAAGGAGGGGTCATACCTGCTTTCCAGGGAAGAACCTGGGTGATGCCTGCTGTAAGTGGAGGAGGTATCCTTCCTTTACCATTTGCAGTACCCACTTGTCCAAGGTTATGTTGGCTCATCTGTGGGCAAAGAGCACCAGGCGCCCCCCCCCCCCCCCGTGAGCTGGTGAAGGTCTTCTGGGGGAGGGGAGGCCCTACCCTGGGAGTCAAAAGCTCCCACTGGGTTGGGTGGGAGCTGGGGCCTGAGACTTCGGTGTTTCCACCTTCAGAGCCCCGTGGCCTTGCCTCTTAGGGTGAGAACCTTGTTGCTGGCCCAAGGGCTGGTAGTGGTGATTCTGTGGAAAAGGACCCTTTTGTCTCAGGGAAAAGGTCTTTTCCCTGCTGGTTTCCTTCGAGGAAGGGATGAAGTCTTTTTAGAGAGCCTCTGGCATATCACCACGTCAGCCTCAATCTCAGCCGCCTTGTTGGCCATGGGTTTGCCGAATAGGTTCTCCCCGATGTAGGGGACATCGCGCAGCTTGTCTTGGACCCATTGCTCGAGGTCAGAAGACTGTAGCCAGACCTGGTATTGGGCGCAGGTGCCAGCTGCTGTGACGACCCGAACCGCAGGCTCGAAGCCGCTGTCGACTGCTTGGGAGAGGAACTTGGAGCAGTCCTTGATCCCCAAGGTCAGGGACTGGAACCAATGGAGGGGTTCCCCGACAAGACCAGCCAAAAACCCCGACCACTCCTGGGTTAGGAGCTTTCAGGTACATGCCTATGTATAATTCATAGGCTTGGATCCAGCACCCCAACATCGAGCCCTGGTAACACTTGTGCCCAAGGGCATCAAGGGCTTTGGCCTCCCTTCTGGGGGGAGCAAAGGAGTGGGTCTTCTGGCTCTTAAGTTTTTGCATGATTGACTCGATAACCATGGAGTTATGTGGGAGCTGGGGTTTGTTGAACCCTGGGCCCTTCCGAACGTGGTACATAGCATCGAGGTGCTGACTCACCACCTGTATTGATGCGAGAGTCTCCCACATTCTGAGCAGCAGACGCTTGAGGATTGGCTGCATGGGCATCATGAGGGTTTCCTCGGGTGGCGACTCGTATTGGAGGATCTCCAACTCCTCAGTGCACGGGTCCTCCTCTGCCTCGGTCTGCACGGAGAGGACTCCGCCATGTCCTTGACAAAGTTATGGAAGGCTACATCCCCTCCAGAGGGGAGTAGCGCTGGGGGAAACAGGTCAGAGAGAATGTCTCAATGCGATTAAGCCTCCTGGGATACTGCATCATCTGTCTCTTACTTGGAGTCGAGCGGTGACGACAAATCCAAGGCTCTGCAACTCACTGCCTCGAGGCCAGTGCCGAGGAGTCGGTGGCCTCTGGAGGACCTGGGGTCCAAGTCACAGAAACTAGCTAGGGAGGACCAGATGCCCAAGGATCGGGAACTTGACTGGCACCAAGGGCTCAACCGATCCGGTGGTGCTCGGAGCTCGGCTCGATGACTGGGGACTCCTCCACAGTTGGGGGCCTGGTCGTCGGGACAGATGATGCAGATGAACCAGCCATCATTGTCTGCTGCGGAGCCAGAATAGCAGTGATATTCTGCTCCAGGACTGCCATTCTGGTTTCCAAGCCAGAAGGCTCTGCAGCTTTCAGCGCATGCACAGAGGATCTTGGGCCCGCCACTGGCATTCTAGTAAGTGCACCTTCATCGAGGACTATGGCCTCGAGGAACCTCACATGGTCTCTGCCAGCCGAAGAATCCTTCTTGAAGGCCTTGGTAGGGTGCTTCTTGGAGCTGCCCAAGTCCCTCCTGGTGGTTTTACCGGGTTTCTCTGGTACAAACTCTGTGGACTTAGAGGACCTTTTCCATCTTCTTCTGGGGGTCAGAATTCTTCTCAGAGGAGCTGTCACCACAGGACTCCGAGGACACTTGAGCCTCGCGGAAAGTGCTGGGCTTGGAGTTTGGCGTCGGGGAGAGTGGGGCCAAGTCGGACCTGGGGAATAGTTTTTCCTGCAACTCTGACCTCTTCTTATTGGTCTTAGGCATCATGGCCTGGAACAGGTCAGAGGAGGTGCTGTCATGGTCCGGTCCCAGGCAGCAGTCATGGGTGTCAGTCACTAACATTGTTTGACTGCAGTAGTCACATTTTTTGAACCCACTAGGGGACATGGTGGGGAGCACCTGGCCGGGGTCGACGATCACCAGGCAAAAAAATAATTGAAAAAATAGCTTACAGACAACTGCAAGATCATATCGACACTGAAGCGCCTTTGGATACCTGTCAACATGGATTTAGGGAATTCCACGGCGTCGAAACGCTCCTCACCTCTCTTCTCAACAACTTAAACTCTGGTATTGACAACATCAAACAGGGCTTTGTCCTCATCTTCTTAGATATCGCGGCTGCTTTTGACTCGGTCTGTCACAATCTGCTCATTACCCGCTTAAGAGAGAAGGGCCTCTGTGGAAAGGCCCTCGAATGGTGCATCTCATACCTCTCAGAAAGATGGCAGCAGGTCCGCTCAAATGGCGAAACTTCAGATCCATTTCACCAAGGACAAGGAGTCCCGCAAGGTTCTTCTTTGTCATCACTATTATTCAACATATACATGCAACCCTTATGCAACATTATCAAGTCTTTCAATGTCAACTACATGATATATGCTGATGATGTGTTACTATATATCCCTTTCTGCATAGATAAGATTAATCTCACCCCCATAACCAACTGTTTTAATGCCATCTCAGATTGGCTACTGACTCAAAATCTCAGAATCCAGAACAAAAAACAGAGGTTCTTTTCATCTCAAGGAACCCTAAGTTTACACCACCCACATTTCTTGAAGTTCAAGATGCCAAGCTGCAAGTAAAATCCCACATCCGATACCTTGGAGTGACCTTGGATCAGAATCTAGATATGAAGACTCACATAGCCAACACCGTAAGGACAATTTATTTTAAGATTCTCTCCCTCAGACACCTCAGCCAACTGATTGATCCAGATGATTTCCGTACAGTCTACCAGGCTCTGGTTATACCGCACTTTGACTTCGCAAACTGTATATTACAGGGGCTCCCCCAATCTACCCTTAACCCACTTCAACTAGCATTAAACAGCGCAGCAAGAATACTCTTCGGGGTTCCAAAAAGAGAACATGTAACACCTCTCCTGAAACAATTACACTGGCTCCCTATCCAAGCGAGAATTACCTTCAAGACCTTGCTTCTAGCCTTCAAAGCTCAAAAAGGGCTTGCTCCTCATTCACTTTCGGAATTAATCCTACCAATTCCTTCCAACAGGAGTAGAAGAACCACTGAACTAAACATGCTAAGAGTTCCAAAAGAGTCCTTAAAATACAACTCCGCAACTGTAAACCGATCCTTCAGTTTATGTGCTCCAAAGCTATGGAACACCCTCCCACCACAAATTAGAACCATCACTGACCTCTTCCAGTTTAGAAAGGCCTTGAAGCATCACCTTTTCATCAAATATTTCCCAGAAAACACAATAACACAAGATCACTCAAATAGCACCATTCCCGTTCTTAACACGCCACCTCTGCTAACCCAATAACTTTTCACACCTCTCTCTCATACTATGAAAATTCTTTTAGGCTTTATTCTGTTCATATGTAAATAGCCAATGTGTTGTATTCATTGTAAATAATTTCCCCGGTTATCCAAGTTTTTGTTCCTTGTTCTATGTAAAAAACAGATAACATGTACCTTATCTGATGTTTTCTTGTTCTATGTAAACCGCGCTGATTATAAATAGAGCGGTATATAAAAGATGTTAAATAAAAAATAAAATAAAAAGGCACAAATGCCAGTTGAGGCAAGCCTCGATCAAAAAATGGAGAAAGGAGCCAAGAACAGTGCCGGGATAGGCACCAGCTCAAGATGGGAAGGGGAACTGGTATGCAAACTGGGAACAACTAACTTTAAGGATATTTAGCAAAACGTTTTTCTGGGGAAACAGGACAGCGTCCATTGTGCTTCGTGGAGAAAAGGAGACTGAGCAAGATGGCACCCTTGGGGGGAAGGGGCCAGGCATGCGTGGTAGCATGTCCCAAAGGCTCTTTCTGAAAACTGGGGAAATGCTCCGTGAGGGCTCCATCAGTGCAGTCACCTATATTGAGGACTGACTTCCTGCTTGTTCCTGGAGAATTATAATTAGAGTAGAACTTTAAACATTAATGTGCACTAGCTGATCTCATATGTTAAACTGTAAAGTACATTCAGTGTACTATCTACAAAACTGAATTCACTATATCTAGAACTGGATGGATGGGTGATTAGGTGATGGGTTGATTTGAGAAAAGAGAAGTTTGAAATCCAGAGGGCGTGGTGCTGTTGAGGTAGTCTTGTAATAGGTGAGTCTTAAGCTTCTTCCGGAATATTGTTAGATCTGGGCAGACTCTTGTTCTGTGGGAAGGGTATTCCAAATGGTGGGGGCGAAGAGGGAGAATGCCCGACTGCATGTAGATTGCACTTTGTCTTTAAAGTTGGAATGGTGAGTTGGTTTGATGATCCATGTCTACAAAGCCTATTATTATAGGGTCTTGATAGCAGAGGCTGAACTAATGTTGCAGAATTATTATGCATGATTTTAAATATGGTTAAGAAAGCTTTGTATTTTATTCTCGAGCGTATTGGTAACCTACAGTGCATATGCTTCAATATGGGGGTAATGTGTGCTTGGTGGGGGGGCTTTCTGGATTATTCTAGCCGCAGTGTTCTGGACCATCTGCAGAGGGTATAGGGTGTGTTTGGGAAGGCCATGATATATGATATTACAGTAATCAAGAATGGGTGTGATAAGAGATTGGCATACTGTTCGGAATAGATCAGGATTTGGTATGGGATGAGGTTCTTTAGTGTTCTTAACTTGCGGTACATGGAGTTTGTTCTTTTTTATTTGCACCTGAAGATTTAGCTTCTGATCCAGTATAATGCCCAAGTATTTAACTTTGGAACTCACCTTGATAGTGCAATCTTCAAGCTTAAGTGTTTCAGGTGGTGTGAGGAATAGGTCTGAAAATATGTGCAGGGCCTCTAGTTTTTCTTGATTAATGAGGAGGTTGTATTGTTCAAGTTGTCGTCTTACTTTATAGAAGCACTTGTATAAATTGGAGAAATCTGGATTTACTGTATTAAAAATGGGGAGTAGAATATAATATTGGCACATATTAGGTTGTGAATCCCGTGACAATTGAAAATTGAACATAGAGGTCGGAGGAAAATATCAAAAAGGAGGGCTGAAAGGCTAAAACCTGGAGGACTCCTTGGCGCTGGATAAAGGGTCAACTCTTATTTCCAAGTTTTACTTGCTGGGTGTGATCCTCAAGGTAAGATCAGAACCAGTTCAAGGCTGCATCTCGAAGATCAATGTTGTAGAGCCTCTAGGATTTGATGGTGTTGGAGGGAATCAAAGGCTGATTTAATGTCCAGGAAAATGAGAAGAAAACCTTGGGAGATCGTTAGGGTGTAGGTGAGGATTATATTAAGTAGGGAAGTGAGTAGTGTCTCTACACTGTGACCTGGTCTAAATCCGTGCTGCTAGGGGTCTGGGGGGGGGGGGGGGCATGGTCATCTATGACATTTTGGAGTTGTGTATGTACTGTTTTTTTCTACAATTTTTGCAATGAATGGAATGGATCATAGTAACATAGTATATGACGGCAGATAAAGACCAGTATGGTCCATCTAGTCTGCCCAGCAGATTGGCCTATACGAGCTCAGAGTGGAGCTGTCTAGGCTTACTTTTAAGGAGCGGTCTGAATGAGCTATGTTTTAGAGAGATAAGCATGTACCCTTTGGATAGGATTGAATTGAGTTCTGGTAATCTTTACCCATGAGACTGGGCAGGGATCAAGTGCAGAGGTTGTTGTGTTGAGGTTCTTTATCGTGTCCTCAATATTTTGCAGAGATGGTAAGTTAAATTTAGACCATGTAGCCCAGAGAGCATTTTGAGAGATGGGGGTAGGTAAAGGATAGCTGTGATCATCCGATAGTGTAGGTTTATATTTAAGGGCATATTCTGTCTGGTGGGGTCTATTCACTGGGTTCTCTCAGAAGAGCCTGTGCCTATGGAAAAGAGCTCCCTTGGTTTGTTTGAGTGTGCAATAATGTTGTAGTACTCTTTTTTTTTTTCTTTTGTAGGGTTTCTTCAGCATAATGTTCTGTGTTTCTCCATATAAGTTGTCCTAAGCAGCAGGAGCAGGTCATTGGGAGTGTCGCTATATACAGTACTTTCAAGCGGTCATAGATCACACTTTTGCTCCTGTAGCACTTTTGAGAACCATGGGACTGTTTTCTGATGCTTGGATGGGTTTCTTTTTGATGGGGCAAGAGCAGCAGAGGTCATGATTTTATTCCATTGTTTTAAATTGTATACTGCCCAAACCAAACAGCCATATGTATTCTGACTTATCTGATCAGCCATTTAATGATAAAGGCAAAAATATAAAATGCAAATTTGTTTCTAAATTTGTTTGAAGTGCTTTATTTATTTTTTATTTTATCATTGTGGTTTTTCAGTTGCAAAAGTAGGATATTTTAAACACGCTAATTCAAGCCATAATGACCATGCCACAATTAGTAGTGATCCTGATCACTAATTAGACAGCTAGAATATGGATTAGGCTTGGTAAACGTCTCCAATAGTATACTCGGACATAGTTTCACTGAATTTCTGGCACAAGTACATGGCAAAAGAAATCTTTGAAGTGAGTCACCAGAGCAGAAGTCAACAGATTCACAAGGCAAAAAATAACAGGAAGCGTTTTGCATAGATTCCAGACCAGACAAACTTTGGGCCAATTCTATGTTAAAAGATCTGTTTGTTTGTCAAAATAACAAAGTATATTGTTTTTGAGTGGTACTTAATCTAAATTACAATACAGAAATAAAATCACAAAAAAGTACAAAATTCTGTATTACTGTGTGCAGAATTCCAGTAAATAATGTGCATGCAAAAAAAGTGCACAAACATGGGAGAGCATGCTGATCACCATGGAAACATGCACACAGTTTCTGGCATAAAGCGTTAGCTGCAGAAAAATCAATATTTTGCACAGAGATTGGATCTGGAAAAGGGCTATATGCGCATAAACCATAATCTAATATGCAAAACCTGATATTTGCATATCATGCGCATATCTGTAATGCAAACGTATTTGTCATGCATAAATTTGACGACCACTCAAGTCAGGGTTGCCTAGTCTTTATAGTTCTTCTGGTAGAGGCAATAAAGCAGGAAGTTCATGCTGGTTTAATTAAAGACACTGATAGAAAACCTTCACTAACACTAAGGGGCATGTTTACTAAACATTAAAACGCGTTAAGTGCTGCCACTACCCATTCCTTTCTATGGGCCATTACAGCACATTAAACTTTAGTAAACATGCCCCTATGCATCAAGCTATCTTTTTATTCCTCCTCAGACCACAAGCTAAACTCCCAGTGGGGAAAAACCCCAGTCATTGTCTTTGGGTCTTGTGCACAATTCTATGCATCTAGATTTAATAGCTAGTCTTCATTATCACTGGATTTAAATGAACAGTGCACTGATGATTACACGCTTCTTTACATGCAGCTTTCTCGTGTGCTAAACTGTTTTGTGCATAGCACAGCCATGTCAGCACAACAAAATGATCACAGAAACCATGCTAAGTTATGTACTAAGCTTCCCTTGCTTTATTACATTGGCCCCTATCTAAGAAAAGGTAAGGAAGAAAGATGTTAGAAGCAGTACTTGAACAAATGTCATCTTCACCACTCATTCTTGTTAAACAAAGAGATTCATACTGAGATATTCTATAAAAAATGTTGATCTAGTAACCCTCTTAAGTTATAAAAACATGAACAATTTCACACTTTCTTCCTTGACACAGCCATCTTTTAGTAGTCAATAGGAAATTAAAATATATTCTTCTTTCTCTGCTTTAGTCTCATTCATCATAATTTTGTATATATATGAACATCCAAAAACTATCTATGAAGCATACTTGTACTGCTAATATATGGGAGAAAAAAAATAAAGGCAACTTTTCTGACAGCTAGCTCCAGTAAGAGTCAGATAGGAAAGATAAAATGTTGAGACTTTGTAGGGAACTATAAATGGAAAACAAAACATTTAATCACATTTTTGCATGCTGTGTTTTATCTGCTCTAGTGAATACTGCTATATGACAACAATTAATTGCAAAGTGCTAACAGTAATAATTGGCAGGAATTTGAAACATTAAGAATACTTTTTCTCTTGGCAATTACAATTATATTCAAAGTTTAAGACAATGTTATTATGACATGCATGATTTCTTAATTAAAACAGAAATATTAGTCTAATACTATTCAACCGCTTGAAACATGCCATTTCAGCAGAGGATGTGTGTATCTCATGCAGCAAAGAAAACTCAGGCAAGTAAAACTGCTCTCTTGGCAAAAAAGAGCAACACATCAGCAACTGTTCTTCAATCCAGGACAGGACTGTAAGGCTGGCCATAAGCAGCAACAGCTGCCTGTGGAGGCTGTAGGGGCTGAAGCATCTGGAGCAGGAAGTACAGTGGTTGTACTGAATGAAGTGATGGGAGCCATGATTGCTCCTATTGCTTCAGGCTGAGCAATGAGAGCTAGTGCACAGCAGCCACGTGGCCTGAAGGAAGAATATATGGGGCTGTGTGGACCAAAGCAGTGGGAACCATGGAGGCTGTGCAACAAAGTATTAGGACAAGTGGAGGATGCAACAGGAGTCATCTGTGGGAATCACACTGAAGAAGCAGAAGTGGTAGAGTGGGAAAAGCAATAGTGGCAGCAGGGCCCAAAGCAGAAGCCAATGTAAAAGCGTGAGCAGCAGTAGCAGCCTATGGGGTCAAAAAGAGCAGTCCAGCACAGGTGAGATGGGGAGAGAGGAGGAGACTAATGAAGGTGCTGGCGAAAATAGATTGTTTCCCAGCTCCAAACAGAAATAATGTTGGATTGAGGACGGGGAGAGAATGAGCAAGGTTGAGGGGGACAGGCTAGAGAGGGTGGGGAGTGTGGACGATGGGGTTCAGCTGCCAAATAGTTTGGAAAATGAAGAGACGTCCACACAGTCATAAAGGATGTGAACTCTGTGAGAGCCAGAGGAGAAAGAGTTAATACAATACAAGAAAAATCATTGAAATGTCTGAATGCTGGAATTGTACTGAGGTGCGTAGGTGCAGCTTTGAGAGGTATGTGACATAATATGGAAAAGTATGTAAAAAACACACTTATCAGTAAATGGTGGCCAGAGAGAGGGTAAAAGGCAATCATGAGATATAAACATGCCAGCTTAGCATGAAGAACCACCTATGGACCCCCAGAATAGTTGTCAGAACACGGGGAGTTGAAGAGAGATATTTCTTGGGAACCAAGAGGTAGGAGAGAACCAAATAAGAGGACCAAGCAAGAAAACAAGGTAAAGAATTGCGTGAAGAGGCAGAGGTCAGATAACAATATAAATCTGACAAGGCCCAGACTGAAAATTGCAGACATGGGCCCAAGAAAAGGTCAACAGAGAGGGGTACAGACATGAGTAGAAAAACATTGGCAAATCACACAAGTGGGGCCCCAGACAGCTAGAACAAGAATGAGCTAATTGGAGAAGAATGCCCTGATAGTAAGAATCGTCCTGAGCTAGGTTATATAATATGACAGGACCATATATATGGGGCATTCGTTTCCTGCGCAGTGGAGGCTGCGTGGGGTATGGATTCCCTGGGTTCTCCCGAGTATCTCTTTTTGTCGAGTGAGTTTTTTGTGAATGGCAGTATATATTGTTTTGTGTATATGTCTATTACACTGTTTTTCCTTTGTTCTTGTGTCCAGTAAGGCCTGTCATACCTTCTCTCACTAGATGTTGAGTCAGAAAGTAAGACATGCAGGCAAGCAGGACCAGACATTCTGACTTGTAATTGTTTAGACATCTGCATCTAAGATAAGACAGAATGATCCTGTTTGTTTGCTATGAGAGGTGGTAAGATCTGTAATTCTACTGGACTGTTTTCCTTTGTTCTTAGTTTTCTGTTTCTGTAAGATAGGGAATAAAGCATAGTTACTCAACTGTAACAGGTGATCTCCGGGAACAGCAGGAATTTAGTCTTCACATATGGGTATCGTCGGTACCGATGGAGCCCGCGCGGGAACGTTCCCCAGCGTCCAATAGGAATGCTTTTGGGAGCATCCCACAGCGTCTGCGTGCTGCCTTCCCCACTGTCCCTCTTCAGTTGAGTTTATAGCTGAGACAAAGGAAAGAGGGAGAAAGAGAGAGATAGACAACTCCTAGGGGAGGTGGGTGGGTAGGTTGTGAAGACTAAA
Source organism: Ichthyophis bannanicus (assembly GCA_033557465.1). NCBI lineage: Eukaryota > Metazoa > Chordata > Amphibia > Gymnophiona > Ichthyophiidae > Ichthyophis > Ichthyophis bannanicus. The sequence goes on along the minus strand of CM066047.1, from coordinate 62,449,128 downwards.
TTCCTGCTGTTCCCAGAGATCACCTGTTACAGGAGAGTAACTACGCTATCTCCAGGAACAAGCAGGAATGTAGTCTTCACATATGGGGACTCCCCTAGCTTAAGATGCCAGGGAGATGGCCCCAGGAAGCTGCAACCCATTGTGAGATGGGCCATACTTCCTCCCATGGATCTCTGGCATCCCACCAGGGATGGTGGGTAGGAGTTGAATTAAGTCTGAAAGAGATGTTGAAGAACAGCCTGGCCAAACAAGGCATCCCGGCGGGAGTCCTTGTCTAAGCAGTAGTGGGCTGTAAAGGTATGTACCGAAGCCCAAGTGGCTGCTCGACAGATGTCAATAGATACAGAGTGAAGGCTAGCCATAGAGGCTGCCATGGCTCTCACATTTTGAGCTGTGACATGGCCTTCAAGAGGAAGACCCTTACTCTCATAGGCAAAGGATATGCATTGTGCAATCCAGTTAGAGTTCTTTTGGAAACTGGAAGTCCCAAATGACTAGAATCAAAAGCAACGAAGGAGTTGAGAAAACTTTCTATGTTGCTATGTTCTTTGTAGGTAAAAAGCTAAAGTTCTTTTACAGTCCAAGGTATGAAAGGTTTCTTTCTGCATTGGAGGCATGAGGCCTCAAAAAGAATACAGGAAGGTAAACCGCTTGGTTTAAATGGAAAGGGGAAACCACCTTTGGCATAAAGTGTGGATGAGTCCTAAGAACGACCTTATCATGGTGAAATCTTGTATAAGGAGGATCAGCCACTAGAGCTTGCAATTCACTAATGCGGCGTGCGGAGGTGATTGCAATTAGGAAGATGACTTTCCAGGAAAGGAATTTCAGAGATGTAGTGGCTAAAGGCTCAAAGGGTGGTTTCATGAGCTGCCCGAGAACAAGATTCAAATCCCATGCCACCGGTGGTGGTCTAATGGGAGGTTTTGTTAATAGAAGACCTCTCATAAATCTTGTTATAAGTGGATGAGAGGAAATAGGTTGTCCATTTAGAGGCTTGTAGGAAGCTGCAATAGCACTATGATGGACTCTTACTGAATTGGTCTTAAGACCAGCATTTGATAAATGAAGGAGGTACTCCAGTACCGATTCCAGAGGTATCGCAAGGGGGGTAAGTCCCTTTTGAGAACACCATATGGTAAACCGTTTCCACTTAAAGGTGTATGATGTCTTGTGGAAGGTTTTCTAGAAGCCTGTAGGATATCTTTTACCTGTTGAGAAAGGTTGAGATCCTGAAGGTCTACGCTTTCAGCAACCAGGCCCTGAGGATGCAGGGACCGGGGATTTGGGTGCCATAGCTTCCCGTTCTCTTGGGAGAGAAGATCTGGAGCACACCCCAACTCCCGAGGTGCAGCTTGAGAGAGATGTAGAAGCAGAGGATACCACGTTTGCTGTGGCCAACCTGGAACTATGAGGATCATATGACCTCTGTCTCTCTGAAGCTTGAATAGTGTTTTGGGGATGAGGGTAATGGGTGGGAAGGCATAGAGGAAGTCTTGACCCCAGTGAAGGAGGAAGGCGTCCCTTGCCTGACAATCTCGAGCTGGAATTCTGGAACAGAATCGGGGAAGTTTGGCATTCAGTGGACTTGCAAAGAGGTCTATGTCTGGGGTTCCCCAGATTTGAAATATTTGGGCAAACTGGTCTGAGTGGAGAGACCATTCGTGTGGCAGCAGTACTTGGCTGAGTTTGTCTGCCCAAAGGTTTTGAATGCCTGGAAGATATACCACGAGGAGGTGAATTTGATGCTCTCTGGCGAGGGCCCATAGTTGTAAAGCTTCATTGCATAACGACAGAGAGCCGGTTCCGCCCTGCTTGTTCACACAGAACATGGCTACTTGATTGTCCGTCTTGTAACTAGGACTGTCTTGTCTTGTAACTGAGCTGGGCTTGGAATACTCAAGGAGCAAGGAAGATTGCTCTGAGTTCCAGGAGGTTTATGTGAAGACAAGCCTCCTGTGGAGTCCAGGTAACCCTGGGTAGAGAGATTGTGCAGGTGGGCCCCCCATCCCACTTGTGATGCATCTGATGTTAGAGTGGCCTGGATTAGGGATTGCAGGAAAAGAGACCCCACCAGAAGGTTCTCCAGTGATTGCCACCATTGGAGGGACGAAACAAGATGTGAGTTTGTTATTTTGTCCGACAGGCGACCTGTGTCCACTGGGCTGCTCGCATGTGGAGGCGAGCATAGGGAACCACATGTACCATGGATGCCATATGTCCCAGTAGTTGGAGCATTTCTCGAGCAGTCAGGTAAGTCTTCATTGCTGCTTGGGAAGCTAGCTGCACTATGTGCAGACAGCGGGGCTGTGGAAGGAAAGCCCTTGACTATCTGGTATCTAGACGAGCTCCTATGACTTCTAGGGACTGAGTAGGAACAAGATGGGATTTTGGGAGGTTTATGACCAATCCCAAATATTGAAGGATTCGCATTTTGCGAGACAGAGCAGAGCTGGCTTCTGGAGCCGTGGGGCTCGAATGAGCCAGTCATCTAAGTAAGAATATCCCTAGAGTTCGCAGGAATGCAACTACTACTGCAATGCATTTCGTGAATACGCTTGGTGCCAAAGCCAGACCAAAGGGAAGAAACTTTGTATTGGAAGTGTTTTCCCTGGAAAAGGAACCACAGGAATTTCCTGTGATCTGGATGGATGAGAATATGAGTATATGCATCCCTTAGATCTAGAGAAGAAAGCCAATCCTGACTTTGAAGGTATGGCAGAAGAGTTCCTAGAGAGATCATTTTGAATTTCTCTCGGAACAGATATTTGTTCAATTCTCTGAGGTCTAAAATGGGTCTGTGTCCTCCTGTTTTCTTTGGGATAAGAAAATAGGGGGAGTAGAACCCTGTACCCTGTTGTAGAATGGGTACTTCTTCTATTGCTCCTTGAGCAAGGAGTGTTGTGACCTCCTGACCTAAGAGATTGTTGGCAGGGGTCTGAGAATTGAACTGTCTTACGATTGTAGGAGGGGGCATGCTGTGAAAATGAAGCTTGTACCCCTCTCGTACAATGGACAGAGTCCAATTTTCTTGTTATTTGGTGCCATCTGTTGGCAAAATGACACAACCTGCCAGGGATGGCTAAGGGTTCTGGACCGTTCAGGGACAGGAAGGCTAAGTTCTCTAGGTAGGAGTCAAAGCCCCTGAGGAGGCTGAGCCTGTGGAGCTGGCTGAGCTCTCGGTCCTTTTGGCTTCTTTTGTTGTCTAGTTTGTTGCTGTTGTCCTTTTGGGCAGCCTGAACTGAACCGTGCCCCTGCTGGGCATAAGAAGGATAAAACTTCCTTTTTTTTTGCTGAAAAAGGTTTTTTTTATAGGATGTCTTTTTGGCTGGGTTGGCTGTAGATTTTGACAATCTATCCGGGGTGATATTGTCAGCATCTATTTCATTAGCCTTTTCCTGCCAAAGAGATTTTCTCCTGTGCAAGGGATATTTCTCAATTTATCTTGTACCCAAAGTTCCAAGTCGGATGCCCGAAGCCAGGCAATCCGACGTGCACCAATGGCAATAGCAGAGGTTCTGCTGATGCATTTAAAGCAGTCAAAGGATGCACAGTTTACAAACTTGGAAACATCCTGAGCATGTCTGACAAGAGTAAGAAAGTCTTGTCATTTATCATCAGGAAGAAGGGGGCTCATAAGCTCCAAGTCTCCTGTGACCTCTTTGAGGAACATTCCCATATATAGGATATAGGAGCTGATCCTGGCTGAGAGCATGGAAGCTTGGAAGCATCGATGCCCAAAGGCATCAAGAGTCCTGCATTCGCGGCCTGGAGAATTGGAAGCATGCCTCTTTGCACTCTTCATCCTACACATAACCGATTCCACTGAATGGTGTGGTAACTGAGTTTTTTGGAAGCCAGGACAAGGTGGAACTCGAGCCTCCGAGAGTGAGGAGATGTGGTTAATGGTGTTTCCCACATCCTTAGCATAAGATCATGTAGGATCTGATGACTAGGCAGAGTAGCTGCTTCCTTGGGAGCCTTAGGGTATTGAAGGATTTCTAATTCTTGTGCCCTAGGTTCCTTTTCAGGAGTTACCGTGATTGCAAGGCCTCGAGCCACATCACGAATAAAATCCTGAAAAGACATGTCCTCTGGAGGAGACTTCCTGCGTTGAGGAGAAGAAGATGGTTCCTCCGGAAGAAGTACTCTGGTATCAGCAGTCATCAGAATCATTAGAATCGGAAGATTCTAAATATCTCCGATCCCGATGTTTGTGCAGAGCACGGTACCGGTATTAATCGAAGTCGGTATCGAGGTGTCCCGGTACCGATCTGTCGATGCCGGAGATAGACTCAAGACTCGGCATAGGGGTATACCCACCGAGGCCGGTGCCGTCGGTACCGGTGCCTGTTGAACCGTCTGTAGCGGTCTCAATGGTACCGAAGCTGTGAGAAGAGCTGCCAGACTGCGTTCAATAGCGAGAAACCTCTTGATCTATCGATGCTGCCGATGCTTGGGTGTCGGTACCGGTAGAAGCGGCTGGAACCCCAGAGCATGGCACCAGTAGTTCTGCCGAGGTGGAGGCTTCGAGAACATCCTGGAGCCCCTTTAGTTCTTTGGAAGCCAAAGCCTCCTGCCGGGGCTGTTTCGCTGGTGGAGTTTCCTCAAGGGCAACGCCAATGGCCATTCGATGCCTAAAAGGAGATCTACCCTTTGATGACCGGCTAGACTTATGTTTAGTTACCTGAGATCCATGGGAGGAAGATGAGGCTCTGGAAGACATCGATGCAATGGACATCGCATCTCAGGCAAAAAGGGTACCGAGTTTTTCAGCTCTATTCTGCAAGCCCCTTTTAGTCATCTTCCTACAGGAGAGGCACTCCGATGGAGAATGATCAGGGCCTAAACATTTAAGACACCAGTCATGGGTGTCTGTGATGGATATGGTACCGCCACACTTAGAACATTTTTTAAAACCAGTAGCTGTTTTTTCCATTTTTAAGGAAAATGGGCCTAGTGCCCAAAATGGTGCCTAGCACCGAGGAAAAAAAAGGTTTCTGAAGAAAAATACCTCAGAAACTATATACAGTATATAATTTATTTTTATTTTTTATTTTTAGAGAAAGAAGAACCAACCACCGGCGGTACCGGTAGGTGTCAAACGAAGGCAGACGTGACCACAAAAAATAAAGAATAAAGAAGGAATTTCTGCGGTGACAGGGTATGCGACCTGAAGGCTCCGCGGAAAACGAAGAACTGAAGAGGGACAGTGGGAAAGGCAGGAAGGCAGCACGCAGGCACTGTGGGATGCTCCCTAAAGCGTTCCTATTGGATGCTGGGGAGCGTTCCCGCGCGGGCTCCATCGGTACCGATGATACCCATATGTGAAGACTACATTCCTGCTTGTTTCTGGAGATTAAAAAGATCCTTTTGGGAAGAAAAAAAATCTGTGAGATAGTTATTACCATGTATGAGTGTGTTGTCCTGTATAAGGAGAGATTTTGTTGGGAAGTGTGGGTCCTCTCTGTGATATGTCCTTTCTGAGTGGTTTCCTTCTGGATGGAGGAAGGTGTCAGCTCAGGAACTGTCTGGCCAACAGTCCAGCTGACCCTTGGCTCCGAACAACTCTGCTTTAATCAATTAGCTAGAAACCAGGAACAAAACGGTCATAACACAATAAAGCTACATTTTTAAGTCCATGGAAATTTAAATGTAAAGGCATTCCAGCTTTATTACTACAAAACTGATTATTTAGAGAATGGAGGGAGGGAGTACAGAATCATACCTGTGTCACTTCCAGTCACATTATCACTGTGAATTTGTTGAAATCCAGGAATGGGCCGTGTTGTCAGGTACCAAACTGCATGAAGGACATCCGTGGCATGCGTACGATTGTGATCTAAAATCAAAGTTTATATGAAATGCATATTTATTATATCTAGAACGGCTTTCACACCTAATTATACTAGTCTCTCTCTATATGGAGAATAAGATGACATTTTACTTACCAGATAATGTCCATTCCTTGAGTCATGCTAGATCAGTCCCAGCAGATTGGTGGAGACAAAGAACCAGTGAAAAGCCCAGGTTTCAATGACATCACTCCAATGCCTCTATCAACATCAACCTCAGCCAACAGAGGTCTCTTAAGTATCGATCTCCAAGCATATGGGAGAACATGCCAAGTCTCACACAACCTCAACATGGGCAACAACGAGTAATCAAGCAGTAGAGAACTATGTACAGGAAAGCATAAACAGAAGGCTGTCAGTAGAAGATGAACCTGCAGAGCCAAGTATATAAATCACAGCAGACCCAAGGGTACTGCCACCACCACCACCATGATGACCTTGAAGAATGTCCTTGGGGCAGTGGAAAGGCTAAATTGGAGGGCAGCAAACAAAGTGTGAGCCAAGCATGGCAAAAGGCAGATACTTATGCTGATCCTCCTGGCTCAAGATATGAAAACATACCTCTGCCAAATCCAGAGATGCCAGGAACTCCTCCTCAGCGCACCACTTAAATCACGGATCACAAAGTTTCCATCCGGAAATGCAGGACACGCAAGTGCTTGTTGACATTCTTGAGGTCCAGAATGGGCGAGAACAGTCCATCCTTTTTTTGCACCACAAAACATGAAATGCCTGCCCTTGCCCCAATCATCCAGGGAATGGGCATCACTGCCTTCAGAAGCAGCAACTTGTCCAAGGCGATCTGCACAATGGCCCTTTTGTTCGCAGACCCACAGGGGGAGATGATGAAAGCATCTGGGATCAGCTCTTTGCATTCTAGGACATAGCCATACTGAATGATGTCTAGCATCCAGCAGAACCTTGGTGACCCAGGCCCATTCCTGAAAGAGGAGGCGAAGCTGGCCCCCAACTGGAGGAACCAGGGAATGGGCCCCCAAACCTTCATTGCACCCTTTGTAGGGGGACCAAGTCCCTAGGCCCACATGCTCCATGAAAGGACTGAGAACCACAAATCCAGAAGCAGAGGGGAACAAAAACTTTCCAGGCCAGTAGCAACGGGAGTCCCAAGGAACCCAGGAGTCTGACCAGTGCACCCACGCGAAGCGAGCAGAAGCTGACTGAAAAGGGGCTCCTGCCCACTTCACAGGCCCTCTGGACCTGTCCTCTGGAAGGCGGTAAGATTTTGTCTCACCCAGGTCCTTCACCAGCCTCTCCAAATCGGCCCCAAAGAGGAGCTTCTCCTTAAAGGCCAGTTGGGTCAACAGGGCTTTGGAAGATGTTTCCACTGCCCAGTGTTGGCGCCAGATCCGATGACATATCACCATCAACAGGGCACTATCCCTGCCTCCTAGATTTACCAGGTTGTACATGACATTAGAAAGGAAGACCGTAGCAGACTCCAAAAGAGGGGCAATATCATCCGGCAGAAAAGACTGAATCCACTGGAGCAAGGGTCAAGACATCAGGCTTGCACATAATATCAACTGAAGAATAGTATCTGCCATGGTGAACTACTTCAAAAACAAATCCACCTTGGGGTCCAGAGCATCCTTTAAGGCCGTTCCACCTTCCAGAGGATTAACTGCCATGACCTGCGCATCCACCTTGGGAATATGAAACCACACAATGCACGCCTCCTCCAAGAGAGCATACATCTTCTTATATACCCTTAACCCCCTTAATCGGTGAGTCGGGGGAGTCCCACTCCAACTGATCATGTTCTTGATCACCTCCAGACACCCCTTGCAGGAACGGATACACCTTTGGCTCCTGCTGTGTGTCTGGAGCATCTGCCAAACTCAAGGTGGATGAGACCTGTGCAATCAAAGCTGCCAGTTCCTCCTTCCGGAATGGGTGGATAACATTGGCATCTTCACAGTTCTCCAGAGGTGAGAATACTTTTGTCCACATCAGAGCCACCAGAATCCAAGTCACAGTTCAAATCTTGTACAGGTTCTAGGTAATCCCCCATCTCCAGGGGGCGCCCTTCGCTGGGGACAATTAGCCAAAAGCAATCTAACAGGGCTTCCATTCTCAGCCTGCCCCTCATGAGACTGCTCTTGGGGGAACTCAGAGGCCACAGGGTCTGAATTTCCACACCAGAAAGACCAGGCCTGTTGCAAAATGGAAAAGAATTCCAGGGATGACGATCTGGACTATGGAAGCTCTCATCACAGAAATGCCCCCCCCCCCCTTACACCAGGGGACATAGCCGCCACCAAGTCCCTAGAGGACAGGGGTCCAGCCCATAGCACAATCACTGAAAACCCCAGCAAGCTGGACATCCTTACCCACAGTGCCATCTGCCACCTCCTGCCCTAAGACAGGCAAAGCCAGACCAACTGCATCCCCTGGCTGGGCAAGGGTGAACAAGCTCTCCAGGGACCACTCAGAAACTGTCATGCAAGTCCAGAAGCCAGAGATGAAGCACCTCCCTTGCCACAGGCCAAACGTTTCCTGGAAGAAGACAGAGGGTTAATGCAAATATCACAACAGCGTGTGCTAAGGTTGCAGCAGCCCGAAAGGTACAAGTTAACAGTGCTTACAAAGCAACGCGTGTTAGAAGTGCTTGGGTAGGAATGCACATTGGAGCCACTCGGGCAGAATGCTCATATAGACTGTGCAACCACTAAGCACAAAATAGTAAAAGACACTACTAACAGGTGCAGAAAACAATGAGAAACCCCCACACCACGTCAACAGTCATCAGCTGTCCACCCCAAATTGTGCCCCAGATGGACAGTCAGGAAGCCCCAACAAGGACAATGATGAGATCAAGCCTTGGTACTCACCCCGAGAGCCCCAGGCAGAAATCCATACAAGACTCAACTCTACTCCCCTGAAACTGTTTCTCTGCTCTGCATGCACTGCGTTTAAGGTGACTGGCAGGCAGATTCCGTTGGGAGCCTTCTGCTATCTTCAAGTGAGAGCAGGGGGGCCAGAGGAGGAGGGAGGGGCGTTGAGGTAGCTGAACTCTTCCAGATTCTTCCAATATTTTGGCTGCTCAACAGGCTATAACAGGATAAGAGTGTGGCGCTGAACAATTTTCCTATGGCTACCGAAAAGATCGCAGTCTAGTGGAGCCTCCCGCGTTGTGCTCAAGGTGGTCATACATAAGCATTTAAATCAATCTTTTTCTCGCAATTATTCAGATTTTCTCCAGAGCATAGAAAATCCATCCACCATCTGCTGGAGACAAAGAAATACTGAAAAGACCACTGGTGGCTGAGGTGGATAGAGGCAAGGGAGTGATATTATTGAAATCTAGGCTTTTCACTGGTTCTTTGTCTCCACCAATCTGATGGTAGAGGAACACAACCCACTTGTCTGAACTGGTCTACCAGGACGATATGAAAATGAAGTTTAATCATCACTGGAAGTTTATTCAACAAAGTGGTAACTAAGCCACCAAAAGCATTGTGACCTACTTGAACAGCTGAGGGTCTGGGACCTGCGAATCTAACATTCCTTGAGCAGAATACATGGTTTGAGTAGCCTAATATCTTACAAACCTATTCAGATATTAAGGTTCCAGACCATGGATACAACAAAAAGGCAAGACGGAGCAATTTAAATTGAATATTTGCAATGATAAGTGATCAATGAAGAGAGATGAGGAGTTATATTTCGCAGGCCCAGGGATGGCATAACAACTTTGGCTGCAAGATTTTGAATGTGCTGCAAATGTTTTAATGATTTGTGTGGTAATCCAACATAGAGAACATTACAATAATCTAACTGGTTAATAATCAGTGCCTGTATGATGGCCCTTAAGTGTTGAAAGGACAAGAGAGCAAATTTTGTGTATCACACATAATCAAAGTGCTTTTTACTACTGCCATCACTTGGGGCGCCATCATAAGCATGGACTCCAGAACCTCTTCCAGACTCCGCACCTCTGATTTTAAAGGAATTTTCTCATTTTCAATCAAGAACAAAATGGTTTCCACAAACTTGGGTTTATTTCCTACACCAACGATCTCTTTTATTCAAATTCAGATGCAATTTGCTTGTAACCAAGACTTCAAGTCAGTACAGCTATTTCCAATTCTTCCTCTAATTTATTTCTCAATGATATATATTTATTTATTTAAATAAATAAACACACACACACATGGAATAAAGCGATATGTTTTTATAAGGTCTACTACAGTACAGGTTGAACATCTCTCTTGGACCTTCTCAGAGAAAATACTCTTTTGTAAAACCTACTACATAGATGGTAGGATTTGTTGTTTTTGCTAATGTCTTAAAATATTGTTAAAAGGGAGAGATGTACTTTCTGGTCTAGCTTAAGTCAACTGTATATTTATCTTGAATGTATTGTTAGGTGCTTTGCATCAGCAATGGTTGAAAAGGACTAAATACAAATGGCATATTAAATCAAAGAAATAAATAATGATTATTACAGTTTGAAATTAGCTTGTTTCAGGGCAGTTTCTCCAAATGGGTTAGTGTTGCGCATACCGTGACCGTCATGAACCTCACTTCTAAGCTGTTTTCTTTCATGATTTATTTTCAAAAAGAAGCAAAGGCAACAGAAACGTTGAACTACCACCCCCTCAGAGGAATCTGTTTTATTAAATTAAATAACTGGATTCTTACTTGAACTTATTAATGCCACATGTGTGTTCATCTGGCAGCTGGAAAATGTCACAGACATTCATACCTGGTTATATATTCAATATAAACGTTTACATAAACCTTAAAACATACTTGTTAAAGGAATAAATGGATAGTGTTGTACTTACAAGGGATGTCTCGGTAGCCATTTTCTAATGCTCGAAAGTAGTTCATGAATTCACGAGCTGGAATTTTGAAGATTTCCATCAAACCAGCATCTTGAAACAAGGTGTATGTCACCTAAAACATTTGGAAAGCATTTTCCATTTAAAGACTGGAAGAAAACCCGAGTCTCTGTTTAACTAGTCTGGGCATTTATGCTTTGCTGTATAGTTTAAACATTTTATGAAAGAATGTATAAATTATTAAATTTAGCTTATGTTCCATTAAAACATACTCAGAGGTAATGCAGTTTTCATTAGAAATTACTGGAACACTTTCCACCAAATCAGAAAGTTTAGTTTTAAAGTGGTAATAAGCAAAGAATGGAAATCTTCACTGAACAAATAAGCCTTTCAGATCCATTATCACTATTCTTTTTTAATAATTAATCTTGTATTTATGTTTGGCAGTGAAATTCCATTTTCCATTGTTGACCTAGGAAAGCATATAAAACCATTGCTTTCTCATGAAAAAACAAAACACACCACACACTTATTACAGAAACATGACAGCAGTTAAAGACCTCATAACCTATCTGGTCTGCCCTTCCATACAAACTAAGTTTTATAGTCCCTTTCTTTCCCTTAGAAATATGCCGTGTTTATATCATGCTTTCTTGAATTCAGATACAGTTCTCATCTCTATCATCTCCACTGGGAGACTATTCAATGCATCTATCACTCTTTCCATAAAACGTAGTTACTCACCTATAACAGGTGATCTCCGGGAACAGAAGGAATTTAGTCTTCATATATGGGTATCATCGGTACCGATGGAGCCTGCGCGGGAACGCTCCCCAGCGTCTAATAGGAACGCTTTTGAGAGCATCCCTCAGCACATGCGCGCTGAGTTCCCACCTTTCCAACTGTCCCTCTTCAGTTAAGTTTGTAGCTGAGTGAAAGGATAGAGGGAGAGAGGAAAGAGACAAAGAGATAGAGAGACAACTCCTAGGGGAGGTGGGTGGGTTGCGAAGACTAAATTCCTGCTGTTCCCGGAGATCACCTGTTACAGATGAGTAACTACGCTATCTCCAGGAACAACCAGGAATGTAGTCTTCACATATGGGGACTCCCTAGCTGAAGATGCCAGGGAGATAGCCCCAGGAAGGTGCCAACCCAGAAAGATAGGCATCCTTCCTCCCATGGATCTCTGGAATTCCACCAGGGTTGGTGAGTAGGAGTTGAATTAGGTCTCAAAGAGATTTCGAAGAACAGCTTGGCCAAAGAAGGCATCCCGACGGGAGGCTTTATCATAAGAACATAAGATATGCCATACCGGGTCAGACCAAGGTCCATCAAGCCCAGTATCCTGTTTCCAACAGTGGCCAATCTAGGTCATATGTACCTAGCAGTTTCCCCAAAAGACACAGGTTCCGCAATGCTTGTACTGGGTCAAGCATTGATATCCTGGGTGATATCCAGGCAGTAGTGGGCTGTGAAGGTGTGTACCGAAGCCCATGTGGCTGCTCGACAAATGTCATCGATAGACACCGAGTGGAGATTAACCGTGGAAGTAGCCATGGCTCTCAGATTATGAGCTGTGACATGGTCCTGAAGAGGAAGACCCTTACTCTCATAAGCAAAGGATATGCATTGGGCAATCCATTTAGATAAAGTTCTTTTGGAGAGTGGAAGTCCCAAATGCCTAGAGTCAAAAGCTATAAAACGTTGTGAGGACTTTCTATGTTGCTGTGTTCTTTGTATGTAAAAGGCTAAGGCCCTTTTACAATCCAAAGTATGAAGGTTTCTTTCTGCATTAGAGGCATGAGGCCTCTGAAAAAATACAGGAAGATAAATTGATTGAGTCAAATGAAAAGGCAAAACCACCTTTGGCATAAAGTGTGGATGCGTTCTAAGAACAACCATATCATGATGAAACCTAGTATAAGGAGGATCAACCACTAAAGCTTGCAATTCACTAATGCGACGTGCAGAGGTGATTGCAATTAGGAAGATGACTTTCCAGGTCAAAAACGTAAGGGCTGTAGTGGCTAAAGGCTCAAAAGACGGCTTCATAAGCTGCCCGATAACTAGATTTAGATCCCATGCCACCGGTGGTGGCTTGATGGGAGATTTGGTTAACAGAAGGCCTCTCATAAATCTTGATATGAGTGGATGAGAGGAAATTGGTTGTCCATTCAGAGGCTTATAAGAAGCAGCAATTGCACTAAGATGAACTCTTACTGAATTGGTCTTTAGACCAGAATTTGATAAGTGAAGGAGATACTCTAGTATCAATTCTAAGGGTATGACAAGGGGGTTTAATCCCTTCTTGGAGCAACATATAATAAAACGTTTCCACTTGAAGGCATAAGATCTTCTTGTGGAAAGTTTCCTAGAAGCCTGAAGGATATCCTTTACCTGTTGGGACAAGTTGAGATCTTGAAGGTCTAAGCCTTCAGCAACCAGTCCGTGAGGTGCAGGGACTGGGGATTCGGGTGCCATAGCATCCCGTTCTCTTGAGAAAGGAGATCTGGAGCATGCCCTAACTCGAGGTGCTGCTTGAGAGAGATGTACAAGCAGGGGATACCACGTTTGGCGTGGCCATCGTGGTGCTATGAGAATTATGTGACCCCCGTCTCTCTGAAGCTTGAAGAGTGTTTTGGGGATGAGGGGAATGGGTGGGAAGGCATAAAGGAAGTCCTGACCCCAGTGAAGGAGGAAGGCATCCCTTGCCTGACAATTGTGAGCCGGAATCCTGGAACAGAACCGGGGAAGTTTGGCATTCAGTGGACTTGCAAAGAGGTCTATGTCTGGAGTGTCCCAGAAATGAAATATCTTTGCCACCTGGTCTAGGCAGCAGTATTCGACTGAGTCTGTCTGCCCAAAGGTTTTGAATGCCTAGAAGATATACCACTAGAAGGTGAATTTGATGCTCTCTGGCGAGGGCCCACAGTCGTAAAGCTTCATTGCATAATGAGAGAGAGCCTGTTCTGCCCTGCTTGTTCACATAGAACATGGCTACTTGATTGTCGGTCTGGACTAGGACTGTCTTGTAGCTGAGCTGGGCGTGGAATACTCGAAGAGCTAAATAGATTGCTCTTAATTCCAGGAGGTTTATGTGTAAACCAGCCTCCTATGGAGTCCAGGTTCCCTGGGTAGAGAGATGATTCAGGTGTGCTCCCCAACCCACCTGTGATGCATCTGTTAGGGTGGCCTGAAAAAGGGGTTGATGAAAGGGAGACCACACTGTCAGGTTTTATAGTGATTGCCACCATTGGAGGGACAAAAGTAGTCATTGAGAGTTTATTATTTTGTCTGACAAATGACCTGTGGCCTGTGTCCACTGTGTGGAAAGAGTCCACTGAGCTGCTCGCATGTGGAGGCGAGCATATGGGACTACATGAACTGTGGATGCCATATGTCCCAGTAACTGCAGTAGCTCTCGAGCAGTGAGGGAGGATTTGCCTGCTGCTTGAGAAGCTAGTCGTATTATGCGAAGACACCGGGCCTGTGGAAGGAAAGCCCTTATCTGGTATCTAGACAGGCTCCTATGAATTCCAGGCACTGGGAAGGAACAAGTTGGGATTTTGGGAAGTTTATTACAAATCCCAAGTATTGGAGGATTCGCATTGTAAGGGACAGTGCAGTGCTGGCCTCTGCAACCGTACGGGCTCGAATGAGCCAGTCGTCTAAGTAAGGGAAGACGAATATCCCCAGGGTTCGTAGAAATGCAGCTACTACTACCATGCATTTCGCGAATACCCTTGGTGCTGAAGCTAGACCAAAGGGAAGAACCCTGTACTGGAAATGTTTTCCCCTGAAAAGGAAACGTAAGAATTTCCTGTGATCTGGATTTATTTATTTATTTACATTCTCTTATATACCGTGCTTTTCTGCATCAGTGCGGTTTACATTGAACAAACTGAAATTACATTGAAAAGGGCATTATAACTTGGAGATAACTATTTTACAGGGAACATGGGCTATGGAGGGTTAAGTGGCTTGCCCAAGACCACAAGGAGCACCTGTGGGACTAAAAACCCCAGTCCTTCCGGCCCAAGGTTGCTGTCCTCTAGTGGGATTTGAACCCCCGACCTTCCGGTCTGAAGTACCTTGCCCCAAGCACTAGGCCACTCCTCCACTGGATGGATGAGAATGTGAGTGTATGCATCCTTTAAGTCTAGAGAGCAAAGCCAATCCTGGCTTTGAAGGTATGGCAGAAGAGTTCCTAGAGAAATCATTTTGAACTTCTCTCGAAACAGATATTTGTTCAATTCTCTGAGGTCCAAAATGGGTCTGTGTCCTCCTGTTTTCTTTGGAATCTGAAAATAGGGGGAGTAGAACCCTGCACCCCGTTGAAGAATGGGTACTTCCTCTATTGCCCCTTGGGCAAGAAGTGTCGAGACCTCGTGATATAGCAGATTGTCTGCGGAGGTTTGAGAATTGAATTGCTTTAGAATTGTAGGAGGGGGCATGCTGTGAAAATGAAGCTTGTACCCTTCTCCTACAATGGACAAAGTCTAATCTTCTGCTGTTATGTGATGCCATCTGTTAGCAAAGTGGCATAACCTGCCTGGTATATTGGGGTATTGGGGACCCCTTAGAGGCAGGAAGGCAAAGCTCTCTGGAAGGAGTCAAAGCCCTTGAGGGGGCTGAACCTGGAGAGCTGGTTGGGCTCTCGGGCCTTTTGGCTTCTTTTGCTGTCTTTTGCTTGTCCCTTTTGGGCAACCTGACCTTGAGTTTGACTCTGCTGGGTATAGGAAGGATAAAACTTCCTCTTTTTGCTGAAAGAGGGTTTTTTATAAGGCTTCATTTTGGCTGGAATGGCTGTAGATTTTGACAATCTATCTAGAGTAGTATTGTCAGCATCTAACTCGTTAGCCTTTTCCTGCCAGTTCTTGCTGAAGAGATTCTCCCCCATGCAAGGAATGTTGCCTAACTTGTCCTGTACCCAGGTCTCCAAGTCTGATGCCTGTAGCCAGGCAATCCGTCGTGCGCCAATGGCAATAGCAGAGGTTCTGCTGATGCATTCGAAGCAGTCAAAGGCTGCACGATTAACAAACTTGGAGACATCTTGAGCATGCTTAACTACAGCAAGAAAATCTTGTCTGTTGTCATCTGGGAGAAATGGGCTCATAAGTTCCAAGTCTCCTGTGACTTCCTTGAGGAACATTCCCATATATAGAATATATGAACTGATCCTAGCTGAAAGCATGGAAGCTTGAAAGCTTCGGCGCCCAAAA
Source organism: Ichthyophis bannanicus (assembly GCA_033557465.1). Taxonomy (NCBI): domain Eukaryota; kingdom Metazoa; phylum Chordata; class Amphibia; order Gymnophiona; family Ichthyophiidae; genus Ichthyophis; species Ichthyophis bannanicus. The sequence goes on along the minus strand of CM066047.1, from coordinate 62,433,243 downwards.
GCATCCAGAGTCACGACCTGGAGGATTGGATGCATGCCTCTTTGCACTTTTCATCCTACGCATGGCTGATTCCACTACCATTGAATGGTGTGGCAGCTGAGTTTTTTGAAATCCAGGACATGGCAGAACTTGATACATAGTATCAGGTCTCCTAGAGTGAGGAGAAGTAGTCAGAGGTGTCTCCCACATTCTGAGCATCAAGTTATGCAGAATTTCATGGATAGGCAGAGTGGCTGCCTCCTTAGGAGCTTTAGGATATTGGAGAATTTCCAATTCCTTTGCTCTGGGTTCCTCTTCAGGAGCTACTGTGATTGAAAGACCTTTGGCCATATCACGGATAAAATCCTGAAAAGACATGTCCTCTGGAGGTGACATTCTGCGTTGGGGAGAAGAGGGATCTTCTGGGAGAAACCCTCTAGTACCAGCAGAATTGTCAGAGTCTTCGGAATCGGAGTAATCGCAGTATTCCTGACCCCGATGCTCCTGCAAAGCACGGCCCCGGTATCGATCGAAGTCGGTACCGAGTTGACCCAATACCGATCTGTCGATCCCAAGCAGAGATGGCATGGGAAGAGTTCCCACCAGGGCCGGTACCGTCAGTACCGGTATCGTCGGTGCTGGTACTGGTGTCGGTACTGGCATCGGTGTCGATACCCATTGGACCAACAGTACCGCAGCTGAAAGAAGAGCTGCGATGCTGCATTCGATAGTGAGGAACCTCTGGTCTAGCGAGGCTGCCGATGCCTGGGTGTCGGTACCAGTAAAAATGTCCGGAACCCCTGAGCATGGCACAGGTAGTTCTTGCGAGGTTGGGGCCTCGAGAACATCCTGAAGCCCCATCGATGCTTTGGAAGCTGAAGCCTCCCGCCAGGGCTGTTTTGCCGGTGTGGTTCCCTCAAGAGCAATGCCAATGACCTCTCGATGCTTAGCAGGAGAGCTACCCTTTGAGGACCGGCTTTTATGTTTAGTTACCTGAGATCCATGGGAGGAAGAAGAGGCCCTTGACGATGTCGATGCAATGGATCTGGCATCCGAAAAAAGAGGGTACCGAGCTTTGCAGCCCGGTTCTGTCTTCCTCTTTTAGTCATCCCCATACAGGAGAGACATTCAGTTGGAGAATGTTTAGGCCCTAAACATTTAAGACATCAATCATGGGTGTCAGTGATGGAAATGGTACCGCCACACTTAGTACATTTTTTTAAAACCACTAGTTGGTTTTTCCATGTTTTAGGAATATGGGGCCTAGTGCCCAAAATGGCACCTAGCACCAAAAGAGAAAAAGTTTCTTTAGAGAAACAGTTTAAAGCATAAAGTTTTTTTTTTTTTAAAGAAAAGAACCGGCGGTACTGGTAAGCGTCGTGTGGTAGGCAAACGCGACCACAAGAAAACTAATTTAAAGACGGAATTTTCTGCAGTGACAGGGAATAGATCCTGTCGGCTCCGCGAAAAATGAAGAACTGAAGAGGGACAGTTGGAAAGGCAGGAAGGCAGCGCGCATGTGCTGAGGGATGCTCCCAAAAGTGTTCCTATTAGACGCTGGGGAGCATTCCCGCGCAGGCTCCGTCGGTACCGACGATGCCCATATGTGAAGACTACATTCCTGCTTGTTCCTGGAGATAAACATATTTCCTGAAATTACTCCCAAATCTATCCCCTTTCACCTTAATCCTATACCCCCTCGTTGCAGAGCTTTCTTACAATTGAAAGAAGCTTTCCTCCTGTGCATTTATGCCACAGAGGTTTTTAAGCATCTCTATCATATCTCCCCTCATAAGAACATAAGATATGCCATACTGGGTCAAACCAAGGTCCATCAAGCCCAGTATCCTGTTTCCAACAGTGGCCAATATAGATCATACGTACCTAGCAGTTTCCCCAAAAGGCACAATGCTTGTACTGGATCAAGCATTGATATCCTGGGTCCCTTCTTAATAATGGTTTATGGACCTTTCCTCCAGGAACTTGTCCAAACCTTTTTTAAACCCAGCTACACTAACAGCCTTTACTACATCCTCCGGTAACAAATTCCAGAGTTTGATTACACGTTGAGTGAAAAAATATTTTCTTTTATTAGTCTTAAATGGTTTACCCTGTAGCTTCATTGCATGTCCCCTAGTCTTTCTATATTCTGATAACGTAAACAATCAATCTACGTTTACCCGTTCCACTCCATTCATTAATTTATAGACTTCTATCATATCTCCCCGCAGCCGTCTCTTTTCCAGGTTAAAGAGCCCTAACCTTTTTAGCCTTTCTTCATAGGAGTATCCTTCCATTCCCTTTACCATTTTGGTGGCTCTTCTCTGAACCTTTTCTAATATCGCTATATCCTTTTTAAGATACGGCGACTAGAATTGCACACAATATTCAAGGTGTGGTCTCACCATGGAACGATATAGAGGCATTATATCATCTTTTTTTTTTTTTTCCATTCCTTTCCTTATGATACCTAGCATTCTATTTGCTCTCTTGGCCGCCGCTGCACACTGGGCCGAGGGTTTTTACATGGTATCCACAATGACGCCTAAATCCTTTTTCCTTGGTGGTGGTTCCTAACGTGGAACCTTGCATCGAGTAACCATAGTTTGGGTTGTTCTTCCCTAGGTGCATAACTTTGCACTTGTCCACATTATATTTCATCTGCCATTTTGATGCCCAGTCTTCCAATTTATCAAGATCCTCTTGCAATTTTCCACAATCCTCTTGAGTTTTAACAACTTTAAATAGTTTTGACTCATCTGCAAATTTGATAACCTCACTCGTTATTCCACTTTCCAGGTCGTTTATGAATATGTCAAAAAGCAGCGGACCCAGAACAGATCCCTGGGGTACACCACTATTCACCTTTCTTCATTGGGAAAATTGGCCATTTAGCCCTACCCTCTGCTTTCTACCTTTTTACCAGTTCCTGATCCACAGTAGTACACTGCCTCCTATCCCATGACTCTTTAGTTTTGCCAAAAGTCTCTGATGAGGGACCTTGTCAAAGGCTTTCTGAAAGTCCTGATACACTATATCAACTGACTCACCTTTGTCCACCTGTTTATTCACACCTTCAAAAAAACATAACAGGTTAGTAAGACAAGATCTTCCTTGTCTAAAGCCATGTTGGCTGTCTCCCATTAGGCCATGACTATCTACCTGCTGAGTAATTTTGTTCTTTATGATGGTTTCTACCATTTTTCCCAGTACTGACGTCAGGCTCACTGGTCTGTAGTTTCCCGGATTACCCCTGGAACCCTTTTTAAAAATTGGTGTTACATTGGCGATCCTCCAATCTTCAGGTATTAGAGATGATTTTAATGATAAGTTCACAGATTACTAATAGCAGGTCTGCAATCTCATATTTCAGTTCCTTCAAGACCCTTGGATGTATACCATCCGGCCCAGGTGATTTGCTACTCTTCAGTTTATCTAATAGTTGTAATACATCTTCCCGATGTATCGATATTTCCTTCAATTCTTCCGCACCTTTAAATACCTCTTCTGTCTGTCTTCCCAAGTATACATATTGAAATCTTTAAGTCTGTCTCCATGTATCTTATAACGAAGACCACGGACTATTCTAGTAGCTGCCCTCTGCAGTCTCCATCTTACTTATATCCTTTTGAAGGTGTGGTCTCCAAAACTGCACACAGTATTTCAAATGAGGTCTCACTAAAGATTTATACAGAGACACTATCACCTCCTCCTTCCTGCTGACCATTCCTCTTCCCTGTGCACCCAAGCATCCTTCTGGCTTTCAGTGTCACCTTTTCTAGCTGTTTAGCCATCTTAAAAGCTTCAGAAACAATCAGCCCAAGGTCCTGTCATTCTTTCACGGATATAAGTATTTCACCCCCTATAATGTACCGTTCCTCTTGGATTTTTGCAGCCCAAATGCATGACCCTGCATTTTTTTTATTATTAAATTTCAGCTGCCAAATTCTAGATTATTCCTCAAGCTTCCCTAAATCCCTCCCCATGATATCCTCTACAGAGAGGTAAACCTGACCAGACAGCCCTTCAGCAACGTCACTTACAAAAATATGTTAAAAAGAATCAGACTATGACTGATGCCTGTGACACACCACTGGTAACTCCATTTACCAGTATCCTTTGTTTCTAACCCAGTCAGTCACTTCAGGATCCATCTCTCAGGCGCTCAATTTATTTATAAGTCGCTTCTGCAGAACTATGCTAAAGTCTTTGCTGAAATCTAAGTACACCACATCTAGTGCTCTCTCCCGTTCCAACTCTCTGGTCCCAGAGGCAACATACATGTTAGCATATAAAAACAAAAACTGAATGCTTTGCAGATTGTCATACGTTTTATTGAACGTAAGAATTATCTAACAATTATGTTTATTAATTACCTTGATATACACCTTTCAAAACCAACAACAAAGCAGTTTACACAAATTAATTTTCAAAGAAGGGAAGGAACTACAAATAAAACAGGGCAGGATAATAAGTAAAAAAAGATAAAGGAGAAGGAAAGTACAAGAGCAGTGCAAAAAAGAGCGGGCAGAATTATTTTTCTACATGAGCTTTCAGGACTACTGTACATAGGTCCCTTAAGAAAAAATCTACATGTTCTCAAATCATAGGCGTTATGTCTAGATAATTCCTGTATTGGTATCATAAATGGTATTATGGCCAATAAAATATTCAGTCCTCTCCAGGATCAATAAAAGATTACTAAAATTCTGTAATGCCAAGGATGTTAAGTAAACTTTACTTTCCTTACTGCAAACTCAAAGAGGCTTTTTCATTTCATAAATTACTAATTCCCTAAAATTTTTGAAAATTAATGGCCATTTTATGATAAATGCTGTCAAATTAACGTGAGACAAGTCACACTATGTAGCCATATGACTATTCTAAACACAGCATGAAGTGGGTGTTACTACATGTAACAACTTATAAATGACATTGCATTTTGCAAATTGTTTTCCATTTCCTCTGTTTTGTTAACTATTTGTTTATACAGGTACTCCTCGCTTAACGACCGAGTTCCGTTTCAACGACTTGGTCGTTAAGCGAATTGGTCGTTAAGGGAGGAACTACATTAGTACAATACAGTACTGTACTGTATATGCATAGTATTTGACAATACATGTACAGTATTCTGAATAAGTAAAATAACAAGAAAGATCAAACTGAAAACTTCCACTTGTCTTAATTTGCATAGGTTTTTTAATTTACACACAGTACTGGAATGTTGTACAGTATTACAGAACATAAAGTTAGCAAAGTACAGTACAGAAGGAAAAAGGATATTTAAAATACTGTACAGTAAACAAAAAAAACAAAAAAAATAAATTCAGGCTATCTTTTTAGTCAACGAATCCTTCAAAATCTTCATCTGTGTCATCATCAGAGCTATTATCAGGAGTAGAAGGAGTAGAAATTGAAGCATTGGTAGTGCTTGGTGTAACTTTCCAAAAGTATCCACTTAGAGTGGTCTGCTTTGTCATTTTCTTTTTTTCTTCATATATTTCACGATAGCACTGTAAAACTTGATTTATTTGTCTTTCCACCTTTGTGAATCGTTCAACATTCGGATCCATACTCTCTAGTTGGAACATAGCTGCATTCACTTTTGAGAACACACCAGCTAATCCCTTCACAGTAAACTTCTTTGGTACTTCTTCCATGTTTTCATTTTCTTCTTCCTCCTCCGCTAGGTTCTGCTGTGCTTCCAACTCTATTAAATCTTCGGTAGTTAGCTCTCCCTCCCTGTATTGCACTAATTCCTCAATATCTTCCACCTCAACTTCTAAATTAAGCACTTTAGCAAGTTCCATAGTTGTTTTATTTATGGCATCAACATGTTCACCTTTCTCAAAAACTGCAACATTGTTCACAAAACGTTTTAGGCATTTTTTCCATATGCCTTGCATACACTTTTCTGTCACTCCCTTCCAAGCGGATTCAATGTTGTCTATGCAGTCTAAAATGTTGTAAGATCTCCAGAAATCACGGAGAGTTACTTCATCATTTTCTGTTGCTGCTACAGCTTTGGAAAAAGTTGTGCGTAAATAGTATGCTTTAAATGTGGCTATGGCCCCCTGGTCCATTGGCTGAAGGATTGAAGTTGTGTTTTTAGGTAGATATACTATCTTTACATCTGGGTTTAGGTCATCAAGATACTGGGGATGGCCTGGAGCATTATCAAGCAGGAGGATAATTTTAAAAGGAATGCCCTTTTCTTGACAATAATGCTTCACTGAGGGTATGAAGCAGTGGGTGAACCAATCCTCAAATAAAGCTTGAGTCATCCATGCCTTGTTATTTGCTCGGTAGTAAACAGGCAGTGTGTTCTTTCTAACTCTGTTCAATGCACGTGGGTTTTCAGAGCGATAGATAAGCAAAGGCTTCAACTTAAACCCGGTAACATTTCCTCCCAACAACAATGTGACCCTGTCCTTAAATGCCTTAAAGCCAGGCATTGTCTTAGCTTCTTTGTGTATATAGGATCTTTCAGGCATTTTCTTCCCAAAAAGTCCAGTTTCATCCACATTGAAGATCTGTTCTGGACAGTAGCCACCTTGTTCTATGATTTTATCAATTTGGTCAACAAATTTTTCTGCTGCTTCTACATCTGCACTTGCTGCCTCACCACTGACACTCCGATTATGCAGGTTGAATCTTCGAGAAAACCGTTGAAACCATCCGTTACTTGCTGTAAAGGTTTCGGTTGAACCGCTGCGTGCTTGCAAACTCTCAAAGATATTGAGTGCCTTGGCTTGAATTATTGAAAGGTTCAATGGCATTCTTTTTTGAATCTGGTGATCAAACCAGATAGCCAGTAACTTCTCCATATCATGAATTAGGCCTTTCCGCTGTCTAGTTATTATGGCTTTAAAGCCTGCTGATGCTTTCACTGCCTCTTTTACTCTATCTTTATCCTTAAGGATTGTTGAAATGGTTGAATGTGCCAGCTGCAAGTCATGTGCTATCTCATGGACTTTTTTGCCACCTTCATAATCCTTTATGATCTTCATTTTCTTCTCAAGATCAATAGCCTTCCTTTGTTTCTTGGCATTTTCTGGTGAAGCCTTGCTTTTCCTTTTTGGCAACATCTGGGGTAAAGTACAATACAGAATAAGGCACCCAGATCACACACAACTTGTATGCTTGAAGAAAAAGCTTTATAAATACGCACAACATTTATTGAGAAAACATTGTCATAGCTCAGTTTCTAATTGTAATTCATGTCTCAAGAGCACCTTGCTCAAATATTATTTGCAATAAAAAGTCATTTTTATTACATCTCCTCAGATTGGCCTGTTGATTTTTTTTTGCTTTGTATAACTGTCAATAAATACTCTCTGCATGTGCATTGCATTGATTTTTCTTCTTTGGATATAACTGCACAATGTTATCACACATTTTGAAAAGAACTATAAAAGTGTAAGCAGTCTGAATCCCTTAGCAATAACCCTCTGAATGAAACAACACTAGCAAAAATAATTGTAAGTACTGTACTGTAATTAAGTTGGCAACTGAGCAAAATTATGGAGGTCCCGTTTTGCTGTTCTGATGTTTATTTTGTTCTTCTATCGATACTACTGTACTGTTAACAATGTTTGAAAACATCTTACAATTTCCACCATTAGGCATCCAAGTATGTGAATACTGACCTGGAAACCAGCAGTACCGGACCTCAGAATACAGTAGTGTACAATTTCAGCCATGAATGATGAATGACTTTGAGACGCAGGGCCGCTACCACGTTTTAGAGCGCAACCACGTTTTAGCACGTACCGTCGGTGAGATGGTCGTAAGTGCGAGCGGTCGCTAAACAGATAGGGCGTCGTAAGTGTGAGCGGTCGCTAAACAGATAGGTCGTTAAGCGAGGAGTGTCTGTATAAGCAAAGGTGTTGCACAACAAATAAAAAACCACTTTCATATTGTCCTGCTAGACCACTCCAGACAAGTGGGTTGTGTTACCCTACTGGCAGATTGGTGGAGATAAAGAACTAATGAAAAGCCCAGGTTTCAATGACATCACTCCTGCGCCTCTATCCACCTCAGCCACCAGAGGTCCTTTCAGTATATCTGTCTCCAGCAGATGGTGTTTGGATTTTCTCCTCTCTGAAGAAAATCTGAAGACTGAGAGGAAAAGAGATTGATTAAACGCTCATAAACAACCACCTTAAGCCCTACAAAAAGTGACCCTCTCACTTGAGTGTGACATGGGAGGCTCAACTAGACTGTGGTATTTTTGGTAGTCAAAGAGGAGGAAAAATTGGTTCAGCTTCACACCCTTATCATAAGGGCCTGTTGAGTAGCCACACATTGGAAGGATTTGGAAGAATCTGGAAGAGTACAGCAGACTCACACAACCTCAGCACCTCATCCCTCCTCCTCCTTTCCCCCTGCCCTCTCCTGAAGATTGCAGAAGGCTCTCAGAATAGTCTGCCTGCCAGCTACCTTTCACACAATGCTGTTAAAATAAACCCAGTCAGTGAAGCAGTTTCAGGGTAGTAGAGCTGAGCCTGGCACGGATCCTATGCCTGGGGTTCTCAGGAGGTGAGTACCATGGTTTGATATAGCCATTGTCCTTATTGGGGGCTCCCGGTTCAGTCTCTGAGAGAGGCAATTCAGGATGGACTGCAAGCAACCGTTGGTGCTATATGGGGAGTTTCAGCTAATTTCTTTTTATTTATTTAACAGTTTTTCTATACCACCTTTATCCAAGGTGGTTTACATTTAACAACATGACAATTACATGGTAATTGTTTTTACATTGAACATAAGAATTAAAGATGGTAGTTACATGTGACTTGTTTTACATTAGCAAGGGAGTACAACTTGGAGAAGAGTGGGGGAGAGAACTATTTACATAGAGGTGGTCTTCTTTTCCTGGGGGGACTGATTGATTTGTCTTATCTGGTTTTCAGAGCAGTGGGTTAATGTTTGTCTTAGGTTTTGTCATCAAATCCATAGTATTCTTTGAATAGATGCATTTTTAATTGTTTTTTAAAATCGTTGATGGATTTCGCTGATCTTAAATTGTCTGGGAGTGTGTTCTAAATTGATGGAGCATACAGGAAGAATGCTCGGTTGCTGGTCTGTTGTGTGGTTTTGGTCTTGAGCAAGGGAATGTTCAAGAGGTTCTGGTTGGGTGTTCTTGCTCTTGTTGAGTGTGTTGTGATAAGTTCGGAGAGGGTGGGAGCTGATAGATTGTGCATGATCTTGAAAGTGGTAGTGATGGCTTTGTATTTTGCTCGTTGTGCTATTGGGAAGCCAGTGTAGGTTTTTTAGGATTGACGTTATATGTAGCATTGTCGAACTGGTGGTTGAGAATTCTGGCGGCGGTGTTTTGGACTAGTTGGAGTGAGTATAGAGAAGATTTTGATAGGCCTTGGTAGATGATGTTTCCGTAGTCAAGGTGTGGTGTGATTAAAGCTTGTATTATCGATCTGAAGTCAGACTCATGCAAGAGATGTCATAGGAGTTTGATGAGTTTTAGCTTCCAATAGGCGAGTTTAGATGCATTTTGATGTGGGCTTCCATGGTGATGCTGCTGTCAATGTGTATGCCTAAGTATTTGATCTGTTTTATTGTGATTTCAGTATCCTTTGCTATTAACATTTTAGGCGGTTTGAAGTTTTGGTCTCTGAATATGAGTAATGTTTCGGTTTTACTTCTGTTTACTTTGAGGTTTATGTTAGCTAGAAAGTTTGTCACGGCATTGAAGACATCTGTTATAGTCGAGAGGTTTGGATTATAAGTGTTGAATGGCATATAGAACATGATCTCTGTATTATAAACTGAAAGTAAAATGTTTTGAAACAAAAACTGTCATTCTCATCAACAGTGAGACATTATCTATGGCAACAAAGTGGTCTCAGTATCTCGGGGTATATGTTGGAACTTGCAACTTATTCTCCCCTTTCAGCACATCAATGACCACATATATTCTTGCTGCCTTTTTTTAGCTTTTTAAAGGTGAAAAGTTAAAAATGTCTCTCTTGTTAATTATCAATAATAAATCGCTTAGCTTTTTTTGACGAATCTTGAACTTTTTTCATTATTAGTCGTTATATGCACTCCCAACGCTACCAAGCGCTAAGCGTTTCTCCATTTCTGGGTTCCTCAGGGGAATTGCTAAGCTTTTAACGCTACCAAGCGCTAAGCGTTTCTCCATTTCTGGGTTCCTCAGGGGAATTGCTAAGCTCTACGAACAAGATGAAACACAGTGTAAGTGAACTTTACTTTCTTGTAAAACTATACATGCAGTTTCTAGTCTCTCGTAAGGAAACAGAGTAATGTCTTATAGAAGTACTCACTTTTTCTTCATATCACGCCAGCGTTCAAATCGCATTTATCATGCTGAACTGCGAAGCTGCTGTAAGAAGAACGCCGCGCATGCGCTTTTTAAAATTGAACCGAACCAATCATGAATGGGACCTCCCACCGATGTCATCATATGCATAGTTCCCACTCTATATGGGCATTTAAACCTGAAGGTTCAACAGTTTGCAATCTGTGGATCCATCGTTGTTCAGTATAAATTAAAGTTTCATCTATAGTACTACCCTGATGTGGTTGTTGTATTTGTGCTATGCAAAAACATTCCAAATCGTCAAAACCATGTTGTGACAACAGGCAGTGCTCCACTATGGAAGCCTCCACACGCTTGCATTTTAATTTACTTTTGTGTTCCATCATTCGAATGCGAAACGTGCGATTTGTTTTCCCAATATATAATAAAGCGCATGGACACTTTATACAATAAATCACCTGTGTAGATGCACATGTTGTACTAGATCGCAACTTATAAGTCTTGCCATTATGGCAAAAGTAATTGCATTCCTTTGTTACTGAACAGATCGAACACGCTCCACATGGTTTATGTCCAGCCTCTTCCAGGTCTGATGGTTCTGAATATCGCAACCTTATTGGACTCAAGATGTCTTTCAAATTACGTTGTCGTTGCCATACGCACCGTGCTTGATACGTTTTTAAACCTGGTATAGTAGTCAACACGTTTTTATGTTTATTCAAACTAGATTGTAAACAGCCACTTAAAGGAGAATATGTAGTTATCATATTAACCACTCTTGTTTCAGATGATTTTATACGTCGTGGTTCTAAGAGTAAATCTCGATTAGCAAACCGTGCTCTTGTGCGTGCTTCTTTTATTATTTTTCTTGGATAACCGCGCTGAAGAAAACTTTCACATAATTGTTCTGATTGAACTTGAAAATCTTTCATCGTGCTACAGTTTCTTCGATAACGAATGAATTGTGAGTAAGGCAACCCATTACGAAGCTGTTGCGGATGAGCACTCGAATAATGCAGAAGGGTGTTCCTATCTGTCATTTTGCGATAAATAGAAGTCTGCCAGCCTACAGGTGTCTTATTAACTAAAATATCCAAAAACGAAAGTTGAGTATGATGGTAGGTCATGGTGAATTTGTCTATCTTACATACGCTAGACTACTTGGCAAAAGAAACTGATGTCTTTTTAGTCACATTTGATGTTACCTCTTTATACACTGTAATTCCCCAGAATCAAGCCTATACAGTAGTGAAGGAAACACTTCAGACTCGGACAGATTTACCTGAAATTTTGAAAGGATTTTTACTGAATATAACGGAATTAACGTTATTTAATAATTTCTTCAGTTTTGAAAAACAATTATATCATCAAGTGTCTGGGGTGGCCATGGGCGCTACATGCGCCCCCATCAGTGGCCAATCTGTACATGCAACGTTTTTAACAGCAATGGATTAGTAATTGTCCTTATGAGACATCACTAAAAATCTGGAAACGTTACATAGATGACATCTTTGTAATTTGGCAAGGTGATAGTGAGTCTCTACATCAGTTTAATGCATGGCTAAATAGATGCGAGCCCAATTTAAAATTCACCATGACCTACCATCATACTCAACTTTCGTTTTTGGATATTTTAGTTAATAAGACACCTGTAGGCTGGCAGATTCTTACCGCATGATAAAAGCATAGAGATAGCGAGGTAAGTGCATCACACTATCTGAATGCAGTTTCCATTGCCCACTGCAGTTAAAAAGAACCAAATTTGCCTGATCAGGATCCAGACCCTCTACATTTCCCAGTGAGCATCCTATATCCTTCATGTGCCCTCCCCCCCACCCCCGTAATTGCTCGGGGGCGGGATATAACTGGTGGGCTGGGGGGGGCAGTATCATGAGACTTCTACTAGGTATTGGTGCAGTCATTTTGTACCCAGCACAGGGGAATTAGGGAGGGATTGGCGATCTGGATCTTGATCAGGGGGTGGAGGGGGAAAGGGGGGAATGGAGTGGAGAGTTCTGGATCCAGTGCAGGTACATTTAACACTTTCCTCTTGAGGAGGCATTAAGTGAATTTGTGCCACAAGCAGCTGTAACAGTACATGGTAAAGTACTGTGCACTAGCTCAACGTATATCCATATTCATCTCCACCCATGATGCACCTGGTTGCCACCACATAATATGGCTTGCAGTTAGTGCATAAATTAGCATACACAGTTACCATACTTTTGCACTAACAATGCATGCTAATTCTCATGCTAATAGCTTAGCACACTTCAGTAAATAGGTCCTTACATTTCCAGAAGACAAACAAAATTTAGCATCTTTGACATGCTTGTAAAATGCTACATTAAAACATTTTTCAAATTTACCAACATACATAATTTAGCATGCATTATAAGTTATGCATATTTTCTCTAAATACTTTCTGCAAATGGAGCCATAGCATAAGAACAGATAAAATCTTACCCTGGCTCACTGGTAATTCATTTCAAAATAAATAGATACAGGATCCATACAATACAGACTATATATGAGTGAGTCATCGGATTCAATCTTTTAATAGGTAATTTCTCCTGGCAAATGTTCTTAACAGTTCTAAAATTAGCTATTTCTGAATTCTAAGAGTAAGTGATCTCATAGCTAAGAACTGGCCCTGCAACAAAAGCCTTTGACTTTATCCCTTATTACACCATACAAAACATTTTTACTTAAATGAAAATGAAAACTGTTGCCAAACAGAACACAAGTCAAAATGAAATGCTGTGACGCTAATCATAGTAGGTAAGCTACACAGAGAACAATAGATTTCTCTTTTTATTGAAAAGGAAATGATTTGTTTAACCTGCAGTTGTTAAAGGATATTTATTTTAAGACCACTTTGATTACAATGAAAGTCCAACTAAAATATGGTAGTCTAGCCTATCAATCAAATGTTATATGATTCTGTGCTGACAATCATATGACAGACTGATGATAAACGAGTAAAATCTTTGCGCCTCATCAATTTGGCATGCAACATAGTAACATAGTAAATGACGGCAGATAAGGACCAGTATGGTCCATCTAGTCTGCCCAGTAAGATGGCAAGAGTAGGTGCGCCTGCTGCTCCGTGGGGGTCACCCCTCCCCATGCCTTTGTTTAGGGGTGACCCCACCGCTCCATGTAGAACACCTCTGTTTGTTGAGAAATTACATAGTTAAGTTTATTTTGATTTTATCCTGTTGCTGTAAAGGGATCCACTGTGTCTGTCCCATGCCATTTTGAATTCTGTCACTGTATTTGCCCCCACCACTTCCATTGGGAGGGTATTCGAAGCATCCATCACCCTTTCAGTGAAAAAGTATTTCCTGACATTGCCTTTCAATTTACCTCCTTGCAGCTTCATGTTATGCCCTCTAGTTTTACAGCTTCCCCATCTTTGGAAGAGGTTTGTTTGTTCATTAATTCTCTTTTAAGTATTTAAAGGTCTGAATCATATCTCCCCTACCCTCCTCTCCTCCAGAGTGTACATATTAGGTCTTCAAGTCTCTTCTCATAAGGCTTCTAACGCAGGCTCCAAATCATTTTGGTCGTCTTCCTCTGAAGAGTTTCCAGTCTTTTTACATCCTTTGAGAGATATGGTCTCCAAAACTGAACATAGTATTAAAAGTGAGGTCTCACCAGTGACTTATACAGTGGCATTAGTACCTCTTCCTTTCTGCTGGTAGTTTCTCTTTGTATGCAACCCACATCCTCCTGGCTTTTGCCACTGCCTTGTCGCACTGTTTTGCCACCTTGAGATCCTCAGAAATAATCACACCAAGGTCCTTCTCCAGGTCCGTGCACACCAACCTCTTGCCCCCTATCACGTACATTTCCCTTGGATTTCTGCTTCCCAAGTGCATGACACTGCACTTCTTTACATTAAATCTTTACTGCCACGCATTAGACCATTCTTCCAGCTTTTATAGATCTTTGCTCATGTTATCCACTCTCTCAGGGGAGTCCACTCTGTTGCAAATTTTCATGTCATCTGCAAAAAGACAGACTTTTCCATTCAGTCCTTCAGCAATATCACTCACAAATACATTGAACAGTGCTGGGCCCAGGACCAGACCCTGGGGGACCCCGCTAATCACCCTCCTTTCATCTGAGTGAGCTCCATTTACCATCACCTCTGTCATCTGTCAGTCAACCAATTTCTGATCCAGTTCACCACCTTGGGACCCCATCCCCAAACTATTGAGTTTATTGATAAGCCTCCTATGAGGAACAGTATCAAAGGCTTTGCTGAAATCCAGGTAGATGACATCCATCGCATGCCCCGATCTAGTTCTCTGGTCACCCAGTCAAAGAACTCAATCAGATTTGTTTGGCAAGATCGTCCTTTGGTAAAACCAAGTTGCCTCAGATCATGCAACCTGTTGGTTTTGAGAAAGTCCACTATTCGCTCTTTCAGGAGCGCCTCCATTACTTTTCCTGCCACCGAGGTAAGGCTCACCGGCCTGTAGTTTGTCACTTCTTCATTGTCACCACCTTTTGTGAAGAGGTACCATATCAGCCCTTCTCCTGTCCTGAGAAACTAACTTTTGACAGTGCTTTCACAAAAGCAGACAAAGACATTTTTCATTGCCAAAACGATTTATGAACAAACTCTACAGACAGAATTTTAAAACAGTCTTTAAGACTTGTTTCTTTGCTGTAGTTCTCAGGGCAACAAGAAAGATGCTGATGCACAAACTGTTCTAACACACACAACAGAAGAGTATAAAGTAAATTATATTTAGGATATTACATAGTTTAAAGAGTTTGTAGAACTGTTTTCTTGTAGTGTTTGTTTTGTTTTGATAAAATATTGCAAATGCTGCATTATAGAAAGATAAATATGAATGAAAGAGTAGCCTGACACAAGAGTATTACATTTTCTCAAGGCTGAACATACCTCCAAAGGTCCATAAAGCCAGGTATCCCATTTTTAACAGTGACCAATCCAGATCTTGAATACCTGACAGGATCCCAAAACGTAGAAGGAATCTATGCTATTTGCACCCAAGGATAAGCAATGGCTTTCCTCAAATCTACCTGGTTAATAAAGTTTCTCAACTTTTTCTCCAGAAATTTGCTCAAATTATTTTTAAACTCAATTATGCCAACTACTTTACATATTCTCTAGCAATGAATTCCAGAGCATAACTATGCACTGAATGAAAACTCAGTTTATATATGTATTCTCAACAGATTGAACCTGGCTCCAAGGTGTGATCAAACAGAATCGAGACTTGTTATGTAGCTATTCATAAAACAATACAGTACATTGCACCACAATGCTATTAAGCATGCAGTGACCTAGTTATGTTCTCTGCATATGCAGTGTGTAGTGTGGCGGCAGCACACCTGTACTTTTTTTTTTTTTAATTACATGATGTCTGGTATCATGTAAAAGCAGTTCATCAGATTTATGATGAGTGAAACAATTGAACAAAGAATTTGCATTAAATTCTGCCAGAAACCTGGAGATTCGTGCAAACAGACTTATGACAAGTTACAGCAAGTGTATGGTGATGAATGCATGAGTCATGCTTCAGTTTATGACTGGAACAAACGTTTCCAACAGCGCCGCCAAACTGTTGACAATGGAAGGCCATCCACAAGCAGGAAAGAAGACAAAGCTGAAGCAGTGTGTGCCACAATACACTCAAATTGTCGATTGACTATCAGGGAGCTTGCTGAGGACATGGACATCAGTTTCCAGTTGGTACAGTCCATTCTTACTGTCGATTTGGAAATGAAATGTAGTGTCTACAAAATTCGTGCTGAAACTCCTGTCCCCTGACCAAAAAGAAGATAGACTGTCTGCAGCCAGGGAGTTGTTGGAATGCATTGAAAATGACTAAGATTTCATCAAAAAGATTATTACTGGTGATGAATCATGGGTTTATGGTTATGACCCAGAAACTAAGGCTCAATCCTCATGATGGAAGATTCCAAACTCTCCCAGACCCAAGAAAGCCCATCAAGTGAGAAGCAATGTCAAGGTCATGCTCACAGTTTTCTTTGATTATCAAGGTATTGTTCATCATGAGTATGCTCCAAAAGGCCAAACCATCAATAAGGAGTACTACATCCAAGTTCTGACTGGTTTGAGAGATGCAATTCATCTTAAGAGGCTAGAGTTGTACAAGAATGGGGAATGGTTGCTTCATCACAATAACACCTCAGCTCACGCATTACATCTTGTCCAGCAGTTCTTGGTTAAACACCAAATCAAGCAAGTCCATCAGGCTCCGTACTCACCTGACCTCACACCCTGTGACTTTCTCTTTTTTTCAAAACGGAAATTACCACTGAAAGGGAGGAGAATCGATGACTTGGAGACCATTAAGCAAAATTTAACACAGCAGTTTAACAGCATAATGAATGAGGCATTTCAAAATTGTTTCCAGAAGTGGCAGGAACACTGGAGGAAGTGCATGTTATCAAAAGGGGACTGCTTTGAAGGAGACTGAGTGCAACAATTGTTAGTGTTAAAAAAAAAAAAAAAAAAGGTTGAAGGAAAACCAAATGACTGCCAGCATAGTTTAATGATGAGGTAAAAGAGGTAGTTAAAGCAAAAAGGCCATCATTCAAAAACTGGAAGACAGACCCAAATAAGGAAAATAGATATAAGCATGTTGTTATTGTTAGGTGCCATCGAGTCAGTGTCGACTCATGGCGACCCTCTGGATAGTTGTCCTAAATTGTGTTCGGTCTTCAGTCAGGGGGCACATTGTTGACGGATTGGTACCCATAGCTGCTGTTATTGTATCGATCCATCTCATTGCTGGCCTTCCTCTTTTGTGTTGACCTTCTAGCTTGCCAAGCATGATGTCTTTCTCTTTCTCTTATGATCTCTCTTCGCATGATGTGTCCAAAGTATGAAAGTCAAAGTCTTGTCATCTGAGCTTCTAAAGAAAGCTTAGGTTTGATCTCCTCTAGTACTTACTGGTTTGTTCTTCTGCCAGTCCATTGTATA
Organism: Ichthyophis bannanicus; assembly: GCA_033557465.1. NCBI lineage: Eukaryota > Metazoa > Chordata > Amphibia > Gymnophiona > Ichthyophiidae > Ichthyophis > Ichthyophis bannanicus. Next base: position 62,415,973 of record CM066047.1, on the reverse strand, counting down.
CACAGTATTCACTGCCAGCACCATGATTCAAAAGCATCAATGTTCTTCCTGTATCTTTTTCACTGTCCAGCTTTCACATCCATATGATGTTATTGAAATACCATGGCTTGAACGAGTCGAATATTTGTATGGAGAGAGACATCTCTACTCTTGAGAATCTTATCTAGGTCTTCCATGGCCATCTGCCAAAAGCAATGCGTCATTGGATTTCTTGACTGCTTGTTGCTTCTTTATTAATAGTTGATCCAAGTAGGTTAAAGTTGTCCACCATTTCAATTTCTTCTCCTTCAACGATGAAATTATTGATTTTGCCAGTTGTCATGATCTTTGTCTTCTTTACATTAAGGTGCAGGCCCATTTTAAGACTATGTTCCTTGATCATGAGAAGCAAACGTTTCAGATCATTTTCACTTTCAGCCAGTAATGTGGTATTATCAGCATACCGAAAGTTGTTTGAGTCTTCCACCAATCTTCACACCTCTGTTGTCTTCATACAATCCTGCTTCTCTGATGATTTGTTTTGCATATAAATTAAACAGGTAGGGGGAAAGTATGCAGCTTTGTCATTTGTTTATTTTAAACCATTCTGTTTCTCCTTATTCCTTTTGAACTGTTGCTTCTTGATCAGTGCAGAGATTGCACAAGAGAACGATCAAGTGTTCTGGTATACCCATGCTTCTTAATGTGGCCCAGAGTTTCTCATGGTTTACACAGTTAAAAGACTTGCTGCAGTTGATAAAGCACGAATAGATATCTTTTTGGTATTCTTTAGTCTTTTCAAGGATCTCCCTCACATCCGCGATGTCTCTCATTTCTCGCCCTTTCCTGAACCCCGCTTGCACTTCAGGTAGTTCTTGTTCCAGGTATGGTTGTAGTCTCTTTTGAATAATTTTCAGTAGAATCTTGCTGGCATGTGGGATCAGAGCGATTGTGCAATAGTTTCCACAGTCATTTGGATCACCTTTCTTTAGTATTGGTATAAACACAGATCTTTTCCAGTCAGTTGGCCATAATGTCTTCCAAATTTCTTGGCAGAGCCTTGTAAGTATGCTAACAGCTGCATCAGATTGCTGTAATACTTCAATGGGAATTCCATCAATGCCTGGTGCTTTGTTTTTTGATAAGGATTTCAATGCTGCTTTGACTTCTTCTTTCATCACCAATGGTTCCGGATCATAAGGTACAGGTTGAAAAGGCTGTTGGTCCACTTGATCTTTATCATATAAAAACGCTGTATATTCTTTTCCACCTCTTCTTGATCTTCTCAGCATCATTCAACATAGATCCTTGAGCATCTTGTAACATTCCAATTCGAGGCTGGAATTTTTTCTTTAACTCTTGTAGCTTTAGGAAAGCCGATCTTGTTCTTCCTCTAATAGTTTCTGCTTCTATTTCCTTGCATGTGTCATTGTAGTACTTTTCCTTGTCCTGTCTTTCTGCACGTTGGAAATCTGTTGAGTTTTGTGTTTCTTTCTTTCTCCTTTGGCTTTAGCTTCTCTGCATTTCTAGGCAATTTTCAGAGTTTCTTCCGTCATCCATTTTGGCCGTTTTTGCTTTTTCACCTTTTGTAGAGACTTCTCACTTTCTTCCAACACAACCTTCTTGATGTCATTCCATAACTCTTCTGGAGCTCTATCATTTGTATCTAAAACAGCAAATCGATTTTGCAGGCAGTCTTTAAATTCCAGTGGTATATTCTCAAGGTCATATTTTGCTACATTCATGAGTGGCTTGCTCTTTTTCAACTTTAGCTTGAATTTGCATACTAATAGTTGGTGATCTGTACCACAGTCAGCTCCAGGTTTTGTCTTTGTTGACATTATAGAGCTTTTCCATTGTTGACTTCCACAGATGTAGTCAATTAGATTTTTGGCAAATCACTTGTAAATAGTATTATGACAGGATAGAAAAGAATTTGAAAAGAATTTTGCTGTCGAGGTAGAAACTAATAGATGCCTTTGAAGCAAAAGGCTATAAGGGTGTCAGTTGGATCTCTAGATGACCATGTGTAAACGAGCACTCAGGATGGACAGAATTATTTAGAGAAAAACTAAAATGAATTCTTTGCCTTGGTCTACACTGGAGAAGATGTTAGTGTTATAGCCATACTAAAAACATTTTTTTTCATTGATGATTAGAGCAACAAAAGCAAATCAATGTGGAGCCAATATTTGAAGCGTTTTAGCCAGTTCACAGATCTGCTGACTGGCTTAAATACACTAAGCCCAGTATTCAGTGGCATTAACCAGTTGGTGCTGCTGAATATCCCCACAGACCATGCAAAAAATGCCCTGTTAAAACTAGGGCACTGTGTGGGCAGATAGTGATCGGCACTTTCCCAATCTAGTTAGTAGTGATATTCAGCTGCTAACCAGAAAGTTTAACTGGTTAAAGTTAGGACAAGTGAATGACTATCCAGCTAGCAGCTGAATATTGCCACTAAACTGATAGAGACAAGCTGTCTGGCAAACCCACATACTCAGTGCCATACGAGTTCCAGGCTGAACAGCCAGGTTTATTTTAAGCGGCGGTGACTAGGCACTTTAAACAGCCTAGGCACCACCATTGAATATTGGGGTCCCTGTAATCTAGAAGATTTAATAGAGAAAACAGAGTAAAATCACTAGGCCCAGGTGGTTGTCACTTCAGAGTTCTGAAATTGCTAGTCATTTACTAGTAGTCTATAACCTACCATTTAAAACAGCCACAGCACTTGAGGACTGGCGGTGACCAAGATAACGCCAATTTTTAATAAAGGGTTTCAAGAATGATCCGGGAAATTACAGAATGGTAAGACTCTGGAATATAAATCTCATTTGCTTTAAGAGCGAATTTGAGGAGCCTAGTACACCACATTCTATGCAACTGAGAGTGTTTCACATTATGAAGGAATGATGGTAATTTGATTAGAGATACCTACTTGGGCGTTATTTTATAATAGGCACCTATGTGTCTCTATAAAATATTAGGACAAAAAGTAGAGATTGAGGCTTAAAGGCAGATGCAGATATTTACACCTGTTTGAAAGAAGGTGTTTGAAGTATGCAACTATGCATGTACATTAAGGTATTTCATAGTGAACCCATATTGCTTGCAAACTCTTCCTACATTCCACCCAGACTGCACTACCAGCTACACCTACTGGCAAAGTACACACATTCAAGCCAATGCATGAATTGTTATGCCAGCTGATATTTTAAGAGCCCTATTAAGTGTATATGTGGCCAGTCATTAAATGTAGTACACGTTGTCTAGTTGTTTTTACAATATGACTTTTAACTATTAGTTTAGACAAGAACAGTGTTTGTTTTTCCTAGATGGGACAAAGATCTTAATTGCTGCAATCACTATCTTGCTGGTAGGCAGTCTTTTTTTTTTTTTTTTTTTTTTTAGATATGCTTGTTCACTATTTTTTTATGTGTTTTACTGTTCTATATCACCAACTCATTAAATAAGATTGAGCAATGGTACTGAGTATGCACAATTTATAAAAAGTATTTTCCCTCTGTTTGCCTGTTTGCTTACAATGCCTTGAGATACTTAAAAATGCCACTGTATTTCACAAAGACTCTGCCAAATGCAGAGCTCTTGTAAAATAAATATAAGGATATGCAAGCCTGTATGTCGATATCTCATCATGTCAGGTAGCAGTAACAATTTTAAATAATTGCAGACGGGTAAAAAAAATGCATATGACTTTATAAACACTGCTCCCCAACAGCATATATCCAGACACCCCTTCTACATCAATCCCCAACCCCTGATGACCTATCCAACAGCAGTGGGGGGTGGGGACTGATATCAGAGAACTGGTGTTTGATATGGGGGGGGGGGGGGAGGGAATCAGAGAGGATAATGACTTCAGCAAATACATTTGCCCCTTCAAGCAGGCACTTATGCATGCCTCAGGGCAGAGCTCCAGAGTCTCAATGCATGGATGAGATGATGGTGCAAGGATGAGGGTTAGGAACTGGGGAACATTCTGGGAAAAGGAAGGGCTCTTCCGAAGGGATGGGCTTCACCTTAATCAGGCTGCTGGCATTAACCTTTAAAAAGGAGATAGAGCAGCTTTTAAACTAGATAATAGGGGAGAGCCAACAGTAGCCCAAGAGCGCATGGTTTGGAACAATGTATCCTCCTTGCAGGATACTACCAAAAGAATGAAGTTAGGGCATATCAGCAGAGAGGTTCCAATAAACACAAAAGTAGCCCAAATACCCTTGAGTACAGAGCGGACAGAGCTTAAAAATTCCAAATTACCCCTGTCTACCGAAAGCCAGATTAATATGAATAAAATAAAGTCTCTAAAATGCTTGTTTGCAAATCCTAGAAGTCTAAAGAATAAGATGGGAGAGTTAGAATATATAGCACTAAATGAGATGTTAGATATGACTGGTATCTCAGAGACATTGTGGAAGCAGGACAACCAGCGCGACACTGCAATACCTGGGTACAAACTATATCGCAATGATAGAACTGAAAAAATTGGTGGAGAAGTTGCATTCTATGTTAGAGAGGGCATTGAGTCACAAAGGATTGAAGTTTTGCAGGAAACAAAATTTGCTGTAGAATCTCTATGGATTGAAATTCCATGTAAAAAGGGGAAGGTGATGGTAGTGGGGGTGTACTATCGACCGCCTGACCAGAATGAACAAATGGATGATGAAATGCTCAAAGAAATCAGGGAAGCTAACAAAAGTTACAGCACTGTAATAACACAGGTCTGCAAAAAATTTTTTTTCGAGCGCTGTTTTGGTTATTCTACATAATCTTTATGTTTTTTGGGGCGCTGAATCTGAAAATGACCTCCATTTTATCATAGGACATCACGTTTCTGACAATATAGGTAACTATGTTAAATAAGGCAGTACCTCAAAATAAATGGAAATAGACTTATAAAATTAAAGTTTTATTACAATATTTTCATGAAAATCCTTTTTTGAACTGAAATGAGCTCACCTACACACACTAAACTCGATTCTTCTTCCTTGTGAGGCTCCTCTTGGTGCATTTACGCTTGTGAGTAGCATCTGGAATGTCTCTCTGAAGCATCCAAGTCCAACAGTAGTCTGCCATCATTGTAATGCTCCATTTTCCCTGGTATCTCCTTTCCATCTCTTTAATGTCTTGGTGGAATCATTCACCTTGTTCCTCACTCACAGCTCCAAAATTTTTAGGAAAGTAGTCAAGGTGGGACTGGAGGAAATGCACTTTCAAACTCATCAGGCAACCTAAAGCTTGAAATGCTTTCAGCATTCATCCGACGATCTTTTTGTAGTGAGGATCTTTGTTATTGCCTAAACATTTCTGTACGACTTCTTTAAATGCAATCCACCCTTCTTTTTGAGGATCCATCATGGTATTGACAAACTCTTGATCAACTATAAGCCTTCTAATGTCTGGTCCGACGAACACACCTTCCTTCAATTTTGCCTCCGACAGGCCTGGAAACTTGGTGACCAAGTATTTGAAGCATTCTCCATCTCTTGGAAGTGATTTTACGAAATGCTTCATCAATCCCAATTTTATGTGGAGAGGTGGTAGAAGAACTTTATGGGAAGGTACCAAAGTTTCTCGGAGGACATTTTTTTCACCGACTGTTAGCACCCTCGGCTGTCAACTCTTCTTGGTCCAATGATTTTGTCGGTCTCGACTGTCCCATAGACACAGAAAACAAGGATATTTGGTATACCCAGCTTGTTGCCCGAGCAGCATGCACAAGACCTTCAAGTCCCCACATACTTGCCAACCATGGTCTTCATATTTAAGTTTACGAAGAACCAATTCCAAGTTCTCATAGGTTTCCAAGTATACGGAATGACCTACAGGGAAAATGGTAGAAGCCATCATAAAGAACAAAATTACACAGCATGTAGATAGTCATGGCCTAATGGGAGACAGCCAACATGGCTTTAGACAAGGCAGATCTTGTCTTACTAATCTGATCTGTTTTTTTGAAGGTGTGCATAAACAGGTAGACAAAGGTGAGTCGGTTGATATAGTGTATCTGGACTTTCAGAAAGCTTTTGACAAGGTCCCCCATCAGAGACTTTTGGCGAAGCTAAAAAGTCATGGGATAGGAGGCAGTGTACTATTGTGGATCGGGAACTGGTTAAAAGATAGAAAGCAGAGGGTAGGGCTAAATGGCCAATATTCCCAATGGAAAAAGGTGAATAGTGGAGTACCCCAGGGATCTGTACTGGGTCCGCTGCTTTTTGACATATTCATAAATGACCTGGAAAAGGGAATAACTAGTGAGGTAATCAAATTTGCAGATGACACAAAACTGTTTAAAGTTGTTAAAACCCAAGAGGATTGTGGAAAACTGCAGGAGGATCTGGATAAATTGGAAGACTGGGCATCCAAATGGCAGATGAAATTTAATGTGGACAAGTGCAAAGTTATGCACCTAGGAAAGAACAACCCACACTATAGTTACAAGATGCAAGGCTCCACATTAGAAACCACCACCCAGGAAAAAGATTTAGGAGTCATCGTGGATAACATGTTAAAACCCTCCGCCCAGTGTGCAGCGGCGGCCAAGAAAGCAAATAGAATGCTAGGTATCCTAAGGAAAGGGATGGAGAATAAAACAAAGGATATTATAATGCCTCTGTATCGCTCCATGGTACGACCGCACCTTGAATATTGTGTGCAATTCTGGTCACCGTATCTTAAAAAGGACATAGAGTTATTAGAAAAAGTACAGAGAAGAGCCACCAAATTGGTGAAGGGGATGGAAGGCTACTCCTATGAAGAGAGGCTAAAAAGGTTAGGGCTCTTTAACCTAGAAAAGAGGCGGCTGAGGGGAGATATGATAGAGGTGTATAAATTAATGAATGGAGTGGAACGGATAAACGTGGATAAATTGTTTACGCTATCAGAATATAGAAGGACTAGGGGGCATGTAATGAAGCTACAGGGTAAACTATTTAAGACAAATAGGAGAAAATATTTCTTCTCTCAACGTGTAATCAAACTCTGGAATCTGTTACCGGAGGATGTAGTAAGGGCTGTTAGTATAGCTGGGTTTAAAAAAGGTTTGGACAAGTTCCTGGAGGAAAGGTCCATAAACCACTATTAAAAAGGGACCCAGGATATCAATGCTTGGCCTAGTACAAGCACTGCAGAACCTGTGTCTTTTGGGGAAACTGCTAGGTACGTATGACCTAGATTGGCCACTGTTGGAAACAGGATACTGGGCTTGATGGACCTCGGTCTGACCCAGTATGGCATTTCTTATGTTCTTATGTTCTTATATGGAAGCGTAAAAACCATTGTGGAGTAAAACTGCTTCGAGACTTCTTTTTGAAGAATCTATAAAAAGACGCCATTGCTCTGAACCATATTGGATTTTAAATTGACCCATCAGACCTTCGACATCGATGCAATAAACCAACTTGTCTTCCTGGGCGAAGTAAGGAACGAACTCCTTTTCACAATGTCTGAACCATGAAGATGACACTCCTGGAAACAATAAATTCCTGCTTTTCAGCCTTGATCCGAGTAACTCAGCGGCATCTTTGGGAAGATTCAAGTCTCTTACCAAATCATTCATCTCCTCTTGAGAAAACAATTTTGGTCTTCAAAGTCAGAACTTGATTCGTCATCTGGTTCAGGTATGACTTCACCTTCATCGGAGCTAGGTATCTCTTCCAAGGTAGCAGGGGGCTTGGGTACTGGTATATCTGTGCCATGGGGGATGGGATGAATTGCCGAGTGAAGATTGGGGTATGAAATGGAATGCTTCCATTTGGAATTAAACCCTTTCACATCGCATGAACAAAAGTCACAGTCGTCACTATGGTTCTTTTGCTCTCGCCATACCATAGGAATCCCATAACGGAAAGATTTTTTCTTACCCTTGAACCAGTTTTGGAGGTCCTCAACACACCGTTTGCACACTTTATGAGGCGCCCAGACTTTATCTTGATCTCCAATTTTTAGTCCAAAGTATGCAAAGTATACTTTTTTCACAAAGTCTGTAATATTCTGCTGTTGCGTCAACACTGTATATTCACCACAGATGACACAGAAACTGTCTGGCGAATTAATACACTTTTGCGGAGCCATAACATAACAGTTGAAGAATGACGAGCTAACATGAATTGCGATGAAAAAGTGTGAACAGTTTAGAACCAAGAACCTGATGATGATTCGTGCACAAGTGTGGCATGCAGGAGAGAGCAGCTTTTTGTCTGTACACAGAGCTGCTCTCTCCTGCTGTTCCAAGGGTTGCAGAGCAGAGATGGCATCCATCTGTCCAAGAAAGATCAACGCATCTTTGGTAGCAGACTGGCTAATCTACTGAAGAGGGCTTTAAACTAGATTCGTTGGGGATAGGTGAAGAAAGCCCCCAGGTAAGTGAAAGCCCCCAGGTAGGTGATACATTAAATACCTTTATGGAAATGGGTAACAGGGGTAACATATGGAAAGCAGTGTGTATAAATGCCCGTAGCATGGGAAATAAGATCCCTGATGTTGAAGCTTTGGTGGGAGTGGCTGACTTGGATTTAGTGGCAGTTACAGAAACATGGTTCACAGAAAACCATGACTGGGATGTAACTATACCTGGCTATACTTTATTCAGAAAGGACAGGGTAGGAAGAAGGGGAGGAGGAGTGGCACTATATGTAAAAACTACTATTAAAGCTTTGGAATTACAGAGCTTAAAAGGAAGAGAGGAGGCATTGTGGGTTAAACTAGAAAGAGGGAAAGAGAAATCTATTTGCATTGGTGTGATATACAGACCTCCCTCACAAGAGGAAGAGGTGGACAGAGAGTTAATTGAAGACATACGCAGCATTGCTAGGAAAGGGGAAGTGCTACTGATAGGAGATTTCAATATGCCAGATGTTGATTGGCACATTCCTGCTGCAGTATCATCTAGAAGTAAGGAGATCCTGGATTCTCTACAGGGAGAACTATTCAGGCAATTGGTAACAGACCCCAAACGTGAAGGGGCCATACTGGACTTGGTGCTTACCAATGGTGAAAGTGTTTCTGATGTTGTAGTGGGAGATCATTTTGCATCCAGTGATCATCAGATGGTGTGGTTCAGTATTAGGACTAGGGCTGTTAGAATCCATTCCAAGGTGAGGATCTTAGACTTTAGGAAGACTAACTTTGTGAAGATGGGCCAATACCTCAGGGAGTCGTTAGTGGGATGGGAACAGCTGGGGAATGTAGAAAAACAGTGGTCAAAACTGAAAGGGAGTATTTTAAGGGCAACCAACCTTGTTAAAATGGTAAATAAAGGCAAAAGGAAAAGGAGACTGATATGGTTTTCGAAGTAAGTAGCTGAAAAAGTGAAGAAAAAGAGGGAGGCCTTCATGAAATACAAGAGATCACAGAGAGAGGAAGACAGGCATCTGTATTTGGAAAAACTTAGAGAAGCTAGCAAAGTAGTCAAGAAGGCAAAGATTCAAAAGGAGGAGGAAATAGCCAATGCAATAAAATGGGGGGATAAGACATTTTTCAGATATATTAGTGAGAAGAGGAAGGGCAAAAGTGGTATTGTCAGACGCAAGGGGGCAGGGGGGGCGGAATATGTAGAAGCTGATAAGGATAAAGCGGAATTGCTTAACAAATATTTTTGTTCTGTGTTCACAGATGAAGAACCAGGAGCAGGACCTCAGAAAATACCCACAAATAGGAACAGAAGCGAGGGACATCTTGAACAATTTTCAGAAGACTGTGTTCATAAGAAACTAGCTCAACTTAAAGTAGACAAAGCGATGGGACCGGATGGGATACACCCTAGAATACTGAGGGAACTTGGGGACATTCTAGCAACTCCACTGACTGACCTTTACAATGCCTCGTTGGAGTCGGGAGTGGTGCCAAAGGATTGGAGAGAGGCTCATGTGGTGCCTTTACACAAAAGCGGAAATAAGGATGTGGTTGAAAACTACAGGCCGGTTAGTTTAACTTCGGTGGTGAGTAAATTATTGGAAACGCTGCTGAAAGAGAAAACAGTGAGGTTTCTGGAGTCCAGCTGATTTCAAGATCCTAGGCAGCATGGATTCACCAGAGGCAGGTCTTATCAGACAAATCTGATTGATTTCTTTGACTGGGTGACCAGGGAGTTGGACCGAGGGAGAGCTCTAGATGTGGTGTATTTAGATTTCAGTAAAGCCTTTGACACTGTTCCTCACAGGCGACTTTAGAACAAACTGAGCACCCTAGGGATGGACCCTAAAGTTACTGCTTGGGTTAGAAATTGGTTGGGTGGGAGGCGACAAAGAGTACAAGTAAATGGAGCTCACTCTGAGGAAAAGGATGTTACCAGTGGTGTGCCCCAGGGATATGTCCTTGGTCCGATTCTTTTTAACATCTTTGTTAGTGATATAGCGGAAGGGCTGTCGGGTAAGGTTTGCCTCTTTGCAGATGATACCAAAATCTGCAATAGAGTAGACACCTAGGAAGGTGTAGATAACATGAGGAGGGATCTAGCTAAGCTTGAAGAATGGTCTAGAATTTGGCAGCTGGGATTTAATGTTAAAAAATGTAAGGTCATGCATTTGGGCTACAGCAATCCAAGGGAGCAATACAGTATAGGAGGTGAAGTACTTTTGTCCACTAAAGAAGAGCGGGACCTAGGCGTGGTTGGGTCTGATGATCTTAAAGTAGCTAAACAGGTAGAAAAGGCGACGGAAAAAGCTAGAAGGATGCTTGGGTGCATACGGAGAGGAATGGCTAGCAGAAAAAAAGGAGGTGATAATGCCTCTGTATAAGTCTTTGCTGCGACCTCATTTGGAGTATAGTGTGCAATTCTGGAGACTGCACCTTCAAAAGGATGTGAACAGGATGGAGTCGGTGCAGAGGGTGGCTACTAAAATGATTAGTGGGCTTCATTATAAAACATATGAGGACAGACTTAAGGATCTTAATATGTACACCTTAGAGGAAAGGTGGGATAGAGGTGATATGATTGAGATGTTTAAATACCTCTGTGGCATAAATGTTCAGGGAGAGAGCCTCTTTCAATTGAAAGCAAGTTCTGCTACGAGGGGACATGGGATGAGGGTGAAGGGAGATAGACTCAGGAGTGATATGTGGAAATATTTCTTTACGGAAAGAGTAGTGGATCCATGGAATAGTCTCCCAGTGGAGGTGGTAGGGATGAGGACAGTAACTGAATTCAAAAAAGCATGGAACCAACACAGAGGATCTCTAAAGGTAAAAAGTGGACTGCTGTAGTTGTTGATATGGAAGGACAGACTAGATAGGCCATGTGGTCTTTTTCTGTCATCATGTTTCTATGTTTCTATGTCACAGTGCTGGCCACGCCCCCCTGCACTGACCGGAGCTGCTGCTATCTGCCCTGTGTCTCCCTCCCACTGGATTCTTCAGGAAAGATTAACCCCTTCTACCATTAGAAGCACGGACTTAAAACTTGCTTAGCTTATGTATATATTGCTGACCATCAGATTTACAGTGCTATATTTTTTTTTACTTAACTCGGACAACCCCTTTAAGGTTTTTTTGGCATTTTATCTCTTAAATGTACTTGTGTGAATTAATAGTAATTTGAATTAATTAATAGTAATTTGAAAAAAATTGATAAATTTGAAGACAATTTTGCATGTTGTGGCAAATCATGACATATAGGAGTTTTTTCAATATTTTATTTGTTTTCAGCACACCAAAATACATGGAAATTAGATGAAAATAATCAAACAGCTTTTTAGTCGCAGACCTGTGTAATGGGCGATTTCAATTATCCCGGTATTGACTGGGTCAGTGTCACTGCAGGACATGCTAGGGAGATAAAGTTTCTAGATGAAATAAATGACTGCTTCTTGGAGCAGCTGGTTCATGAACCGACCAGAGGGGAAGCCATTTTGGACCTAGTCCTTAGTGGAACACCAGATCTGGTGCAAGAGATAAGGGTGTTGGGGCCACTTGGCAATAGTGATCATAGCATGATCGTGTTTGATTTAATTAATAGAGGAGGGATGGTAAGGAAATCCACAGTACTACCTTTTAACTTTTGAAAGGGAGACTATGATAAAATGAGGAAAATAGTTAAGAAAAAACTAAAAGGAGCCGTTGCAAAGGTTAAAGACTTACATCAAGCTTGGATGTCGTATAAAAATACTATCTTGGAAACCCAAACCAGCTGTATTCCACGCTTTAAGAAAAGTGGAAGGAAGTCCACAAAACTGCCAGCATGATTTAAAGGTGAGGTCAGAGAGGCTGTTGCCAAAAAAGCATCTTTCAGAAAATGGAAGAGCGAGCCATATGACGAAAATTGGAAACAGCACAAGCACTGGCAAGTTAAATGCAAGGCATTGATAAGGCAGGCAAAGACAGAATTTGAGAAAAAGCTTGCTGTGGAAGCAAAAACGCATAAGACTTTTTCAAGTACAATCATAGCAAAAAAACCTGTGAGAGAGTCAGTTTGACCATTAGATGACAGAGGGGTAAAAGGGGCACTAAGAGGGGAAAGGCCATAGTGGAGAGACTGAATGAATTCTTTGCTTCGGTCTTTACTGAGGAAGATAAAGGGATGTTACCCATGACTGACATGGTATTTAAAGGTGATACTGCAGAAGAATTCAAAGAAATATCGATACACTGGGAAGATGTATTACAACTATTTGATAAACTGAAGAATAGCACATCACCTGGACGGGATGGTATACATCCAAGGGTTCCAGGGGTGATCCGGGAAACTACAGACCGGTGAGCCTGACATCAGTACCAGGAAAAATGGTAGAAAACATAATAAAGAATAAAATTACTGAGCATGTAGATAGTCATGGCTTAATGAGAGACAGCCAACATGGCTTTAGACAAGGAAGATCTTGTCTTACTAATCTGTTATATTTTTTTAAGGTGTGAACAAACAGGTAAACAAAGGTGAGTTGGTTGATATAGTGTATCTGGACTTTCAGAAAGCCTTTGACAAGGTCCCTCATCAGAGACTTGGCAAAACTAAAGAGTCATGGGATAGGAGTCAGTGTACTATTGTGGAGCAGGAACTGGTTAAAAGATAGAAAGCAGAGGGTAGGGCTAAATGACCAATTTTCCCAATGGAGAAAGGTGAATAGTGGAGTACCCCAGGGATCTGTGCTGGGTCCACTGCTTTTTGACATATTATTTATTTATTTATTTATTTACATTCTCTTATATACCGCGCTATTCTGCATCAGTGCGGTTTACATTGAACAAGCTGAAATTACATTGAACAGGGCATTATAACTTGGAGATAACTATTTTACAGGGAACATGGGCTATGGAGGGTTAAGTGGCTTGCCCAAGACCACAAGGAGCACCTGTGGGACTAGAATCCCCAGTCCTTCCGGCCCAAGGTTGCTGTCCTCTAGTGGGATTTGAACCACCGACCTTCCGGCCTGAAGTACCTTGCCCCAACCACTAGGCTACTCCTCCACTCCATATACATAAATGACCTGGAAAAGGGAATAACGAGTGAGGTTATCACATTTTCAGACGACACAAAACTATTTAAAGTTGCAAAAACCCATGAGGATTGTGGAAAATTGCAAGAGGATCTTGATAAATTGGAAGACTGGGCATCCAAATGGCAGATGAAATTTAATGTGGACAAGTGCAGTTATGCACCTAGGAAAGAAAAAAACAAACTATGGTTACACAATGCAAGGTTCCAGATTAGGAACCGCCATCCAGGAAAGCATAGTTACTCACCTGTAACAGGTGATCTCCGGGAACAGCAGGAATTTAGTCTTCACATATGGGTATCGTCGGTACCGATGGAGCCTGCGCGGGAACGCTCCCCAGCGTCCAATAGGAAAGCTTTTGGGAGCATCCCACAGCGCCTGCGTGCTGCCTTCCCGTCTTTCCCAACTGTCCCTCTCCAGTTGAGTTTAAAGCTGAAACAAAAGAGAGAGGGAAAGAGAGAAAGAGATAGGAAGATACAACTCCTAGGGGAGGTGGGCGGGTTGTGAAGACTAAATGCCTGCTGTTCCCGGAGATCACCTGTTACAGGTGAGTAACTATGCTATGTCCAGGAACAAGCAGGAATGTAGTCTTCACATATGGGGACTCCCTAGCTGCAGATGCCAGGGAGATGGCCCCAGAAAGTTGTATGCCCTTGTGAAAAGGCTCCACATCCCCCATGGATCTCTGGCATCCTACCAGGGATGGTGGGTAGGAGTTGATTAAGTCTGGAACAGGTGTTGAAGAACAGCCTGACCAAACAAGGCATCCTGGCGGGAGTCCTTGTCTAAGCAGTAAAGGGCTGTGAAGGTATGTACCGAAGCCCAAGTAGCTGCTCGACAGATGTCGTCGATAGACACAGAGTGAAGATGAGCCATTGAGGCTGCCATGGCTCTCACATTGTGAGCTGTGACATGGCCTTCAAGAGGAAGGTTCTTACTCTCATAGGCAAAAGATATACACTGTGCAATCCAGCTGGAAAGTGTCCTTTTGGAGACTGGAAGTCCCAAATGACTAGGATCAAAAGCAACAAAGAGTTGAGAGAATTTTCGATGTTGCTGTGTCCTTTGCAAGTAAAAAGTCAAAGCTCTTTTACAGTCCAAAGTTTGAAGGTTCCTTTCTGCATTTGAGGCATGAGGCCTTGGAAAGAATACAGGAAGGTAAACCGTTTGGTTTAAATGAAAGGGCAAAACCACCTTTGGCATAAAGTATGGATGAGTCCTAAGGACTACCTTATCATGATGGAACCTTGTATAAGGAGGATCAGCCACCAACGCTTGCAATTCAGTGATGCGACGTGCTGATGTGATTGCAATGAGAAAGATAACCTTCCAGGAAAGGAATTTCAAAGAGGTAGTGGCTAATGGTTCAAAGGGTGGTTTCATGAGCTGCCCAAGCACCAGATTCAAGTCCCATGTCACCGGTGGTGGCTTAATGGGAGGCTTCGTTAAAAGAAAGCCTCTCATAAATCTCGCTATGAGAGGAAATAGGTTCTCCATTTAGAGGATTGAAAGAAGCTGCAATAGAATGCAAATGAACTCTCACTGAACTGGTCTTAAGCCCTGCATTTGATAAATGAAGGAGATACTCCAGTAATGATTCCAGAGGTATCGCAAGAGGGTTAAGCCCCTTCTGCGAGCATCATATGGTAAACCTTTTCCACTTAAATGCATAAAAGCGTCTTGTGGAAGGTTTCCTGGAAGCATGGAGGATATCCTTTACCTGCTGGGAAAGGTTAAGACCATGAAGTTCTAGGCTTTCAGCAACCAGGCCCTGAGATACAGAGACTGGGGATTGGGATGCCACAGCATCCTGTCCTCTTGAGAAAGAAGATCTGGAGCAGATCCTAACTCCAGAGGTGGAACTTGAGAGAGATATAGCGGCAGAGGGTACCATGGTTGCCGTGGCCAACATGGAGCTATGAGGATCATATGACCTCTGTCTCTCTGAAGCTTGAACAGGGTTTTGGGAATTAGGGGAATGGGCGGAAAGGCATACAGGAAGTCCTGACCCCAATGAAGGAGGAAAGCATTCCTGGCCTGACAACCTCGAGCCGGAATAGTGGAACAGAACCGGGGAAGTTTGGCATTCAGCGGACTTGCAAAGAGGTCTATGTCCGGGGTTCCCCAAATTTGAAAATTTGGGCCACCTGGTCTGCAGTCTGTCTGCCCAAGAGTTTTGAATGCCTGGAAGATACACCGCAAGGAGATGAATCTGATGCTCTCTGGCGAGGGCCCATAGTCACAAAGCTTCATTGCACAGCGACAGAGAGCCTGTTCCACCCTGCTTGTTCACATAGAACATGGCTACCTGTTTGTCCGTTTGAACTAGGACTGTCTTGTAGCTGAGCTGGGTGTGAAATACTCGAAGAGCAAGGAAGATTGCTCTGAGCTCCAGGAGGTTGATATGGAGATAGGCCTCCTGTGAAGTCCAGATACCCTGGGTAGAGAGGCCGTGCAGGTGGGCTCCCCAATCCACCTGTGAAGCATCTGTTGTTAGAGTGGCTTGGGGTGGGGGTTGCTGAAAAGAAGACCCCACCAGAAGGTTTTTGGGTGACTGCCACCATTGGAGGGACAAAACAAGGCGATCTGAGTTTGCTATTTTGTCTGACAGGCAACCAGATGCCTGAGCCCACTGAGTGGACAAGGTCCACTGGGCTGCCCTCATATGGAGGCGAGCATAAGGAACCACATGCACGGTGGATGCCATGTGGCCTAACAATTGTAGCATTTCCCGAGCAGTGAGGTGAGGTTTTAGCACTGCTTGGGAAGTTAACTGCACAGTGCGAAGGCAGCGGGGCTGTGGAAGGAAGGCCACTGTCTGTCTGGTATCCAGAAGAGCTCCTATAAACTCTAGGGATTGAGTGGGGAGCAAGGTTGGATTTTGGGAAGTTTATGACAAGTCCCAAATACTGAAGGATGCGCATTGTGTGAGACAGAGCAACCCTGGCCTCTGGCTCTGAAGGGGCTCGAATGAGCCAGTCGTCTAAGTAAGGGAAGACGAATATTCCCAAGGTGCGGAGAAATGCTGCTACCACAACCATGCATTTTGTGAACACCCTTGGTGCAGAAGCCAGGCCAAAAGGAAGAACTCTGTATTGGTAGTGCTTCCCTTGAAACAGGAATCGAAGGAACTTTCGGTTAGTTGGATGGATGAGAACATGAGTGTACGCATCCTTGAGATCTAGAGAACAAAGCCAATCCTGACTCCAAAGGTATGGCAGCAGAGTTCCTAGAGAAATCATTTTGAACTTCTCTCTGAACAGGAATTTGTTCAATTCTCTGAGGTCTAGAATGGGTCTGTGTCCTCCTGTTTTCTTTGGAATAAGGAAATAGGGGGAATAAAACCCTGTACCCCTTTGGGGAATGTGCACCTCTTCTATTGCTCCTTGAGCAAGGAGCATTGTGACTTCTTGACCTAACCGGTCATTGGGAGAGGTCTGAGAATTGAACTGTCTTACTATTGTGGGAGGAGGCATGCTGAGGAAATGAAGCTTGTACCCCTCTCGTAAAATAGACAGAGTCCAATTTTCTGCTGTTATCTGACACCATCTGGGGGCAAAATGACATAACCTTCCTGGAATGGTGCAAGGTTCTGGGCCGTTCAGAGCCAGGAAGGCAAAGTTCTCTAGATAGAAGTCAAAGCCCCTGTGGAGGCTGAGTCTGCTAAGCCAATTGAGGCTTAGCTGCTTTTGGCTTCCTTTGTTGCCTAGGTTGTTGCTGCTGTCCCTTTTGGGTAGACTGACCTGAACGATGTCCCTGCTGGGTATAGGAGGGATAAAACAACTTCTTACTGAAGAATAGTTTCTTAGAGGATCTTTTCCACACAGGATCAGCTGTAGATTTGGACAATCTATCCAAAGTGATATTGTCAGCATCTATCTCATTAGCTTTTTCCTGCCAATTCTTGCCAAAGAGATTCTCTCCTGTGCAAGGTATATTCCCCAGTTTGTCCTGTATCCAGATTTCTAAGTCAGATGCCTGGTGCCAGGCAATTCTACGTGCACCTATGGCAATAGCAGGGGTTCTGCTTATACATTCAAAGCAGTCAAAGGCTGCACGATTCACAAACTTGGAAACATCCTAAGCATGTTTAACAAGAGTAAGATAATCTTGCCTTTTATCATCAGGAAGGAGAGGGCTCATAAGCTCTAAGTCTGCTGTGACTTCCTTAAGGAACATTCCCATATACAAGATATGGGAACTGATCCTAGCAGAAAGCATGGAAGCCTGGAAGGATTGACGTCCAAAGGCATCAAGAGTCCTACACTCACGTCCTGGAGGATTAGATGCATGTCTTTTTGCACTCTTCATCCATCTCATGGCTGATTCCACCACCATGGAATGGTGTGGTAATTGAGTCTTCTGAAACCCAGGACAAGGAGGAACTCGATACATGGTGTCGAGTCTTCGAGAATGAGGAGATGTGGTTAGAGGTGTTTCCCACATCCTTAACATAAGATTATGCAAGATCTCATGAATAGATAAGGTAGCTGCCTCCTTGGGAGCTTTAGGGTATTGTAGGATTTCTAATTCCTTTGCCCTAGGCTCTTTGTCAGTAGCCACTGTGATGGAAAGACCTCGGGCCACATCTCGGATAAAATCCTGAAAGGACATATCCTCTGGTGGAGACATCCTACGCTGAGGAGAAGAGGAATCCTCGGGAAGAAGTACTCTGGTATTGGCAGAGCCTTCAGATTCATCCGAGGATTCGTAGTATCTCCGATCTGGGTGATCATGCAGGGCACGGTACTGGTACCGATTGAAGTCGGCATCGGAGTGGTCCGGTACTGACTTGTCGATGCCAGATAGAGACGCATGACTCGGTCCCGGTAGAATACCTGCCGATGTTGATGCAATCGGTGCCGGTACCAGCTGAATTGTCTGAAGCAGTTTCAGGGGCATCGAGGCCGTGAGAAGAGCCGCCAGACTGCATTCAATAGCCAAGAATCTCTGGTCTATCGACACTGCCGATGCTTGGGTATCGGTGCCGGTTGAAGCGGCCGGAACCCCAGAGCATGGCACCAGTAGTTCTGCCGAGGTTGAAGCCTCGAGAACATCCTGGAGCCCTTTTAGAGCTTTGGAAGCTGAAGCCTCCTGCCGGGGAAATTTTGCCGGTGAAAGTCCCTCAAGGGCAACGCCAGAGGCATCTCGATGTTTAGGAGGAGATCTACCCTTTGAGGACCAGCTAGATTTATGTTTAGTTACCTGAGATCCATGGGAGGAGGATGAAGCCCTGGAGGACGTCGATGCCACGGACGCTGCATCAGAGGGAAAAAGGGTGCTGAGCTTAGCAGATCGGTTTTGCCGGCCCCTTTTTGACATCATTCAACAGGCAACACATTCTGAAATAGAGTGGTCAGAACCTAGACATTTGAGGCACCACTCATGGGTGTCGGTGACGGAGATGGTACTGCCACACTTAGAACACTTTTTAAAATCCGAAGCGGGTTTTTCCATTTTGAGGGAAAAAGATGGGCCTAGTGCCCAAAATGGCGCATGGCACCCAAGAAGAAAATTACTGGAGAAAGTCTCCAGAAACAAAGTTTTTTGTTTTTTTTTTTAGAAAAAAGAAAAGAACCACCGGCGGTACCGGTATAGCGTCGAGGGAAGGCAGACACGACCACAAAAAAGAAGTATAAGAAGGGAATTTTCTGCGGTGACAGGATGTGCGACATGTCGGCTCCGCGGAAAACAAAGAACTGGAGAGGGACAGTTGGGAAAGGCAGGAAAGCAGCACGCAGGCACTGTGGGATGCTCCCAAAAGCTTTCCTATTGGACGCTGGGGAGCGTTCCTGCGCAGGTTCCATCGGTACCGATAATACCCATATGTGAAGTCTACATTCCTGCTTGTTCCTGGAGATAAAGAATTAGGCGTCATTGTGGACAACATGTTAAAACCCTCTGCCCAGTGTGCAGCAGCAGCCAAGAGAACAAATAGAATGATAGGTATCCTAAGGAAAGGAATGGAAAATAAAACAAAGGATATTATAATGTCTCTGTATCGTTCCATGGTGCGAACGCACCTTGAGTATTATGTGCAATTCTGGTCATCGTATCTTAAAAAGGATACAGCGTTATTAGAAAAGGTATAGAGAAGAGCCACCAAAATGGTAGAGATGGAAGTATACCCCTATGAAGAGAGGCTAAAAAAGGTCAGGTCTTCAACCTGGAAAAGAGACGGCTGAGGGGAGATATGATAGAGGTCTATAAATCAATGGAGTGGAACAGGTAAATGTAGATCGATTGTTTCCATCATCAGAATATAGAAAGACTAGGGGGCATGCAATGAAGCTACAGGGTAAACTATTTTCCATTTGATCATTTTATTAAGTATTTAGTATCATTACAAACATCACTTAACATGTATCAAACTACACATAACATTTATGTATCAAACTTCCCACAACATTTGTATTTATTAACAATTATATATTCTATTTATTAATTCATATAATATTACTCTAAATACTCTTTATATCATTCCCTTTCTCACCACCCTCTCCCGCTCATCCATCCTCATCCATTATTGAATTAATATCCTCTTCTCCTTTCACCCAATCACCATTTATCCTTCCAGTAACATTTTATATAAGTCCCTCTCATATTTTCTCTAGCTCTCCCACTCATTCTTCCTTCCATTTTTCCAACCACTTACACACACTTCCATTGTTCCACAACTTTCTCACCTGTCCCCCGCCTCATCTCCGTCAATCTATGCATCAAACACGTCTCTGCCACTCTTTTCACAAATCCTTCCTTATGTGGCAAGGATTTCCCCTGCCAATGTGCTATTTCATTTCAAGCAGCTACTATACAGTGATGTATCACTCCACTAACTCTCTTTGGAATGTCCACATCTAATTGATGTAGTAAGCAAATCTCTGGCTTTCTTTGTATTCGATATCCTATCATGTTATAGATCAACTCCAAAATCTCAATCTAAAAGGCTTGTATCCACTTACAATTCCACCACATATGCAACCAATTCCCTATCTCATTGCATCCCCTCCAACATTGATCATTAATCCCCCTTCCAGCTCTTTTTTTACATTCTGGAGTCCAATACCATCTGAACAACAATTTATAAGCATTCTCTTTTACCCTTGTGGCTATGGATATACTTGCCACTGTTCGTATTATTTTATCCCATTTCTCCTCAGACCATCTTATCTCCAAATCTTCTTCCCATTTTATCATGCATCTCAATTTGTTATTCCCCTCCCCCCCTCCATTATGCCTTTATAAATTTTGGACAAAACTCCTTTCTGCCACAAATTTCCTAAACACAATGCTTCAAACCACCCCCTATTTTCCCAGAGATCATGCCACACTTTCGATTGTTTCAAAAAGTGACTCACTTGTCGATCAGCATAATAATCTCTATCTCCTAATCTATATAGATCCTTAATATTTTCAAATTCAAAAATGCCCTCTTTATTCACTATTTGTGAGATATATTTTAACCCCGCCTTATCCCATCTATTCAAAATGCCCATCTCTGGTCCTTGTCCGCTTTCAAAACAGGCTTCTAGAGTCATACACTGTGAGTACCTCTTATTTTGTATTAATCGTTTTCTATTTTGTTTCCAAACTTGTAAACTATGCACTATTAGAGGATTTTGATTTTGATTTTCTAAATTAAGTCTACCTCTCCAAACTACTTTGATTAGACTTTCTCCCCTTAAAAAACTTCCTCCATTTGAAACCAATGTTTCTGTGTTCCTCGATGCCACTTTCTCCCCCTCCGGAACATTGGTTAGTCCCAACTCTTTAAGTGCTTTCCAAGCTTCCTCACTAGTCTGCACTCGTTTAGATCTTCCCTTAACTGTTATCAGCAAACCAAAAGGAAACAACCATTTATAATGAATGTCCTCCCTTCTCATGTATGCTGTAACTTCTTTAAGATTTCTTCTGCGTTGTAACGTTCCCAGGGAAAGATCTTGATAAAGCTCCAATTTATGCTCATCCCATATGAAATGTCTCATTTTCCTTACACCATTCAACAACCTTTCTTTGGTTTTAAACGAACTTAAACACACAATTATATCTTGGTTTATTATCTCTTATGGGGCCCAAACCTCTGTGTGCTCTCTCTATTTGAATAGACGGTATCTCATCTCCATCATCTGAGCCTATATTTGCTAATAGAAAAATATTTTGGCACTCACTTCTTCATTATTCTTATATTTAGATTCTTCAGGGAGACCTCATAATCTTATATTACATCTCCTAGATCGGTCCTCCAAATCTTCCACTTTAACTTGGTGCTCCTTTTGGATTTGTTTTAATTCCTCCCATCCTTTTTGTAATTCCTCTATTCCAGCGATGGCGAACCTATGGCACGCGTGCCAGCTGTGGCACGCGAAGGCCTTGCAGCTGGCACGCGGGAAGGTCCGCTAGGACAGGTGTCTGCCTCCCTTCGTCTGCAGCCGCGGCTCCCTGCCTGTTAGGGAACCGCGGCTGTGCTTGTAAAATCGTTGCGGAGCCCTTCCTGTCTTGACGGGCTCCGTGCAGCATTGTCCCGCCTCTAAAGGAAGTTGTAAGTACAACTTCCTTTAGAGGCGGGACAATGCTGCACGGAGCCCGTCAAGACAGGAAGGGCTCCGCAACGATTTTACAAGCACAGCCGCGGTTCCCTAACAGGCAGGGAGCCGCGGCTGCAGACGAAGGGAGGAAGACATGGGGAGAGGGGGGCTACCATCGACCTGGGGAGAGGGGGGGGGCTACCATCGACGGGGGGAGAGGGGGGGGCTACCAGCGACATGGGGAGAGGGGGGGGGGGGCTACCATCGACATGGGGAGAGGGGGGGGGGGGGCTACCATCGACAGGGGGGGGTGGGGGGCTTACATGGAGGGAGGGAGCTGATATGGATGGATGGAAGGAGGGGGGCTTACATGGAGGGAGGGAGCTGATATGGATGGATGGAAGGAGGGGGGCTTACTTGGAGGGAGGGAGCTGATATGGATGGATGGAAGGAGGGGGGCTTACATGGAGGGAGGGAGCTGATATGGATGGATGGAAGGAGGGGGGCTTACATGGAGGGAGGGAGCTGATATGGATGGATGGAAGGAGGGGGGCTTACATGGAGGGAGGGAGCTGATATGGATGGATGGAAGGAGGGGGGCTTACATGGAGGGAGGGAGCTGATATGGATGGATGGAGGGAGGGAGCTGATATGGATGGATGGAAGGAGGGGGGCTTACATGGAAGGAGGGATAGATGGAGGGAGGGGGCTGACATGGACAGAGGGGGGACTGACATGGAGGGAGGCTGACATGGACAGTGGGGCTGACAGGGAGGGAGGGAGGGAGCTGACATGGACAGATGGAAGGACGGGGGCTGACATGGAGGGAGGGGGGCTGGCATGCACAAAGGGGAGAGACAGGGACATACTGGACAGACGGGATAAATGCTGGAGAGAGGCGAGAGACATTGCGGCTTAGGATTATAATGGGCTGATGGGGGAGCTAGCACTGGTAATGGGCAGATGGGAGGGGACTAGGACTGGTAATGGGTTGAAGGCTAGGACTGGGAATGGACTGATCAAGGGGGGGGGTTGGGACTGGTAATGGGCTGATAGGGGGGTATGACTGATAATGGACTGATGGGGGGCTAGCATTGGAAATGAGCTGATCGGTGAGGTTAGGACTGGAAATGGGCTGATGGGGGGATAGGACTGGTGATGGGGGGGGTAGGACTGGTGGTATTGGGCTGATTAGGGGAGGCTAGCACTGGTAATGGGGTTGAGGGGGGATTAGCACTGGAAGTGAGCTGATTGGGGGGCTTTGACTGAGAATGGGCTGATTGTGGGGAGGGGAGGATAGAGCTGCTGGCCCTGGAAGAAAACTGGGGGCTAAGGCTACAAATGGGCTGATGCGAGGGGATGGGAGAATGGAACTGGAAGGGAGTGGATCTGAGAGGGGCTGCCATGGTATTTGTACTAGAAGGGACTGGTCAGTGGGGAAGGAGGGGGACTGGAAGGGAATGGACACCAGTGGCAATCATGGGAATGCAAGTTGACATTGGAAGGTACTGGGAGTGAGGACTGGAAAGGGGCTGATACTGGGGAGGGTTACTGGGACTGGAAATAGGCTGATGGAAAGAAGTGACGAAAACGAAAGAAGAGATAAGAAATGGCAGATGGACCATAGACCACAGAAACAGAGCTAAGAGAAGACAGGAAAGCAGAAGCCTCAGATCGGGACCAGCATGATCAGAGAATAAATTGGTCAGACAACAAAGGTAGAAAAAATAATTTTATTTCATATTAGTGATTTGACTACAAAATCATCATAATTTTGAAATCAAATATTGTTACTTGTTGTGATTAATTAACCGTATTTTCCGGCGTATTTTTTTTGGTGTGCGCTGGAAGAGGGGTAGTCTTATACGGCGAGTATAGGCCAAACACCTATATTTTAACAGGAAAAGTAGGGGGTCGTCTTATACGCCCAGTCGTCTTATACGCCGGAAAATACGGTAAGTAAATTTAACGTTTTCTATGAAAAGTAGTTCTGAGGGGGGACAAAAAACTATTAAAAGAAAAGTGACAATAATATAATAATATATTTATAATGTGGATTACATTTGGGCCCTCATATTTACCTCAGGCTATGATTGTGATTGTGATTATGATGGTACACTGTAAGAAACAATATATGCAGTGTTAGATTTGTTTTAAATGTCGCAATGGTTTTGCGGCTCCCAGTTTTTTTTTTCCCTTCGGAAACGGGTCCAAGTGGCTCTTTATGTCTTAAAGGTTGCAGACCCCTGTGCTAGGAGAAAGGCCCCAGCCCGGCCCCACGCTTCCCCTTCCGGTCGGAGCTTCTGCGCGCCTCTCGCCGAGAAGCTGCACGCTAGGGCTCGTGCGCCGTCCTCTCGCGAGATTATAGGACCCGCGCGGGAGCTGGGTTCCAAAGAAGAGCAAAACCTACCACTTTCATGATGAATGGGAAATGGACTACTTCTTCATCATGGTGAAAGACAAGTGTTGTGTAATTTGTAACGCCCCAGTATCCTTGCCCAAAATGGGTGATCTGGAACATCATTATAAGGCTCTAAAATATTGTTGTTAAGGTTTAATTGACGTGCTGGCACTTTGAGGAAATTCTTTGGTTTTGTGCGGCAGTTTGGGCACTCGGGCTCAAAAAGGTTAGCCATCACTGCTCTATTCCTTCACCTTGGTTTTTCAGCTGAATCTCTATTTCTTCAACGCAATTCCCCATGTCCACGATGTCTTGTCTCAAAGATTGTATTGTCTCTTTTAGTTCATTTTTCATTCTATTCATTTCCTTCTTGATATCCTCTTTAAATTCTATTAACCATTCCTTTAACATCTCTGCCACTTCTTGGTTACCACTTCATTCCATTTCTTTTACCTGATCAGATGGAACTACAGACTGTGAGCAATTATCCTTCTCAACCTCTTTTTCTCCACTGGAATCTACATAAGAAGATCTAAATTGAGCCAATTTCTTCCTTGCTGATTGACCGCTTTTATTTTTATCCATAATCTCACTTTAGCTATTTTACAGGACTCTCATATTAATATGTTCTTTTCTGTAGCTCTTAGCCTGCTTTCTTTTGCAGTCCTGTTCTATGTTGATTTAACTCACAGTTTTCCCCTTTAGGAGCTCTTCCTTTCAAGATGTTCCTCTGTTTAGTTTCCTTTCATCAATTTTCACTATAGCTTTGTTGCGATCTTTTCAGTTCAACTAACTTTTTATTACAACTTCTTTAGCAATCTAATCAGTTTCAAACTTCCATCATTACTTTCTTATCAGTTTTATTATGAGTCCACTGTCCTCCTCTTTTTCTCTCCACTGACAGTTGCTCCAGCCGGTCACGCGCTGACACTCCTGTGTTATGGCTCGTTCACAAAGCTTCACTAATAATTACTCCTACCAGACAATTGCTCACCTTTCTCTTACACGAAACTGAATGGACTGTTTTCTCACCTCTCAGATGACAACTGCTAATTGCTTCAGCCGTGCCTGTGATCTCACTCAGTCACCTTTCTTTTCCACAAAACTGAATCGACTGTTCTCCTAGGACAAGCAGGATGAGTCAGCCACAATTGGTGACGTCATCCGACGGCGCCGAGACGGAAGTACTCTCCATAGCTCAGAAGGGCTTTGCCCTTCTGAGCATGAGCCAACTGGCCCCACCCCCGGCCCGCCCCTAGCTAACCAGTTTCAGTTCTTCCGCCTTGCCAGCAAGACGGACTTTGTTACTCTCCACCAAAAATCCATCTACAATGTACGTATCATCAGTTTCAATCCCTATGCCTTCTTCTTGCTTTTCTTCAGATTCCTGTCTGTCAGCGGGGAAAGGTCTCCAGGACAATGGGGCTGGTAAGAAGCCCAACCAGCAGCAGCCCAGGACGTGCCTAACAGGCCTCCGTCCCCGGCTAGCCCTTAACAGACCCCCGGTCTCCCGATCTTGCAGCGGATCTCGGATTCCTGCCCCCCGATCCGGCCTGCCTCGTGTCTCCCATGGCGGCTAGCCGTCTCCAGGACAATGGGGCTTTTAAGGCAGCCCATCCAGCAGCAGCCCAGGACGTGCCTAACAGGCCTCCGTCCCCGGCTAGCTCTCTACAGACCTCCGGCCTCCAGACCTTGCAGCGGAACTCGGACTCCCTCGGTCCATGTGCTCTCTGCGGTGGCAGATACAAAGAGGAGCGGGGGACCATGGTTCAAGCAGCACTTACTTGAGGATCGCTGCCGCCGCAACGCCATGCTTCCTTCGGACGGCCAGGCTCCCTGTAGCATGAGCTCTCCCTCTGGGACCCTACGGTGCTGCCACTGTCTCGCTTCGGCTGTAGGAAGGGGAGCGAGGGGCATTGTTCAGGAGACCTCGGCGGACTCCCTCCTTGCATCAACTGCATCCCCAGCTGCAGGCCTCCGGTAAGCTTCCTGCTCCCCTGATCCGGCTTGCCACGTGTCTCTCATGGCGGCAGCCATTGCCCTTCTACATCACGGTCAAGCTCCTCCCTCCCCCAAGGCGCCATTGGCCGGCGCCGGTCCTAACATCAGACGAGGAGGAGCCAATCACAGAGGCAGCTTCAGGGGAGGAGGAGCTGATCTCTGAGGATTGTTTTCACGAGCCGGCTCCTCCCTCCTACGGCGCCATTGGTCGGCGCTGATCCAGCTTCAGGAGGAGGAGCCGCTCGCACACTCCCTTTGCCGACGGTCCGGCTGGCGCGGAGGCGTCGGCGCCGACGCTCTGGATCCTCCAGCGGCAACTAAGTAGGCTGGCCTCCGCTTCACTCTGCGCCGGGACCCCAGAGGCGGTGCTTAAAGCACCAAGGCAAGCGTCCTGCGTCTGTACAGAGGCAAGTTTCCTTGTTCTGCTCAAGCGCCAAGTCTGCTGACCCCGGGTCCGCGACTACAGTCAGTCAGCAAGAGCTCCGCCCTCCATGCTGCAGCTGCCCTTGCCATCGGTGCATGCTATCTGTGACTTCACTGCCCTGAGCGAGCCAGCTCACAGAAGCTAAGCAGGGTTGACACTGGTTGGATGGGCAACCCCTTAAAAGGCCAGGTGCGGCAGGTTGACCTATGGGAGAAATGACGTGCTATCTACCTCTGCTTGCATCTTCCCAAGACAACCAGCATTGGCACGAGGCATGAACTTCACCATACCTCCCGACTTACTAGCACCAGCAGCACCTTGGCCTGCCATGTAAGGGAATTTCACGCAGGAAATATGTCGCTGGTGTATCGCGCCGAGGGCTGCAATCGGAGCGTCTCAACGATGATGCTGAAATGACCCAGCGCCCCAGGCCAGTCGCACTGTGCCACTACCACTCGGAGCAGATGCACACATCGGAGGAGTCAGAGTGTTTGCTGCCACTGCTGTAGGCCCGGCAGACGCCTCTGCGCCGATTCAATCACTAGCACTGGTCAGGGCATTAAAGCTGCCACTGTGTGCAACGTTTAATTCTACGGAATAAATAGTAACACTAGCCTGGGAGGCCCAGTATTGGGCTGCGGGATCATTAACACCCAAGGAAATCATGTGCACTATGTCTCTGCACCTCTGATGCTACAGGGCTACGAGTTCGTTCCCGAGTGGGCCCATCTATATCGTACTAAACCCTGAGCGCTTTGTCAGCACCTCCGTGCCTGCACGGTTATAAGAACATAAGACAGGCCATACTGGTCAGACCAAGGTCCATCAAGCCCAGTATTCTGTTCCAACAGGGGCCAATCCAGGTCATATGTACCTAGCAGTCTCCACAAGGGACACATGTTCCGCAATGCTTGTATTCAAGCATGGATATCCTGGGTACCTTCTTAATAATGCCTTAGGGACCTTCCTCCAGGAACTTGTCCTAACCTACACTAACAGCCTTCACTACTTCCTCCGGTACAATTCCAGAGTTGATTACACGTTATCTATCCACTGTGGTGTGATCCCAGGCCAGCAAGAATAGTCTGTGGCCCGTGATAGTGCTCCCACTATCCATGGGGCCTGCTCTCCCCTACGACAAGCTGGTCTTCTGAAACAGCAGTGTAACATATGGTGTTGGCACTGACTGATGCAGGGGACATGGGTTCAGTCCCCCACGGTGCCTACTGCAGAAGGCTGGCTGAGGCAGTACCTGTCAGCCTGCGCTAGCCTCAATCAGACTCCACCGAGGCTCTCAAAGGATGCAAAGGCACTACGCCAGCTTAAAACAGAGCTACAGCACATTGATTAAGACACTGACCAATGGTGCAAGAATCAGGACTCAATCCCCCACGATGCCCAATGAAGAAGGCTCACTGAGGCAGCGCGTATTATGGGGATGAGTGCCGTAGGGGGCAATTTATTTTGGAGTAGCCTAAGGGTTAAGGTCACGCACCTAGCAACCCAGAGGTGAAAACAGGTGGTGCGGTGAACACAGGCAGTGTGTTCTGGATCCAAAAGTGAGCAGTTCAAATCCCAACTGGGGCACCTGCAACTCTACTGGTAGTTGGCTACCGCATCCCCAGGGATTCCATCAATGCCGTGCCATCCAATACCTTCGGCTGCTCGCGGACGCCACGAGCCTCTCAGCTTGTATGGGGCAACCAGACCCCATCCAAGTCGCAAATGGAACCATGGCAGCCAGATTCCAGTCACGTCACGAATGGGAACAGCATCCTAACTGCCAGCCCTGGGGGCACTATCCACACCTACAGGCCATCCCACGCTTGCTTACAGTGACCAGCACTCTAATGCTCCGTAGTCAGGCTACGACCTGCACTCCCCTCGTGGCTACTGGCCTGAAGCCCCGCTGTACTTGACCGCCTATGATCCGCATGCTAGCGGTTGCATATGCGTGCTTCATCATCTGGAGGTTGCCCAGTATCAGCATACTTCACAACCGCAGCTATGTCGTTTGCATGCTTCCCGACTGCAAGCCCACAGGCTCTTCCGGAGACATGCCAACTGCAAACCCACATGCTCTAGCTGTGACACGCAGGACTGCGCGCTGGCCCTGATGAGGTTACCTCAGCCTCGTCCTTCCCCCATCCACCACAGCGCATGGCAGCTTGGGAGGCACCAATTGTGGCTGACTCATCCTGCTTGTCCTAGGAGAAAACGGAGTTACTTACCTGTAACTGAGTTCTCCGGGGACAGCAGGATAAGTCAGCCACACATCCCACCCTCCTCCCCTGGAAAGGGGAAGGACTAGGCCTCAGGAACTGGCGCCCGCCTCCTAGCGGCCAAGGCTCAGCTAGTGATGAACTGGTTAGCTAGGGGCGGGCCGGGGGTGGGGCCAGTTGGCTCATGCTCAGAAGGGCAAAGCCCTTCTGAGCTATGGAGAGTACTTCCGTCTCGGCGCCGTCGGATGACGTCACCAATTGTGGCTGACTTATCCTGCTGTCCCCGGAGAACTCAGTTACAGGTAAGTAACTCCGTTTTTTCTCTCCTCTCCTATCACAAAGCTGATCCCAGCTGACAGTTAGTTTCTGCTGCTGGACGCACGATCACAGAGCTGATCTCAGCTGACAGTTAGTTTCTCCTGCTGGACGCACGATCACAGAGCTGATCTCAGCTGACAGTTAGTTTCTCCTGCTGGACGCACGATCACAGAGCTGATCTCAGCTGACAGTTTCTCCTGCTGGTCGCACAATCACAGAGCTGATCCCAGTTGACAGTTTCTGCTGCTGGACGCACGATCACAGAGCTGATCTCAGCTGACAGTTAGTTTCTCCTGCTGGACGCACGATCACAGAGCTGATCTCAGCTGACAGTTAGTTTCTCCTGCTGGACGCACGATCACAGAGCTGATCTCAGCTGACAGTTTCTCCTGCTGGTCGCACAATCACAGAGCTGATCCCAGTTGACAGTTTCTGCTGCTGGACGCACGATCACAGAGCTGATCTCAGCTGGCAGTTAGTTTCTGCTGCTGGACGCACGATCACAGAGCTGATCTCAGTTGACAGTTGCTCCTTTCAATAGATCACTATTCATTCACAAAGCTGGACCGTATTTTTTCACACTATTTCTCCCTTCGACGAAGTTTACATCCGCTCTCCCTCCTTAGCTCATTTCCAGATGTCCATCTAGGGGTATATTTCCTTTTTTTAACGGTATTGACAGTGGAGCAGATATACTACCCCACCATTTGTCCCGATGATGTCACCTTGAATTCTCCAGGGTAAACTATTTAAGACTAATAAGAGAAAATATTTTTTCCACTCAATGTATTATCAAACTCTGGAATTTGTTACCGGAGGAGGTAGTAAAAGCTGTTAGTGCAGCTGGGTTCTAAAAAGGTTTGGACAGGTTCCTGGAGCAAAGGTCCATAAACCATTATTAAAAGGGACCTGGGATATCACTGCTTGACCCAATACAAGTATTGTGGAACCTGTGTTTTTGGGGAAAATGCTAGGTACTTATGACCTAGATTGGCCACTGTTGGAAACAGGATATTGGGCTTGATGGACCTTGATCTGACCCAGTATGGCATATCTTATGTTCTTATGAGAATATTTAGAATCCATGTGTACTCCCTTTCCACACCTTAACCAAGCCTCTCTGGTGTGTCTATATTGGACCAGGGGAGGGAGAGGGGGTGGGGTGAATGGAGTAGCGCCCAAGCATTCTGCTGGTTTGGAAAGAATAAAGAAATGAAATCAATTGTCATAATCTATTAAACCACTAGATGCTACTGGCAACAGCTTTCATAGCATAATCACAAAGATGTCACTGTTCCACTGCCAAACGTACAGCTATGCTTCACCACCACTAGTAGGCAGTTCTCATAGCAATCACTAAGACAACTATACAGTTCATTCACTAGATTTCACAGTAGAATTTACAGTAAAAAAAAAATTAAACAATCAATAGCATTAAGAAGCAGCCTATCAGGGAAAAATGTGGGAAGAAAGCATATGGAGCATTCCTCATGGAATTATTTTTATTATTTCCATTCCCTTTGTATGTCTGTGTGCATGTTTGTATTTGTGTTGTGTGTGTGTATACGTGTCTGGGGTTTTTTTTTGGCATGTGCATATTTGTATGTCTCTGTGTGTGCTGTGTCTGCATTTATTTGCATGTGTATCAGTGCATGCGTGTATCTGTATGCATGTGCATCACTTTGTGTGCGTCTGACTGGGAGAGCAGAGAGAAGTAGAGAAGCAGTACGAAAGGATCAATTCCCAAACTATATTTCATTGTATAAAAATGCAGAAGCAGGAACTCATTGAAATGCATTATGCCATTTGTTTAGAAGAGCTTATTTTTCTAAAATCTCTGGTTTGATCTGGTCTATATTTTTTTTTAATTCAATGTGTCTTTTCACAATTCTGTTAAATATTCTGAGTGTTATTTTATCCCCAGACAGATAGAGGTTCTCTAGGTCTTATGTCAAATTTCTTTACAACATCCATGGGTTGGAAAGTAACAGAGTAGTTACTCACCTATAACAGGTGTTCTCCAGGAGCAGCAGGAATCAGTCCTCACTTATGGGTGACATTGGCGCAGATGGAGCCCCCGTGCGGAGCATTTCCCCAGCTTTCTATGAAAGCCTTTGGGAATACTACATGCATGTGTGGTCCCGTTCCTGCCTAAAGGTGCCATCTTGCTCAGTCAAATGACATAGCTAAAAAACAGCACACAAAAATGAAAATATTAACTATGTACAACTGTAACGCCCAGGGGAAGAGGGAGGGTTGTGAGGACTGATTCCTGCTGCTCCTGGAGAACAGCTGTTACAGGTGAGCAACTACTCTTTCTCCAGGACCAAGCAGGAAGTCAGTCCTCACTTATGGGACTCCCCAGCTTCAGGCTACCGGGGACCCAGAGCTGAAAAATGAGCTCCCTCTAGCCTCAGCATCAGAGAAAGGATTTCACTGAAACATACCTCCACCGGTAGCCCAACCAGAGGGCTGGAGGGTAGGAGTTGCCTAAACCTCAAAGAGATTCCGGAGCACTGCCTGACCGAAAGCACTGTCCCTGTGGGACTCCCTCTCCAGGCAGTAATGGGACGCAAAAGTCTGGCTTGAGGACCAAGTTGCAGCCCTGCAGATGTCTGCCAACGGTACAGAGCGGAAATGAGCTACTGAGGCAGCCATTGCCCTGACACGGTGGGCTGTGACCCGACCCTGCAAAGGAAGGTCAGCTGCCCTGTAAGCCCAGGTGATACAGTCAGCCACCCAGATGGACAAGGTACGCTTGGACACAGGTACCCCCAAGTTATTGGGGTCAAAAGATACGAAGAGCTGAGTAGCCCTCCTATGCCCCTGCGTATGCTCAAGGTAGAAGGATAAGGCCCTCCTACAGTCCAGGATATGCAGGACTGTCTCAGCCCGGATGGCATTGGGCCTAGGGAAGAATGTTGGAAGAACCACCTCCTGGCTGAGATGGAAAGAGGAGATAACCTTGGGGAGGAACTTAGGATGAGTCCTAAGGACTACCCTGTTCCTATAGAAGCGAGTGTATGGCCTGTCACAGACCAGGGCTTGAGGTTCACTCACTCGCCTGGCCGAAGTCATGGCCACTAGGAATAGAGTCTTCCATGAAAGGAAGCGTAGAGGACATGTAGCCATTGGTTCAAAAGGTGGGCGAATAAGTTGCTGCAAGACCACATTCAATTCCCACACAGGGGCTGGTGGACGGAGAGGAGGCTTGAGCAACAGTAAGCCTCTGAGAAATCTGGACACCAAGGAGTGAACTGACAGAGAGTGTCCCTCCACCAGAGAGTGATGAGCTGCCAGAGCAGAGAGGTGGACCCGAACAGAATTGGACTTAAGGCCCTGATTGGACAAGTGCAGTAGGTACTGGAGCACCACTGGCACAGTGCAGGTAAAAGGATCTTCCTTGCGTTGCTGACACCACAAGGAGAACCTTCTCCACTTTACGGCATATGTTTTCCTGGTGGATTGCTTTCTAGAGGCCAAGACCACCTCTTCCACTTCCTGAGGTAGGCCCCAGGGAGCCAAGACTACCCTTGCAGCCTCCATGCGATCAGATGGAGAGATTTGAGATTGGGATGCAGAAGGGAACCCTGATCCTGAGAGAGAAGGTCGGGTTGGAATCCCAGAGGCAGGGGTGTCTCCACTGCCGGTTGAAGTAGCAGGGGGAACCAGGGCTGCTTCGGCCACCTGAGAGCAACCAGAGGTACTGAGGCCTTGTCCTTGAGAATCTTGAACAAGGTTCGGGCCACCAGAGGCGTGGGAGGAAACGCATAGAGCAGGCCCTGGGACCAAGAAATCAGGAAGGCATCCGCCTCCGCCCTTAGGGGATGCGGTTGCCTGGAACAAAACCTGGGCAGTTGGTGATTCAGGGGACTGGCAGAGAGATCCATGGATGGAAGTCCCCATTTTAGGAAAATCTGTTGAACCACCAAAGGGTGCAGCTTCCACACGTGGGGGCTGCAGAATTCTGCTTAAGCGGTCTGCCAGAAAGTTCTCCTGGCCAGGAAGATACACAGCTCTCAGCAACATCTGGTGCCTGAGGGCAAAAGAGCAAAGGGCCTGTGCTTCCAGGCATAGAGGCCTGGACCCAGTGCCGCCCTGTTTGTTCACATAGAACATGGCTACTTGGTTGTCCGTCTGAGCTAGAACAGACTGGTGGTCCAAGGAGTGAGAAAAAGCCTTGAGGGCTAAGCGAATAGCCCGCAGTTACAGTAGGTTGATCTGTTGCAGGCTTCCCATGGGGACCAGAGGCCTTGGGTGCAGCTCCCTTGACAGTGTGCACTCCAGCCCTGCAAGGAGGCATCAGTTGAAAACACCACTGTGGGGGCAGCTACCTAAAAAGGCACCCCCTGCAGCAAGTTGGGGGGGTGTAGCCACAACTGAAGAGAATCCAGGAAAGGTTTGGATACCCTTACTTTGTCTGCTAGGCTCCCTGTGGCCTGCTTCCACTGAGTTTTGAGGCACCACTGTGCAGGCCTCATGTGGAGGCGGGCATTGGGGGTCACATGCACAGTCGATGCCATGTGTCCCAGGAGCTGCAGACAGAGCCTGGCAGGAACCCTCGGCAGACTGAGAAACCGGGATGCCAACTCCATGAGCCTTTGAGCTCTGTCCTCTGGCAAGTAAGCCCTTGCTTGCAGAGAGTCCAGCCGTGCTCCTATGAACTCGAGGTTCTGGGAGGGGAGCAAAGTGGACTTTGCGAAGTTTATGACAAAGCCTAGGTCTTGAAGGAGTGTGACAGTCCTGAAGGTGGCCTGTCTGGCCTCCTGGTAGGTCTGATCCTGGATGAGCCAGTTGTCCAGATAGGGGAAGACAAATATCCCTTGAGTCCTCAAGTAGGCCGCCACCACAGCTAGGCACTTTGTAAAGACCCATGGGGCGGAGGTTAGGCCAAAAGGCAGCACCCTGTACTGGTAATGGTTTCCTCCCACCATGAACCTGAGGTACTTTCTGTGGTCTGGATGAATGAGGATGTGAGTGTAGGCATCCTTTAGATCTAAGGAGCATAGCCAATCTCCCTGCTGGAGGTAGGGCAGAAGTGTTCCAAGAGTAAGCATCTTGAACTTCGCTTTCTCCAAGAACTTGTTGAGGTTTCTGAGGTCTAGGATAGGCCTTAGGCCTCCTGTTCTCTTTGGCACCAGAAAATACCTGGAGTAGAACCCGTGCCTTTGTAGGCGAGGAGGTACCGGCTCCACCGCCTTGTCCATAAGCAGACCCTGAAGTTCTTGGGGGAGGAGGGTGGTGTGCAGGAGAGGCCTCAGAGGTTCTCCTGGAAAGTAGACAGGAGGTAGCTGTTGGAAATGAAGCATATAGCCTTGGTGAATGATGCTTAAGACCCAAGCATCCCCTGTAATGGGTGACCACCGGTGGGCAAACAGGGCCAAGCGACCTCCTGTGCAGGGATGGGACAGCAGGGACGGAGAGGCTATGCCTTGAGAGTCAAAACCCCCCTCCCTGCTGGGTAGGAGCCGGAGGCCTACGGGGCACATGTCCCTGCCCCATGGCCTGCTGCCCCTGAGGGGGAGCTGGGGAGGCCTGGTATTGAGGGAAAGGTTTGTAGGCAGACACCTTTCTCGGGTAGAAGGACCTTTTACCCGAGCCCTTCTTTTTGTGAGAAGGAGCAGAAGTCTTTCTGGACAGCCTAGTCCTGGGCAGGTGCTCGGTTTCGAACTCAGCCACCTTCTCGGCCATGGGTTTGCCAAAAAGGTTCTCACTTTGGCAAGGGACATCGACCAACTTGTCCTGTACCCAAGGCTCGAGGTCCGATGACTGCAGCAATGCCTGGCGTCGGGCTGCGATGCCGGCGGCCGCCACACAAGCCGAAGCCTTGAAGCCATCGTAGGCTGCTCGGGACATGAATTTGGAACAGTCCCGGATTCCTGAAGACAAAGACTGGAACCTCTGCAAAGGATCCCCGGAGAGGCCAGCAGAGAACCGGCAAGCTCCTTTGCCAGGTCTCGGAGGAACATGCCCATGGACAGCTGGTAGGACTGGACACGGCAAGCAAGCATCGAGCCCTGGAAGCACTTTCTGCCGAAAGCATCCAGGTTCCGGGCCTCCCTGCCGGGGGGCACCGCAGAGTGCATCTTCTGGCTCTTCAGTCAATGCATGGCCGATTCCACCACCATGGAATGGTGCGGCAGCTGCGCCTTTTGGAAGCCAGGGCTCTTACGGAGTCAATAAATGGAATTGACTCGCTTGCTCAAGACCGGCACCGAGGCCGGTGCCTCCCACATCCAGAAGAGGAGCCGTTCCAGCATCGGAGGAACCGGCACAGTAAAGGCCTCCTTTGGAGGAGAGTCATACTGGAGGGCCTCGAGCTCCTCGGCTCGAGGCTCCTCCTCGGGGTCCGCGGGAATCGCCAAGGCCTTGGCCATGTCCCACACGAACTCCAAGAACCGGGTGTCCTCCGGAGGGGACCTACTCCGGGGCTCGGACTGTGGTGAGTTCGACGGGACGCACCGAGTCCGGAAGGTATCGGGGGACTCCTCATCCTCCGTCGTCCAGGCTGACTCATCCAAAGAGTCGTCGAGGGGCTCCGACCGCGAGGGTCGAGGTGGCACCCGCCCCGACGCCGAAGGCACCGGCGTCGACACCCTCGATTCCGAGCGGGAGGTCGAGGGAGACCTTGACCGAGGACAACTTCGAGCCTTCATGGTCTCAAGTATCGTCTCGGTCTCTGGGGTCAACTTCAACGTTGATGTCCCGGTGGTCGGGGCCGATGCACCAGCGAGGCTGGCCATCAGTACCCGCTGCTGCTCCATGAAGGCAGACAATCTGCACTCCAAGGCTGTCAGCCTGAGTCCAAGCTCAGGAGACTCAGCAGCCACCGACTCGGGCCCCGACAGCGCCGGACCCGACGTCGGCTCCCTCGGAGGAGAGTCCACGAGGACTACAGGACTTACGTGTCCGACGGTCTCCGGCTCTACACGAGGTACTTTGGACGGCTTCTCCTGCCCAAAGGCCCAGGACAGCGGTCGGGGGTCTTAGATCTGGCCCTCGAGGAACCAGGGACCTCTTCCGATGCCACCCTCGCGAGCCATTTCTTCCTCTTGCGTTCCCGGTCGGGGGACCCCCTGTCTGAAGAACCCCGGCAATACTCTGAATCAGACTCCCGAGACGTCGAGGTCTCAGACGAGGTCCAGGCCCGGCCGGAGGCAGAATCCGAAAAAATCCTTTCCTTCTGGTGCTGACGGCTTTGAAGTGCCTTGGTGGACATTTTGCCACACGGGCCACAGATCATGGGATCATGATCTGGGTCGAGGCACCGAAGGCAGCAGTCGGGTGTGTCGGTGAGAGACATTAGTTTCTTGCACCGATCACACTTCTTGAAACCACTGGAAGCCATCGGGGAAAAAAGGGTCCCCGCGAGGTCAAAAGACCGGCCTTCCAGGGAAAAACAGAAAAAAGGGCGCGAACGCCAGCCACGAAGGGCAAAAACCGAAAAATAGAGAACAGGCGCGATACCGATGTACCGAACCCAGCGGGAAGGGGAACCGGCGTCGAACTCGGAAAAAAAAAGCGAAGAAATCTTCGAAAAAACGTCAGCTTTTTCCGGGTGACTAGGACGAACGTCCAAAGGGCTCCACGGAAAAAGAGAGACTGAGCAAGATGGCACTTTAGGCGGGAAGGGGACCGCGCATGCGTGTAGTATTCCCAAAGGCTTTCATAGAAAGCTGGGGAAATGCTCCGCACGGGGGCTCCATCGGCGCCGATGTCACCCATAAGTGAGGACTGACTTCCTGCTTGGTCCTGGAGAATTATCTGTAGCAGATATTTCCTATGGACAGTGGCATATATGTCCACACAACAGGGGTGATGTCACTGACCAAGCCCAGTGCAGGAAACAGTTCTCCAGCTTAAGATGTTTCTTGAAGCTTTTGAGAGGTTCACCACACATGCATACTAATTCCTGCCTGCCACTATCAGGCGGGACCACCTCAGTCTATACTACAGTTTAAAGTAGAATACAAACTCATTCAGGAGTGGGGAAATGGTCTTTCAACTTAAGACAAATGTAGAAGGTATTTCAACAACTTTTGTGAGGGACAGGTAAAGGGATCTAGAGTCTCTCTATCACAAAATAAGGCAAACTTCTTCCATTTAAAACTATACAACCTAATTCTTGGCCCTTTTGAGAGTGGATTCAACCACTATGGACTAGTGAAGAAACTGCTGCTGCTCAAAACCAGGAGCTTTCTGGACTCCATACATCGAGTCAATCTTCTTATTGATAGGTTGGTCCAGAGAGAGGGTTTCCCACATTCACATCTGCACATTCTTAAGGATTCTGTGAACAGGTTGAGGAATTAGAAGATGTCCAGTGTTTCTGCCCTGGGTTCCTCCTCCATTTCTAACTTAAATGGAATGTCTTCCACTATTTCCCAGATAAAAATGAAGGAAAATTTCTCTGGTGGGAATGCTCTCCTTTCATGTAAAAGGGATGGATCAGAGGGTAAACCAGCAGAAACCTCCTCTTCAGATAATCTCTATGAGAGTGCTCAGAGTCTGACCATGAAAAATATTTGAAGAGACAAGTTTGGGTCTCTGCCGGTATCCATCGCCACACATCTGTGTTAGCAAACCTTGAGTGAAAACATCAAGATACCAAGGATATCTCATGCCTCAAGGAAGTTACATTCCCCAATGCACTGGAGATTGACAACAGTGAGGTGGACATAGAACCCAAGGCCCTTTGAGATCTCCGAATTGAATCTCTTGTGCAGGCAGTGCAAAAGTCTTGAGAATCAGCTGGATCTCTTGATGCAAAGAAGCAGACGATGTTGAAGTCGCATTCTTGTGTGAGACAAAGAACAGGGCCACTTCATCCATTCATCAAATCTCCTCAAAGATTGATATTGACAAAGGTATAGGGATCACAGTAGGAATAGCCATATCCTCCTGAGACACTTGGGGAATACCAAAAGCTTGGTCTCAGGCCCTTGGAGCTTTGGTCCTCATAGTGGCAGCACACACACAGAGACCTAGTCCTTAGTGGAACACCAGATCTAGTGCAAGAGATAAGGGTGTTGGGGCCACTTGGAAATAGTGATCATAGCATGATCGTGTTTGATTTAATTAGCAGAGGAGGGATGGTACGGAAATCCACAGTACTACCTTTTAACTTTCAAAAGGGAGACTATGATAAAATGAGGAAAATAGCTAATAAAAAACTAAAAGGAGCAGTTGCAAAGGTTAAAGACTTACATCAAGCTTGGGTGTTTTAAAAAAAAAATACTATCTAGGAAGCCCAGACCACCTGTATTCCATGCTTTAAGAAAAGTGGAAGGAAGTCCAAAAAACTACCAGCATCAAACGATGAAACCTGGAAACAGCACAAGCACTGGAAAGTTAACTGCAAGGCATTGATAAGGCAGGCAAAGGGAGAATTTGAGAAGAAGCTTGCTGCGGAAGCAAAAACCTTTAATAAAGACTTTTTCAAGTACATTCATAGCAAAAAACCTGTGAGAGAGTCAGTTAGTCCATTAGATGATAGAGGGGTTAAAAAGGCACTAAGAGGCGACAAGGCGATAGCAGAGAGACTGAATGAGTTCTTTGCATCGGTCTTTACTGAGGAAGATGTAGGAATGTTACCCATGACTGAAGTGGTATTTAAAGGTGCGGAAGAATTGAAGGAAATATCGATACATCAGGAAGATGTATTACAACTATTAGATAAATTGAAGAGTAGCAAATCACCTGGGCCGGATGATATACATCCAAGGGTGTTGAAAGAACTGAAATATGAGATTGCAGACCTGCTACTAGTAATCTGTGAACTATCATTAAAATCATCTGTAATACCTGAAGACTGGAGGATGGCGAACATAACACCAATTTTTAAAAAGGGTTCCAGGGGTGAACCAGGAAACTACAGACTAGTGAGGCTGACGTCAGTACCGGGAAAAATGGTAGAAACCATCATAAAGAACAAAATTGCTGAACATGTAGATAGTCATGGCTTAATGGGAGACAGCCAACATGGCTTTAGACAAGGAAGATCTTGTCTTACTAATCTGTTATGTTTTTTTGAAGGTGCGAATAAACAGGTAGACAAAGGTGAGTCGGTTGATATAGTGTATTTGGACTTTCAGAAAGCCTTTGACGAGGTCCCTCATCAGAGGCCTTTGGCAAAACTAAAGAGTCATAGGATAAGAGGCAGTGTACTATTGTGGATCAGGAACTGATAAAAAGATAGAAAGCAGAGGTTATGGCTAAATGGCCAATTTTCCCAATTGTGAAAGGTGAATAGTGGTGTACCCCAGGGATCTGTGGTGGGTCCGCTACTTTTTGACATATTCATAAATGATCTGGAAAAGGGAATAACTAGTGATGCTATCAAATTTGCAGATGACACCAAACTATTTAAAGTTGTTAAAACCCATGAGGATTGTGGAAAATTGCACGAGGATCTTGATAAATTGGAAGACTGGGCATCAAAATGGCAGATGAAATTTAATGTGGACAAGTGCAAAGTAATGCACCTAGGGAAGAACAACCCAAACTATGGTTACACGATGCAAGGTTCCACATTAGGAACCACCACCCAGGTAAAAGATTTAGGTGTCATTGTGGATAACATGTTAAAACCCTCGGCCCAGTGTGCAGCGGCGGCCAAGAGAGCAAATAGAATGCTAGGTATCATAGGGAAAGGAATGGAAAATGAAACAAAGGATATTATAATGCCTCTATATCATTCCATGGTGAGACCGCACCTTGAATATTATGTGCAATTCTGGTCGCCATATCTTAAAAAGGTTATAGCGTTATTAGAAAAGGTTCAGAGAAGAGCCATCAAAATGGTAAAGGGGATGGAAGGATACCCCTATGAAGAAAGGTTAAAAAGGTTAGGGCTCTTTCACCTGGAAAAGACAGCTGAGCGGAGATATGATAGAAGTCTATAAATTAATGAACGGAGTGGAACAGGTAAATGTAGATCGATTGTTTACGTTATCAGAATATAGAAAGACTAGGGGACATGCAATGAAGCTACAGGGTAAACTATTTAAGACTAATAAAAGAAAATATTTTTTCACTCAATGTGTAATCAAACTCTGGAATTTGTTACCGGAGGATGTAGTAAAAGCTGTTAGTGTAGCTGGGTTTAAAAAAGGTCTGGACAAGTTCCTGGAGGAAAGGTCCATGAACGATTAATAAGAAGGGACCCAGGATATCAATGCTTGACCCAATATAAGCATTGTGGAACCTGTGTCATTTGGGGAAACTGCTAGGTATGTATGACCTAGATTGGCCACTGTTGGAAAAAGGATACTGGGCTTGATGGACTTTGGTCGGACCCAGTATGGCATATCTTATGTTCTTATGTACTATGAGATCAGTTGTCTCAGTGCTTTGATGCGTTTAATCTCATGCTCTGAAGAGATGTAAAGCCAATGCACACTGAAGTCCACCTTGTGTTTAGCATCACAAGCCCTTGATGCTAATGAAGATAAAGACAAACCCTTCCCCCCATCTTTGGAGGCTTTCTGAGGATATCTGATCCTGATGACCTCTATTGATGCTTGATGGCAAGAGTTATTGTTGCACTCTTGTTGTCAATGTATCCTCAACATCAGGGCCGGCCTAAGGGTTTCTGCCACCCTAGGCAGACGCTCCAGCCATGCTGCCGCCACCCAAGCCACAGCCCTCCTGTATTGAGCCATGCTACCGATTCCAGCAACAGGTTTGAGGGGGTGCGGCACAGCTCAGTGGCAGGTCATGTGCTTTGACACACATGGCCTGCCGCTTCTGACCCCCGGAAGGCCATGCATGCTGAAGAACATGGCCTGCCGCCCACAGAGATTTACCGCCCTAGGCATTCACCTAGTGGACGGGCTGACCCTGCTCAGTATCCAATGTAACTCCTAGACCCATAAAGACCTATGCTTCCGATGTTGATGGACTGGACTTACTGGCACCAAAATTCTCTTTGTGCTGCTTTTCTTAACCCTTGATCACACTCTGACATCTGTGAATGCAAATTCTATTGAGAGGGCTCATGATCAGGTTCTAAACACTGTAAGCATTAGGGATATGGTCTTGCTGCAGTAGGTGCCTCTCTTAAACCTGTTGGACAGCTTTTTCTATGACATATCACCAAAAAATACAGCTGCAGCAAAATCAAACAATTTTATTTTGAAAATGCCCAGGATGCCCAAGGTGTACCTTCAGCGACCAGTCAGGCAAATGCAAAAAAATAAAGAAAACTTACACACTGTCTGAAAACCTACTAAAGACGCCACTGGGAATCAGGAACTGCATGACAGAGACAGATGAAGAAAAACTTGAAAATTTTAAAAATCACAAAAAGTAAAAAAAAATATTGAATCCTTGACAGGAACTGTGATGATGCAATCTCGTGGCTTCATGGAAGGACAGAGACTGAGATGGTCCCAGCTCAACAGTAGCAGGTTAGAAGTGGCATGCATGTGTGCTGAACATTTCAAAAGCTCCAAGAAAGATCTTAAGCAACAGAGCTGTTTCCCATGCCGAGTTCCATTGATGATGTCACCCATGTGAGGACTTGCTATCCTGCTTGTCCTTGCAGAATAAAAATTGGCACTGTATACTTGACATTTTGTTTGAGTGCCAACAGGCGAGATAGTGCTGTAAATAAGGCTTTGAGATCGCACAGTTCCCATCTTCAGATGTATATTTGCAAATTCTAAGAGACATGCCAGATTAAAAATGTCAGAATTTTGCAGACGAGAGAAGAAATAGCGGTCAGTTTGGGCAATCAGCAATTCTACTTAACATCATTTAATGAGCCTGATTTATTAAACCTTTCCTCCCAAGACAAAGGATGCAAAGATGTTTAGTGAAGGATAGAGTGGGGTTAACGCCCTGTGCAAGTAGCCATTTCAGTAGGTGGCATTAGTTGCTCCCGCAGCCACTTTGCTGTATTGAAGCTCTGTAACTGCAGGGGGAGGATGCGCCCATTCTCTTGCA
This sequence comes from Ichthyophis bannanicus, assembly GCA_033557465.1. Classification (NCBI taxonomy): domain Eukaryota; kingdom Metazoa; phylum Chordata; class Amphibia; order Gymnophiona; family Ichthyophiidae; genus Ichthyophis; species Ichthyophis bannanicus. The sequence goes on along the minus strand of CM066047.1, from coordinate 62,373,707 downwards.
GTTATCCTGAAGTCCCACACTGGTAACACAGTCTGCACATACCACTCGATATGAAATTATTTTAAGAAGCTCATTTTGAAAAAATACAACACTAAGAATAAATACTGAATAGGTGAGGAGAAATACGGTTTTAGAAAGGTATGCTGGAAATACACTAATATTTTGCCTAAAATATCACTATTGTATATTTAAGAATCTAAAGGAAAATTTTAAAAAGGATAATAATGTGATATTTAAAAGCGATTCTTATCCAACCAGTTATGACTATTGTAACTATTAAGCAAATATAATAAACTATATTTATGAAAAACAGTGCTTTTTCAAAACCTCTATGATCAGGACTATAAAAAATAAAATCTAAGCTATCTAGAAAAGCCAGTCTACCAAGTATTTATATTTCTTACTGGCAATAAACACCTGTAAATTATGACCCACTTCAGTAAGATTTTGTGTGTGATCTTCCTGGTGACTAGAAATATAAGCAAACCTGGCTAAGGATCCTCCCACACTTGCCGCCCGTCTTTTCCATGAGATGAAAAATCGGAAAATTCCAATTGTCTAACTTTGCAATTAATGAATCATGATCTTCCAGCAACATGAGCTCCAATGTAGAATCATCTTCTACCTGTGTGGCAATGAGAGATTTTGACGGCAATTTTAGAATGTACAAATTATGCATGCCAATCCACTTCCAATTATTGTCAATAATAAATGCCTAAATCAGCAATACTATCTAGGTTTTCAAATTATCAATTTTCCTAGGTTTTGGCCTCATGTTTTTCACTTTTTGTCTTATTTCATGGTCTCTTTTTATCCAAAGGAAGTTCATTTTAGCTTTTAATAACTTCTGTAAAAAAAGAGGCGTACCTTCCATTACAGCAGTCTAAAAAGGGAACCCTTAATTAGGCTGACAGAAATGGCTAAGGAGTAGAAGGACAAAAATGATCTTCCCAGCAATCAACTACATTAAGGGGCTTGCTGACCATTTTACAGTTGTGGTCAACATTATTGGCACCCTTGCATTTTAGGTATGTTATGTACAATATCATGAAAAATAATTAGAAATATTCCAACTGTATGTCATCATAATATTTCAATAGTATGTTCAAAGGTATGCAACAAAAGAAAAGATCTTTGTGCAATGTAGACGTAGTAATCTCTGAGAAAAAAAAATATGACCTGGACAGGATTAATGCCATCCTTCACTAAGAATTGGTTGCAAAATCCTTTGTAATAATGACAGCCTCCAAACATTTCTTGTAACCATCTATAGATTTCATACATCAGTCTGCTGGCAGTTTCTCCCACTCTTCAACTGTGATTTGTTCCAGTTTATGAAGGCGAACAACTAGTGGGACACTGATACCTGGGTACAAATTATATCGGAATGACAGAGTAGATCAAATTGGTGGAGGGGATGAGCTGTATGTTAGAGAGGGCATTGAGCACTAAGGATTAAAATTCCATGTAAAAAGAGAAAAGCGATGGCAGTGGGGGTGTACTATCGACCGACTTGCCAGAATTAACAAATGGATGATGAAATGCTCAAAGAAATCAGGGAAGCTAACAAAAGTTACAATACAGTAATAATAATGCGTGATTTCAATTACTCTGGTATCGACAGGGTCAGTGTCACAGCAGGACATGCTAGGAAGATAAAGTTTGTAGATGAAATAAATGATTGCTTCTTGGAGCAGCTGGTTCATGAACCGACAAGAGGGGAAGCCATTTTGGACCAAGTCCTTAGTGGTACACAAGATTTGGTGCAAGAAATGAGGGTGTTGGAGCCACTTGGCAATAGTGATCATAGCATGATCGCGTTTGATTTCATAAATGGAGAAAGGACGGCAAGGAAATCGACAGTACTACTTTTAACTTTCAAAAGGGAAACTATGATAAAATAAGGAAAATAGTTAAGGAAAATCTAAAAGGAGCAGTTGCAAAGGTTAAAGACTTACATCAAGCTTGGGTGTTTAAAAATACTATCTGGGAAGCCCAGACCAGCTGTATTCCACGCTTTAAGAAAGGCGGAAGGAAGTCCAAAAATTTGGTAGCATGATTTAAAGGTGAGGTCAGAGAGGCTGTTGTAGCTCAAAAAGCATCTTTCAGGAAATGGAAAAAGGAGTCAAATGACGAAAACTGGAAACATAAGCACACTGGTAAGTTAGAAGCAAGGCACTGATAAGGCTGATAAAAAGAGAATTTGAGAAGAAGCTTGCTGTGGAAGCAAAAACGCATAATAAAGACTTTTTCAAGTACATTCATAGCAAAAAACCTGTGAGAAAGTCAGTTGGACCGTTAGATGATAGAAGGATAAAAGGGGCACTAAGATGGACAGACTGAATAAATTGTTTCCTTTGGTCTTTACTGAGAAAAGATGTGGGGAAGTTACCCATATCTGAAATGGTATTTAAAAGTGATGCATTGGAAGAATTGAAAGAAATATCGATAAACTGGGAAGATATTTTACAACTATTTGATAAACGAAAGAGTAGAAAATCACCTGGACTGGATGGTATACACCCAAGGGTGTTGAAAGAACTGAAATATGAGATTGCAGACCTATAAATTAGTAATTGGTGAACTATCATTAAAATCATTTGTAGTACCTGAAGATTGGCGCATGGCCAATGTAACTCCAATTTTTAAAAAGGATTCCAGAGGTGATCAGGGAAACTACAGGCTAGTAAGCCTCACATCAGTACCGGGCAAATTGGTAGAAACCATTATAAAGAACAAAATTATTGAACAAGTGGATAGTCATGGTTTAAGGGGAGAAAGCTAACATGGCTTTAAACAAGGAAGATCTTGTCTTACTAATCTGTTATGTTTTTTTGAAGGTGTGAATAAACAGGTAGCCAAAGGTGAGTCAGTTGATATAGTGTATCTGGACTTTCAGAAAGTCTTTGACAAGGTCCCTCATCAGAGACTTTTGGCAAAACTAAAAAGTCATGGGATAGGAGGCAGTGTACTATTGTGGATCAGGAACTGGTTAAAAGATAGAAAGCAGAGGATAGGGCTAAATGGCCATTTTTCCCAATGGAGAAAGGTGAATAGTGGAGTACCCTAAGGATCTGTGCTGGGTCCGCTGCTTTTTGACATTTTCATAAATGACCTGGGAAAGGGAATAACGAGTGAGGTTATCAAATTTGCAGATGACACAAAGGAATGGAAAATAAAACAAAGGATATTATAATGCCTCTGTATCGCTCCACGGTGCAACCACACCTTGAGTATTGTGTGCAATTCTGGTCTTCGTATCTTTAAAAGGATTATTAGAAAAGGTTCAGAGAAGAGCCAGCAAAATGGTAAAGGGGATGGAAGAATACCCCTATGAAGAGAGGCTAAAAAGGTTAGGGCTCTTCAACCCGGAAAAGAGACAGCTGAGGGGAGATATGGTACAGATCTATAAATTAAAGAATGGAGTGGAACGGATAAACATAGATCGATTGTTTACGTCATCAGAATATAGAAAGACTAGGGGACACGCAATGAAGCTACAGGGTAAACTATTTAAGACTAATAAGAGAAAATATTTTTTCACTTAACGTGTAATCAAACTCTGGAATTTGTTACCGGAGAATGTAGTAAAAGCTGTTAGTGTAGCTGGGTTTTAAAAGTGTCTGGATAACTTCCTGGAGGAAAGGTCCATAAACCATTATTAAAGAGGGCCCAGGTAATCCACTGCTTGCCCCAATATAAGAATTATGGAACCTCTGTGTCTTTTTGGGAAACTGCTAGGTACTCGTGACCTGGATAGGCCACTGTTGGAAACAGGACACTGGGCTTGATAGACCTTGGTCTGATCCAATATGGCATTTCTTATGTTCTTATGAATGTTTCCAGGATTCCTTTTACCAATGGCAGATTTCAGCTCTTTCCAAAGGTTCTCGATTGGCATGAGATCAGGACTCATTGCTGGCCAGTTTAAAACAAACAGCCGATTTGTTCCTTCTTAACCATTCTTTTGTACATTTGGATTATGTTTTGGGTCATTGTCCTGCTGGAGGACCTTAGACCCAGACCTAGATTTCTGACACTATGTAGCACATTCCACTCCAAAGTACCTTGGTAGTCCTCTGATTTCATAATTCCTTTAATACGTTTCAGGCCCCCAGTTCGTGAGGCAGCAAAGCAGTCCCACAACATTATGGAACCTCCACCATATTTAAATGTAGGAAGGGTGTTTTTTCCTTATAAGCTTCATTTCTTTGCTTGTAAATGTAGCGCTGGTCTGCATTGCCAAAGAGCTCAAGTTTGGTTTCATCTGCCAACTGACCATTTTCCCAGAAGGATTATGGTTTCTTAAAGTGGGTTTGGGCAAAGATCAGGCATGCCATTTTTAGGTCTGTCTTTGAGCAGTGGCGTCCTCCTTGGCCTTTGCCCATGAAGTCCTTCTTTGTTTGGTGTATGGCTCTAGGTCAGCCTTAAGTTCTTTTGATATTGTATGTGGTGTTTTTCCAACGGTTTGCACTAACCTTCAAATATTTCTTGGATTAATTTTCCTCTTCCCATCACATCCTGGGAGGTTCTTAACAGTTCCATGAACAGAAAACTTCTCAACATTGTTAAATGTAGAAACAGAAATCCCAAGGTCTTTGGAGATGGTCTTGTGCCCCTTTGATGTTTGGTGATAATGGCTTTTCTGACAGTCTCAGGCAGCTCTCGTCTTCACCATTAGGAAAATGGAGCAGAACATGAATGTGACCATTTTAAACATTACAGCCATCATTCATTGGTTGATTCAAGTTGTGAGTACTGACAATTGATCACAGGTGTGTGTAATTTTACTGCACTGGGAATGTGGTTCTTTTGTACAGACTGTTTTGAATTGCTCATAAGGGTGCCAATAACCATATTCTGGCAATGTTCCAGTTTTTATACTATTTCTGTTTTTAACTGGTCTTGTTTTATTTGATTCTTTTATGTGTCAAATGTGTGTGCATATATAGTCCAAAGTCATTTCACTAGCCACTTTTTTTAAGGAGATATTGGGCATTAAGGTGTTGAACTGCAAAGGTGCCAATAATGTTGACCACAACTCCCAAGTGACTTTTCTTAGCACCGAGACTAAAAAAAAACAGGAGCATTATTGGAATATTGTACATATCGCCTTATTTAAATGAAATTAATCAACTGCCAAAATGAATAAAATGAAAACTATTAATTGTACATTTCTATTCACAGACTATTTTTGTTAATAAATTTTCATTAAAAAAATTAAGATTTTTAAACACAAAAAATTATCTCCTCTTTGATTTGCTGTATTATCACTTTTTAAAAGATCTGCATAGTAGGCTTTTTACATGAGTTGTGAGCTTAGATCTGACTCAGGTTGCTGTTCTAAAAAAAAAAAAAAGATTAGATCAATAGTCCTCAACATGGTATAGTACTTGAGGATCCCCCAACTAGTCTGGTTTTCAAGATGATGAATGTGTGAGACATTCTTGCAAAGAACAGAGGTAATACATGCAAATCTCTCTCATGTGTACTCACTGTGAATATAACCAAGTTATTTAATTGTAGTAGATGTTCTCTATGGACAGCAGGATATAAGTCCTCGCAGCATGGCTGACATCGCCACAGAGCCTGGCTTACTCTTAAAACTTTTGAATAGCCTCGCTACATAAGCATGCCACTTCCACCCTTCTGATGTCACGCTGGACCACCTCAGTCTAATATTATAGTTCAGAGTAGAATACAACTCCTTAAAATGGTATGTGGATATGTGAAGACTTGTATACGACTGTCCACAGACAACACCTGCTCAGAAAACAAGTTCACAGACAACACCTGCTCAGAAAACAAGTTCCACAAACATAATAGAAACATGATGACAGAAAAAGACCACATGGCCTGTCTAGTCTGCCCTTCCATATCAACCACTACAACAGTCCCCTTTTTCCCTTTAGAGTCCAACAGATTACTGGATCCGAGACAGCATGGATTCATCAGAGGCAGGTCTTATCAGACAAATCTGATTGATTTCTTTGAATGGGTGACCAGGGAGTTGAACTGAGGGAGAGCCCTAGATGTGGTGTATTTAGATTTCAGTAAAGCCTTTGACACTGTTCTGCACAGGCAACTTATAAACAAACTGAGCTCCCTAGGGATGGACCCTAACGTTACTGCTTGGGTTAGAAATTGGTTGAGTGGGAGGCGACAAAGGGTACAGGTAAATGGAGGTCAATCTGAGGAGGAGGTGGTCACCAGTAGTGTGCCCCAGGGATCTGTCCTTGGTCCGATTCTTTTTAATAACTTTGTTAGTGATATTCCTGAAGGGCTGTCGGGTAAGGTTTGCCTTTTTGCTGATAATACCAAAATCTGCAATAGAGTAGACACCCACCAGGAAGGTGTAGATAACATGAGGAGGGATCCAACTAAGCTTGAAGAATGGTCTAGAATTTGGCAGCTGAGATTTAATGTTAAAAAATGCAAAGTCATACATTTGATTTGCAGCAATCCAAGGGAATGATATAGTATAGGGGATGAAGTACTTCAGTCCACAAAACTTATCACTCTCTCTCGCCCTAACCCCTTTGGTCTATACCCTTAACCAGATATTAGAACATCAGATATAAACATCACTGCCTTCATGTAAATAGTTAAAAGTTTATTTATTTATTTAGCTGTATTTATATCCCGCTTTTCACCGGGTCAAAGCAGTCAATTGGGAGATACATTTAACACGAGGGGATATGACACACATACACTAATACTTACAGGGAACATGGGCAATGGAGGGTTAAGTGGCTTGCCCAAGACCACAAGGAGTGCCTATAGGACTAGAAATCTATATTATCCCATATAACTCTCCAAGTTCAAAATCCTGTTCTATGTAAATATTTTGCTATGATGTTCATTGTAAACCGCCCTGAATTAATGATAGGGCAGTATAGAAAACTTGTTAAATAAATAAATAAAAGAAAATAAGAGTGGAACCTAGGCGTGATTGTGTCCGATGATCTTTAAGTAGCTAAACAGGTAGAAAAGGTGACAGCAAAAGCTAGAAGGATGCTTGGGTGCATAGGTAGAGGAATGGTCAGCAGAAAAAAGGAGGCGATAGTGCCTCTGCATAAGTCTTTGGTGCAACCTCATTTGGAGTATTGTGTGCAATTCTGGAGACTGCACCTTCAAAAGGATATAAACAGGATGGAGTTGGTACAGAAGGTGGCTACTAAAATGGTTAGTGGTCTTCATTATAAAGCATATGAGGACAGACAAGGATCTTAATATGTATACTTTAGATGAAAGGCGGGATAGAGGTGATATGATTGAGATATTTAAATACCTCCGTGGCATAAATGCACAGGAGGAGCCTCTTTCGATTGAAAGCAAGCTCTGCTATAAGGGAACATAGGATGAGGGTAAAAGGGGGTAGACTCCGGAGTAATATTTGGAAATATTTCTTTATGGAAAGAGTGGTAGATGCATGGAATAGTCTCCCAGTGGAGGTGGTATAGATAAGGACTGTATCTGAATTCAAAAAAGCATTGTGGTTGATATGGAAGGGCAGACAAGATAGGCCATGTGGTCATTTTCTGCCATCATGTTTCTATGTTTCTATTTTCTTTTTGCAGTTCTTGGTAAAATACTTTTCTACATGTATAAGCAGGATAGGTGCTCCATAGGCATCACCACAGACAGAGCCCTGCACAGGAAACCTCTCCCAGCTTCTTCTACAAGCTTTTGGTATGGTTTTAACACACCTGCACACCCGGTTTCTACCCACTGCTGCTGTGTGCCATCTCCTTATTCTCTTTTTCGTCTGCAGAGCCCTACCAACACCCTGTCCTATGATCCGCAATGTTACATTTTTCATTTTGTTTATTCTGCGATTTATGAGTTTTGCAACCTGCCACTGCCATTGCCAAATATTTCTTATTTAACCTCCTTTAGTCAGGTTTTCAACCATTTTAAAGTTTTGTTTATCTTTACCATAATGCTGCTATAGGCCACAAGTTACTTCTTTTTGCAAAAATAAAATCATTTGATTCTGCTGCACCTATTTTCCAGATGAGATGTCCCAGGGTAAACACTCCAGTGGGTTCAAAAGGTCCTCCCATTATGGCAGGACCATGTCTGTACAGAGTCATACTTGGTGCCTGCAGTGTTTGGAGCCCAAAAATAAACCTTCTGTTTGTTACTTATATTTACAGATGACAAAAGAGAGCCATCAAGGGTCATAAAGAGACATGCAAAAAGTCTGATCCACCTTCACTGGCTTTGGACCACTTAAGACTCAGGAACTGCATCATATGTTGGAAGTGCAGAGACATTGAGAAGTCCTTGAGCCCATGGAGTCTAGCATTGGTAGAGTGCCTAGGGAGTAGGCATCCACCGACTTTCGCCAAAAGAGGAGAACATAAGAAATGCCATACTGGGTCAGACTAAGGTCCATCAAGCCCAGTATCCTGTTTCCAACAGCAGCCAATCCAGGTCAGAAGTACCTAGCAGTTTCCCAAAAAGACACACAGGTTCACAATGCTAGTATTGTGGCAAGCAGTGCATTTCCTGGGTCCTCTAATGGTTTATGAACCTTTCCTCCAGGAACTTGTCCCAACCTTTTTTAAACCCAGCAACACTAATAGCTTATACTTCATCCTCCAGTAAAGAATTCCAAAGAGCGTAGTTGCTCACCTCTAAAAAGTGATCTCCGGAACACCAGGAATTTAGTCTTCACATATGGGTATCATCGGTACTGACGAAGTCCGCCTGGGAACGCTACCCAGCGTCCAATAGGAAAGCTTTTGGGAGCATACCACAGGGCCTGGGTGCTGCCTTCCCGCCTTTCCAACTGTTCCTCTCCAGTTGAGTTTATAGCTGAGACAAAAGAGAGAAAGAGAAAGAGATACAACTCCTAGGGCAGGCGGGTTGTGAAGACTAAATTCCTGCTGTTCCCGTAGATCACCTGTTACAGGTGAGTAACTACGTTATCTCCAGGAACAAGCAGGAATGTAGTCTTCACGTATGGGGACTCCCTAGCTACAGATGCCAGGGAGGTGGCCCCAGGAAGTTATCAGCCCTTGTGAAAGGGCCCCACGTCCCCCCATGGATCTCTGGCATCCTTCCAGGGATGGTGGGTAGGAGTTGACTAGTCTGAAAAAGGTGTTGAAGAACAGCTTGGCCAAACAAGGCATCCCGGGAGTCCTTGTCTAAGCAGTAGTGGGCTGTGAAGGCATGTACCGAAGCCCAAGTAACTGCTCGACAGATGTCGTCGATAGACACAGAGTGAAGATGAGCCATTGAGCCTGCCATGACTCTCACATTGTGAGTGGTGACATGGCCTTCAAGAGGAAGGTTCTTACTCTCATAGGCAAAGGATATGCACTGTGCGATCCAGTTGGACAGTGTTCTTTTGGAAACTGGAAGTCCCAAATGACTAAGATCAAAGCAACAAAAAGTTGAGAAGATTTTCTATGTTGCTGTGTCCTTTGCAAGTAAAAGTCCAAAGCCCTTTTACAGTCCAAGGTATGAAGGTTCCTTTCTGCACTGGAGGCATGAGGCCTCGGAAAGAATACAGGAAGGTAAACCACTTGGTTTAAATGGAAAGGCAAAACCACCTTTGCCACAAAGTGTGGATGAGTCCTAAGAACTACCTTATCACTAATGCTTGCAATTCACTGATGTGACGTGCTGATGTGATTGCAATGAGGAAGATGCCTTTCCAGGAAAGGAATTTCAAAGAAGTAGTGGCTAATGGTTCAAAGGGCGGATTCATGAGCTGCCCGAGCACCATATTTAAGTCCCATGCCACCGGTGGTGGCTTAATGGGAGGCTTTGTTAAAAGAAGGCCTCTCATAAATCTCGCTATGAAAGGAAATAGGTTGTCCACTTCGAGGCTTGTAAGAAGTTGCAATAGCACTAAGATGGACTCTTACTGAATTTGTCTGGAGACCCGCATTTGACAAATGAAGGCGATACACCAGTATCGATTCCAGAGATATCGCAAGAGGGTTAAGACCCTTCTGCGAAGACCATATGGTAAACGTTTTCCACATAAAGGCATACGAGCGTCTAGTGGAGGGTTTCCTAGAAGCATGAAGGATATCCTTTACCGGTTGGGAAAGGTTAAGATCCTGAAATACTAGGCTTTCAGCAACCAGGCCCTGAGATGCAGAGACTAGGGTTTGGGATGCCACAGCATAAGAACATAAGATATGCCATACTGGGTCAGACCAAGGTCCATCAAGCCCAGTATCCTTTTTCCAACAGTGGCCAATCTAGGTCATACGTACCTAGCAGTTTCCCCAAAAGACACAGGTTCCACAATACTTGTACTGGGTCAAGCATTGACATCCTGGGCCCCTTCTTAATAATGGTTTATGGACTTTTCCTCCAGGAACTTGTCCAAACCTTTTTTAAACCCAGCTACACTAACAGCCTTTACTACATCCTCCAGTAACAAATTCCAGAGTTTGATTACACGTTGAGTGAAAAAATATTTTCTTTTATTAGTCTTAAATAGTTTACCCCGTAGCTTCATTGCATGTCCCCTAGTCTTTCTATATTCTGATAACGTAAACAATCAGTCTACGTTTACCCGTTCCACTTCGTTCATTAATTTATAGACTTCTATCATATCTCCCCTCAGCCGTCTCTTTTCCAGGTTAAAGAGCCCTAACCTTTTTAGCCTTTCTTCATAGGAGTATCCTTCCATCCCCCTTTACCATTTTGGTGGCTCTTCTCTGAACCTTTTTTAATATCGCTATATCCTTTTTAAGATACGGCGACCAGAATTGCACACAATATTCAAGGTGCGGTCTCACCATGAAACGATATAGAGGCATTATAATATCTTTTGTTTTATTTTCCATTCCCTTCCTTATGATACCTAGCATTCTATTTGCTCTCTTAACCGCTGCTGCACACTGGGCCGAGGGTTTTAACATGTTATCCACAATGACGCCTAAATCCTTTTCCTGGGTGGTGGTTCCTAATGTGGAACCTTGCATCGTGTAACCATAGTTTGGGTTGTTCTTCCCTAGGTGCATAACTGCCATTTTGATGCCCTGTCTTCCAATTTATCAAGATCCTCTTGCAATTTTCCACAATCCTCTTGGGTTTTAACAACTTTAAATAGTTTTGTGTCATCTGCAAATTTGATAACCTCACTCGTTATTCCACTTTCCAGTTCGTTTATGAATATGTCAAACAGCAGCGGACCCAGAACAGATCACTGGGGTACACCACTATTCACCTTTCTCCATTGGGAAAATTGGCCATTTAGCCCTACCCTCTGCTTTCTATCTTTTAACCAGTTCCTGATCCACAGTAGTACACTGCCTCCTATCCCATGACTCTTTAGTTTTGCCAAAAGTCTCTGATGAGGGACCTTGTCAACGGCTTTCTGAAAGTCCAGATACACTATATCAACCGACTCACCTTTGTCCACCTGTTTATTCAAACCTTCAAAAAAACATAACAGATTAGTAAGACAAGATCTTCCTTGTCTAAAGCCATGTTGGCTGTCTCCCATTAGGCTATGACTATCTACATGCTGAGTAATTTTATTCTTTATGATGGTTTCTACCATTTTTCCTGGTACTGATGTCAGGCTCACCGGTCTGTAGTTTCCCGGATCATCTCTTGAACCCTTTTTAAAAACTGGTGTTACATTGGCGATCCTCCAATCTTCAGGTATTAGAGATGATTTTAATGATAGTTCACAGATTACTAATAGCAGGTCTGCAATCTCATATTTCAGTTCCTTTAACACCCTTGGATATATACCATCTGGCCCAGGTGATTTAGAAAGATAGAAATATGACGACAGAAAAAGACCACATGGCCTATCTAGTCTGTCCTTCCATAACTACAACAGTCCCCTTTTTAACTTTAGAGATCCTCTGTGTTTGTCCCATGCTTTTTTGAATTCAGTTACTGTCCTCATCTCTACCACCTCCACTGGGAGACTATTCCACGAATCCACTACTCTTTCCATAAAGAAATATTTCTGCATATCACTCCTGAATCTATCTCCCTTCACCCTCATCCCATGTCCCCTCGTAGCAGAACTTGCTTTCAATTGAAAGAGGCTTTCTCCCTGAACATTTATGCCACGGAGGTATTTAAACATCTCAATCATATCACCTCTATCCCGCCTTTCCTCTAAGGTGTACATATTAAGATCCTTCAGTCTGTCCTCATATGCTTTATAATGAAGACCACTAATCATTTTAGTAGCCACCCTCTGCACCGACTCCATCCTGTTCACATCCTTTTGAAGGTGCGGTCTCCAGAATTGCACATTATACTCCAAATGAGGTCGCACCAAAGACTTATACAGAGGCATTATCACCTCCTTTTTTCTGCTAGCCATTCCTCTCCGTATGCACCCAAGCATCATCTAGCTTTTGCCGTCGCCTTTTCTACCTGTTTAGCTACTTTAAGATCATCAGACACAACCACGCCTAGGTCCTGCTCTTCTTTAGTGGACAAAAGTACTTCACCCCCTATACTACATTGCTCCCTTGGATTGCTGCAGCCCAAATGCATGACCTTACATTTTTTAACATTAAATCCCAACTGCCCAATTCTAGACCATTCTTCAAGCTTAGCTAGATCCCTCCTCATGTTATATACCCCTTCCTGGGTGTCTACTCTATTGCAGATTTTGGTATCATCCACAAAGAGGCAAACCTTACCTGAAAGCCCTTCCGCTATATCACTAACAAAGATGTTAAAAAGAATCGGACCAAGGACATATCCCTGGGGCACACCACTGGTAACATCCTTCTCCTCAGAGTGAGCTCCATTTACTTATACTCTTTGTCGCCTTCCACACAACCAATTTCTAACTCAAGCAGTAACTTTAGGGTCCATACCTAGGGTGCTCAGTTTGTTTATAAGTCGCCTGTGAGGAACAGTGTCAAAGGCTTTACTGAAATCTAAATACACCACATCTAGGGCTCTCCCTTGGTCCAACTCCCTGGTCACCCAGTCAAAGAAATCAATCAGATTTGTCTGACAGGACCTGCCTCTGGTGAATCCATGCTGCCTTGGATCCTGTAATCCGCTGGACACCAGAAACCTCACTATTTTCTCTTTCAGCAGCGTTTCCAATAATTTACTCACCACTGAAGTTAAACTAACCGGCCTGTAGTTTTCAACCACATCCGAACTTCCACTTTTGTGTAAAGGCACCACATGAGCCTCTCTCCAGTCCTTTGGCACCACTCCCGACTCCGAGGCATTGAAAAGGTCAGTCAGTGGAGCTACTAGAATGTCCCCAAGTTCCCTCAGTATTCTCGGATGTATCCCATCCGATTTGCTACTCTTCAGTTTATCTAATAGTTGTAATACATCTTCCCGATGTATCGATATTTCCTTCAATTCTTCCGCACCTTTAAATACCACTTCAGTCATGGGTAACATCCCTACATCTTCCTCAGTAAAGACCGAAGCAAAGAATTCATTCAGTCTCTCCGCTATTGCCTCGTCGCCTCTTAGTGCACCTTTAACCCCTCTATCATGTAATGGACCAACTGACTCTCTCACAGGTTTTTTCTACGAATGTACTTGAAAAAGTCTTTATTCCGTCCTATTGGGAGAGAAGATCTGGAGCGGATCCCAACTCCAGAGGTGGAGCTTGAGAGAGATGTAGGAGCAGAGGGTACCATGTTTGCCGTGGCCAACGTGGAGCTATGAGGATCATATGACCTCTGTCTCTCTGAAGCTTGAGTAGGGTTTTTGGGGATGAGGGGAATGGGTGGAAAGGCATATAGGAAGTCCTGACCCCAATGAAAGAGGAAGGCGTCCCTTGTCTGACATCATTGAGCCGAAATTCTGGAACAGAACTGGGGAAGTTTGGCATTCAGCAGACTAGCAACAAGGTCTATGTCCGGGGTTCCCCAAATCTGAAATATTTGGGCAACCTGGTCTGCATGGAGAGACCATTTGTGTGGAAGCTTTGTCTGCCCTTTTGAATGCCGGGAAGATACACCGCAAGGAGATGAATCTGATGCTCTCTGCCAAGGGCCCATAGTCACAAAGCTTCGATGCATAGCGACAGAGAGCCTGTTCCACCCTGCTTGTTGAGATAGAACATAGCTACCTGTTTGTCCGTTTGAACTAGGACTGTCTTGTAGCTGAGCTGGGCGTGACATACTCGAAGAGCAAGGAAGATTACTCTGAGCTCCAGGAGGTTGATTTGAAGACAGGCCTCCTGTAGAGTCCAGGTACTCTGGGTAGAGAGATCGTGCAGGTGGGCTCCCCATCCCACGATCTGAGTTTGTTATTTTGTCCGACAGGCAACCTGAGGCCTGTGTCCACCGAGTGGATAAAGTCCACTGGGCTGCAAGCATATGAAGGCAAGCATAAGGAACCACATGCACGGTGGATGCCATGTGGCCTAGGAATTGTAGCATTTCCCAAGCAGTGAGACAAGGTTTGAGCACTGCTTGGGAAGCTAGTTGTACTATAGGAAGACAGCAGGGCTGCGAAAGGAAAGCCCTTGTCTGTCTGGTATCCAGATGAGCTCCTATGAACTCTAGGGATTAAGTGGGAGCAAGATTGGATTTTGGGAGGTTTATGACCAGTCCCAAATACTGAAGGATTTGCATTGTGCGAGACAGAGCAGAGCTGGTTTCTGGCATTGTAGAGGGTCGAATGAGCCAGTCGTCTAAGTAAGGGAAGACTAATATTCCCAGAGTGCGGAGAAATATTGCTACCACAGCCATGCATTTTGTGAACACTCTTGGCGCAGAAGGCAGGCCAAAGGGAAGAAACTTGTATTGGTAGTGCTTTTCTTGAAACAGGAATCAGAGGAATCTCCTGTGATTTGGATGGATGAGACTGAGTATACGCATCCTTGAGATCTAGAGAACAAAGCCAATCCTGACTTTGAAGGTATGGCAGCAGAGTTCCTAGAGAGACCATTCTGAACTTCTCTCGGAACAGATATTTGTTCAATTCTCTGATGTCTAAAATGGGTCTGTGTCCTCCTGTTTTCTTTGGAATAAGGAAATAGGGGGAGTAGAACCCTGTACCCTGAAGGGGGAATGGGTACTTCCTCTATTGCTCCTTGAGCAAGGAGCATTGTGGCTTCTTGACCTAAGAGATTGTCAAGAGAGGTCTGAGAATTGAACTGTCTTACAATTGTAGGAGGGGGCATGCTGTGAAAATGAAGCTTGTACCCCTCTCGTACAATGGACAGAGTTCAATTTTTTGCTGTTATTTGGTACCATCTGTGGGGAAAATGACATAACCTGCTTGGGATGGTTAAGGGTTCTGGACCCTTCAGGGGCAGGAAGGCAAAGTTCTCTAGAAAGGAGTCAAAGCCCTGAGGAGGCTGAGCCTGCTGAGCTGGCTGAGGTTTTGCAGCTTTTGGATTCTTTTGTCGTCTAGGTTGTTGCTGCTGTCCCTTTTGGGCAGTCTGACCTGGACAGTGTCCCTGTTGGATATAGAAAGGATAAAACTTCTTTTTCTTATTGTAAAATGGTTTCTTAGAGGATCTTTTCTTTGCAGGACCGGCTGTAGATTTGTACAATCTATCCAATGTGATATTGTCAGCATCTATTTCATTAGCCTTCTCCTGCCAATTCTTGCCAAAGAGATTTTCTCCTGTGCAAGGAATGTTTCCTAATTTATCCTGTACCCAAATTTCCAAGTCAGATGCCTGAAGCTAGGCGATCCGACTTGCACCAACGGCAATAGCAGAGGTTCTGCTTATGCACTCAAAACAGTCAAAGGCTGCACGATTAACAAACTTGGAAACATCCTGAGCATGTTTGACAAGAGTGAGATAGTCTTGTCTTTTGTCATCAGGAAGAAGGGGGCTCATAAGCTCCAAGTCCCCTGTGACCTCTTTAAGGAACATTCCCATATACAAGATACAGGAACTGATCCTAGCTGAGAGCATGGAAGCATCGACGCCCAAAGGCATCGAGAGTCCTACATTCACGACCTGGAGGACTGGATGCATGTCTCTTTGCACTTTTTATCCTTCTTATGGCTGATTCCACCACCATTGAATAGTGTGGTAATTGAGTTTTTTGAAAGCCAGGAGTAGGTGGAACTCGATACATGGTATCGAGTCTTCGAGAATGAGGAGATGTGGTTAAAGGTGTTCCCCACATCCTTAGCATAAGATCATGTAAGATCTCATGAATAGGCAGAGTAGCTGCCTCTTTGGAAGCCTTAGGGTATTGGAGAATTTCCAATTCCTTAGCCCTAGGCTCTTTTTCAGGAGCTACTGTGATGGAAAGGCCTTGGGCCACATCACGGATAAAGGCCTGAAAGGACATATCCTCTGGCAGAGACATTCTGTGCTGAGAAGAGGAATCCTCGGGGAGAAGTAATCTTGTATCAATAGAGTCTTCAGACTCAGAGGATTCAAAATACCTCCGATCCCGGTGATCGTGCAAAGCATGGTACCAGTATCGATCGACGTTGGTATCGGGTTGTTCCGGTACCGATCTGGAGACAGACGCATGACTCTGTTTGGGTGGCATACCTGCCGTTGTCGATGCAGTCGGTACCGGTATCAGTTGAGGTGTCTGAAGTGGTTTCAACGGCACCGAAGCCATGAGAAGTGCCGCTAGACTGTGTTCGATTGCAAGGAATCTCTGGTCTATCGACGCTGCCGATGCTTGGGTGTAGGTACCCGTAGAAGTGGTCGGAACCCCAGAGCATGGCGCCAGTAGTTCTGCCAAGGTTGAGGCCTCGAGAATATCCTGGAGCCCTGTTAATGCTTTGGAAGCCGAAGCCTCCCGCCGGGGCAGTTTTGCCAGTGAAAATTCCTCAAGGGCAATGCCAGGGGCATCTCGATACTTAGGAGATCTACCCTTTGAGGACCGGCTAGATTTATGTTTAGTTACCTGAGATCCATGGGAGGATGATGAAGCCCTGGAGGACGTTGATGCAACAGATGCCACGTCTGAGGGAAAAAGGGTGCTAAGTTCAGCAGCTCGGTTCTGTTGGCCCCTTTTTGACATCATTCCACAGGAGAGGCACTCTGAAATAAGAGTGCTCAGGACCTAAACATTTGAGACACCAATCATGGATGTCGGTGACAGAAATGGTATCGCCATATTTAGAACATTTTTTAAAACCTGAAGGTTTTTCCATTTTTAAGGAAAAATTGGGCCTACTGCCCAAAATGGCGCCTAGCACAAAGGAAAAAAAGTTCCTGAAGTAAACCACTTCAGAAACTATAGTTTTTTTATTTTTTAAAGAAAGAAAAAACCAGCGGTACCGGTATAGCATCGAGGGAAGGCAGACGCGACCACAAAAACAAAGATTAAAGACAAAATTTTCTGAGGTGACAGGGTATGCGACCTATCGGCTCCGCGGAAAATGAAGAACTGCAGAGGGACAGTTGGAAAGGTGGAAAGGCAGCACGCAGGCGCTTTGGGATGCTTCCAAACGCTTTCCTATTGGATGCTGGGGAGCGTTCCCACACGGGCTCCGTCGGTACCGACGATACCCATATGTGAAGACTACATTCCTGCTTGTTCCTGGAGATTTTGATTATGCGTTGAGTGAAAAAATATTTTCTCTTCTAGTCTTAAATGGGTTACACTGTAGCTTCATTGCATGTCTCCTAGTCTTTCTACTTACTGATGGCATAAACAATCAATCTACATTTACCCATTCCACTCCGTTCATTAATTTATAGACCTCTATCTTACCTCAGCCGTCTCTCTTTCAAGTTGGAGAGTACTAACCTTTTAAGCCTCTCCTCATAGGGGTATCCTTCCATTCACTTTACCTATTTTGGTGGCTCTTCTCTGTACCTTTTCTAATTCTGCTATATGCTTTTTAAAATATGACAACCAGAATTGCACACAATAGTCAAGGCAAGGTCGCACCATGGAACGATATAGAGGCATTATAATAGCCTTTGTTCCATTCTCCATTCCTTTCCTTATGATTCTTAGCATTCTATTTGCCTTCTTGGCTACCGCTGCACACTGGGAGGAGGGTCTCAATGTGTTATCTATTATGATGCCTAAATCTTTTTCCTGGGTGGTGGTTCCTAATGTGGAACCTTGCATCGCTTAACCATAATTTGGGCTGTTCTTTCCTAGGTGCATAATGCTGCATTTGTCCACATTAAAGGTCATCTACCATTTGAACGTCCAGTCTTCCAATTTATCAAGGTTCTCTTGCAATTTTTCACAAGCCTCTTAGGTTTTAACAACTTAATAATTTTGTGTCATCTGCAAATTTAATTACCACACTCGTTATTCCCATTTCTAGGTCATTTATGAATATGTTAAAAAGCAGTGGACCCAGCATAGATCCCTGGGGTATTCCACTATTCACCTTTATCCATGGGAAAATTGGCCATTTAGCCCCATCCTCTGCTTTCTATCTTTTAACCAGATCCTGATCCACGACAGTACACTGCCCCCTATCCCATGACTTTTTTATTTTGCCAAAGTCTCTCATGAGGGACCTTGTCAAAGGCTTTTTGAAAATCCAGATACACTAACAACTGGCTCACATTTGTCTACCTGCTTATTCATGCCTTCAAAAAAATAACACAGATTAGTAAGACAAGACTTTCCTTGGCTAAAGCCATATTGTTTTTCTCCCATTAAACCATGACTATCTACATCTTCAGTTATTTTGTCTTTATAATGGTTTCTACCTTTTTGTCCATCCAGTACTGACTTCAGGCTCACTGGTCTGTAGTTTCCCTAAGCACCCCTAGATCTCTTTAAAAGAAGAAGATAGTCCTTGTCTTCCTAGATATTGGGAACTAAAGGCACCTAGTGAAGGCTAAGATGCATCAGTGCCGAGAGGCGGACTAAGATGGTGGCAGTGTGAATCTCCTGGCCGGATGTCCAGTGTTTGAGTACGTTCTGCTGACTGCTTCCATCCTTTCTGCGGCCGCTATAGGCAGAAGGAAGCGGAAACAAGCCTACCTCCCCTCTGGGTGAAGCTGCCTGTCAAAGGACGCTCCAAATGTGTGGTTTCTCCAGCGGGGGTGAGCGAGCGGCGTCTTCGACAGGTCCGGTGTGTTCTCCGGACCTGAGCACATCTGGGGCGTTTCTGTCCCCGGAGCAGCGGGCCCCCCCCGCCTTGCCCCGGAAGCGATGTGCTCGGCAGAGGAGAGCCTCTTGTCGGTGTGGTGACTAGCATGCCGAAGCAGGAGGCTTTGGAGGGCTCCACTGCTGTTGTGAATGCTCCGTGCGGGTCCTCCTGGAGTTGTTGGAGCATCTGGGGCTGAATCGAGATTTCTGATCAGCCCTTTCCAGAAGGATGTGTTCCCGAGGGTGAATGCTGGAGGAGGCAGTTTAGTGAAGCCCGCAAAAATAACATTGGAGGTGCTATGGGAGGCCATTACCACAATGAATTCTTCTTTGGAAAAAATTGCTACATCTGTAAGTACTGATATATTAAGTCTTTAAAGGTGGATTTACAGCAGGTCTCAATCGTGCAGAAGGAACAGGAGGGGAAACTGGCACAGCTGAGTGGGGAGCTGGATCAACTCCGTGAACTACACCATGTCCATGTGAAGGACCGGAATGTGACTAATAGAAAGTTGGAATACCTGGAAAACCAAGTCCGGAAGAACAATTTAAGACTGGTTAACTTTCCTAGGTCTCCTGTGTGTTCTCCTCTGGAAATGGTGCGGAAATATTTCCAGGAGGTCTTGAAGATCCCTGGGGAGAATCTCCCGCCATTAACCAGAGTTCAATATTTAACTATTGGTAGGGAAGTTCAGGGAGCTGTTAGCAACCCTCCGGGAATCTCTGGAGATCTTACTGGTTTCTTAGAGAGTTCTCTGGATTTGGTTACAGCCCGTACTACCCTCCTTATTACACTGGCCCTTGAGACTGATAAAGCTTTAATTTTTCATCTGTACTTTAGGAATTTCAGTCAGCAGTTTATGGGCTCATGTGTACGTATTTTTCCTGACTTAGCTAGAAATACTCAGCTGAGGAGGAAGGAATTTTTGGGTTTGAAACACAGGGTCCTTTCCCTCGGCGGAACATTTTTGTAGAAATTTCCTGCCAGATGTTGTGTTTCGTATAAAGAAAAGTTATATATGGTTTTTTGAGCCCGGCCAGCTTCTGGAGTTCCTTGTGGCTAGGGAGGATAGCATTGTGAAATTAGCTTCTCATACGGCTGACGTGTAAGTCTTGCACTGCTTTATCTTTATTTTCCTATTTTTATTGTAATTATTTTCCTGATGCCTCTCCCATGTAATGTAGTGGGCTGATTATGGTAATGTATTGATGGTATTGTTATATTGTATATGGTTTTGATTCATTTCTATGCTACCATTTTTCCTTCATTCCATTTTGGAGTTGAATGTATTTTCAAAACTCAATAAATATAAAATAAAAATAAAAAAGATGCATCAGTGCCATAGTTGACTGGAACATGATATTAAGAGCCCTGAGATTTTAGATGAGCCCTGGTCCTCGAAGATGCCCCGACATGAGGGCTTCTCTTCCTCTTTGGCACTGGAAGGGCCACAGCTGTCTAAGAGGTCAGGATCAACTTGCCAGTAGTCCTCAGAAGATCCTCCAGACATCTGCCAGTCCTGCTACAGGCCCCTCACGTTTGCTGATGGCAGCCCTTGAGGAACCTATAATGAAATGCCTTGGCTATGTTCTTTGCTCTACCATGAACCCACTTTGACAGTATCAAAGATGATGCATCACAGCAGTGAACTGATCCTTGAGACTCACAGCCTTCCTGTGGGAGAGTCGCTATCATCCAGCCCTCAAAGGATCTTCACTGGTGACTGTCCGGCAGATGTCCATCTAGATTGCATCTTGGATGATCACCCCCCCCCCCCATGGCATTGAAAAACATTGGTACACTGACACTTCTGGGGGAGTCCACCTCCTATGTGAGTCTTCTGTCAGCCCAAGCAGAGTCTCAGATGCCTTTTGAGTATATCTCCAAGTCTGTATCTGAGTGCTTCTGGGATTCTGAGAACAACTCTGAGTATTTCTTGGAGGACAGGTCTCCTCAGTTACCCTCAGATCCTTCACCTAACTCACGAGCCACATACGCCTCTGCCTGAAGAGCTCTCCCTCTATAATTCTGTATGGATTATGACAAAGACAAGTACAGATCACACCTATTCGACCTCCTTCCAAACTGTCCACCAAAATGGCATTGCTAGCTTCTCAGCACCAGGAGATATTTCTCCAGGAAGCTTTCTGTCCTTCAATAGACCAATGTGGTCGAACTTGTTCAACCAAGGCAGGAAAGGCACAGGTTTTACTTGACATATTTTCTGGTATCAAAGAAATCAGGGGGATTCCATCCTCTCTTAGATCTGAAGAATCTTAACAAATATCTTGCCTGTGAGAAGTTCAAAATAGTTTCCCCCTTGGTACGCTGCTTCCCTTTCTTCAAACAGGAGATTGTCTATGTTCTCTGGACCTTAAGGATGTCTACACTCACATTCAGATACATCCCCAGTCACAGAGGTGTCTGTGATTCATGGTAGGGAAATACCACTTCCAGTATCATGTAATGACATTTGGCCTCGCATCCACTCTTCAAAAGCTTACAAAATGCCTCCCAATGCAGACTGGGCATACAATCATTTCCCTACTTAAAGGATTAGCTAGTCAAGAGCACAACTCAGGAAGGCTTCAAGAATTTCTATGTATGACCATCCAGGTACTGGAGTTGCTAGGGTTTGTCATAAATTATTCCCAAGTGAAATTCAAGCCTGTCACATCAATTAGAGTTTATTGGCATTCTGCTACACACGAATCAGGTAAAAGCCTTTCTTTCACAACACAGACAAGTTCCTGGAGGAAAGGTCCATAAACCATTATTAAAAGGGACCCAGGATATCACTGCTTGACCCAATAAAAGCATTGAGGAACCTGTGTCTTTTGGGGAGACTGCTGGGTACTTATGACCTAGATTGGCCACTGTTGGAAACAGGATACTGGGTATCTTATGACTTGCCCAACTGGTGGTGATCGAAGGAGATGTCCGAAACTGTCAGCAGATGTCAGCAGAGTATGATTATCTTAAAAGTTCACATCACACCCTTGACACATCTCAAAATAAGAGGCTCAGAGGCTGAAGACCAACTCTTTAAAAGTATACCTCAGTGCAAATGATCTTTACACCATCATGTAAAAGGTAAACCTTGGCTTCATGCAGGTCCTGCTTCTTACAAAGCCTACCCATAGCTTCCTGCAGTGCTTTGGGATCTCAACATGGTATTAATTTAGCAGATGAAAGCTCCCTTTGAGCCACTGGATACCTGCGGATAAAAGTACCTGACCTGAAAGGTCTTATTTTTGCTGGCAGTCACATCAGCATGTAGAATTAGCAAGCTCCAAGCCACAGTAACAGATCCATCATATACTAAGTTTTACAACAACATGGTTGGTTTTGCATACTCATCCTAATTTCCTTCCTCAAATTGTATTGGCCTTCCACCTTAATTAGTCAATAGTCCTTCCAACTTTTTCCCCCAAGACCTCATGCTCTGAAAGAAGAAAATGATAATTACACGTACCTGGTAATTGTAGTTCCTGAAGGAATGCCAGTTTAGTCCTCCATCTCTGGGTTGTGTACCTCCTCCTCCTGCAGCTTGGAGACTGGGTATGTCAAAGTTGTGACATCACTGGATATACTCTGCTGGCCTCTCCCATCAGCCCCAGTGAACTATTGACAACGCACACTCAAAGGAGCAACAAATAAGTAGCTATCATATGAAAACAATTTTAAACTTCATAGAAAACAATGAACGTATAACTAGAAACTACGTAACCTACAATTCCCCCCAACAAGGGAGAAACAGCCTTGAACCTTTCCCTTCTGCCCTCTATAGAATAAGACAGCACGAAGAGTAAGAATAGACAGAAACAGATAGACAAGATCCAAAGTATGAGTAAAAGAATCCCTTTCAAAGGCCACCTTACCTGTAGGTTTGCACCACACCGAAGTGATCCTTTACTGCCCACGAGCCAACCCCGGGTGGGAATGAGGACTAAACTGGAGTTCCTTCAGGAACTACAATTACCAGGTACGTGTAATTATCATTTCCTTATCATTCCTCCAGTTTAGTCCTCCACCTCTGGGATGTAACAGAGTAGTAATCATTGGGCGGGACCTTTCCAGCCGGCTCATAACACCGCCGCCCCAAAACAGGCATCCTGCCTGAACGTCTAAGCGGTAGTGCTTACTGAAAGTATGAAGAGACGACCAGATGGCTGCTCTACAGATTTCTCCTGGCGGAACCAAACTGTGCTCCGCCCAGGAAGTCACTTGCGCTCTGGTAATCGCCTCTTTAAGCCATCGTGAAATAGACGCCTTCGCCACCACCTCCCCTTTGCGGGGACCTCCAAACAACACAAAAAGACGGTCCGACTTGCGGAAGGAACCCGAAACTTTCAAGTATTGCTGAAACACGCGTTTGACATCCAAGCAGCGTAAATTACGATCAGAACCATCCCCTCCTAAGGATCCGAGAACCGGAAGAGAAACCGTTTGATTCATGTGAAAGGCAGATGCCACCTTTGGCAAGAATGATGGCACCGGCCGCAACACCGCCTTCTCTCTAGAAAAGGACAAAAACGTCTCTCTACATGACAATGCCTGTAACTCCGAAACTCGCCTGGCCAAACAGATCGCTATCTTCAGGGTCAAATCCTTCACCGACGCCTCGTGCAAAGGTTCAAACGGTGCCTTGGTCAATGCCTCTAAGACCAAATTGAAATCCCAAGGTGGAACTACAACCCTCCTCGAGGGTTGGAGCCTGGTCATGGTTTTCAGGAAACGTAAAACATCGGGATGAGCACCTAGCGTAAAACCCTGCACCTTGCCTCTATAGCAGGCAATACCTGCTAAATGAACTCTTAAGGAACTGGCCGCTAGCCCCTTATCAAACCTATCTTGCAGAAAACTTAAAATCAATGAGATGGACACTGTCGTCGCCCGAACTTGACGCAGTGAGCACCAGTCCTCAAAAATGTGCCAAATATGCACATATGCCAGAGATGTTGACTGTTTTCTTGCTTTCAATAAGGTGGCGATGACTGCCGCCAAATAACCCTTCCTCATCAGCCTCGCCCTCTCAATGGCCAAACCATAAGTGAGAACCGATCCACCTGAGGCATTCGCAGCGGACCTTGCAACAACAGATCCTCCGACACCGGCAGCCTCCACGAATGCCCATCGAGCAGGCGAATGAGATCAGCATACCACGGCCGCCTTGGCCAATCGGGCGCTACTAACAGAACCCTTCCCTGATAAGCCTCGATACGCTGAACTACTCACCCTATAAGTGCCCACGGGGGAAAGACATAAAGAAGCCCTGCTGCCGGCCAACTTTGCATCAGGGCGTCGATCCCTTCGGACATTCTTTCCTGCCTGCTGAAGAAACGACTGGTCTTCGCTGACTGAAAGGTTGCCATGAGGTCCATGACTGGCGGACCCCACCTGCGAACTATTTGAGCATATACCTCCGGATGGAGTTCCCACTCTCCGGCATCCACTCGGACCCTGCTGAGAAAATCCGCCATCACATTGTCCTTCCCTGCAATGTGTACTGCCGATATCGCTAGTAACCTCTGTTCCACCCAAGCCAACAGCATCTCTGCCTCCTCTTCCATGGCGCACTTCCTGTGCCGCCCTGCCGATTGATATAGGCCACCGTCGTTGAGTTGTCGGACAGCACCCTCACCGCTCGACCTGACACTGTAGCCTCAAACCTTAGCAGCGCTAGATACACCGCTCTCATTTCTAGCCGGTTGACAGACCAACTGCTCTCCAGAGCTCACCAAGTGCCCTGTGTGAAATGGCCTTCGCAATGTGCTCCCCATCCTGCGAGACTCATGTCCGTCAGCAATGGCATCCACTCCGGCTGCTCCAGAGGCATTCCCACTGTCAACGACCATGGAAGCAGCCACCACCGAAGAGACTGCCTGATCTTGAGCGGGCAGGGGAGCCATTTGTTCAAGGAATTGGACTGATGTGACCAGCGGCGAAGCAGTGCTCTTTGTAACGGTCTCATATAAAGCCTGGCCCAAGGCACCGCTTCCAGGGTTGCCACCATGGTTCCCAGCACCCGAAGATAGTTCCACACCGAGGGGGCCGGAGCAGATCTGAACTTGCGCACCAGTTTCCGAAGGGCTTGCACCCGACGGTCTGGCAGAAACACTGCTCCTTTCTGAGTGTTGAACCGTACTCCGACATACTCGAGATCCTGTGAAGGTACTAAGCGGCTTTTGGCCGGGTTGACCACCCAACCGAGACTCTGCAAGAACTTGACCACTTTGTCCGTTACCTGAACGCTCTCCAACTCGGATTTTGCCCAAATCAACCAATCGTCGAGATAAGGATGAACTAGAATCCCTTCCTTCCATAATGCCGCCGCTACCACTACCATGATCTTGGTAAAAGTCTTCGGCGCTGTCACCAGACCAAACAGCAATGCCTGAAATTGATCGTGCCCCCAAGGAAGGGCGAACCGCAGAAACCTCCAATGAGCTGCTCTGACTGGAATGTGCAAATACGCTTCCGTAAGATCGAGGGAAGTTAAGTACTCCCCCTGACACACTGCCACAATGACTGACCTCAACATTTCCATCCTGAAATGCGGAACCCGAAGACACCTGTTCACTCCTTTAAGGTACAATATAGGCCGAACCGCTCCGTCCTCCTTCGGTATTATGAAATAAATTGAGTATCGACCCATGCCGTACTCTGCAAGTGGCTCCGGTGCGACCGCTCCCAGCTGTAAAAGCCGATCTAACGTACTGCGGATTGGCAAGGCTTTTTGCCGACATTTGCAGGGAGACAGCACAAAGGAATCTTGCACCGGCCTTGCCAATTCCAGCTCATAATCCTCGCGAATTACCTCTAATACCCACTGGTTGGACGTTATTTGGGTCCAGGCAGGAAGAAATTCCCGAAGTCGCCAGCCTATCGGTTGACTTCCCACCAGGACCTGCCTGCTT
This sequence comes from Ichthyophis bannanicus, assembly GCA_033557465.1. Taxonomy (NCBI): domain Eukaryota; kingdom Metazoa; phylum Chordata; class Amphibia; order Gymnophiona; family Ichthyophiidae; genus Ichthyophis; species Ichthyophis bannanicus. The sequence goes on along the minus strand of CM066047.1, from coordinate 62,347,803 downwards.
TCATTGTGGTTTTCGAGACTCCGCTGAGGAGGCTGCTGTGAAGCCTCTATTTGCTCCCAGAAACCCCTGGGCTCTGGAAACAAATCTTCCTCTTTGGAAACCCCCCAAACGAGAGGTGCGGAATCTCCTGAAATCCCGAAACTGGCCCCGAAAGGCCAGGGTGCCTTGCCTTGTTTGGGCTTATCCTCAGGAAGCCTCCCTCCCTTGGACTTCCCGAGATCCTTCACCAACTTGTCCAGGTCTTCGCCAAACAACCACCTCCCTTTGAACGGGAGCTTACTGAGACGCGCATTGAACGACCCATCCACCGCCCAATTCCACAACCAAAGAGAACGGTGGGCGGTGACCAAGGAAGCCATACTATTGGCAAGTGCCCAAATCAAGTCGTAATGCACATCCGCTAAATATACAGACCCCGACTCCAGGCGATCCAGCTCCCTAACCTCTTCCTGCTCTAGCCAAGTAGACTGACGCAAGTGCTGTGACCATCGGAGACATGCTCTCGCCATCCACGCTCCACAAATGGAAGCCTGCTATGACAGAGCATTAGCTTCAAAGGACTGTTTCAATAAGCCATGCACTTTCCTGCCCTGCGCATCCTTTAAGGCCGTGCTACCTTCCACCAGTATAGTGGTCTTATTTGTAACCGCCGAGACCACAGCATCAACCCGTGGAGAACGAAACCTCTCCTTGTCCTTATCTGCTAGGGGATAGAGCCTATTCATCATTCAAATCCCTCTTAGCCCCGCTTCTGGCTGATCCCATTCATCTTGGATCATTCGGTCTACCACTCGGTGAATGGGAAACACCACCTGCGCCTGCCTCACCGCTTGAATGACCGGGTCTTCCACATCTTCCTCTTCCGTTGCCTGAGCCACAGCGAGATTAAGCGTCTGAAGGGATTCCGTGATTAGTGCCGTTAACTCTTCCCTTCTAAATATCCTAATAATCTTTGATTGAACCTCCGGCTCTTGTATCTCACCTTCCTTTAGGTCCTCCATTCCGACTTCGAGTTCCAACTCGGCCTCCTCCGTCTCCAGTCACTCGGATTCCTCAGCCAACAGCCCACGAGGTCACGGCCTCTTAGGGCCCCTCGGGGACATACCTCCCGTGTATCCTACACTGAGCTGCTGCTCCGGACTAGGCATAGACAAGGGCTCCGGCACCTTCCCCTGACGCAGTATACAAAATGCCTGATGCATAATTAATACAAAATCCGGGCAAAAATCCCCAAGTTGTGTACCTGAACCCAAGAGAGACGGGGCACTCGGACCCGCGACTCCGTCCTGGGCGACCTCTTGCACCGTGGACCCCAAAACCTCTGCCTCCATTCCAGCTGGAGCATCTTGGGGGTCTTGAGCCCACCTGAACGCCATTTGCTGCTCCACGTTGGTAGACACCGCGGCACAACCCCTGCAAATGCCGGAGTCAGCCACCGCACACTGAGGGCAAATAAGCCAAGCCCCCCAAGAGCAGTCTTTTCTTAGCCTGTCAGTCTGTCCTGTTCTTTCCTTTTTATCCTTCTTTCTTTTTTTTTTTTTTTAAATATACCAATGAACCGAAGCAAGGAAGGGAATGAAATCCTATTAAACAAAAAACTACTCCAGCTGTCCCCAAACAAACCTGCCAAAAGAAGCCAATACCTAGCTGGATAAATAACGGTAGAAAGAAAATAAAGCAAATTAAATCCTGTCTAGAACCAAATCCCTTGCCTCCCATGCTGCAAAACGCAATACCCTGCCACGCGGCAGACACGCGGTCTTAAAATGGCCACCGCCGAACAGGCGAAACAAATGGCGCCAAAAGTGAGAGCTGAAGGCTCTAACACGGGATGCAACTGCAGCCACCGTGCAAATCACCTGCCCCAAATGTTAAAAAGAGCCTTAACCCATCAACGAGGGCCTGTGGTAGCTCTCCTCCTGCTGCCGCTGCTGAGCCGGCAATCTCCAGCCCGTGTGGCTCTGCTCAAGTCAGGATTGAGGGGGAAACCGCCAACAAGAATATCACCCCTGCACTCCTTCAGCCCAAGCAATGCTTCTGCAGGCAACAGGAGAGTGCAGGTGCCTGCCACAGAGCTCTCCTCCGGTCAATCAAGGAGAGCTCTGTGGCAGGCACCTGCACTCTCCTGGCTTGACTCTTGAGAATTATGTAATGGTTTGTAATGGTCAAGCCATGGCTGCATTGGTAGCCCATTTGAGATCAGCCTGCACGGAAGAGATCTGCAGAGCTGCAATGTGGACCTCTGTCCACAGATTCACATCCCATTACTATTTGGAAAGGCACTCCCAATGCAATTGCAGGTTCAGGCAATCTGTTTGAGGAATAGACTACAACTCTATTTCCCCGCCCCCCCCCCCCCCCCTCCTCTCTGGGCCCAGTTATTTTATGTTCCAGGCTGCTTTTAAAAGATAAATCAAACAAAATATAACATAACAAACAATTTAGTCAGTGTCAGCTAGTTGTGACACCAGGTTTTCCCCTTTTTTCTTTGAGGCAGCCTGTAGCTAGAGAATTCCAAATGTAAGTGCTTATCCTGCTTATCCACAGAGAAAAACAGAGTTAGTTACTTGTAGCAGGTGCTCTCTGTGGACAGCAGGATAAGTCCTCACAAACCCTCTCTCCTGCCCTGGAGTTGAATACTATCTTCAGCTGGTAACTGACTGAAAAGCTGAGGCACAGCAGTGGCAGATGGGAATGGGTGCACAGGCACACTGCAGAGATTCCAATAGCTTCTAGAAGCTAGGAGAGGTTTCCCATGTAAGGCTCTGTCAATGACATTGCCCAAATCTTATCCTATTCATGGAAAACATCTGTTATAGAAAAGTAGCACTTATCTGCAGCTCAAGAGGAAATTAGACTTACCTGCTAATTGTTGTTCCTTTAGGACCTCCAGTCTAGTCCCGAACCACTGGGGTTTAAGCACCTCCTCTCGCAGCCTGGAGACTGAACACGTCACACTTCTTGTGACACCAGGATAACTAGCTCAGGCACCGCCTCCTTGCCTCAGTAACCTATTGACAAAGCAGACTCACCAGAGCAATAAATAAGCAGTTATCAAACATGTAAAATTTTTCTTTTTTTTTCTCATAACCGTCTAACTGAATGAAACTGAGATAGCTAACTGCGCTATCCCCTAACAGGCCACACCTAATGACCGTAAAGCTCTGGCCCGCTGCGCCCCCTCTCCAGGATCTCCCAGCAGGCCCCCTGTAACTTAAGAACATAAGATATGCCATACTGGGTAAGACCAAGGTCCATCAAGCCCAGTATTCTGTTTCCAACAGTGGCCAAACTAGGTCATATGTACCTAGCAGTTTCCCCAAGAGACACAAGTTCCACAATGCTTGTAACTGGGTCAAGCATTGATATCTTCGGTCACTTCTTAATAATGGTTTATGGACCTTTCCTCCAGGAACTTGTCCAAACCTTTTTTAAACCCAGCTACACTAACAGCCTTTACTACATCCTCCGGTAACAAATTCCAGAGTTTGATTACACGTTGAGTGAAAAAATATTTTCTTTTATTAGTCTTAAATAGTTTACCCTGTAGCTTCATTGCATGTCCCCTAGTCTTTCTATATTCTGATAACGTAAACAATCGATCTACGTTTACCCGTTCCATTCCGTTCATTAATTTATAGACTTCTATCATATCTCCCCTCAGCCGTCTCTTTTCCAGTTTAAAGAGCCCTAACCTTTTTAGCCTTTCTTCATAGGAGTATCCTTCCATCCCCTTTACCATTTTGGTGGCTCTTCTCTGAACCTTTTCTAAAATCGCTATATCCTTTTTAAGATACGGCGACCAGAATTGCACACAATATTCAAGGTGCGGTCTCACCATGGAATGATATAGAGGCATTATAATATCTTTTGTTTTATTTTCCATTCCTTTCCATATCATACCTAGCATTCTATTTGCTCTCTTGGCCGCCGCTGCACACTGGGCTGAGGGTTTTAACATGGTATCCACAATGACACCTAAATCTTTTTCCTGGGTGGTGGTTCCTAATGTGGAACCTTGCATCGTGTAACCATAGTTTGGGTTGTTCTTCCCTAGGTGCATAACCTTGCACTTGTCCACATTAAATTTCATCTGCCATTTTGATGCCCAGTCTTCCAATTTATCAAGATCCTCTTGCAATTTTTCACAATCCTCTTCGGTTTTAACAACTTTAAATAGTTTTGTGTCATCTGCAAATTTGATAACCTCACTCGTTATTCCACTTTCCAGGTCATTTATGGATATGTCAAAAAGCAGCGGACCCAGCACAGATCCCTGGGGTACACCACTATTCACCTTTCTCCATTGGGAAAATTGGCCATTTAGCCCTACCCTCTGCTTTCTATCTTTTAACCAGTTCCTGATCCACAATAGTACACTGCTTCCTATCCCATGACTCTTTAGTTTTGCCAAAAGTCTCTGATGAGGGACCTTGACAAAGGCTTTCTGAAAGTCCAGATACACAATATCAACCGACTCACCTTTGTCCACCTGTTTATTCACTCCTTCAAAAAAACATAACAGATTAGTAAGACAAGATCTTCCTTGTCTAAAGCCATGTTGGCTGTCTCCCATTAGGTTGTGACTATCTACATGCTGAGTAATTTTATTCTTTATGATGGTTTCTACCATTTTTCCCGGTATTGACGTCAGGCTCACCGGTCTGTAGTTTCCCGGATCACCCCTGGAACCCTTTTTAAAAATTGGTGTTACATTGGCGATCCTCCAATCTTCAGGTATTAGAGATGATTTTAATGATAGTTCACAGATTACTGATAGCAGGTCTGCAATCTCATATTTCAGTTCTTTCAACACCCTTGGATGTATACCATCCGGCCCAGGTGATTTGCTACTCTTCAGTTTATCTAATAGTTGTAAGACATCTTCCCGATGTATCGATATTTCCTTCAATTCTTCCACACCTTTAAATACCACTTCCGTCATGGGTAACATCCCTACATCTTCCTCAGTAAAGACCGAAGCAAAGAATTCATTCAGTCTCTCCGCTATCGCCTTATCGCCTCTTAGTGCTCCTTTAACCCCTTTATCATCTAATGGACCAACTGACTCTCTCACAGGTTTTTTGCTACGAATGTACTTGAAAAGGTCTTTATTTCGCGCTTTTGCTTCCGCAGCAAGCTTCTTCTCAAATTCTCTCTTTGCCTGCTTTATCAATGCCTTGCATTTGACTTGCCAGTGCTTGTGCTGTTTCCAGGTTTCGTCGTTTGGCTCTTTTTTCCATTTCCTGAAAGTTGCTTTTTTGGCAACAACAGCCTCTCTGACCTCACCTTTAAACCATGCTGGCAGTTTTTTGGACTTCCTTCCACTTTTCTTAAAGCGTAGAATACAGCTGGTCTGGGCTTCCAAGATAGTATTTTTCAACAACACCCAAGCTTGATGTACGTCTTTAACCTTTGCAACTGCTCCTTTTAGTTTTTTCTTAACTGTTTTCCTCATTTCATCATAGTCTCCCTTTCGAAAGTTAAAAGGTAGTACTGTGGATTTCCTTACTATCCCTCCTCCACTAATTAAATCAAAGGCGATCATGCTATGATCACTATTGCCAAGTGGCCCCAACACCCTTATCTCTTGCACTAGATCTGGTGTTCCACTAAGGACTAGGTCTAATATGGCTTCCCCTCTGGTCGGTTCATGAACCAGCTGCTCCAAGAAGCAGTCATTTATTTCATCCAGGAACTTTATCTCCCTAGCATGCCCTGACGTGACACTGACCCAGTCGATACCAGGGTAATTGAAATCACCCATTATTATTACTGCACTGTAACGTTTGTTAGCTTCCTTGATTTCTTTGAGCATTTCATCATCCATTTGGTCATTCTGGCCAGGTGCTCGATAGTACACCCCCACTGCCATTGCCTTCCCCCTTTTATATGGAATTTCAATCCATACAGATTCTACAGCAGATTTTGTTTCCTGCAAAACTTTAATCCTTTCTGAGTCAATGCCCTCTCTAACATAGAGCGCAACCCCTCCACCAATTTGATCAGCTCTATCATTACGATATAGTTTGTACCCAGGTATCACAGTGTCCCACTGGTTGTCCTCCTTCCACCATGTCTCTGATATTCCAATCATATCTAACATTTCATTTAGTGCTATATATTCTAACTCTCCCATCTTATTGTTTAGACTTCTAGCATTTGCATACAAGCATTTTAGAGAATGTATTTTGTTCATGTTAATTTGGCTATTGTTAGACATGGGTAAATTGGGATCTTTAAGCTCTGTCTGCTCCATACTTGAGGGCATTTGGGCTACTTTACTCTTTTGTGGAACCTCTCTGCTTTTGGTAGTATCCTTCAAGGATACATTCTTCCGAACCATCTGCTCTTGGGCGACTGTCGGCTTTCCCCTAATATCTAGTTTAAAAGCTGCTCTATCTCCTTTTTAGAGCAGCTTTTAAACTAGATATTAGGGGAAAGATATATCCCCAAACCCCCTCCCGTAAAGACCCGTAGCCCATAAGCTGCTCTGACAGCCCTATGAACAAACTTACTGGACTTCAGGCCTCCGTCTAGCCACATCACAGGGAGGGATACGGGACTAGACTGGAGGTCCTAAAGGAACAACAATTAGCAGGTAAGTCTAATTTCCTCTTCCTTAGCGTCCCTCCAGTCTAGTCCCGAACCACTGGGGATGTAACAGAGCAGTAATCAACTTAACGGGAGGGACCCGCCAGACCAGCCTGAAGCACCGCCAATCCAAACCTAGCATCCCCCTCCGCCTGAACATCAAGCCTGTAATGCTTGACAAAGGAATTCAAAGACGACCACATTGCCACCTTGCAAATTTCTACTGCTGGCACCAAACTGAACTCCGCCCAAGACGTTGCCTGCACCCTAGTCGAATGCGCTCTCAGTCCCTTCGGCACTATCTTACCCTTTAAGAGATATGCCAACGCAATGGCCTCCTTAAGCCATCTTGCTATAGAGGCCTTCGTCGCCTGCTCTCCTCTCTTCGGCCCACCAAATAGGACAAACAACCTATCCATCTGCCGTCCTCTGCAAATACTTCTTCAGTGCTCGAGCCACATCCAACCGATGCAATCTGCCCAAGGAGCTATCCTTGCTAACCCTTACGAACGCCGGCAGAGACACCACTTGATTCACATGAAACGCACTCATGACCTTAGGCAAAAAGGAAGGAACCATTTATTTATTATTATTTATTTAGTACACACTTATATACCGCCACTTCCAGCGATCAGCAGCGGTTTGATTACATCTTTGGGAGTTGTCAAATCAAGACAGAAAAGTGGGGCAAATATATACATAGCATTGGGGGTAAGGCACAGCACACAAGATTAGCGTCTTGGAGATTGGACTACACATATTTACATTATTTACATTTATACATATTTATACATTTATCGGTTCCACAGAGCATGATTAATTGATTGCTTTGCTTCATCTATATTGTACTGAGAGTCACAGCTGATTGTAGTGACTTTTGAATAGATGAGTTTTTAGTTCCTTCCGGAAAACAGTAATGTCCTTGATTGATTGCAGCTCGAATGGTAGTTGATTCCAGATAGTTGGTGCAGAGAATGAGAACGCCCTGCGACTAGTACTTGCTTTCACAGATCTGATGCTGGTAGGGACTTGTAGTGTGCCTGAGTTGTTAGTTCTCCTGTCCCTGTTTGTTGGTTGCGTGCTGATAAGTGTGGAGAGGAATGAAGGGGCTATGTTATTTATAAGTTTGAACGTGGTTACCAATGTTTTGTATTGGATCCTGGCAGCAATGGGAAGCCAATGTAGCTCGATCAAAACAGGTGTAATGTGCTCAGCAATGCTTGTTCTCATGATGATCCTGGCCGTCACATTTTGGGCCATTTGCAGGATATTTAGCGATTTTTTAGGCAGACCTTGTAAGATGGCGTTACAGTAATCCAGGTGTGGCATAATGAGTGCTTGCGCAACAGACCGAAAATCACAGGGTTCGATTATATTCCTCTGAGGTTGTATCACTCTAAGTTTATGGAAGATGGCCTTGTTTGTTTTACGCAGGTGCGTTTCCATTTTTAGGTTGCAGTCGAGTGTGACTCCCAGATATTTGATCTCATTTTTTGTGTTGTACGTGTTGTTACACAGGGTGATTGTAGGAGGAGGCTCAAAATTCGTTTTACTGGATATATACATGACTTCAGTTTTCTTATGGTTGATTGTCATGTTGTTTCGCTGTAGCCATCTTAACATCTCGTCCAGGCAGGTTTCGAGCTGTGTATATTTAGGGTCTGTGGTATCCAATTGTGTGTAAAGCATAATATCATCTGCGTAAATATGGTAGTTGATGTTATGCCTTTTGAAAATGTCACAGAGGGGCTGCATGTAAATGTTGAAAAGTAGTGCCGAGAGAGCCGAACCCTGGGGGATGCCTTGAGTTTGAGAGAATGCTTCAGCCGTTTCGCCATTGAATTGGACTTGTGGCATTCTGTTCGTTATGTACGAGGAGAACCATTTGAGGGGGGTTCCCAAAATTCCTATTGATTCCAGTTTGTTAAGGAGGATCCCATGATGGACAGTATCAAAAGCGGCGGAGATGTCAATGAAAATGAGTATAAACATTTTCTTTCTGTCTTCTAGGCCTTTGAGGAGGTTGTTCATCAGCGCTATTAAAAGCGTTTCGACCCCATGATTTCGTCTGAAACCGTATTGCTGTTTGTCCAGGGTTTCACAGTCATCAAGGTGTTCTTGAAGTTGTATGAGCACTGCTTTCTCAATGATTTTTGCCAGGAACGATATGCTGGAGATGGGACGGTATGAGGTTGGGTCCTCTTTGTTGAGTGAGTTGTTCTTTAGGATTGGCTTTATTATAGATCTCTTTAGTTGGGCAGGCATGATTCCTTGACTTAGTGATTGGTTTACAATATGAGATACTTGTTGGATGATTTCCTTTTTTGCTGCTTTGATCCACGCAGTTGGGCAGGGGTCCAGCGGGGAGGTGGTGGTGTTTATGCTAGTTATTATGTTGATAGTTTGTTGTTCATCTATATTGTGAAAAATGCTCCATGCCTGTTCTTGCTCAACATCAGTTCTCTTGTCTGATGCATCTACACAGAGCGTGGGTGCGGTGGTAGTCAGCTTGCTTGCGTAGTGGTTTGCCAGTGTTTGGGGATGGATAGAGCTACCCTGATGTATTGGCAGGGCTGTTTTGGTTAAAGATTTTACTAGTGCGAACAGCTCACGCGGTTTGTTGATGGGTTTGTTTAAAATGTTGGTGTGGTGCGTCCTCTTTGCAGTGTTCACCTCTTCTTTGTATCTCGAGAGGAGGTGAGGTACTCAGTCCTGTGTTCGATGGATTTGGTCCGTCTCCACTTTCTTTCATGTTTTCTAAGTTCTCTCTTCATTCTGGTCAGTGTTATGGTGTACCAGGGTTCTGATTGGTGTTTGGACGGGTTTGGTGTATTGTTCCATTTAGGGTTCGCTGTAGTCTGAATTCGTGTGTCCCAGCTGCTTGTTAGTTCATCGAGGTCTGTTCTTCCCAGGTCTATGTGGGACTTAGATGGTATTTATAAGACATTCCAAGTTTAGTTTGTTAAATTTTCTTTGTTGGTGTATTACTCTTTGTGCTTTTGCGTCCTTAGGTAAAGTAGGTATTCTTATCCGTTCTCAAAACCACCTTACTATCATAGAAGGACAAAAAAGGCTCCTTACAGGACAAAGCCTGCAATTCTGAAATTCTCCTTGCCGACGGAATAGCCACTAAAACCACCACCTTAAGGGTAAGATCCTTTAAAGACGCTCTGGCTAACGGTTCAAAAGGCTCCCGCACGAATGCGTCTAGTACCAAGGTAAGATCCCATGCCGGCACAGGCGCTCGGCATGGTGGCCTCAAAAGCGACACTGCTCGCAGAAATCTTTTAACATCTGGATGGGCACCAAGCACCCTTCCTTTCAACTTTCCTCGAAAACACAAAAGCGCAGCCACCTGAACTCGAAGAGAAGCCGCCACCAGCCCTTTCCGAAACCCATCCTGCAAAAAGGACAGAATCTGCGGCACAGAAGCTCGTAAGGTCACTACCTGCTCCTCTTTGCACCAGGCCTCGAATAGCCGCCAATACCGAACATACACCACCGAGGTAGACCTCTGTCTAGACCGTAACAGGGTAGAGATCACCTCCGCCGAATATCCCCTTGCTGTCAACCTTGCCCTTTCAAAAGCCAAGCCGTAAGTGAGAACCGATCCACCTGAGGCATATTCAACGGACCCTGCATTAGTAAATCTCTCCTGATCAGAAGTTTCCACGGAGGCTCCACCAGGAGACGCACCATGTCGGCATACCACGGCCTTCTGGGCCAATCTGGCGCTATTAGAAACACCCGACCTATCAACACCCACGGCGGAAACACATACAAGAGCCGGTCCTCCGGCCACCTCTGCATCAGAGCATCCAAACCTTCGGACATCCTTTCCTGATATTCTGCTGAAAAACCTTCCTGCTTTTGCTGACGCAAACATCGCCATGAGGTCCATCACCGGAGGACCCCAACGTTCCACCAATAAATCAAAAATGTGCTGATTCAGCACCCATTCTCCTGGATCCACTTTGACCCGGCTCAAAAAATCCACTGTCACATTGTCTACTCCTGCTACATGAGCCGCCGACAGAGCCTCCAGATGCACTTCGGCCCAACCGAGGAGAACCTCTGCCTCCTCTTCGAGCACCACGCCACGCCACGCCGATTGATGTAAGCCACTGTCTGATAGCACCCGCACTGCTTTCCCCTGCAGATGCGACTGAAACGCCCGCAGAGCTAGAGTAACCGCCATCAACTCCAACCTGTTGATCGACCAATTTCTCTCTTGCTCGGTCCATTGCCCCTGGGCAAACTGCCGTTCGAAGTGCGCCCCCCAGCCGAACAGACTCGCATCCGTCGTTAGCGGCCTCCAATCCGGCGCCTCCAACGGCAGCCCTTTCTCCAAAGAAGCCGGATCCAGCCACCACCTCAGTGACTGCCTCGTCTCCACCAGGCAGGCTAGCCTTTGAGAGAACCGGCCCGACTGATGAGACCATCCTCCGGAGCAGAGCCCTCTGCAGCAGCCACATGTGTGCCCTGGCCCACGGTACGAGCTCCAGCGTGGCCGCCATCGTGCCCAACAGCTGTAGATAATGCCACGCTGAAGGCGCCCGTCTGTGCAAGAAGCCCCATAACCAGCTGTCTTAGTCCCTGAGCCCTGGCTCGAGGGAGAAATACTCTGCCGCCTCTTGTGTCGAAACAGGCCCCCCAAGTACTCCAACTCCTGAGACGGTTCTAACCTGCTCTTTGCCACATTCACTACCCATCCCAAGTCCTCCAGAAATTGCACCACTCGACGGGTAGCTACTTCGCTTTCCTCTTGAGACTTTGCGCGAATCAACCAGTCGTCCAGGTAGGGGTGTACCAACACCCCCTCCCTGCGTAATGCCGCTGCCACCACCACCATCACCTTGGTGAAGGCTTGCGGCGCCATAGCCAGACCGAACGGCAATGCTTGAAACTGGAAATGCCCCATCGGGACCGCAAACCGGAGGAACTGCTGATGCTCTAACCGGATTGGGATATGCAAATATGCCTCCGAGAGGTCCAAGGACATGAGGAACTCTCCCTGCCGAACCGCCACTATGACCGATCTCAGGGTTTCCATACGAAAGTGGTAAACTCTGAGACAACTGTTGACCGTCTTGAGGTCTAGAATTGGTCTCCACGACCCTTCCTTCTTTGGGACCACAAAATATATCGGAGTATCGACCGCAGCCGCATTGGTCTGACGGAAAAAGTAGTTACTCACCTGTAACAGGTGTTCTCCAGGAGCAGCAGGAATCAGTCCTCACTTATGGGTGACATCGGTGCAGATGGAGCCCCCGTGCGGAGTATTTCCCCAGCTTTCTAAGAAAGCCTTTGGGAATACTGCACGCATGCGCGGTCCCCTTCCCGCCTAAAGGAGCCATCTTGCTCAGTCAAATGACATAGCTAAGAAACAGCACACAAAAAAGTAAAAATGAACTATGTACAACTGCAACTCCCAGGGGAGGAGGGAGGGTTGTGAGGACTGATTCCTGCTGCTCCTGGAGAACACCTGTTACAGGTGAGTAACTACTCTTTCTCCAGGACCAAGCAGGAAGTCAGTCCTCACTTATGGGACTCCCCAGCTTCAGGCTACCGGGGACCCAGAGCTGAAAAATGAGCTCCCTCTAGCCTCAGCATCAGAGAAAGGATTTCACTGAAACATACCTCTACTGGTAGCCCAACCAGAGGGCTGGAGGGTAGGAGTTGCCTAAGCCTCAAAGAGATTCCGGAGCACTGCCTGACCGAAAGCACTGTCCCTATGGGACTCCCTCTCCAGGCAGTAATGGGCCGCAAAAGTCTGGTTTGAGGACCAAGTTGCAGCCCTGCAGATGTCTGCCAACGGTACAGAGCGGAGATGAGCTACTGAGGCAGCCATTGCCCTGACACGGTGGGCCGTGACCCAAACCTGCAAAGGAAGGTCAGCCGCCCTGTAAGCCCAGGTGATACAGTCAGCCACCCAGATGGACAAGGTACGCTTGGAGACAGGCACCCCCAAGTTATTGGGGTCAAAAGATACGAAGAGCTGAGTAGCCCTCCTATGCCCCTGCGTACGCTCAAGGTAGAAGCATAAGGCCCTCCTACAGTCCAGGGTATGCAGGACTGTCTCAGCCCGGCTGGCATGGGACCTAGGGAAGAACGTTGGAAGAACAACCTCCTGGTTGAGATGGAAAGAGGAGACAACCTTGGGGAGGAACTTAGGATGAGTCTGAAGGACTACCCTGTTCCTATAGAAGCGAGCGTAGGGTCTGTCACAGACCAGGGCTTGAAGTTCACTCACTCGCCTGGCCGAGGTCAAGACCACTAGGAATAGAGTCTTCCAGGAAAGGAAGCGTAGAGGACATGTAGCCATTGGCTCAAAAGGTGGGCGAGTAAGTTGCTGCAAGACCACATTCAACTCCTACTCAGGGGCCGGTGGACGGAGAGGAGGCTTGAGCAATAGTAAGCCTCTGAGAAACCTGGACACCAAGGGATGAACCGACAAAGAGTGTCCCTCCACCACTGAGTGGTGAGCTGACAGAGCAGAGAGGTGGACCCAAACAGAATTGGACTTAAGGCCCTGATTGGACAAGTGCAGAAGGTACTGGAGCACTACTGGCACAGTGCAACCGAAAGGATCTTCCTTGCGTTGCTGACACCACAAGGAGAACCTCCTCCACTTCAGGGCATATGTTTTCCTGGTGGATTGCTTTCTAGAGGCCAAGACCACCTCTTCTACTTCCTGAGGCAGGCCCCAGGGAGCCAAGACTACCCTTGCAGCCTCCAGGCCATCAGATTGAGAGATTTGAGATTGGGGTGCAGAAGGGAACCCTGATCCCGAGAGAGAAGGTCGGGTTGGAACCCCAGAGGCAGTGGTGTGTCCACTGCCAGTTGAAGCAGGAGTGAGAACCAGGGCTGCCTCGGCCACCTGGGAGCAACCAGAAGGACCGAGGCCTTGTCCCTGAGAATCTTGAACAAGGTTCGGGCCACAAGAGGCGTGGGAGGAAACGCATACAGTAGGCCCTAGGACCAGGAAATCAGGAAGGCATCCGCCGCTACCCTTGGGGATGCGGTTGCCTGGAACAAAACCTGGGCAGTTGGTGATTCAGGGGACTGGCAAAGAGATCCATGGATGGAAGTCCCCATTTCAGGAAAGTCTTTTGAACCACTAATGGGTGCAGCTGCCACTCGTGGGGCTGCAGAATTCTGCTTAATCTGTCCGCCAGAAAGTTCTCCTGGCCAGGAAGATAAACAGCCCTCAGCAACATCTGGTGTCTGAGGGCAAAGGAGCAAAGGGCCTGTGCTTCCAGGCATAGGGGCTTGGACCCAGTGCCGCCCTGTTTGTTCACATAGAACATGGCTACTTGATTGTCCGTCTGAACTAGAACAGACTGGTGAACCAAAGTGTGAGAAAAAGCCTTGAGGGCTAAGTGAATAGCCCGCAGTTCTAGTATGTTGATCTGTTGCGTGGCTTCCCATGGGGACCAGAGGCCTTGAGTGCAGCTCCCCTGACAGTGTGCACCCCAGCCCTGTAAGGAAGCATCTGTTGTCACCACCACTGTGGGGAAAGACACCTGAAAAGGCACCCCCTGAAGCAGGTTGGGGGGGGTGTAGCCACCACTGAAGGGAAGTCAGGAATGGTTTTGACACCCTGACTTTGTCTGCAAGGTTCCCAGTGGCTTGCTTCCACTGAGTTCTGAGGCACCACTGTGCAGGCCTCATGTGGAGGCGGGCATTGGGGGTGACATGTACAGTCGATGCCATGTGTCCTAGGAACTGCAGACAGAGCCTGGCAGGAACCCTTGGCAGGCTGAGAAACCGGGATGCCAACTCCATGAGCCTTTGAGCTCTGTCCTCTAGCAAGTAAGCCCTTGCTTGCAGAGAGTCCAGCCGTGCTCCTATGAACTCTAGGTTCTGAGAGGGGAGCAAAGTGGACTTTGCGAAGTTTATGACAAAGCCTAGGTCTTGAAGGAGTGACACAGTCCTGAAGGTGGCCTGCCTGGCCTCCTGGTAAGTCTGACCCCGATGAGCCAGTCATCTAGATAGGGGAAGACAAAAACACCTTGAGTCCTCAAGTAGGCCGCCACCACAGCAGGGCACTTTGTAAAGACTCGTGGGGCGAAAGTTAGGCCAAAAGGCAGCACTCTGTACTGGTAATGCTTTCCTCCCACCATGAACCTGAGGTACTTTCTGTGGTCTGGATGAATGAGGATGTGAGTGTACGCATCCTTTAGATCTAAGGAGCATAGCCAATCTCCCTGCTGGAGGTAGGGCAGAAGTGTTCCAAAAGTAAGCATCTTGAACTTCTCTTTCTCCAAGAACTTGTTGAGGTTCCTGAGGTCTAGGATAGGCCTTAGGCCTCTGGTTCTCTTTGGCACCAGAAAGTACCTGGAGTAGAAACCGTGCCCCTGTAGGCGAGGAGGTACAGGCTCCACCGCCTTGTCCAAAAGCAGACTTTGAAGTTCTTAGAGGAGGAGGGATGTGTGCAGGGGAGGCCTTAGAGGCTCTCCTGGGAAGTAGACAGGAGGTAACTGCTGGAAATGAAGCATATAGCCCTTGTGGACTATGCTTAATACCCAAGCATCCCCTGTAATGGGTGGTCACTTGTGGGCAAACAGGGCTAAGTGACCTCCTGTGCAGGAATGGGGCAGCAGAGGTGGAAAGGCTATGCTGTGGAGCAGGAGCTGGAGGCTTGGGGGTCTTCTACCTACGGGGCCCATGTCCCTGCCCCTTGGCCTGCTGCCCCTGTTGGGGAGCTGGGGAGGCCTGGTACTGAGGGAAAGGTTTGTAGGCAGCCGCCTTTCTCGGGTAAAAGGACTTTTTGCCCAAGCCCTTCTTCTTGTGGGAAGGGGCAGACGTCTTTCTGGACAGCCTTGTCCTAGTCAGGTGCTCGGTTTCGAGCTCAGCCGCCTTCTCGGCCATGGGTTTGCCAAAAAGGTTTTCACCTCGGCAAGGGACATCGACCAACTTGTCCTGCACCCAGGGCTCGAGGTCCGATGACTGCAGCCATGCCTGGCGTCAGGCTCCGATGCCGGCTGCCGCCACACGAGCCGAAGCCTCGAAGCCATCGTAGGCCACTCGGGACATGAACTTGGAACAGTCCCTGATACCTGAGGACAAAGTCTGGAACCTCTGCAAAGGTTCCCCGGAGAGGCCAGCAGAGAACCCGGCAAGCTCTTTCGCCAGGTCTCGTAAGTACATGCCCATGTACAGCTGGTAGGACTGGACACGGCAAGCAAGCATCGAGCCCTGGAAGCACTTTCTGCCGAAAGCATCCAGGTTCCGGGCCTCCCTGCCGTGGGCACCGCAGAGTGCATCTTCTGGCTCTTCAGACGATGCATGGCTGATTCCACCACCATGGAATGGTGCGGCAGCTGCGCCTTTTGGAAGTCATGGCTCTTACGAAGTCGATAGATGGAATCGACCCGCTTGCTCAAGACCGGCGCCAAGGCTGGTGCCTCCTACATCCGGAAGAGGAGCCGTTCCAGCATCGGAGGAACCGGCACAGTAAAGGCCTCCTTCGGAGGAGAGACATACTGGAGGGCCTCAAGCTCCTCGGCTCGAGGCTCCTCCTCGGGGTCCGCGGGAATCGCCAATGCCTTGGCCATGTCCCGCACGAACTCCGAGAACCAGGTGTCCTCCGGGGGGGGGACCTACTCCGGGGCTCGGACTGCGGTGAGTCTGAAGGGACGCACCGAGTCCGGAAGGTGTCAGGGGACTCCTCGTCCTCCATCTCCCATGCTGACTCATCCGAAGAGTCGTCGAGGGGCTCCGACCGTGCGGGTCGAGGTGGCACCCGCCCCGACGTTTAAGGCACCGGCGTCGACGCCCTCAGTTCCGAGCGGGAGGTCGAGAGGGACCTTGACCGAGGACGACTTCAAGCCTTCATGGTCTCGAGTATCGTCTCGGTCTCCGGGGTCAACTTCGACGTCGATGTCCCGGTGGTCGGGGCAGATGCACCAGCGAGGCTGGCCATCAGTACCCGCTGCTGATCCATGAAGGCAGACAATCTGCACTCCAAGGCTGTCAGCCTGAGTCCAAGCTCAGGAGACTCAGCAGCCACCGACTCGGGCCCGGCGGCGCCAGGCCCGACGTCAGCTCCCTCGGAGGAGAGTCCACGACGACTACAGGACTTATGTGCCCGACGGTCTCCGGCTCCACACGAGGTACTTTGGACTGCTTCTCCTGCTCCAAAGGCCTGGGACGGCGGTTGGGGGTCTTAGACCTGGCCCTCGAGGAACCAGGGACCTCTTCCGACGCCGCCCTCACGAGCCGCTTCTTCCTCGTGTTCCCGGTTGGGGGACCCCCTGTCTGAGGAACCCCGGCGATGCTTAGGATCAGACTCCCGAGACGTCGAGGCCTCAGACGAGGTCCGGGCCTGGCCGGAGGCAGAATCTGAGAAAATCCTTTCCTTCTGGTGCTGACGGCTTCGAAGTGCCTTGGTGGACATTTTGCCACACGGGCCAATGATCATTGGATCATGATCTGGGCCGAGGCACCGAAGGCAGCAGTCGTGTGTGTCGGTGAGAGACATTAGTTACTTGCACTGATCACACTTCTTGAAACCACTGGAAGCCATCAGGGAAAAAAGGGCCCCCGTGAGGTCAAAGGACCGGCCTTCCAGGGAAAAACAGAAAAAAGGGCGCAAATGCCAGCCACGAAGGGCAAAAACCGAAAAACAGAAGACGGGCTCGATACCGGTGTACCAAACCCAGTGGGAAGGGGAACCGGCATCGAACTGTGAGAAAAAGACGAAGTAATCATTGAAAAAAAACGTCAACTTTTTCGGGTGACTCGGACAGACGTCCGATGAGCTCCACGGAAAAAAAGAGACTGAGCAAGATGGCACCTTTAGGCAGGAAGGGGACCGCACATGCGTGCAGTATTCCCAAAAGGCTTTCTTAGAAAGCTGGGGAAATGCTCCGCACGGGGGCTTCATCGGTGCCGATGTCACCCATAAGTGAGGAGACTTCCTGCTTGGTCCTGGAGAACGGGTACTACCGCTTCGAGAGCGAGCAACCTTTCCAACGTGTCCTGCACCGCTTGACGCTTGGCCTTTGTCCTGCACGGCGATTGCACAAAAGCGTTGACCACTGGGCGTTGAAACTCAAGAGCATACCCCTCCTGAACGACCTCCAACACCCACTAATCTGACGTAATCTGGACCCAGGCGTGATAAAATTCCCGCAACCGACCTCCCATGGGAACCAACCCCGCCTGGGCCCTCCTCGCTTCATTGCGACTTCTTGATGTTCGGGGAGGGGGAGGTCCCAAATCCTCTGCCTGCCCCTCTGAAGCCCCAAAACCCCTGGGCCCTATATTGAAAACAGCCTCTCTGAAACTGACCGAACCTTGGCTGCCAAAACCTACGAAACTCCCTCTGCTGATTCCTAGAGGGACCCAGAGGCCGATTCTGTTTCTGCTTGTCCTCTGGTAATCGTCCACCCTTAGACTCTCCGAGATCCTTAACCAACTTGTCCAAATCTTCCCCAAACAGGAGACTACCCCGAAAGGGGAGCTTGGCCAGTTGTGCCTTAGAGGAACTATCACTATAAATTATAAACCCATAAACTATATCCCACACTATAATCACAGCCACCATAAGAGATACATCAAAGAAAAAGGAAAATTTTTGTCGGAACTACTGCCGTGAAAACTTACGTTCTCTCGAAGCAGAATGTTCCTTTTAATCAAGTTCTTTTGAATTAGGGAATAGAAAAGCTTTTCCCATTGGTTAATCAGTAGGTCAGATGTTTTAAGTGAGAGTTTTAAATGAATGAGAGCGCTCTCTCCTTCTACCAGCAACAGAGTTTTGAGAAAGGGCTAGGAATGACATAAGCCTGAAACGCAACGTTGGGTCAACAAACAATACTTCAATTTCATGATTGTTGCGGGACACTTGTTCTGACTGCGAGGACACATTTCCTCTGACTGAGAGGCCTTGTTCCAAACGGAGGACTGTTTTTTCAGTTAAGTACCATATTTCTTAAATTTTTGAGGCTGATATGCCCGTTATTTTGGAATATGGTTGTTTGTGGACTCTTTGAGATGTGTTACATAGCCAGTCTTTTTATAGATTCACCTTTTACATTTTCTTGTACCCCATGGGTTTTTGATACCTTTTGGGGTATATTTTAGGGTTTCTATTCCCTAATTCAAAAAAACTTGATTAAAAGGAACATTCTGCTTCGAGAGGACGTAAGTTTTCACGGCAGTAGTTCCGACAAAAACTTTCCTTTTTCTTTGATGTATCTCTTATGGTGGCTGTGATTAGAGGAACTATCAGCTGCCCAATTACGCAGCCACAAGTACCTTCGCGCCGCCACCACGGATGCCATACTCTTAGACAAACCCCGAATAAGGTCATACTGGACGTCTGCCAAATAAGCCGCCCCTGACTCCATCTGGGAGGCCTCCTCAAGCGCTTCATCCTTGTGGCTTCCTCTAGACTTCTGGGCCCATCGAAGGCAAGCCCTTGCTACCCATGCCCCACAAATGGAAGCCTGCATGGAAAGGGCATTGACCTCAAAGACCTGCTTCAAGAACGAGTCTAGCTTTCTATCCTGTGCATTTTTAAGGGCAGCACTGCCTTCAACGGGAATGGTTGTCCTTTTCGTGACTGCAGACACTGCCGCATCTACCTTAGGAGACTTAAACAGATCCTAATCTGGTTCCTGCAACAGGTAAAGGTGCGCCATCACTCTGGAACCCTTGAGTCCTGCTTCCCGAGTGTCCCATTCCTCCTGAATCATTCCTTAAAAACTCTATGAATTGGGAAAGGCCTCTGAGTCTTCCGTACCGCCTGCAACAACGGATCCTCCAAAGAGGAGTCTCCCCCCTGATCCACTGCCGGCATGTTTAATGCCTTCAGCGTTTCCGAAATAAGGGTTGCCTGCTCCTCTTTCCTGAACACTCTGACAACCCGGGACTGCTCCTCTTGCTCATCAATCTCACCTTCCTCTAGGTCCTGATCTACCTCTGACCCCTAACAATCCTCTGAATGGTCCTCTAAGGCTACAGCCTCGTCACTTTCCAACCGAAGCTTCTTCCGCGGGGCACTAATCTCCCCCCCATCCATGGAGGCTCTCGAGCGCTTACTCCCCCCCCCCCCCCCCGCTGCTCATCCACCGCAGCTGTCTCCCGGAGCCCCCCAAGAGACTGCTGCAGCAGCGTCAAAGTCCTGGGACAAAATAGCCGCCAATCCTCCCTGCCCTAGAGGCTGAGAAAAGGGCCTGTCCGGCGCAGAGGAGGGGCCCGGCATAGGTTCTGGAGGCGCGGTGGGAGAAACAGATTCTGGAGAGTCAGACTCCCGGTCCTTCAGCATCTGTCCTTCCGCCAGCTCTGCTGCTTCCCCCAAGGCTGCCTCTTGAATACAGCCCTTACAAACCCCCGCCTCCGAAAGATGCCCCTTCTTGGCCCCACACATCACACAAGAAGGCCTGGAAGGCATAATAAACGCAGGGATCCCCCTAGAGCTACCTGCCAGCCACCAAAAACAAGCGTACCTCTTGCTGCCTTCAGCCCTTCCTTTTTTTTTGTTTTCCCGCAGTATTCCTACTCTGTCCTGGAACAGCTCTCCTCAAATATAACGAATAAATGAGTAAGCCTGTAGGCCCGCCCGCGCAGGCCTTTCTTACCCTGCTCTGTGCCTCAAAATGGCTGTCCTGGGATTCCCACGTCGTCACTGCGTGGCCGCGGTCTGAATGAACCGCCAAAATACCTGCTTGCAAGCTCACCGCACAGCGAACCGCTTCCGCGTGGCTCAAAAACGTCGCCAAATCACCTCGTGCACCGAAGTGCAGCCACCAGACACCCTCGCCGAGCTCCACCTGCACCACGCCGCAATCCTCCAGCACCTCACCATCCGGCGCTTCAGCGCAAGGAAATCCGGCAGAGGCTCGCAGCACCTCCATGGCCTTTCACCCGATGTGCGGGTTTGGATGCCGGAGGCCCCAGCACTCACTCCCTCACTCTTCCCAATGCTCTGAGGGAGGGGGAGGGGGGGGGCAGCCACAGTCTCACAGAACGGCCCAATATAGGCCAAAGGAACAGCTTACTCAAAATGCCGATTTAAAGGGATACACCCCACAATTTTTTTTATTTTTTTTTAAATCCAATCAATATACCTATCTATCCTAACACTATCCTATCACTCAATTATTTCTCCAGTGAGCCTCCACTAGGGCTCACCACTCCTCCAGCTGCTTGGAGACTGAACTTACTGAGGCAAGGAGGCAGTGCCTGAGCTACTTATCCTGGTGTCACAAGAAGTGTGACGTGTTCAGTCTCCAAGCTGCGGGAGGAGGTGCTTAAACCCCAGTGGTTCGGGACTAGACTGGAGGGACGCTAAGGAAGTATTAGTTTGCATATAATTAATTGCTGATCATGAAAATATATTTCTGTATGAACTCTGAATTTATATTCTTTGCTATGTAGAATGTAAAACACCTAAACAGAGATAACTGAAAAAAAAAAAAAAAAACCCTTCCTTAAAACACAATATACTAAGACAGTCATGTTGCAGTCAACTCCATTGTCATTTTAGGGAACTGAATGTAACATGACTATTGAAAATTCTTTTGCATTCAAGATATGTTTATGGTAAATATTTTAATATATGTTATATTTTCATTTTGTTTTTCGAGAGGATTATTTATCTAAATATTTGAATGTTATACATTTACACATAGGTGCATGTCAGTAGCATGTGTCTGAACCACAACACTAGCATGGAGGCCTGTGCTAAGTTTAGAGGGCATGTATGTGCGTCCATCCTCCCCCGCTATCAGCGTTTTGCCAATGCATTCGCCATGCTAACTGGTACATGGGTGCATGCAATGCCACCCACTGAGGTGGTTTTAAGTGTATCCACCCTATCAGCAACAGGCTTGGTTAACGAGTGCCCATAGTATCCTTGCTAACCGCAACATGCTGTTAAGCACAGTTACTTACCTGTAACAGGTGATCTCCGGAACAGCAGGAATTAGTCTTCACACGTGGGAGACGTCTCCGACGGAGCCCGCACGGGAATGTTCCCCAGCATCCAATCAGAAAGCCTTTGGGAGCATCCCCCGCGCCTGCGCGGTGGGTTCCCGCCCTTCCTACTGCCTCTCCCCAGTTGAGTTTCATAGCTGAGCCGGAAGGAGAGGAGAGGAAGGAATAGAGAAAAAGAGAGATACAACTCCTAAGGGAGGTGGGCGGGTTGTGAAGACTAATTCCTGCTGTTCCAGAGATCACCTGTTACAGGTAAGTAACTGTGCTATCTCCAGGAACAAGCAGGAATGAGTCTTCACACGTGGGGACTCCCTAGCTTAGGATGCCCGGGGAGATCCCATAAGCGCAGCCCAGGACGGGATGGCATTTGCCCAGCCTGAATCTCCGGCATCCCCTGAGGGATGGAGGGCAGGAGTTGAATAGAGGAACAGCGAATCCAAAGACTACGGAGGCAAGTCTTTAGAGTGCAGAACAGGTACCATTAGGATACAGCAAAAAAAAACCCAGGCTACGGGAGTAGTCAGAGGGGTGCATGAAGAGAATCATTAAGCATGTAATGAGTAAATGACCTAGTACCATACAGAGCTTACCGGCCATTAAGCTTTAATGAATTAATGGTATAGAACCCTGTACTGCTTACCCACTGGGTTGTCGGAAGTAGTCCTGAGATGAAGGCACTGTAGACGCAGTAGCGAGGTCATCAAGAAAACTTCACCGCAGCGAGGAGGAAGTTCCAAATCCGGAAGGCCATGAGATCCAGGCGTCAGCTGGGTCAGGAGAAGGCCGGCAGGTCTTCCAGGGGGCTCACGGCAAGCTGAGCACTCCCTCAGGAGTAGAGTCCATAACTCAGAGGACTAACAGTGGAAGACAGGCTGAACTAGAGAGCCTATCCCGGAGAAAAGTAGAGGTGTACCCCGGAGCAGAAGGGGTACACAGTCTGCCCTAGCGAGAGATAGGGAGACAAAGGTCCGGACCTCCGGGAAGAGGACCTAACCGAAAAAGGGAGCTGTTGACTTCACAGCAGTAGGGTACCATCAGTCCGCGGGCCGATCGGGGAATAGGCAGGCGGACTGGCCGGACCCCCGGGGGGGGGGTGAGTACCGGCCATAGGGGGAAAAAGGCGGTAAACACAGGTACTGTGGGGATCCCCCAAAGGCGCCTGCCAAGCAGGTGATATCTAGTATATCTAAGCCGGTGGACATGGGGACGCCCCCTCCGGTACTAACGCAGGCACGCTGGGGGGCCTGCCTTCATGAGCAGCACTCAGGTAAGGTGGATCTGCCATCGATCCCCAGAACGTCCACCTGGAGAGGTGGCCGCAAGATCCGTCAGGGGAGGGATCTTTCCCGGAGGGCAAGGGCAGATCGGTGAGCTAAGAGCGCGGCAGCGCGGGGGACGGAGGATAGCATCAGTCCGGTAGAACGCCGCAGGGGTTGGAGGCCCTAATGTGTCCCCAGGACCTGCACGTAGAAATTGTCCCCCGCACAATCGGGGAACATGAGGGTATAGTCCCTGGTGAGTATAGGGGGACTATAGCAGCTGGAGGGGAATTCCAGTACGGAAGCAATCAGCAAGAGGATACTGGCTGAGAGGGGTTCGGGGACGTACCGAAGAGTAAGTAGGGTGACCGTGGGCCATAGCTATCATGGCGTGAGGTGGTCTCCCTTTCCCATGGAGGAGAAGACCTGAACCCCTAGATAAGTCCCCGAACCATTTTCCAACTGGACGAACCCCAGAGTAGAGCTCTAGTCTAAACTTCTGGTAAGGAGGTTAAGTGCCGGCAGCCGCCCACCTGAGCCTAAAAATGCTTAGTATGAGAGTCCTGGCGCGGGCCCGGGGACATCAACCCGGGGTGAGAGGTCCCTTGCTTGAGCGCGCCTGGAGAGTGGGCAGAGGGCTGACATTTCCTCTTCCTAGGGAAGGGGGGTCTGGAGGGGCGTTTACCACCGCCGGGGGGAAACCGGGCCCTAGGCTGGCTGCTAACTCTGGGAAGGTTAGCGAAGCACTGTGCGACCTGACGTAAGGCTTCGCTATTGAAGAGGTGATCTCCGTCGCAGGGAGAATTACCCAGGATGTGCTGTGCCCGTCTACACAACTCGGACGCTTGCAATCATGCCGTGCGGCGTGCTCTAATGGCAACAGCAGAGGCTCTGCTGACCGACCGGAAGGAGTCCAGCGAAGCACGAGAAAGGAACCCAGAGATATTCCTGCAGTGATAAAGAAGCAGGGAATATTCAAAGGCCTTGGTTGCAGATACGAAGGTGGATAACCGAGATAACCTCTCGGTGACCTCCCGAAGCGACAGACTCATATAAAATATATATGAAATAATTCTGGCCGCCAGCATAGACGTTTGGAAGGCTTGACGTCCTAGAGTATCTAGCGTCTTCGAGGCGCGGCCTGGAGGGCGAGAAGCATGCTTCTCCTTGCTTCCGGCCTTCCTCAGCGCCGATTCCACCACAATGGACCGATGTGGAAGCTGGTGCTGCCGAAACCCCGGGGACGGAGGCACCCGGTACAGAGCCTGCATCGCAGTCGGCGGTGCCGGAACCCTCAAAGGCGACCGCCAAGCCCCCAGCAGGAGATCCTGCAGGGCGGGATGCAGAGGAAGCATCGCGGCTGCCTGTTCCGCAGGGTCTGGGCTCGGGTCCGAGATAGGGATGGCCAGCAAGTCCGCCATGTCAAGGAGGAAATCCTGAAAAGGTGGCTCTGCCGGAGCAGTTATGGCGGGAGAGGCCGCCAGGGCACTAAGAGGCCGCTCGGGCCGATGCCCGCTGGGCAGAGGCGGGGACCAACCGACCTGGATCGGGGCAGTCAACATGGCGTCGTCAGCTCCTGGAATTGATTCCAAGCTAGGCATCGAAGAGGTCGATGGCACCGACGGCGCCGCAGGAACCGGCCTCGGCCCCGAACCCGGGGGCGGCGCTTCCCCCCGTGACTGGAGTGAATCCGCGGCCGCCGGAGGGCAGGGGCCAGCGGTCTCTGCTCCGCGCTGCGGGAGAGGACAGGGGCCGATCCCGAGACGTGCCGTGGCCAGACTTTCAAGGCTGGACAACGACTCCAGGCTGGGCATCGAACCGAGCGAGGAGATCGACTCCTTCCTCGAAGCCACCGGCGGGAGTGACCGCGCCGGTGGTGGAGATCCCGGAACGCGGATCGGAACCGCGCCGACCGGTGCCGCGAGCATCAAGGGCCCCCGAGGACGATGTTCGGAGGAGAGGGGGTCAACTGACGCCGGCGCCGATGTCGATCGGCGGGCGCTGCCCGATGCCGGGCCCCCTCTCGAACCCTTCCTACCCGAAGGGAAAAACTGCCGGGGCATACGGCCCGTCCCCGAGGGGAGCCAGGTCACCTGACGACGAGTCCCCTTGGGGGGGGAAGCCTGCGGTGGGGTCGAGGCGATCGAAGACCCCGAGGCCCCTTTTTTAGGAAAGGGCGGGGCCCTCGACGGCCGCGTCGATGCCGGGGGGGTCGCCCGTGTGCTGGTCGACACACCCCGAGGTCCCCAGGGAAGGTTGATGGCGGTTCCTTGAGCTCGACGCCCCTGCCGCCGCCGGCGGCGTGGCGCCGCTCAAAACCAGTACCACCCTTGCGCAGGGCTGGGATACCGGCGACCCAGCTCGGGTCGAAACAAGCGGCTCCGAGGGGAGCGAGGCCAGGAGATCATCCCCGGCAAGGGGTGGAACCATCGACGCCGGCGCGCTCGAAGCGGGTACCGCCTCCGCGCATGGCCGGAACGCAGGGCCAGGCTGTATCGAGCCGATCGGCCCCAGAGGTGCCGAGAGCAGCGGCTGGCGAACCCCGGTGGGGGGC
Source organism: Ichthyophis bannanicus (assembly GCA_033557465.1). Lineage (NCBI taxonomy): Eukaryota > Metazoa > Chordata > Amphibia > Gymnophiona > Ichthyophiidae > Ichthyophis > Ichthyophis bannanicus. Next base: position 62,322,450 of record CM066047.1, on the reverse strand, counting down.
AGGCCACTCAACGCCCACGGGTTGGCACCGCCCAAAGCGGATACTACCCCCGTAGGGACGCCACACCGGCGCGAGTCGGCCGGCCCCAGAGTCGCCGAGGACCGCAGCCGCCAATCCCTGGTGAGGAGCAGGACGCTCGACACCGGCGCCGATGTCGAGGGGTCGGTACCGCTCGTAGCGGGTACCACCCCCGCGCATGGCAGTGATGGAGAAACGCCCGGCTGGACCGAGTCGATCGACCCCGGAGGCGCCGAGGACAGCAGCCGACGATCCTCAGTGAGGAGCGGAACGCTCGACACCGACGCCGATGCCGGAGTCTCGGTACTGCGCGGAGCGGGTACCACACCCGAACATGGCTGGGATGTAGGGAGGTCAGACCCGGTCGAGTCGATCGGCCCCGGAGGCGCCGATGACACCAGCTGACGATCCCTGGCGAAGAGTGGAACACTCGACGCCGACGCCAGGGAATCGGCACCGCTCGAAGCGGGTACCTCCCTCGGGCATGGCTCGGGAATGTTCTGTGAGGAGCGAACCTCAGGAACATCCCGAAACACCGTAAATGCTTTGGAGCCCGAGGACTCCCGCCGGGGTATATTAGCCAAGGGGGACTTGAGGGGTCGGCTGGAGCTGCCGCCATGCCGCGCATGAGACTCGCCCCTCAAGACTCGGCTAGTCTTAACAGACTGTTGTGTGGATACCTGATCCTGGAGAGAAGCACAACCCGACGACCGCACGTTGGGCGCGAAGACGTCGTCGAGGGATATCCGAAAAAGGGAGGGTCTTCTCCCGACACTGTAGCCCGGGGGATCCGGGAAAGAAGGGTCAGGCCCAAAACAGGAGAGGCACCAGGCATTGGAGTCCAATTGGAAACTTAGGCCCCCGCAGTGAGGGCACTGCTGGGGAGAAGAAGGCTCCATGCTGTAAGCCCGGTAGGCCTCGGCGCCCAGAGGGGAGGGTCCCTCCGGGCGACCAAAAATAAATGAAATTTAAATGAAAATTAATTGAAAAGAAAGAAAGAAAGGGGCACGGAGGTGCCACCGTCAGCGGGAAAAAGCCGCGACTACAGAAACAAGAACAAAGGAAAAAAATTTCTGCAGTGGCAGGAGGGACGTCCTGCCTGCTCCGCGGAAAACGAAAAACTGGGGAGAGGCAGTAGGAAGGGCGGGAACCCACCGCGCAGGCACGGGGGATGCTCCCAAAGGCTTTCTGATTGGATGCTGGGGAGCATTCCCGTGCGGGCTCCGTCGGAGACGTCTCCCACGTGTGAAGACTCATTCCTGCTTGTTCCTGGAGATCCGCCCTTATTTCTCTCCTAAACCGCACCATCAAATGCTTACCAGTTCATGCTGGATTTTTAGAGGTAGGGAGCCTATGCTGTTAGCATGGCACACTTAGTGTGCAGCAAACCCTGTGCTTATGATTGCACACATTAGTGAACATGCCCTGATTAGCTACATTTTTATCTTTTTCTGCATTTATGCAATGTTAATTGTCTTTTCTATTGGATTAGGAGTGGAGTAGCTGTCTAGTGATTAGAGCAACAGCCTACAAACCAAGAGATCTGGGCTCGATTCCCACTAGCACTCCTTGTGACTTTGAGCAAGTCACTTTACCCTCCATTGCCTCAGAAGAAAAGGTCTGGCAATCTACTTCTAGTGATACCCTGATAAGAAAATCCTGGGTCAGCATTAACTTGATGGCACTTAAAAAAAAATTTAGTAAAAATTGGATTACAAATTTTAAAAAGTATCTAATATTACCACCTCAATCTGGTTCCTCAGTTTTGTCCTTTAAAATTTTGAGTTAAAGACTGTGTATCCTTTTTTTAGCAGAAATAAAAATAAAGTAAGATATTATGTTATTTCTTTGAAATATATTAACTAAATTCCAACTAATGTAGAACAGAACTGCTAATGTCAAGAGAGACAATGGGCTGGATTCAAGCTTATTCTCTAGTGTCCTATTGCCCGCACAGTACATAAAGCCCTTTCATACTGGAAAATTCATAGACAAAGAAGAGATCTGAATCCGAATCCAAGCAGATAATGTTAAAGCCAAGGCTCTCACCCCAGTTTCTTGTCTGTCTGCCCAATCTGCATGATGGTCTTCACTTTCTGTTAACTTTCCTCTGCCATGTTTGTTTTCTGTTCTTTTGTTTAGCTGCTTTTCTGCTAGGCAGATTGATTCTTTTAACACACAAATGTTTCCATCTTCACCTTTAAAACGTAGATTATAATACGTTATGAATTTGAAACTTTCATTTCAGGTTGCCAATTCATTTAAGCTAATCTCAGTTTGGGCACCCAGTTCAACAAGACAACCCACTCTTAATGCATACAAATACAGTACATAACTAATAAAACATTTTTGATAAACATTTTGAAATGTTATTTTGGTTAGCTTGATCTCGCTTCTTGGGCTGTCTAGAGCAGAAGATGCTTCATAAGAAGCATTCATGCCTCACAGAATTATGAGAGGTGGGCAGGTCTCTGCCATCACACAATATCAACAGATTCCAGGTACAGGCATGTTCTGACTGAGGGACATTGCTGCAGCAATAGCTCAGATGGAAAAGGGTGGCGGGATACAGCTAAAAATGGAAAACCCCTCAGATAGTTACAAAGAAAGACATGGTGCCATAGCTCAAAAGAGGCCATTATTACTGAGATAGAAGTCCAAAAGAGAAGGCTGATCTGCTACAAAAACATCTTATCTTTGACCAGTAAGGTGAAATTAGACTTACCTGCTAATTGTTGTTCCTGGAGTGTAGACAGTCTGGTCCCGGACCTCTGGGTTCCCTAACTCATTCAGCAGCTTGGAGACTGAGAAAACTCCTCCTTTATGTGATGTCACCGATATATCTCCCCTGAATCCGCCTCCCAAGTTCAGTAACCTATTGACAAAGCAGACTCACCAGAGAGACAATTAAGCTTTTAACCTCATAAAGAAACATAAAAACAGTTTACACCAAGGCTAACGTGACTTTAACTTAAGCAGGCTACTCCCTCACACACCCACAAGGGAAGAGCCCATAGACAGACCTAACAAAAGCAGAAAAACTTTCCCGCTTTCCCTGGCCTCGAAATTCCAATTTTTTTCTTTTATTTTTTTTTTTGTATTTTGTCATCGCTCTATGAGTGATGCAAATGTACAGTCAATTGCACTCTGTAGCTATGCTAGACCTTGGCAAGCAACGACATGCTCTTACCTGTAAATGTGCTCCAGCGCAAAGGTGCCTAGCTAGCGAAACGTACCCTGGGTGGGACACGGGACCAGACTGTCTACACTCCAGGAACAACAATTAGCAGGTAAGTCTAATTTCACCTTCCTGATCGTGATAGCCAGTCTGGTCCCGGACCTCTGGGTTAGTACCAGAGCAGTGAAAAGTGCTTCACGCACGGGTGGGACCCGGAAGACCAGCCTGCAGCACAGCAGACCCAAAGCCGGTCTCTTCCACCCTTTGCACCTCCAGGCGATAATGTTTAACAAAAGAATGCAAGGAAGACCAAGTTGCACCCTTGCAAATCTCCGCCGGAGGAACCAAATGTACCTCCGCCCAAGAAGACGCCTGCGCCCTAGTGGAATGCGCCCGCAGACCGTCGGGCACCACCTTACCTTTCAGCAGGTAAGCCGACGCAATGGCCTCCTTTATCCACCGAGCAATAGACCCCTTGGAAGCCGAGTCACCCTTTCTCGGCCCCGCAAAAAGCACAAAGAGTCTGTCCGACTTGCGAAAACATGCTGTCCGCCGCAAATACTTTTTCAGCTCTCTACGGACGTCTAACAGATGGAGCCTTCGTGGCCCCGCCGTCTGAGATTCCTGAGAAAAAACTGGCAAGGAAATCTCCTGATTCATGTGGAACGGCGAAACCACCTTGGGGAGAAAACCCGGTACCGTTCGCAACACCACTTTCGACGCAAAAAAGGAAAGATAGGGCTCTCTACAAGAGAGGGCCTGTAATTCCGAGACTCTTCTCGCCGAACAAATGGCCACCAAGAACACCACCTTGAGAGTAAGATCCTTGAGCGACGCCCGGGACAACGGTTCGAAGGGCGCACGTTCCAACGCATCGAGCACCAACGGCAAATGCCACTTAGGAACGAACGGGCTAACAGGAGGTCGCGCCAAGGACACCGCCCGGAGAAAACGCTTTATGTCACACTGACTCCCCAGCGCTTGACCCCTCACCTTGCCCCTGTAACAGGACAACGCCGTTACTTGTACACGTAGAGACGCTGCCGCAAGCCCTTTATCAAAGCCGGCCTGCAGAAAATCCAAAATCTGAGGAATAGACGACCGGAGCGCATCACACCGATTTTCCGCGCACCAAGCCTCAAAAATCCTCCAAACACGCACATAAGCAAGCGAGGTAGACCGCTTCCTAGCCCGCAAGAGGGTATCCACGACCGCCTCCGAATAGCCTCTGGATTTCAACCGTGCCCTTTCAAGAGCCATGCCGTAAGAGAGAACCGATCCACATGAGGCATGAACAGAGGCCCCTGCGACAGCAGATCTCGGAGAGCGGGAAGTCGCCAGGGCCTGGCCACCACCAGGCGCATCAGATCTCCGTACCATGGCCGGCGAGGCCAGTCCGGAGCAATCAGGATGACCTGACCCCCGAAGCTTTCGACCCGCAGAAGCACTCTTCCGTTCAGGACCCACGGGGGAAAAACATACAGAAGCTGCCCCACCGGCCATTCCTGAACGAGAGCGTCTAAACCAGGGGTCACCAACCGGCGGCCCGCGAGGTCCCTCCGTGCGGCCCGCGAGACTCTACCCCGGTGCGGCCCGCCAAGGCAAACTCACCGACTCCTTCTTCTGAAGCCGCGGCTCCCTGCCTCTTAGGGAACCGCGGCTGTGCTTGTAAAATCATCGCGGAGCCCTTCCTGTCTTGACGGGCTCCGTGCAGCATTGTCCCGCCTCCAAAGGAAGTGGTAAACAACTTCCTTTAGAGGCGGGACAATGCTGCACGGAGCCCGTCAAGACAGGAAGGGCTCCGCGATGATTTTACAAGCACAGCCGCGGTTCCCTAAGAGGCAGGGAGCCGCGGCTGCAGAAGAAGGGAGGGAGCTGACATGGATTATTCAAGGTCAGGTATGAGCAGTTTTTTTTCGCGCGGGGGGGGAGGGGAGTGCGGCCCGCGAGTCTGCCGGTAGTCGGCTGTGTGGCCCGCGGCCCTCTGGAGGTTGGTGACCCCTGATCTAAACCTTCCGACATCCTCTCCCTTTTCTCCTGCTGAAAAAACGGCTGGCCTTTGCCGAAGAGAAGGTCGCCATGAGGTCCATGACCGGCACGCCCCACCGGCGTACCACCATCTCGAAGACCTCTGGATGGAGCACCCATTCCCCTGGGTCCACCCGAACTCGACTGAGAAAATCGGCCTGCACATTTGTCCACTCCCGCTACATGCGCCGCCGAGAGATCCAGAAGGTTCGCTTCCGCCCAAACGCACAGGGCTTCGGCCTCCAATTCGAGCGCGGTGCTGCAGGTTACGCCCTGACTGTTGACATACGCCACCGCCGCGGCATTGTCGGAGAACACTCGAACCGCTCTGCCTGCGACTAACGGCTGAAAACTCCGCAGAGCCAGGTATACAGCTCTCAATTCCAGCCGGTTGATCGACCATTCTCTCTCCCGGACATCCCAGCTCCCCTGAGCAAAGCTGCCCTGACAATGCGCTCCCCAGCCCAGAAGACTGGTGTCCGTCATCAGAGATACCCAAGGCGGTGCGTCCAACGGCTTCCCTATCTCCAATGAGCCCGGACGCAACCACCACCGCAGGGACTGCCGAACGTCCGCCGGACAGCTTAACCGCCGGGACAGTGGGTCCCGCTGATGCGACCAGCGCCGTAGCAACACCCTCTGCAACGGCCGCATGTGGGCCCTTGCCCACGGGACTGTCTCGATGGAGGCCGCCATCGTGCCCAAAACCTGAAGGTAATGCCACGCCGAGGGGGCAGTGCGCCGAAGGAACCAGACTATCAACCCCCGAAGGGCCCGCGCCCGGTCCTCCGTAAGGAAAACCCTGCCGATCCCCGTGTCGAAGCGAGCCACCAGATATTCCAGACACTGCGAGGGAACCAGCTGGCTCTTCGTGCGATTGACTATCCAACCGAGCTCCTCGAGAAAAGACACCACACGTGCCGTAGCGGTCTCGCTCTCTGATCTGGACTTTGCCCGGATGAGCCAATCGTCCAAGTAAGGATGTACTAGAATGCTCTCCTTCCTGAGAGCCGCAGCCACCACCACCATTACTTTCGTGAAAGTGCATGGCGCCATCGCCAAGCCGAACGGTAGCGCTCGGAACTGAAAGTGACCGAAGGGGACTGCGAACCTGAGAAATCTGCAATGCTCCGGTCTGATGGGGATGTGGAGGTAGGCCTCGGACAGATCTAGAGACGTGAGAAACTCTCCTCTTCGCACTGCTACTATGACCAACCGCAGGGTCTCCATGTGGAAATGCGACACCCGAAGACACCGGTTTACTCTCTTGAGGTCCAGAATAGGCCAAACTCCTCCATCCTTTTTGGGCACCACAAAATAAATGGAGTATCGACCGGATTCGCGTTGGCTGGGTGGAACGGGCACGATCGCCCGGAGATCCAGGAGCCTTTGGACAGTCTCCCTGAGTGCCGCACACTTTGCGACGGACCTGCCGGGAGACTGCACAAAGGCCTCGCGCACCGGTCTCAAAAACTCCAGGGCATAGCCCTCTCTGATAACTTCCAGAACCCACTGATCTGAGGTTACTCGGACCCAGGCAGCATAGAACTCCTGCATCCTCCCTCCTATCGGCAGTAAGGGTGCCCGGGTCCCCCGTATCTCATTGCTGCTTTTTGTTAGCGAAGGTCGAGGAAGAGGAAGGTCCGAAACCCCGACCCGCTCCTCGAAACCCCCGGAAACCTTGACCTCTGTTGGGGAAACGACCTCTCTGGTTCGCACCAAACCTCGGGAACCGCAAGTGCCAAAACTCGCGCTGCTGCCCTTTACCAGGTGTATAGGACCGGCCCCCCTTGGGCCTGTCCTCGGGTAACTTAGCCCCTTTAGTTTCACCTAAGTCCTTAACCAGCTTCTCCAAATCTTCCCCGAATAACAATCGGCCTTTAAAGGGCAGTTTGCTCAACCGCGCCTTGGAAGAACTATCAGCTGCCCAGTTGCGCAGCCACAAGTAACGCCGTGCCGCCACTGCAGACGCCATGCTTTTGGACAGTCCATGCATCAGATCATAATGAATGTCAGCCAAGTATGCCGCGCCAGATTCCAACTTAGGCCCTTCGCTAGCATCCAAACCATCCGGATTCGCTTGCACCCGCTGGGACCAGCGTAGGCAGGCTCGAGCCACCCAAGCTCCGCAAATAGCCGCCTGGAGCGATAGAGCATTCACATCAAACACCTGACGCAACAAAACATCCACCTTTCGGTCCTGAGGGTCCTTAAGAGCCATACTACCTTCCACTGGAATGGTTATCTTCTTGGTAACCGCCGACACGGCCGCATCCACTTTGGGTGACTGAAACACCTCCTTATCCGGATCCAACAGAGGATACAGTCGACCCATCACTCTGGCCCCTCGAAGAGGAGCTTCGGGCACGTTCCACTCTTCCTGAATCATCTCCCGAAACACTCTATGTACCGGGAAAGCTCTTTGGTTCTTTCGGAAGACCTGCAACAAGGGATCTTCCAAAGAATCCTCCTCCACCGACCCGGGTGCCGGCATATTGAGGGCCTTTAACGTCTCTGTTATCAGAGCCAGAAGCTCATCCCTCCGGAAGACCCGCACCACCCTAGCCTGATCTTCCTTCTCGGATAACTCTCCTTCCTCAAGCTCCTCGTCCACCTCCAAACCGAGGTCCTCATCATCGGACAAAGGTCCCTCCGAGGCTACTGAAGCCTCTCCAGAGACACTCTCTAGCCGAGCCTTCTTAGCTTTGTGGATATGATCCTCAGTCTGAGAAGTCGAAGCGGGTCTCTTCAGCCCGCCGGAGACCTCCGCCCCTGCCCGCTGAGGGGCTGCTCCCAAGATGGTACGCTGAAGAAGCGAGACAAAATCCTGGGAAAAAATAGCCGCCAACTCTTTCGGAAAGGGAACTGGAGTAATAGAGACGTCGGGCGCCGAAGAAGGACCAGCTACAGGCTCCACCTGGGGCTCTTCCGGCAGCAGCGCTACCGATTTCTCCTTCTCGGCCCCAGCCAGCACCTCTCCAGCATCCTTGGACTGTTCCATAACTGCGGCCTCCCTGACACAGGATGTACACACTCCTGAAGTAGCAGCCCTCTTCAAGCCACAGACAAGGCAGAGAGGCCTAGAGGGCATGATAAACCAGGCTAAGCTAAAACACTCACAGCCCAGTAAGCCTGCTGAACTGGCAAGCCCCCCCGAAGAGCCTCAGCAGCAGCAAAATGAAACGAAACCCCTTTCTCTCTTTTTTTTTTTTTCTTTTTTTTTACTAAGGGGAGGATCAGAAAAGGCCCCACTGCCCAAAAGGCAGATGAAAAATACAAAACGATGCCCCGGAGAACTGCCGCGAGGAAGAAATGAGCGCCTCAGACAGCCGCGTTCACACGCAGCTCTGCCACGCGGTTAGGCCCGGCGCCTTCGCGCCAAAATGCACTGCACAGAGAAATTCCCCACAAGAATGCTGGCTTACCTTTCCCCAGCCGAAACAAGCACTCTGCACCTCGTGCCGCAGAGTTGCTTGCCGGTGGCTCCAGAGATCGGGACACTGAGAAGGGAGCTGCTTTACCGCTGCAAACTGCCCCGATACTTAAAAAACAGCTCCCACGGGCCGAGCCAGCCAGCGCACGAACAGGCAGACCTCTGTGTGGCGCTGGCTGGACTCCTCTCCGGCTCTCACTCCCCACTAGCTGTAGCCAAGGCACCCAAGGTGGAAGGCTACCAATCCGGATTCCCCCAAAGCACAGGCACTGTCTTTGACAGAATAACGATCGCTATAGTAGAGGAGGGGGGGGGGAGTGAGGAAAAAGCCTGCAGAAAACTTAAAGGCACAGCACCCCAAGTTAAACTGCTTGTGCACACTGACCCCAAAGGGCGAAAATTACCCCCACAAACTAACTATCCCAAACTTGAGTCTCAAGCGAGCCCGGACCCCCGGGCTCCAGTCCATCCAGCTGCTTGGAGACTGAGGTAACTGAACTTGGGAGGCGGATTCAGGGGAGATATATCGGTGACATCACAAAAAGGAGGAGTTTTCTCAGTCTCCAAGCTGCTGAATGAGATAGGGAACCCAGAGGTCCGGGACCAGACTGGCTATCACGATCAGGAACTACATTTCAAATCAGGTTTTGCACAGAAGAGAGTAATGAAAGCAATGCTGAACAGGATGCATTTGAGTCTTACATGTCAAAAAACAAACATCACTGTTTTTATTAAAAAGCTTTTAAATCCTATTCTCAGTCAATAATCCAAACAGCAACTCTCTTTCCCTTTGCCCTGCTTATATTATTCCATCACCAAAAAATTAAAAAAATGCTGTAAATAGAGCTCATTTAAACTTGGAATGTTATAGCAGTTTTACCCTTGCACTATGTATTTCACCTTTGTGCAATAAATTAAAATGAAGTATGACAAACTAGATGCTAACTCCATCTTTGGCCTCTGGCTGTATTCCTGTGCTTCCATATCCTAAAGTTATAAATACTGAAATCTTGATTATACATATAAAATTTGCAGTCATTTCTCACTGCGGAATCTACAGCAAGTGACACTGCTGCTTATTTCATTTAGAATGTTTAGCCAAACATAATATGCAAGTAGTCTAATATGATGGAATGCTAGATATGCAGAAACATAAATGCATGAAGCATTTTGAGTAAAATTAGAAACTTTCAGCATGAAACTGAAGTATTGTAGTCTACATTAAACCTACCTGATTTTCTGCCTTGATATTCTATACCTGGTTGCATGTTCTCTATCACTTCTGAGGTTGAAAAAGGCTTGAAAATCTGACGTCCACAGCTTAAAGTAAAAGTTAAGGTATAAAATTAGGCTATTTTATATACCTCTTTATGCAAATTACTATATCATCTCTAAAACGACAATGTGCAAAAAGTTATGGCTAACACCAAATTAACAGAGAGCAAGCATGAATGTGCTAGAAATATTTTCTAATCAGGGCAGATGCAAATATTTGTGAAATAAACTGCTAAGCATGCATTACCTGTTACAAACGTAACCAGGGGAAGTCCTGAGTGGCTGCTGTAGATCTGTAGAATTAAATGAGTATCCCAGAGGTTTATGCAAAGTCACACTTGGCTTAGTTAGGAAATCAGCAGTATCGGGAAATTCTATGGGTGAACGGTTGACCAGAGAACTGCTAGAATTAGGCACATGACTGGGCGAGTTCACAGGACTCAGGCCAGGAGATATACCTACAAGTGAAACAGAAACATGAATTGTTCAATTGAAGAAAGACGTTATGAAGAGAGAGAGTTCAGATGGTAGCCGTTTCTTTTCCTTTTCAGTTAGCTAGCACTGGAGAACATAATAATACGATAAAGTAAAAATGAATTTTAACATGAAGATCCTGTCAATATCAAAGTGTTTAAGAATTTCAGAATTTTGTCTAAATGTCAGACAAGCAATTATGAATTAACTAGCTACACAAGATTATTTGCTCTTTTATATACAGTATGTAGCAAAAACGTACCCCACATGCTATACTGTGGATAAATAGAACAAGCCTCGACAGTTATTTAAGTAAGCCACCTAATACAAAATCAGCCTCTCTTTGAAAGCCCATTAACTGTTAATAACAGATTACAACTTCCAGTTTTTCTTGACATCACACCTGGTCCAGAATAAGGTCTTGTTTTTATTTTTTTTTGGGGGGAGGGGTGCATTTCCCCAAGTGTATTCAACACTGTAAAAGATAATTAACTTGGCTACAATGATCCAGTGCTCTTATGAGACATTTAAAATGTTAACTTGACAGAAGTTGAGGAAGTTTGTTCACATTGCAAAGGGTGACATTTTACTTATTTTTATTTATTTATTTACATTCTCTTATATACCGCACTATTCGGCATCAGCGCGGTTCACATAGAACAAAAAGTCTCAGTACAATAACAAGCATGAGATTACAGATAACGAGGGAAGGAACTTGGATAACAAGGGAAACTATTTACAGTCTATTTACAGATGTAACACTACTGCATGGATACAAGTTATTAGGAACAGGTGCTAAGAATATATTCAATAATCAAGGCGATTCATCCTATGTCTGTTATTGAGAAACCACAAAACTGAATAGCTGGGTGGAATCACTGATGTCAATGGGTGTCAATGGCTCTATAAGATGTTTGTTAAAGAGATGGAATTTGAGGGCTTTCCTGAATTGTGATACACTGTTGATAGCCCGTATGCCAGGGGGTAGTGTATTCCAGCACCTAGGGGCACAGAGGATAAAGGCTCTATTGGCTGTGGAAGAAGAGCAGCTTGTAAGGGCCTTTGGGAGTTTTAAGGAGTTGATGGCTGAGGATCTTCTTGTTCTGTTTGGTGTGGTGGTATGAATAAGGTCAGATAAGGAAGGAGCGGAAAGCTTGTTGAGAGCTTTGAACGTGAGAAGTAGAGTTTTGAAGGTAATTCTGGCCTGAATGGGTAGCCAATGTAATTGAATCAGCAAAGGAGTAACATGGTCAGTCCTGGCGGCCCCCTGGAGTACCCTTGCTGCGGCATTCATAGCCAGCTGTAAAGGGTTTAAGGTGGATTGAGGGAGACCTTGGAGAATGACATTGGCGTAATCGAAGTGGGGTATTATCAGTGCCTGGTAGATAGTCCTGAAGTCTTTTGGTTCTAGCATGGAGCGTAGGTGTCTCAGGGAACGGATCTTGTAATATATTGTTCTGACTGTGTTTCCTATGTGGGGCTTCATATCCAGGCGTTGATCCAGAGTGACTCCTAGGTAACGTATTGAGGGTTTGGATTGCAGTTCAGCTTCCTTAGTTCTGATAGATTGGGGTGGGATGAAGTTGGGGTTCCTTGTGATAAAGAGAACTTCAGTTTTCTTATGTTGTATACGGAGGTTTTGGGAGAGCAGCCAGTCAGAAACTGCATTGAAACAGTTTATTAGAGGGGAGAGATCCAAATGGTCAGTGGAGATGGGGGTGTAAAGTAGAACATCATCGGCATAAAGCATGCAGTCGACATTAAATGACCGTATGATCTCACATATTGGTTGCATGTAGACGTTAAATAAAAGGGCAGAGAGTGAAGAACCTTGAGGGACTCCCTGATCTAGGTGGAAGGGTTCTGAAGTTCTGCCTCCTGAGCGGACATGCTGCCATCTTCCGGATAAGTAGGACCTGCACCATTCAAGTGCTGTTCCAGTGATGCCCTTCTCAGTTAGCCTCATTAAAAGGAGATCGTGATTCACTGAATCAAACGCTGCTGCGATGTCCAGAGAGATGAGGGCGAATCCTTGGCGGATGTTATCTATGCCAGTGATTATCTTGCTGAAGAGTATGGTGAGGAGAGTTTCGACTCCATGATATTCCCTGAAGCCATGTTGGCAGGGGTCTAGCGGAGCAGCGGTGTCAATATGGTCCTGTAACTGACGTTGGACCTCCTTTTCGATGATCTTAGCAAGTAGAGGTATGCTAGAGATAGGTCTATAGGACTCAACCTTTAGGGGGTCGAGTTTGCAGTTTTTCAACAGGGGTCTAATTGAAGTGTGTTTAAGGGCTGAAGGGAATGATCCTGTTGAGAAGGAGAGGTTCATTATGGAGGCAATTACTGAGCTGAAGTGACTGCGGAGCTCCTTGATCCAGAAGGCAGGGCATGGATCAGACTGGGATGTAGTGATGTTGAGTGCTGTAATAGTGTCTTCAATTCCTTTCTTAGAAGGAATAGAGAATGCAGAAAGAGCTCCAAGGGTGACCTGCCCAAGGGTGGTGGTTGTTGTGGTGGTTCTGTTAATAAGGCACATCTTAGATTGTAAGTGGGCTGCAAAGTCTTGAGGATGTATTTCAACTTGCGGCCCAGAGGATGGTTCCTTAGATAGGGACTTAACAAGGTCAAAAAGGTCGTGTGGCTTATTGAGAGATCTCATCAAGGTATCCGAGTGGTATCGTTTCATTGACTCAGAGATTGCCTTGCGGTGAGCAGCTAGGTGGCTATTGAATGCTGTCAGGTCCACAATAGCATGGGAGCGACGCCAACGTTTTTCAAGTTTCCGTAATAGGATGAGGGATTCTCTAAGGTCTGCAGTGTACCAGGGGGCGTTCTCTCTTTTCCTTGAATGCTTTTTTGCTGGGGGACGCACGGCAATAGCACTGAGACTATTGTTCCAGTGAGAGATTAGGTCCTCAAGATTTGTGGTAGTGGTATTTATGAGTTGTTGAGTTTCCGCAAGGATGAGCTCTTTGTTAAATGGCTTAAAAGATCTAGTGGTTGGTCTTGCTGTGTTAGCTGGTGTCTTGAAGCTTTTGGAGAGGGTTTTGCTTGAAGGAATCTGGAGGATGATCAATTTGTGATCAGACCAGGGAACAGGAGTAATGGATGCAATAGGATCGAGAGATGTGTTGAGGGATGACTGTGGGGCGAATATCAGATCTAGAATGTTGCCTTTAGTGTGAGTGGGGGCTTTCACTAGTTGCGTGAAGCCGAGGTTCTCAAGGGCTTCTAGGAATGGAACTGCTTGATTATCCTGTAAAGTTGGTAGGTTGAAGTCACCTAGGATCCACATTGGGGTATGTGGGCTATGAGGGTTGGAGGCAAGCTCGATGATAGAGGCGAGCTCATCCAGTGACGTGGAGGGAGCTCTGTAGAGCAAGCTGATTGAGCAGCGTCTATTGGAGTTACCAGTTGATGTCCTTTTCTTGAGTCCTGCTAGACCAGTCCAGACAAGTGGGTTGTGTTCCCCTACCAGAAGATTGGTGGAGATAAAGAACCAATGAAAAACCAAGGTTTCAATGACATCATGCCTATGCCTCTATTCGCCTCAGCCAGAGGTCTCTTCAGTATTCATCGCAAAGCATATGGGAGATACAGAACAAGTCTCACACAACCTCAAAATGTGGGCAAAGAGTAATAAACAGTACAGGAAAGTAGAAACCGAAGGTCATCAGTAGAAGATGAGCCTGTAGAGTCAAGCATAAAAATCATGGTGGACCCAAGGGTACCACAGCATAACATAAGAACATAAGAAATGCCATACTGGGTCAGACCAAGGTCTATCAAGCCCAGTATCCTGTTTCCAACAGTGGCCAATCCAGGTCATAAGTACCTAGCAGTTTCCTCAAAAGACAGGTTCCACGATACTTGTATTGGGGCAAGCACTGGATTTCCTGGGTCCCCTTTAATAATGGTTTATGAACCTTTCCTCCAGGAACAGACATTTGAGCTATAACAGACCTGACCCAATTCAGGAAGGCAATCAAATATCACCTCTTCCTCCAATACTACCCAACCAGCGATGAATTTAGTTAGCATCACCTAAGAAACACCGCCCTTTTGCAGCCCATACTCACAAGGTCTCAAGTATTCAAAACGGATTCATCATTTATTGTGCAATTCAACAATGTTATAGGAATTTTACCTCATGTATATAGCATATTTCATGTAAATAGTTCATGTATTTAGTTCAGCCCCTGTTATCCAAGTTTATATTCCTGTTCGATGTAAAACCTAACAGAATGTGTGTATTGGTCACTTTGTTATACTGTAAACCGCGCTGATACCGAATAGTGCGGTATATAAGCAACTGTAATAAATAAATAAAAATAAATAAAACTTGTCCAAACCTTTTTTAAACCCAGCTACACTAACAGCTTTTACTAGATACTCCGATAACGAATTCCAGAGTTTGATACATATTGAGTGAAAAAATATTTTCTCTTATTAGTCTTATATGGGTTACACTGTAGCTTTATTGCATGTCCCCTAGTCTTTCTACATTTTGATGGCATAAACTATCTTCGTTTACCTTTTCCACTCCATTCATTAATTTATAGACCTCTTATCATATCTCCCCTCAGCCATCTCTTTTCCAGGTTGAAGAGCCCTAACATTTTTAGCCATAGGGGTATCCTTCCCTTTACCATTTTGATGGCTCTTCTCTGTACCTTTTCTAATTCTGCCATATCCTTTTTAAGATATGGCGACCAGAATTGCACACATTATTCAAGGTGTGGTCGCATCATGGGGCGATACAGAAGCATTATATTACCCTTGTTTTATTCTCCATTCCTTTCCTTATGATTCCTAGCATTATATTTGCTTTCTTGGCCCCCACTGCACACTAGGCAGAGGTTTTCAACGTGTTATCCACGATGACACCTAAATCTTTTTCCTGGGTGGTGGTTCCTAATGTGGAACCTTGCATCGTGCAACCATAGTTTGGGTTGTTCTTTCTTAGGTGCATAACTTTGCACTTGTCCACATTAAATTTAATCTGCCATTTGAACGTCCAGTCTTCCAATGTATCATGGCCCTTTTGCAATTTTTCACAATCTTCTTGGGTTTTTAACAACGTTGAATAATTGTGCTTCATCTACAAATTTTAATACCTCACTCGTTATTCCCATTTCCAGGTCATTTACAAAGATGTTAAAAAGCAGCGGAGCCAGCACAGTTCCTTGGGGTGCTCCACAATTCACCTTTTTCCATTGGGAAAACTGGCCTCTGCTTTCTATCTTTTAACCAGTTCCTGATCCACAATAGTACATCATCTCCTATCCCATGACTTTTTAGTTTTGCCAAAAGTCTCTGATGAGGGACCTTGTCAAAGGCTTTCTGAAAATCCAGATACACTATATAAGAACAGAGCAATCCAGTTTCAGGGGCGGGCTCTGGACTGGTCTAGCAAGACTCAAGAAAACGACATTAACTGGTAAGTAAAATGTATCCTCCCTTATTGTCCAGACAAGTGGGATGTACTAAAAGCTACAATACCGCTGTGTGGGAAGAAGATACAGCAGCTCACAAAACTCTTGAGCCAAAGGCTGTGTCCGCCCATGCATGGACATCCAAGTAATAAAGCTTGACAAAAGTGGAAAGTGATGTCCACATTGCTGCCTAACATATGTCTGCAGGGGCTACTGAGCTCTGCTCCACCCATGAGGACGCTTGTGCTTGGGTAGAATGGGCATGCAAATGCTCCAGAACTGGCTGTTTCCATAAGATACATCAAGGCAATGACCACCTTAATCCAGCACCCCAAAGTCGACTTGGCTGCCAATTCACCCTTGGGCAGATTAGCAAACAGCACAAAAAAGTTGGTCTGACTTACTAAAGGAATTCGTAACCTCCAAGTACCTAAGAAGCACCCTCTGGACAGCCACAAAGCAAAGATCCTTCCCCATACACTGCTCCATAGAGAAAGAGGGCAGGCAAACCACCTGATTCATGTGAAAGGAAGACAGCACTTTAGGCAGGAAAGATGGCACAGGCCGAAAAGAAACAGCCTCCTCTAAAAAAGACATATAAGGATCTCGGCAAGACAGAGCTTGCAGCTTGGAGGCATGCCTTGCAGAACAAACTGTGACTAAGATGACAGTCTTGAGCGTCAAACACTTTAAAGTAGCACGCTTTAAAGACTCAAAGGGGGCTTCCATCAGGGCCCTGAGCACCAAACAGATGCCAGGAAGGGATCACAGACCGAAGGGGAGGATGCAGATGCCGAACCTCCTGGAGAAAACGTGAGACATCCAGGTGCAAGGTCAAAGACTTGCTCACCATTGAACCATGGAAACAGGCCCGACCTGCCATCTGAACTTTCAGGAAGCTAAGTGAAATGCCCTTCTTTAGGCCATCCTGCAGAAAGGCCAACAGGGAGGACACCTTGGCCACACCAGAGCTCAAAGAGGCACATAATTCATATATATGCTAGTTTGGTAGACCTACTCCGGGCACCAAGCAAAGTAAAGATTACCACTGGAGAGTAGCCCTTATGCGCTAGGAGGCTCCTTTCAAGAGTCATACCGTGTGTGAGAAGGGAGCCGGGTACTCCAGGATGATAAGTCCCTGCGCAATAGCCCCCGCGACAAAGGCAGCCAAAGAGACGGCACCTGTAGGAGTTGCATCTGGTCACTGAACCATGCTCTCAGTGGCCAATCCAGTGCCAACAGAACAATCCTGCCTGGGTGGTATTCTATATGCTGAATTACATGCTCCACCATGGGCCAGGAAGGAAACACATACCCTGACCCAGCCTTGCCAAGTCTGCTGCCCTCAGACCCCATCTCCATGTGACAACTGAAGCAGCGGCAAACTTGGCATTGGAGTTGGTCACCATCAGATCCATTTCGGGGCGATCCCAGCAGCACAGAATCAATTGAAATGTCTCCTGACTCAACTCCCACTCACCAGAATTTGGAGTGCCAGGTGAGAAAATCTGCCTCCACACTGTCCACCCCAGCAGTATGCTGGGATGACAAGACTAGGAAGTTCTTCTTTGCCCAGAAGAACAGGAGATCCATCTCCAGGCCAGTCCAGCACTCCTTGTGCTGCCTTGTTGATTGACAAAAGCCACTGCCGTGGCATTGTCTGAAAACACACGAACTGCCTGACCCTCAACCAGGGGCTGGCAACACAGAAAAGCCAACCTGATGGCCCTTCAAGGCAGTTGATGGACCACACCGCTTCTCTGCGGTTCCCAAGACCCTGGGCTGTATGGTCTTGGCAATGGGCTCCCCAATCCAACAGACTGGCATCAGTCATCAGCAGGACACAGGAGAAATTGTCTAGCAGTATGCTCTTCCTCAAATGACCACAGGCTGGCCTTCAACATTAATGGGAGCCGAAGCTTGCATTCAAGCTCCTGAGAACTCAGGGACCATCAAGTCAACAAGGACCCCTGGAGTGGCCACATGTGAACATGCGCCCATGGCATCATCTCTCTATGGTCGCCGCCATCAATCCAAGAAGTGAAAGATAATCCCAGACTCTGGGGGCCTGCTGCGCACAGAACATCTCCAGGCAATCCAAAAGTCTTCTGAATTCCTCCTCTGGCAGGAAAACTCTGCCCACTTGAGTGTTGAAAAATGCTCCCAGGAACTCCAAGGACTGGGAAGGCAAAAGCTGACTTTTCCTGATCGATCACCCAGCCAAGGCTTTCCAAAAAAGACACCACTCGGGATGTCACTCAAAATGTTTTTTTTTTTTTTTATTTAGAATTTATAGTCCAAGCAAACAGAATACATCACTCACTATTCAACGTTTTACATTATCTACACAACAATGCCAACATCCTCAAACCTACATTCCTGAACAGGCTACGCAATGCTTCAATAATTTCCCCCCCCCCTTTTCTCCCGCTCCCCCACCCCCTACTCCCCCACCCCACCCCCCTCCCCCCCACCCCTTACCCCCACCCCCTACTCCCCCACCCCACCCCCCCTCCCCTTACCCCCACCCGCTGCTCCCCCCTCCCCCACCTCCCCCCCACCCCCACCCGCTGCTCTCCCCACTCCCCCACCTCCCCCCCACCCCTTACCCCCACCTGCTGCTCCCCCCTCTCCCCCCTCCCCTTACCCCCACCCCTTACCCCCACCTGCTACTCCCCTCTCCCCCCCCTTTACCCGGATTGCTTCTTTGAATCGGCTCGAAGGTACACCAGCACCTTGCTCCATTGCTTCTCAAACCGGTCAATCTTTTGTCTCCTCGCAGCTGTTAACTTTTCCATTAAATATACCTGCCTCAACCTCTCCACACAGTGGGCCACCTGCGGGGCTTCCTTCTGCTTCCACCTATAGGCCACCTCACAGCGGGCCGCACTAAGACAGGCCACTATCTGCCTCTTCTCCCGTTCCGGCCCCCCCTCACTCCACCACCCCATCAAGTACCCACTAGGATCAAGGGTCACCTCTCTGCCGCCCACCACCTCCTGGATCCATTTCTTAATCTCTCCCCAAAAGCCCTGTATCTTTGGGCAACTCCACCATATGTGGAAGAAGGTCCCCTCCCCCCCACAGTCCCTCCAACATCTATTAGATACATTGGGAAACATCTTATTTAAGCGCGTGGGCGTATAGTACCACCGCATCACCACCTTGTACCAATTCTCCCTAATGGCCACCGACAGGGGCAGGTATCGCACCTGGTCCAGGAGACTTCTCCACTGCCCCTCCTCCAGCTCCCTCCCTAAGTCCCTCTCCCACTCGCACATGTACCTATGCTTACCAGCCCCTGACCCCTGTATCGCCCGGTATAGCGCCGAGGTGAGGCCCGCCGAAAGCCTCTTCCCATACCACACCACCTCCAGTGGTGTATAGTCGCGATCCAGCCCATCCCGCCCTAATTTCTTCCGAAGGAAATGCACCACCTGCCCATAGTAGAACCGATCTGCTTCACGCAGTCCATACGCCTCTCTCAAATCTGCAAAAGGGACCCACTCCCCCCATCAACAAACTGATAAAAGTACTTCAGTCCCCCCCGCGCCCACCTGCGAAATCCCCCCCCCCTCCCGCCCCGGACAGAACTCTGCTGTGTGGCACAACTCCCGCATCAGTGAGAACGAAGCCCCTTCCCCCTTCCGCTCTTGGCCCCTAATTTTATCCCACTCCCGTAAGACATGCAATACAAAGGGACTATCCCCCTCCGTTAGTCCCCGCTCCCCCTTCTCCATCCAAGGGAAGCAAGCCAGCCGCTGCCCTGGGCCACTCCCCTTTTCCATTTCCACGTAGGTCTTCTGTTCCCGCCCTTCCCTCCAATCCATCACATGGCGAGCCTGTGCCGCCCAGTAGTACCCCTGTAGGCTCGGCACACCCAGCCCCCCTTCCTCCCTACGCTTATACATCACTGCCCGCGCTATCCGAGGCGGTCTCTTCCTCCAAATATACCGATTAACTTTCCGCTGTATCCCTCGTAGATGTGCCCCCGGGATGGACACAGGCAAGGCCTGAAAGTAGTACAGCAATCTCGGGAGCACGTTCATTTTAATCGCCGCTATTCTGCCCAGCCATGAAATCTCCATGCGCTCCCAACATTGCAGATCCTGCTCTACCTCCCTCCATAGGGCACTATAGTTTGCCTCGTACAACCCCCGTGGCGTAGCCGTGATATTGACCCCTAGGTACCGAATAGCTTTCCCAGCCCATTTAAAGGGGTAACGTGCCCGCAGTCTCTCCGCCATCGGCGTCGGCAGGTCAATACCCAAGGCTTCCGTCTTGTCGGGATTCACTTTGAACCCGGATACTGCTCCGTACCGTCCCAGCTGTGCCATAATCTCCGGTAGGGACTCCTCCGGCTTTGTCACAACCAGCAGGACATCGTCCGCAAATAAAGAGATCTTATGGTGGAGTCCTCCCCTCCGCAACCCCCCATATCTTCCCATCACTCCGGATGGCCTGGGCTAGGGGCTCAATAGCTATAGCGAACAGCAACGGCGAGAGGGGGCACCCCTGACGAGTCCCCCTCTCCAGCTCTAGGGCCGCCGTATACCGCCCGTTAATCCTCACCCGGGCTTGGGGTCCCTGGTATAAGGCTTGCACCCATCGCAGGTACCTTGAACCCACCCCCATTTTCCGCATTACCCCAAACAGGAACTCCCAATCCACCCTATCAAACGCTTTCTCAGCGTCTATAGAAAGCAGCATGGCCGGCTCCCTCTGCTCCCTCGCTCCCCAGATGGCCTCCAGCACCCTTTTAGTATTGTCAGACGCCTGCCGCCCCATGATAAATCCGGTTTGGTCCAACCCTATCAACCCCGGGAGCAGACCAGCCAGTCGCCTGGCCAACACCTTCGCTATAATCTTCACATCTACATTCAGCAATGAAATTGGGCGATAGGATCCACACTGCAGCGGATCCCGCCCCCCCCTTCAATATAACAGTAATCCCTGCTGTCAGCATTTCCGAGGACAGATGCCCCCCTCCTGCTGTATCCCATTGGCTACATTCACCAGCCCGTCTAACACTTCCTCCCGGAACGTTTTGTAAAATGCCCCCGTTAGACCATCAAGGCTTGGAGCCTTCCCATGCGGAAGCTCCCCCAAGGCCTACTCCACCTCGGCTCTAGTGATATCCCCCTCCAATCCCTGGATGTCTCCCTCCCCCAACCGAGCCAACTCAATCCTTTCCAAGTAATCCACCCCCCGCTCCGTCCCCCCTCCCTCCTTCTGGTATAGCTTCCGATAGAATTTACAAAATTGCTCCCCTATATCCTTTTCTGCCCGTATCTCCCCCTTGTCCCCTTTTATCCCTTCGATGGTCATCTGCATCTCCCGTTTCTGTAATTTGTTAGCCAGCATTTTGCCTGCTCGATCCCCCCACTCATAGTAGCGCTGCTTTACCCGCTCTAGCTTGAACCCTATCTCCTCAACCTGCAATTTGTGCAGCTCCATCCGGAGCTGCTGTAGCTGCTTGAAATCCTGGCGGGCACCGCGGGCCTGATATCTCTCCACTACCTGCTTAATCTCCCTCTGCAGGGCCTCCTCTCGAGCCTGGCGCTGTTTTTTATATCTGGCCGCCCACATCACCAGCCGCCCCCTCACCACCGCCTTCATCCCTCCCCAAAGTCCCACACTCCCCACTTCGCCATTATCATTGAGTGCCCAGTACTCTTGGAGACAGCACTTAACATCCTTCACCACCTCCTCCTTCCTCAAGAGGTTTTCGTTGAGCCGCCAAAATCGCACTCCCCCCGACCATGACTGATGGTCACCCACGTTGGCGCGTGGTCAGACCAGGTAATATTCCCAATCTCTGCCTCCTGGACCTGGCTGCTCCACCGGCCCTCCATCAAGAAATAGTCAATTCTACTGAAACTATCATGGGGGGATGAGTAGAAAGTGTACTCCCGGCTCCCCTCATGATACTGCCGCCACACATCTCTCAGATTATATCTCTGCATGATGCGCCACAGCACTCCACGGGCCTGGTTCCTACCATATCCCCCCTGGGCCTGTCTATCCCACTTCGGGTCAAGGGCCAGATTAAAATCGCCCCCTAGAAGAATTCTCCCTTGGGCATGCTGAGCCAACAGGGCACTCACCCCCTTCCAAAATTGGGCCTTTCCCACATTGGGCGCGTACACACTAACCAAAGTAACGGGTTCCCCCTCCCAATCTCCCCCCAGCAACAACACCCTGCCATCCCGGTCTCTTGCTTCAACGCTCACCCTAAAGGAACTGCCCCGTCGCACCAGTATGGCCACCCCCCCTTTCTTGCTCGCCTCTGCCCCCCGTATACCCCCAAAGTACTGTTGCGGATACAATGCATGACGTAGCAGCCCCTCATTTTTCCTCCGCAAATGGGTCTCCTGCACCAGCACAATCTCCCAGCCCAATCTCGTAACCTCCCGGTACAATTGGTGCCGTTTGCGGGGTTCATTCAGCCCCTTTGCATTGATTGACCCTACTATTCCCCTACCCCCCATTGCAGTCCCCATTCCCCCCCTCCCTATCTGCAATGTGCCGGGCCTCTCCCTTCCCCCTCCCCCCCCTCCCTCCCCTTCCCCCCCACCTCCCCTCATCACCACTCCCTCTGGAGCCTTCCCCATTGCTCCCGGTGACGCTCTCCTTGGCGTTCGCTCTTGGCACCCCACCCTCTCACTCCCCCCCTCTCACCCCCCTCCCCCTGGAACCCCCTATAACATATATCAGCAACACTCCTACCCACCCAAATTCCTTCCCACACGGTACCAGTCCCTGACCCCCACCCCCCTTCCATTAGCCCCCCCTCCTTCCCTTTTCCCACCTAATCCCCCCTTGAACCTGCCTGCACCTTCCCACTCACACAACCCAACAACAAACAGATACTCAAACAAACCAGTCCCAAGGACCAAGGAGCCTTAAACAGGTTCCTCCAATCACTGTGAAGTCCACCCGCGGGGCTCCTCTCCCCTCAGTCCCCTGCAGCCTCCTCCACCGCTCTCGGGGAAGCCTGCTCTCTGGACAGTCTAGTGAGCCGCCTGCTCTTGCTCTCCACACGCTGCCACTTCGTCCCCTCACTCCTGTGCTGGGCTCTCTGCTCCCGCGGCTGTCCTCGCAGCTGGTTCTCCGGGATGTTCTTCACTCCCAACTCTCTCAGGATCTGCCAGGCCCCCTCTGCCTTCTGAATTTTACGCGAGGTGCCCTGCACTGTCACCATTAGTCCAAAGGGATACAGCCATTTGTACCGCCATCCTTCTCTGCGAAGCAGTGCTGTGATCCCTCTCAGTTCCCACCGCCGCTGCAGCGTGCCTGCAGACAGGTCCTGGTACAGTTCAATCGTGGCTCCCTCCCACTTAAAGGGCCCTGCCTTCCGTGCTGCTGCCATTAGCTTCTCCTTCACTTTGAAAGAGCTCAAACAGGCAATTATGTCTCTGGGTTTATTGTCCCGAGCAGGGCCAAGGCTGCGGTGGGCCCTCTCTATGCTCAGCTGCATTCTCTCTCCCTCTCCCGCTGGCTCCACCGCCTGCAGGAGGGCGCCAAAAAGCTGTAGTAAGGTCTCCTCACAGTTCTTAAAGCGTTGTTCCTCCGGGACTCCTCTCACCCGCACGTTATTCCGCCACGATCTATCCTCCAGATCCTCAGCCTTTGCCTTCAGGAGTTCTTGCGCTTGGGCCAGCTCAGCCCATCCCGCTCTCAAATCTCCCAGCGTGGCCGCATGATGATCTATGATCTCTTCCGCCCCTTCCACTCTGGCCCCCAGCTCCTTCACCTCCTGTTGCAGTGGGCCCAGAGTCTCCTTCAGCTCCTTCTGATACCGACTCATTTCGGCCTTCAGCTCCTCCTTAAAGTCTGTCAACCATGCCTTCAGGCCTCCGAGAGAAGCTGGATCCAGGCTCTGCTCATCCTCCGAGTCGGAGCGCTCTCCTCACTCCTCCGCCATCTTGCCCGCATGGTCTGCACGCTCCGAATCCCCCGACATCGCATAGGGGGACCGGTACTCTGCAAGGCGCTGCTTCACCGACTTGCGCTCCGACGCCTTGGTCATCTGCACCTCTCCACCCGCTTCGCAATACCAGGTTAGGGTCGCTTTATTTTTAGCTTTTGCTCCGAAAGCCGCGGAGCTCGCTCAGAAAGCTGCCATCCTGCTTCCTGACGTCACCGGAAGTCACTCAAAATGCTTTGATGCAGAATGGGCTTGGATGAGCCAGTCATCCAGATATGAATGGACACAGATCCCTTGCCACCACAACTTCCACCACCATGACTTTGGAGAACATCCTTGGGGTGGTGGAGAGCCCAAAAGGGAGGGCGGTGAACTGATAGTGAGAGCCAAGCATGGCAAAACACAGATACGTCTGCTGATCCACCTGGATCAGGATATGAAACTACACCTTGGCCAGATCTAGAGAAGCCAAGAATTCCACTTGGTGCACCGTTTGAAGCACAGAGCACAAAGTTTCCATCCGAAAGCACAGGACATGCAGGTTCTCATTGATCCCCCCATCTCTCCCCCCAAGGGCCGGAAGGAACCTTTCTCCTTTGGAACCACGAAACAGATGGAGTATCTGCCCTTGCTCCACTAATCTGGGGATACGGGTACCACTGCCTTTAGGCATAGCAACTTGTTCAAGATGGTCCGCACCATGGCATCTTTAATCACAGGCCCACAAGAGGAAATAATGAAGGCATTGGGAAATCGACTCTTTATGTTCCGGAGCATAGCCAAACTGATTGGTGTCTAGCACCCAGTGATCCTTGGTAACTCGGGCCCATTCCTGAAAGAAGAGGTGAAGCCTGCTGCCCAATGGAGGCACCAGGAAATGGGCCCCTACACCTTCATTGCGTAGCCCAGGAGGGTCCTCCTCTGGAGGGGACCAAGTCTCTGGGTTCACTTACTCCATTAAAGGAGAGAGAGAATGAGCCGAGGTCCTGAAGCAGAGGGGAAAGAAAGGTTTTTCAAGGTCAGTAATGATGATAGTCCTGAGACCCCTGGGAATATGGCCAGTGCCCTCTTGGAGGGGTCAGACGGAGGCTGATGAGAAAGGGGCACCAGCCCGCTTCACAGGCGTCTTGGACCTGTCTTCCAGGAGACAATAAGACTTTGTCTCACCTATGTCCTTCACCAACTTCTCCAAATCAGTTCCAAACAGAAGCTTCCCCTTAAAGGTCAGTTGAGCCAAATGGGCTTTGGAAGATGTGTCCACTGCCCAGTGTCAGAGACAAATCCAATGCCATGATACCATCATCAGATACCATCCCTGGCTGTGAAACGTACCAGGTCATACATGGCATGAGAAAGGAAGGCCATTGCAGACTCCAAAAGAGAAGTAGTATTCATTAGGTGGAAGAGACTGAATCCACTAGAGCAGGGCTTGAGACATCAGGTTGGCATACCCCCAAGCTCTAGAATAGCTGCCACCACAGCAAACTGCCTCCTTAGCAAGGAAACAACCTTGCAGTCCAGAACATCTTTTGATGCCAATCCGCCTTCCACAGGAATGTTGGTCTGTCTGGTAACTACCATGGCCAGTGCATTCACCTTGGGAATGCCAAACCATTTTCCAAGCTCCTTCTCCAGAAGAGCACAGATCTTCTTATACTGCCTTAACCCCTTTTAGATAGGGAGTCGAGCAAGTCTCACTCTAACCGGATCATATCCTTGATCTCTTCCAGGAATGGGAAAACAGCAGTGGATTTCCACACCCCTTGAAGGAGCAGGGGTATCTTCGGCTCCTGCTTAGTGTCAGAAGCATCCATAAAGTTCAAGGTAGATGAAACCCTGGTAATCAATGCCACCAGCTCCTCCTTCCAGAATAGGCAGATCACGCCGGCCTCTGCATAATCTTCACAGGGTGCGAGCATGTCCTCATCCACATCAGAGTCCAATGCCGATTCATCTGAATCCGACGCATAATCAATATCTAGGATAGCTACCAACTGTTCCCCATCTCCAGGGAGTATCCCACACCAGGAGACACTTAGCCAAAGGCAATCGAACAGGGCTTCGACTTTCAGCCTTCCTGGCATGAGACTGTGTCCGGGTCACCCAGAGACCGCAGAGCCTGAACCTTCATGCCAGAAGGACCAAGCCTGTTGCAAAAAGGAAAAGAATTCCAGATAGGACAATCCAAACGTTCTCTTCTTGGGATAAGACTCCCCAGCACCAGGAAGCATAACCACCACAGACCCCCTAGAGGATGAAGAGCAGCTCATTCATGGTAGCCAGAGCTCCCAGCCAGTTGAACATCCTTACCCTTATAGCACCATCCTGCACTCTGAGGCAGGTAAGGGTGAACTAACCGCATCCCCTGGCTGAGAGGGGGAAGGCATGCCCTCCAGGGGTGACTCAGAAGCTGCCATGCAGGAAGGACAGAGTCCAAAATCACCAGGATAAGGCTCCTTGCTTGCCACAGGTTAAATGTTTCGTGGAAGAAGACAGGGTAAGTATCACAAAAGCACATGCTAAGGCCACATTGGTCCACAAGCATGTGTTAACTGAGCTGATACGTAACGTACGTTATAGGAGCTAGCGTAGGAGTGTGTTGCAGCTGCTTGGACAGAATGCACGTTAGGACTGCGTGACCCTCAGATGCACAATATGCAAAAATGTTACTAATGCATGCAGAAAATGGTGGAAAACCCCCACACTGCGCCAACTGTTGCTGGCAGTCCACCCTTAATTGTGTCCCTCAGAGACAGAACCAGGAGCCCCCAATAAGGATGATGACAAGCTTAAGCCTTGGTACTCACCTCCTGAGAGCCCCAGGCATAGGATCCATGCCAGCCTCAGCTCTACTTCCCTGAAACTGCTTCACTGACTAATTTTTATAGCATTGTGTGGAAGGTGGCTGTCAGGTCATTTCCTCTGAGAGCCTTCTGCAAGCTTCAGGATAAGGGCATGAAGCTGAACCAATTTTCCTGCTTCCTATGGTTACCAAGAAGGCTGTAATCTAGTGGAGCCTCCCACGTTGCGCTCAAGTGAGCGAGTCACCTTTTTAGGGCTCAAGGTGGTCGTTCAAGAGCATTTAATCAATCTCCTTTCCTCTCAATCCTTAGAATTTCTTCAGAGAGGAGAAAATCCATTCACCATCTCTTGGAGATAAAGAAATACTGAAGGGACCTCTGGTGGCTGAGGTAAATAGAGGCACAGGAGTGATGTCAGTGAAACCTGAGTTTGTCATTGGTTCTTTGTCTGCACCAATATGCTAGTAGGGGAACCCCACTCCTATTGTCTGGACTGGTCTGGCAGGATGATATGGAATAACTGGTTGATACATCAGTGGAACTAGGGTTCAAAGCTAGGCTACACTGACCTGATCCTAATGAGCAAGTTCTAAAAAAACAAGAGGTAATAAATGGAAAACAAAAAAGTCCTACTGCTAGGATCAACAGTCCAGTAATTATTAAAGGAATGCCTTCATTATAAATGGTCTGGATAGAGTAAGTAAACCATGCTAGTTGCCTCAATTACTAATGCAATGCCTCTGGAAAAGATCATATCTGCCCAATTGAAAATTTCCTACACATTCAGATTTGTCTTGATTGGACACAAAGCTTCTTACCGGTTCGTCTAGGGCCCGCATGATGGGTGAGAGTCACAG
Organism: Ichthyophis bannanicus; assembly: GCA_033557465.1. Lineage (NCBI taxonomy): Eukaryota > Metazoa > Chordata > Amphibia > Gymnophiona > Ichthyophiidae > Ichthyophis > Ichthyophis bannanicus. The sequence goes on along the minus strand of CM066047.1, from coordinate 62,295,018 downwards.
AAGACGACCTTTGCTTTGGGATTGTCAGAAGGTTTGAACTGAAAGGCCCATTTGGATATGATCCTTGGCTGCACAAATAAATCAAAAATTAAAAAAAATTAAAGAAAAACTGTATAATTTTCCCTTCAATCGTTTACTAGAGCAAAAGGCCTCTTATAAAATGATGTCACATCTGAAAGTAGGCACAATGCAGGAAGGCATGTACTTGCTGAACAGACAAGCTCAAGGAAGGAGTTTGAGTGGAGCATGGGGAGAGCTGTGATTTACAAGTCAATTTTATAAAACATGCATGCAAAATATGCACTATCATTTACACCTGTTCTCCAGCAAGCATGATGTCCTTGCCTAGGCACAATTTCTGCAGGTACCTATGAGTCTTTATAAAGTGGACTTAAAATAGGTACCTTCTCCACTCCCAAACCTAGGCGCTCTGTTATGAAATTACTGTCCAAATGCCCTTAATTTCTCTCATTCAATAGTAAAAATGCTTTAAAGCTAGTTTTAGCCTCTTCAAAAACAAACTGATGAGTTCAAGTAAGATGAATGCATTTATTTTATTTATATGTATATACTTCCATTAGAATGCCCACCACAAATGACAAGATTAGAGAGTTCAAAAAAACTTTATACTCCATGGGAGTATGCAAAATTTCCAAAAGCATTCTTTACACCGTATCTGCTCAAGCCCCTGTCCTTTCTTTCTTTGCTTAATTCTCAGCAGAATTGGTTGACAGTGTCCCACAGCAGTCCTTCTTAACTCAGCCTCAATTCCTGTGGCGTGTGCATTTACACAGGTGTCTGTGGGCAAGAATCACCTTTTACCAACTGAAAGAGAAATAAAAATAGGGCTTTGAGGCAGTTTTTTTGACTGATTGTTTGGTAATCAGTTCAAAGCTGATTAGTCCATGAGGAATTTTATGATATCAGACATCTTTCATGGGCGTGCGACAGACCAGATGAATACATGACTTATTTATACAGAATTGTGTTTCTCCTTATTTGTCTATTTTCTAGACTGAAAAGTCCTAGTTGATATGAATTTCTCCTCAAACAGAAATGGTTCTTTGCCCCTGCTGATCCTTGTTGCCCTTTGATGCCCAACATCTTATAAAGATCCAGGCAAATGAACTAGCCTGTATTTCTCTATCCTCTCCATGCTCTTTTCCTATCTATTCTTCTGGTACCCATCTCACCCTCTCCCAGTTGCGGCATTGTGCAAGTCCATTTTTGCTGTGAAAGCAGCACTGTGCTCACAGTTATGGCAAGTTCTTACAATTTACTACAAGACAAGATAGCAGTATGGTTTAAGCTGGAGGGCAATGCTCATAATTCTGTGTCCAAGGACAGATTCTATGGCAATTCAAACCTAAATTTTCATCAGTGTATGGTGTTTTATGACCTAGATTAGACAATAAGATTGAGGAATTCGGAAAATGGAAGTGTAGTTCTGGAAACCTTATATTTATTTATTTATTTTTATTTATTTGCTTTTATATACCGCGCTCTTTAATATCAGTGCGGTTTACAGATAACATTTTTATGCATAACAGGATGTCTGTTATGCACTTACAGTGAACGGGAGATACAACTTGGATTTCAAACTGGGGGAACTATCTACAGTATCTACAGCTATTTACAGTATAAAATATGAGTTGTCTGTGGCTTATATAGGCCTTCAGATTGTCTTAACACTAAATGGGAGAAAGTCCTTCAAAACTAAACCTTAACTGCATTCCAATCTGTAGGGAAGTGATGCAACATGAAATTTAATTTGCTGAATAAATATCAAAGATTTGCCATCATATGAAGAAATTAACCTATGATCCTCAATCTTGGAATAAGGATGTATTCAAAATTAAATTAAAATATAAATTTGAGAAAACTGTTCTTTTGCAGTACAGTATACTAAGAATGACAGCAACTGAATTCTATATACGCGTTATTTACAAGCTGCATGGCTCCAGAAACGTCATTATTAGAAACTGCTACAATTGAGTGCAAAACCAGTAACGGAAAGGTTAACTATTTTCATCTTCTAAAAGATTTTCTCTGCACATGAACGTAAGTTTATAATATACCTGAAAGTTATGCAATATGGAATGCCATACAACTATTTCCCAATATTATCTGTCTTGCTGATCACTAACCAGCCCAAGGGTTATCTGTTGCTACTATTTATTTATATAGCGCTACTGGGCATACACAAAGGAAAGTTCCTGCTCAACAGAGCTTACAACCTGCTAAGACAGACAAAGAGGTCTGTTTACTAAGCAGCACTAGCGGCTTCCATGCAAAATCAGAGCCGCTTAGTAAACAGACCCCAAAGAGAACAAACGGGGGGGGGGGGGGGGGGGGGGGGACCGGGGGATTTTTAAAGGAAATGGTTAAAATTAAAATGGGTGTAGTTAGGGCCCTCCACTGCCTCGGAAGAAAGGCCTGGCAATCTACTTCCGGTGACACTGCCAAGAAAGCCCAGGAGCTTCTGGGTCGCCAGGAGTCAGGACTGACTCGAAGGCACACATTGCATTGCAGTTAGGGCAATAAAAGTGTCAGGATCCAAAAGAAGCCTCAAAGAGATGAGTTTTTGTCTGGATTTGAATAGGACCAGATAGAGCCCAACATTCTGACATGGGTAGTCTGAGGCATTTGGTGCAACAAGGTGGAAAGAAGAGAGTCTGAAGTTGGCAGTGGAAGAGAAGGACATAGATAAAAGTGATTTGCCTGATAAGCAAAGTTGCCAAGGAAGGGTGTAGGGAGAGAAGAGAGGAGAGGAGAGGTAGTAATGCACCACAGAATGAATGCATTTGTAGATCAGTAGAAGTCTGAATTGTATGTAGAAACATACAGGTAGCCAATGAAGTGAACTGAGAAAAGGGGTTAAGTAAGCATAGCAATTCTGGCAGATTAGCTATGGCCTTGGGGTAAAGTCACTTAACCCCTGGTGAAAAGTGGGAAATAAATGCAGCTAAATAAATAAATATTGCTTCAGGTTCAAACTTAGGTTGTAAGCCCTCCATGGACAGGGGGAAATAACTACAGTACTTGATTGTAACTCATCTTGAACTACTACTGGAAGGGCATGAGCTAAATACTACTACTACATAAATAAATCTTCTGCCTATGGATTTATATACTGATAATTTTCTCCACTGACACAAAACAGTTCATCATCTGCTAATATTTTAGCTGAATAGCACATGCTAACAGTTAACTCAAGCAGGAAATGACATTTTGTGATGGGGAATGAGCAGGGATTGACCCTTATAGTTAATATGTATGTCATCACGGCATGTTAACGCAGCAGGTTTACTTCACATGATTTGATTAAACAACTTTAATCACAGCAAATACAAGGCATTGTCCAGTGCTAAGAAAGGGCAAAGCACCCAGGAAGAAACAAGGATGACTGAACATTAAAGAAACATGAGAAGGGAGGTCATGTGATGTGCGGAGGGAGCATAGACAGGTTCTAGGCTCACTCCTGAATCCCCAGCCACTATTCATGCCCCAGACAAATAAATTTTACAAGTTTAACCCACAGAAAGTGAAGAGCTGATCTGGACATCCTCTGTGAACCTGCGGAGTAAAAACGCAACGTGGGCAATATGAAATCAGCCTGAAAGGATCAAGAAAAAGCAGCAGTACAACCTACCAAGATGGCCAACTCCCCTTCTTCCCCGCCAAACTCACCAGGGCAGTCCGCATTGGTAGAGGAGGTAACGGTGGCGATTGTGGGGGCATTTTGATGCCATTGCGGGCCGTTTGGATTCGCTGGCCCAAGCATTTGAGGCGGTGGGTTCGCGGCTGACTGAAGCAGAGGGACGGATATCACAGGTAGAAGACGTGCAAAGCAACATGAACACAGAGCTTAAATACCATAAAACACAGCTGGTAAAACAAGCGTTGAAATTGGATGACCTTGAGAATCGTGGGAGAAGAAAAACATTTGCTTTGTTAGAATTCCAGAAACCGTGAAGGACAGTGAATTGCGGGGCTATATGGAAACCTTGCTGATTTCATCCCTTTTGGGCTTTGGGTGAGGACTGTAAGCCACTAGTGATCTAACATATTTGCCGGATTGGGCCTATATGTGAGGGCTCTCCACGACCTAGAGTGGTTATAGCTAGGTTCATGAATTTCTTTCAAAAAGAAAAAGTATTGAAATTGATGAGAACTCAGGGCCCTATAGCAAGTGGAAATATAAAAATCATTGCTTTCCAGGATTATTCAATGGAACTAAGTGCTAAGAGAAGGGCATATGCAACAGTATGTCAGAGACTAGTAGCAATGCAATTGAAGTTTGCAGTCCTATACCCCGCTAGACTAAAGATCTTTTCCTCCATGGGGCCGCAGACGTTTGAAAATCCCAAAGCTGCACAACAATACCTGGACTCTATGCAGCCCCCCGCATCTGGGGGAGTCTAGTCTGTTGGAACTGGTGGGAACCAGTTGAGGATCTCACGAGCAGACCAGGTAGACCTGCGTGCCTGCGGGGGGCTTGAAAAGTAATGGAACCTGTAGGGCTATTGGACATTGACTGGGGTCCAGTTGATGGGATAGTTGAGCAGACTGGATAATTTGGGAGCTTCCATCTGATTATGCTTATTTCTTTTCTGCTGTGTGGACCATTGAGGTGCAGTTTCAGCTCACTTGGAGTGGAGGGACCTCCCTCGTTACTCTTAAGGGTATGCTCTGAGGGAAATACACAGGAATCATAGCTGTTTTTGTAATTACCTGTCCAAGACCCCTGAATCTGGGAGTTACAGGGCTTATATAGAGGGGTAGGTGCATTGACTACCATGGGTCAGTGGTTATAGGCTAGCGGCAAAGGGAGATATGCATAGGGTTACTTTTGGAGGGGATAATTAATCACCGGGGTGAGTTAGACAAGGTATAGGGGGGGTTTAGTAATTTGATACCAATGGGGTGTGGATGGGTGGCTGGGGATTCTAACATCTTTAGTAACTTCAGCAAGATGGTTGGTAGGGACAGAGGAGAGGGGGTGGGGGTGGAGGGGGGAAGTTCGATAAAGGTTTAATACATATTGATACTAAGGAGAATCGAGAAGGGAGAGGAAGAGGAGAGTGTCTATGTCCGGTGCAAGAAAAGATTATTGACAGGCTGGGTATAATACGGGGGGTCCCAGGCGGGGGGGGGGGGGGGGAGAGAGATCTCCGGATTTTTAATGATCATCTGGTCAGACCAATATATATCTGCATCCGGTGAATGGGGGTGAGAATAATTAGTTTGAATGTATGTAGATTGGCAAGCCCTATTACGAGAAGGAAGATCCTGGGGGCCATTCGGAGACATAAGGGCAAGATCATTATGTTTCAAAAAACCCACCAATCAGTGGAGGATCTCAATAGGTTAAAGGGTAAGCAGGTGGATCAGATTTATGAGGCTTCAGCTCAAGGACGAAAGGGAGGGATGGCAGTGCTCATCACGAAGGGAGTACATTTCCAATGCCTCAGAAAGTTCAGGACCCTAAGGGACATTATGTATTGGCAGTGGGGGAACTAATGGGGAGGGCCGTGATTCTGGGCTCTGTTTATGCCCCAAATGTTCCAGATCCTCATTTTTTTTTTGCTGCTCTAGCGTCTCAAATTGAAGGGCTCCCTGATTATTCTTTGATGCTGGGGGGGGGATTGGAACGGAGCCTTGGATCCTGGTATGGATGTATCAGGGGTACCTAGTGGGGCTAGACAATATGTCTCATGGCATTTAGGTCGTTTTATGAGACGACTACACTTATTAGATGCTTGGAGGGCTCTTAAGAGCGTGATTATACCCACTTATCTCAAGCCCATAGTACTAGTGCCCGGATAGATGCGATTTTTGTGTCTAACCCTCTTTTCCAACAGGTTAATACAGCGTGGATAGGACCTTTTGAAATTTTGGATCATGCCTTGGTGTGGGTGGATTGCTCTTGGGGGAACATACAGGTGGGGCGTGCTCCATGGCGCTTCCCAATTCATTTATATGAAATGGAAGGATTTCGGAAATTTCTTCGGGAGCGATGGTAGGACTATTGTTTGTTTAATACGGCACACGCCACAACCCCAGAGCTCTATTGGGCAGCATCCAAGGCAGTCATAAGGGGGAAGATTGTGTTGGGATCAAGGTGCATTTAATAGGAACCCAACAAATGGGAATAGGGCATGTCTCTTGGCCACTCAGGCTACTTTGAATACTGTACTACATCAAAGGGCCAAAAAGTCTCTGATCTATTAAAAATATCATCTCTATCAATACAGGGATAAACTGGGTAGACTATTAGGGTGTTTAAAGAAAAGTCAGTGCCCTAGTTACATATTGGTCCTAAGAGATAAGACTGGGATAGAGCGGCGGGACAGTAAGGACATTGAGATATTTTTGATCAATTTTATAGCAACCTTTATAGTAGGGATGAGACCTCGCAGACCCATATACAGACCTATTTATTTAGTATTTTATTTATTTAGTAAACATTTGTATACCGCTACTTCCTACGATCAGTAGCGGTTTACTTTAAAGATCAGAATGTATCGTACCATACATTAATTTACAAGATAAACATTTTGATTGAGTAATGATTTACACATCACAGCAAAAACAATCAGTTAGAAATATACATTTGATTGGGGTTCACAAATCTAAATATACATTGGATTTAGTGGGTGCGGGTGGGGACAGATATATACAAATATTGGGGACAGATATATACAAATATACAATGTTACAGACAGACATTTGAATTGCCCTTGTGACAGGCAGGAACCATTTAGTTGCAGTTATAGTGGAAGATGCAACAATCTAGATCAGGTTGTAGTGAGACTGAAAGAGGTGAGTTTTGAGTTTCTTTCTAAAGTCACCCAAATTACTTGTTAGTCGTATCTCATGAGGGAGCTGGTTCCAATGGAGAGGTGCTGCGTATGAGAATGATCTGTTGCTTGTTTCTGCTTTGACAGTTCTTATGCTGATCGGGACGCAGAGAGTGTTGAGATTTACAGTTCTTCTGGTCCTGTTGAGTGGTTGGATGGTGATTAGGTTGCTGAGGTATGATGGTGCAATATTGTGAATGAGTTTAAAAGTGGTTAAGAGTAGTTTGTAGATGATGCGGGCGGCAACCGGGAGCCAATAAAATAAAATAAATAAATAAATACAGGGTGGCTTTGAGTGGTGGCCCGGGTTGTCGGTGGCTGCGGAAGGGAGCAGAAGCACAGCGTGCAGAGCAGCAGGAGCGCGGGTGGAGAAAGATCAGCGTGTTGGGGCAGCAGGAGTGCACGCGTGCGGCAACAGCGCTCCGGGGCGAAAAGCATCGTGCAGGCAAAGGCCGAAGCAAGTGACGGAAGGTTTTCTGCCTCAGCGATGCCGTTTCGTCGGGACAGGGGGGCAAGTATCAGGGGAAAAGGGGGGGTTAACTCAGGTATGAGGGTGGGGGGTGACAACAGGGGTAGGGGGGGGCGGATGCTGGATGTAGGGGGGGTGTGAATAACCGAGGCATTGGGGGAGGAAGTCACAGGAGCAGTGGGGGGGGGGGGAGGATTCCAAGGGTAAGGGGGGAGGAAATTCCAAGGGACAGGGGAGAGGGTATACAGGGGGGAGGGGGGGTGAGAATGCCAGGGGGAGAGGGGGGTATGGCGGCTGGTGGGTGCAGTGGGCATTACAGGTCATTAGCACAGGGCAGGGGCTCTCTGCAGAGAGGACAGGTGCGGGAGTGATGTGGGTGCTCGCCCTGGGGTACTCAGTCGAGGAAGAAGAGGGGCTCAGGGCCGGGGGGGGGCATTCGAGAGGTAGTCAAGGGCAAAAGTGGCTAGGGCAAGCGACTAGACAGGCTGAGGATATGGGGAGGTGGCAGGAAGTAGCTCTGGGCATGGATCCATCAGCTGGGGCATGGGGAGGACTCCTGCAGGGTCAATCAGGAGGAAAATTACCCATAGCGGAGGGGGGAGGGTGGAGGTAAGGCAGGGGGCCCCCCGAGGCAGAAAGGGGGGGGGGGGTCGGGGTCTGAGGGGTAGAGGAGGTTGGGCTACTCCTCAAAGGGGATATTATGCTGCATATAGGCCAGAGGCTTGGGAGCATTGGAGGGAGGGTGGTCAGGGATCATCACGGGGGGAGTGGGTGGGGGCGTAGCAGCCTTCCCCCCTCTGTTTTTTCTTACATCCCACCCCAGGGAACAGCGGCCTCTTTGAGCGCAGGAGGGATCGGGATGAGCGATAACAGCAGCCTCTTTGAGCGCAGGAGGGATCGGGATGAGCAGCACAACAGTTATCGGGAACGCAGAAGCCGGAGAGGCAGCCAGGTGCCAGGCAGAGGAGGAGGATCGAGAACTGGTGCAAGGACCGCGGCAGGAAGGGCCGGCTCATACAGACCGGGAGCCAGCTGCAAGCCTACCAGCGGCAAGGGACGGGACAACAGGTGAGTCTCCGGTGGAGGGACAGGAATCGGGGAGAGTGGGGAAGAAGGCGTGCAAGAAGAGGAAATATTCTCGTAGGCGGCACGGGAGCTCAGGCTCCTCCTCATCGTTGTCGGTGGACACGGAGTCTACGTCTTCAGGGGCCGATGGTGGGGGGCGGCCGCAGGGCAGTAACGTTGCGTTAGAGGGTCAGGCGGTTGGGTCAATGCCCTCTATGGCATCCTTTTCAGAATTGTGGGAGGGAGTGCCAAAAAAGTTATGCCATAAGATAAGGAAGAGGCGCTATATTGATATATTTTGGTTGCTGGAGGGCAGGAGGAGGTCCAGGGAGAGTAAAAAGAAGAGGAAGGAAGACGAAAAGGCAGGAAGGATAAAGAACGTGTCAAGGAATGTGGTGAATTGGACAAGGGCCTTCTTAAGGTTGGCCAGTGTCTGGGGGCATAAGCGCCCATTCCATTACAGGATCTTATCATATGCAGACTCCATATTGGAGGCGGCGCAGACACACGAGGACTGGGCGTGGCTGAACTATGATGAGAAGTTCAGAGATAAGATGGAGGAGAGCAAATCCTTATCATGGGGTACTCAGAATATCAACCTTTGGCTGACACAGATGTCGGTCAAGGCTGGCGTCGGGGGGATGGGTGGGACGAGAAGTGGTGTTATCAAATACCATAGGTGGGGGACGGTCCTTTCGTGCGGGTGGGGTCGGGTAGCAACAGAGAGGGGGGAGTACTGGATCCGGCGATGTGTGTTGGAGATACAACAAGTCCTCGTGCCCGTTCCCGGATTGTAAGTTTCGGCACATCTGCTCAGTATATAGTGGAGCGCACGCGGCCATCAAATGCGTCAACAAAGGCCCTCTCCCCGTCAGGGGGCAGGCCCCCAAGTAGTAAGCAGTCCCCGACCTTGGCGGCGACGCCCATAAAGATCGAAGCACTAAGGCTGTGGCTTCATCAGTATCTGAGGCGTCGGGATAGGGAGGTGCTGGAGGAAGGTTTTCAACAGGGCTTCATCATACCGGTTGTGGGTGGGGCAGTAGGGGCAAGGGCTAAGAACTCTCAGTCCATTCGACGCTTTGCGAGTGTGGTAAAGGAAAAGTTGCGGGGTGAAATGGAGTTGGGTAGGATTGCGGGCCCATTTATAAAGGACCCCTCTGAGAATTTTGTGGTCTCCATGCTAGGAGTTATTCCAAAGAAAGAGCCAGGGAAGTTTAGATTGATTCACAACCTATCTTTCCCCGAAGGAACCTTGGTAAACGATCATATGCCCAGGGAGGCCTGTGCGGTTCGCTATGCGTCCTTCGATTCCGTGGTTTGTCTGGTTCGGAAATGTGGTCGGGGGAGTTTGATGGCTAAGGTAGACATTGAATCGGCTTTCCGATTATTACCGGTGCACCCTTCAATTTTTCCTTTGTTGGGTTTTTCATTTGAAGGGAAAAGTTATTACGATAAATGTATGCCAATGGGATGCTCCGTATCATGCGCGTATTTTTTTTTTTTTATAACTTTTATTTATGATATTTTCTTGAATACAACACAATCATAAAGAAAATTTTAAATAGTACACCAAAGTGATCCATAGAATAAATTGTACCACATAACAAGGAACACATCAAGAGAGAGAAACCAACCCATAATATACAAGAAAAAAAATACAGCAATTAGGAGTAAAACTCCACAATAGGGAGCTAAATTACCAAATCCATTCCCTCCCACTATTTCCCCGCAGTTTCTCTTTCACTCAGAAAATTTAACAAAGATGAAACATCAGTAAATGAGAAAGTCTGCCCCTCTAGAGTTATAATACATCAACACGGAAATTTTAAAAAGAAAGAAGCTCCAAGAGCCACAACTCGAGTTTTCAAACCCAAAAATTGCTTCCGACGAAGCTGGGTATGACGGCCAACATCCGGGAAAACCTGTACTTTAAAACCACAAAATAGAACCTCTCTGCTTTTAAAATAGGCCCTCAATACACACAATTTATTGGACTCAGAACCAAACTGCACCACTAGGGTGCAACGTTTGGAAATGATATCCTTAGAATCCTCTAGGAAGGCTGTGAGGTCCTGGCCAACAGAGCCGGGAGAGGGCTCAGAACCCCCTACAACCGGCGGTGAAGAGCCAGTGCCACCAGCCAAATAATACATATGGTGAATATCCATATTGCTTTGTAAATGTAAAACCTCAGAAAAGTATTTTTCTAGCAAAATATTTGAGGACAACAAGTGAGTCATAGGGAAATTTAGAAAACGTAAGTTGCACGCTCTATGCTGATTCTCCAGCACTTCCAACCGATAGGATAATAAAGAGGAATCTCTAATTAAGGCAATTTCAGAATTTCGAAAGGATTTAAGCTGGGTATCAGACTGTGCAACTAAATTAGTTAAAGAGCCAAGATGTTGATCTACACTTTTCAACTTACAAACAGCATCTTGGGAAAATTTACAAAGTGATGAAACAGTAGAAGTTAAACGACAATCAATATTTTGGATAGCAGACCATATGTCTCTCAATGTCACTTCCCCAATCGGGGGAGCAGCAGAAACTGTATTTTGAAAAGTTCAGCGCATTTATGCATTTGGTTCTGGTTAGGAGGGTGGGATGTCCGAATGTTGTTCATTACTTGGATGACTTCCTATTTGTCGGTGAGGCTCGTTCCAGCAAGTGTAAGGAGTTGTTGGATGGCTTTGTGGAGTTGTCCAGGGAGTGGGGGGTGCCTTTGGCAGTCAATAAGACAGAGGGCCCAGCCACTACACTCACCTTCTTGGGTGTGGAGCTGGACACAACAGAGATGGTGGCTCGCCTGCCAGTGGGGAAGGTGGTTCAGCTATGGGTGGTGGTGGCCAATGTGATGGCGTCCAAAAAAATGACGTTGCGGGAGATGTAGGCCTTGATGGGTTCCTTAAATTTTGCTTGCAGGGTTATCCCAATGGGGTGAGTGTTTTTACGCCAGATAGCGGCAGCCACTGCAGGTACGACTAAGCCGCATCATAGGATTCGAGTTTCTCAGGCCATTTGGGAAGACCTGGCAATCTGAGATATATTTCTGAGGGAGTTCAATGGAACAGTGGTGATGCGGGAAGCTGAGGTGTCTAGTGTAGATCTGGAGCTTTTTATGGATGTGGCGGGGAGGGCGGGGCTAGGGATTTACTTTGTTGGGTCGTGGTGCGCGGGAGCATGGCCGCCGGAGTGGCGGGACGCAGGTTTGACCAGCAACATAGCCTTTTTTTTTTAGCTGTTCCCTCTGCTGGTGGTACTGGAGTTGTGGCCTGGCAGGCTGCAGAATTGGAAAGTGGTTTGGTAGTGCGATAACGCAGCGGTGGTAAGTGTTATTAATAATTATTCACGCGATGTGTGCGCGTAACTGCAATAATGAGGGAGCTGGTGCTGGCATGTTTGCGTAGTAATGTTTATGTACAAGCCAGGCATATTCCCAGATGCACTAACAGGATTGCTGACGCTTTCTCCCGTTTTAAGTGGGACCTGTTCAGAGCCTTGGCACCAGAGGCGGTCGTCATTGGAGAGAAGGTCCCAGAGAGATTATGGCAGGTTGGCCTGAGGAGATGCTGAGCCTACTGCGGAGTCCGGTGTCCTCGGCGAAGTGGGCAGCTTATCAGCGGGGATGTGACAAAGTGGTTGCCTTTTTGCTGGCGAATGGTTAGAAGAATGGGAGTGTTTCGGATCAACTAATGGGGCAATACGTGGTGTATGCAAAGGTGGCCGGTGCATCGAGGGCAACGGTGAGAACTCAGTTGGCGGCGTTTGCCTTCTTTGCCAGGGCTCTGGGCTAGGAGCCCACGGGCGGAGAATTTTTGACCCGCAGGCTGATGCAGGGCTGGGAGCGTTCCTGCCCGGCCCCAAGGGATAGCAGGTGACCTATCATGCACGAGCTGCTAGTCAGCTTGTTGGGGGTGTTGCTGGAAGTAGCTAAATCAGTCTATGAAGTGACTCTGTTTCGGGTGGTTTTTAGTTTGACATTCTTCGGTGCCTTTCGGGTGGATGAGCTGGTAACCGACTCCAGCAGGTCAGCTTCGGGGGGAGGGCTGCAGTTTAAGCATCTACAGCTGATGGAAGGGTGGCTTCGCATATGGTTAGTGTGCTCTACGACGGATCAAAGGGGAAAGGGATGTTGGGTAATACTGACAGCAGTATTGGGTTGGCTAACATGCCCGGTAGCAGCCGCGCAGGCGTATTTGGAGATCCGCCCATGGTCGCAGGGACAGCGTAGTTACTCACCTGTAACAGGGGATCTCCGGGAACAGCAGGAATTTAGTCTTCACATATGGGTATCATTGGTACCGACGGAGCCTGCGCGGGAACGCTCCCCAGCATCCATTAGGAACGCTTTTGGGCACATCCCTCAGCACATGCGCGCTGCCTTCCCAACTGTCCCTCTTCAGTTAAGTTTGTAGCTGAGTGAAAGGATAGAGGGAGAGAGGAAAGAGACAAAGAGATAGAGAGACAACTCCTATCTCCAGGAACAAGCAGGAATGTAGTCTTCACATATGGGGGACTCCCTAGCTGAAGATGCCAGGGAGATAGCCCCAGGAAGGTGCCACCCTAGAAAGGTGGGAATCCTTCCTCCCATGGATCTCTGGCATTCCACCAGGGTTGGTGGGTAGGAGTTGAATTAGGTCTGAAAGAGATTTTGAAGAACAACTTGGCCAAAGAAGGCATCCCGACGGGAGGCTTTATCCAGGCAGTAGTGGGCTGTGAAGGTGTGTACCGAAGCCCAGGTGGCTGCTCGACAACTGTCATCGATAGACACCGAGTGGAGATTAGCCATGGAAGTTGCCATGGTTCTCACGTTATGAGCTGTGACATGGCCTTGAAGAGGAAGACCCTTACTCTCATAAGCAAAGGATATGCATTGGGCAATCCATTTAGATAAAGTTCTTTTGGAGACTGGAAGTCCCAAATGACTAGGGTCAAAAGCTATAAAAAGTTGCGAGGACTTTCTATGTTGCTGTGTTCTCTGTAGATAAAAGGCTAAGGCTCTTTTATAATCCAAAGTATGAAGGTTTCTTTCTGCATTAGAGGTGTGAGGCCTCGGAAAAAATCCAGGAAGATAAATTGATTGATTTAAATGAAAAGGCGAAACCACCTTTGGCATATAGTGTGGATGAGTTCTAAGAACAACCTTATCATGATGAAATCTAGTATAAGGAGGATCAGCCACTAAAGCTTGCAGTTCACTAATGCGACGTGCAGAGGTGATTGCAATTAGGAAGATGACCTTCCAGGTCAAAAACATAAGGGTTGTAGTGGCTAAAGGCTCAAAAGGCGGCTTCATGAGCTGCCCGAGATCTAGATTTAGATCCCATGCCACCTGTAGTGGCTTAATGGGAGGTTTGGTTAATAGAAGACCTCTCATAAATCTGGATATGAGTGGATGAGAGGAAATTGGTTGTCCATTCAGAGGCTTATAAGAAGCTGCAATTGCACTAAAATGGACTCCTACCGAATTGGTCTTTAGACCAGAATTCGATAAGTGAAGGAGATACTCTAGTATCAATTCTAAAGGTATGACAAGGGGGGTTAATTCCTTTTTGGAGCACCATATAGTAAAACGTTTCCACTTGAAGGCATAAGATCTTCTTGTGGAAAGTTTTCTAGAAGCCTGAAGGATATCCTTTACCTGTTGGGACAGGTTAAAATCCTGGAGGTCTAAGCCTTCAGCAACCAGGCCTTGAGGTGCAGGGACTGGGGATTCGGGTGCCATAGCGTCCCGTCCTCTTGGGAAAGGAGATCTGGAGCATTCCCTAACTCCAGAGGTGCCGCTTGAGAGAGATGTAGAAGCAGGGGATACCACGCTTGGCGTGGCCATCGTGGCGCTATGAGAATCATGCGACCCCTGTCTCTCTGAAGCTTGAAGAGTGTTTTGGGGATGAGAGGAATGGGTGGGAAGGCATAAAGGAAGTCCTGACCCCAGAGAAGGAGGATGGCATTCTTTGCCTGACAATTGTGAGCCGGAATTCTGGAACAGAACCGGGGAAGTTTGGCATTCAGTGGACTTGCAAAGAGGTCTATGTCTGGAGTGCCCCAGAGATGAAATATCTTTGCCACCTGGTCTAGGTGAAGGGACAACTCGTGAGGCAGCAGTACTCGACTGAGTTTGTCTGCCCAAAGGTTTTGAATGCCTGGAAGATATACCACTAGAAGGTGAATTTGATACTCTGGCGAGAGCCTGTCCCGCCCTGCTTGTTCACATAGAACATGGCTACTTGATTGTCCATCTGGACTAGGACTGTCTTGTAGCTGAGCTGGGCATGGAATACTCGAAGAGCTAAATAGATTGTTCTTAATTCCAGGAGGTTTATGTGTAGACCAGCCTCCTGTGGAGTCCAGGTGCCCTGGGTAGAGAGATGATTCAGGTGTGCTCCCCAACCCACCTGTGATGCATCTGTTAGGGTGGCCTGAAAGAGGGGTTGATGAAAAGGAGACCCCACCGTCAGATTTTCTAATGATTGCCACCATTGGAGAGACAAAATTAGCCGTTGAGAGTTTAATATTTTGCCTGATAAATGACCTGTGGCCTGTGTCCAATGTGTGGATAGGGTCCACTGAGCTGCTCGCATGTGGAGGCGAGCATATGGGACTACATGAACTGTGGATGCCTTATGTCCCAGCAACTGTAGTAGCTCCCGAGCAGTTAGGGAGGATTTCCCCGCTGCTTGAGAAGCTAGTTGCATTATGAAGGGATAATTGGAATAAAGGGATAATCAGCTCAGATCTGCTTTATATGTTTGCCTTATGACTGCATATATATCTGCCTTATAACTGCACTCTGGCCTGTTTGAAACAGACACAGCAACATATGGTTGGCACAAAACAGGTGGGCAACAGGAAAAGAGTACATGCAGCTTACTACTGTTATAAAGCCTAAAAAAAGCTATACTTTGGACAGAAGTGTCCAAGGATATAAGCCTAGGTTCAAACAGGTCAAGCCAGGAATTCAACTAATGCTCTTGCCCTGAAGGTTTCAATTGGTGCCAGCAGATGGAAAAACACAGGAGGCGGCAGAGGGCTATGATTGATTGCATAGATAGGCAAGCCTTGATCAGCAGAACCAGCTGCATAACCATAGAAGGCCCTGGGAAAGAGTTTTGCATTTGCTGAAACTATTTAGAATTTGAAGCAGAGAGGTATATATAAGACAGCAATTTTAGAGGGTCTTGGGGCAGTTCTTTTCTCCCCTTGCAGAGAGAAGGCTGCCCCGCTGTCCCTCAGACAGGCACTTGCTATCTGCATCTATAACCATTTGTTTGCTGTGCCAAATAAAAAGTTTCTTTGTAGCTGAGCAACTGTCGTCTGAACTGTTTATTGGTAATTGGGGAGGCTTTGTAGGTGGACCCGGCCTACAATTATTCGAAGACACCGGGCCTGTGGAAGGAAAGCCTTTGCCTGTCTGGTATCTAGACAGGCCCCTATGAATTCCAGGCATTGGGAAGGAACAAGTTGGGATTTTGGGAAGTTTATTACCAACCCCAAGTATTGGAGGATTCGCACTGTGCGAGACAGTGCAGTGCCAGACTCTACAACTGTAGGGGCTCGAATGAGCCAGTCGTCTAAGTAAGGGAAGACGAATATCCCCAGGGTTCGCAGAAATGCAGCTACTGCTGCCATGCATTTCGTGAATACCCTTGGTGCTGAAGCCAGACCAAAGGGAAGAACCCTGTACTGAAAATGTTTTCCCCTGAAAAGGAATCGTAAGAATTTCCTGTGATCTGGATGGATCAGAATGTGAGTGTATGCATCCTTTAAGTCTAGAGAGCACAGCCAATCCTGGCTTTGAAGGTATGGCAGAAGAGTTCCTAGAGAAATCATTTTGAACTTCTCCGAAACAGGTATTTGTTCAATTCTCTGAGGTCCAGAATGGGTCTGTGTCCTCCTGTTTTCTTTGGAATAAGAAAACAGGGGGAGTAGAACCCTGCACCCTGTTGAAGAATGTGTATCTCCTCTATTGCCCCTTGGGCAAGAAGTGTTGAGACCTCGTGATCTAGCAGACCGTCTGCGGAGGTTTGAGAATTGAATTGCTTTAGAATTGTAGGAGGGGTCATGCTGTGAAAATGAAGCTTGTACCCCTCTCCTACAATGGACAAAGTCCAATCTTCTGCTGTTATCTGATGCCATCTGTTGGCAAAGTGGCATAAACTGCCTGGGACATTGGGGAGTTGGGGACCCCTCAAAGGCAGGAAGGCTAAGCTCTCTAGGAAGGAGTCAAAGCCCTTGAGGGGGCTGAACCTGCGGAGCTGGTTGGGCTCTCAGGCCTTTTGGCTTCCCTTGCTGTCTAGTTTGTCCCTTTTGGGCAACCTGACCCTGAGTCTGACTCGGCTGGGTATAGGAAGGATAAAATTTCCTCTTTTTGCTGAAAGAGGGTTTTTTATAAGGCTTCTTTTTGGCTGGAGTGGCTGTAGATTTCAACAATCTATCTAGAGTAGTATTGTCAGCATCCAACTCGTTAGCCTTTTCCTGCCAGTTCTTGCCAAAGAGATTCTCTCCCATGCAAGGAATGTTGCCTAACTTGTCCTGTACCCAAGTCTCCAAGTCTGATGCCTGAAGCCAGGCAATCCATCATGCGCCAATGGCAATAGCAGAGGTTCTGCTGATGCATTCAAAGCAGTCAAAGGCTGCACGATTGACAAACTTTGAAACATCTTGAGCATGCTTAACTACAGCAAGAAAGTCTTGTCTCTTGTCATCTGGGAGAAATGGGCTCATAAACTCTAAGTCTCCTGTAACTTCCTTGAGGAACATTCCCATATATAGTATATATGAACTGATCCTAGCTGAAAGCATGGAAGCCCGAAACGTTTGGCGCCCAAAAGCGTCCAGAGTCCTGCATTCATGACCTGGGGGATTGGATGCATGCCTCTTTGCACTTTTCATCCTACGCATGGCTGACTCCACCACCATTGAATTGTGTGGCAGCTGAGTCTTTTGAAATCCAGGACATGGCGGAACGCGATACATATTATCAAGTCTCCTAGAATGAGTAGATGTAGTCAGAGGTGTCTCCCACATTCTGAGCATCATGTTATGCAGAATTTCATGGATGGGCAGAGTGGCTGCCTCCTTTGGAGCTTTAGGATACTGGAGAAGTTCCAGTTCCTTTGCTCTGGGTTCCTCTTCAGGAGCCATCGTGATTGAAAGGCCTTTGGCCATGTCACGAATAAAATCTTGAAAAGACATGTCCTCTGGAGGTGACATTCTGCGTTGGGGAGAAGAGGGATCTTCTGGGAGAAACCCTCTAGTACCAGCAGAATTGTCAGAGTCTTTGGAATCGGAGGATTCGAAGTATTCCTGACCACGATGCTCATACAAAGCATGGTCCCAGTATTGATCGAAGTCGGTACCGAGTTGATCCGGTACCGACCTGTCGATTCCAGCCAAAGATGGCGTGGGAAGAATTCCCACCGGGGGCGGTACCAGTACCGGTGTCTGCACCAGTGTAGGTACCAGCATCGATACCGGTGCCCATTGGACCAACGGCACCGCAGCTGAGTGAAGAGCTGCAATGCTGCGTTCGATAGCGAGGAACCTCTGGTCTATTGACGCTGCCGATGCCTGGGTGTCGGTACCGGTGAAAACGGCCAGGACCCCTGAGCATGGCACAGGTAGTTCTTGCGAGGTCGAGGTCTCGAGAATATCTTGGAGCCCCATCGATGCTTTGGAAGCCGAAACCTCACGCCGGGGCTGCTTTGCCGGCGTGGTTCCCTCAAGGGCAATGCCAACGGCCTCTCGATGCTTAGCAGGAGAGCTACCCCTTTGAGGACCGGTTTTTATGTTTAGTTACCTGATCCATGGGAGGAAAAGGAGGCCCTTGACGATGTCGATGCAATGGATCTGGCATCCGAAGAAAAGAGGGTACCCAAGCTTTGCAGCCCAGTTCTGTCTTCCTCTTTTAGTCATCCCCATACAGGAGACACATTCAGATGGAGAATGTTCAGGCCCTAAACATTTAAGACACCAATCATGGGTGTCAGTGACGGAAATGGTACCGCCACACTTAGTACATTTTTTAAAACCACTAGTTGGTTTTTCCATGTTTTAGGAATATGGGGCCTAGTGCCCAAAATGGCGCCTAGCACCAAAAAATTAAAGTTTCTGAAGAGAAACAGTTCAAAGTATAAGTTGTTTTTTTTGGGGGGGGGGGGGGGAAGAAAAGAAAAGAACCGGCAGTACCGGTAAGCGTCATGCGGAGGCAAACGCGACCACAAGAAAACAATTTTAAAGACGGAATTTTCTGCGGTGACAGGGTATGGATCCTGCCAGTTCAGCGGAAAATGAAGAACTGAAGAGGGACAGTTGGAAAGGCGGGAAGGCAGCGCGCATGTGATGAGGGATGCTCCCAAAAGCGTTCCTATTGGACGTTGGGGAGCGTTCCCGCGCAGGCTCCGTCGGTACCGAAGATACCCATATGTGAAGACTACATTCCTACTTGTTCCTGGAGATTGCTCTTTCTGCATGAGGACTCCAAACCATTAATACGGTATCAGTTTACAGCTGTACTGCACATGGCTCTGCAGAGAGTGGGAGAGGATCTGCTGCAATTTGCCCCGCATTCCTTCCGAATCGGCACAGCAACTAGTGCTGCGGGGGTGGGGCTGAGGGGCCAGGAGATTCAGTGCATCAGCAGATGGCGATCTCAGGCTTTTCTGGGGTATGTGCGTATGTGAAAGTTAAAAAAAAAAAAAAAAAAAAAAAGAAATTGAATCAGGGTGTTGGCTGTCAATTTTCTTCACAAATGCAGGAGAGTGCCTGATTCGCTGCTGGGTCATCGGTCACTCTTTTGTATATTGGGCAGGGCAGGGCAGCAAGCAGCAAGGCATCCAGTGGGGCCTAACCTGGGACTGGATGTCGACAAGGTGACCGTACTATGGCTGGGCGAGAGGGGCTTCGGTGGCCTCAGCTGTTGCCTTTGCTTCGGCACCTTGGGAGAGAGAAGGGAGCACTTGCACTGATATTGCTGCATTTGGGCGGCAATGACCTAAGTGCATGGACCTGCAAGCAATTAATTTGAGCAGCGAAAAGGGACTTGGCTGTAGTTAATCAAATGTTTAAAGATACTGTTATCTTGTGGTTGGACATTATTCCAAGGCCTGCCTGCAGTGCGCAGAGGAGGTGGTCAAGAGGGATAACAAAGATAAATAGGCAGATCGGACGATGGGTGTGTGAACAAGGGGGGCATCAAATCATGCACCCATGGGCCGAGGTAGATTGTGCAGGCTTGTTTAGGCAGGACGGGGTGCACCTATCCCCGGTGGGTGGAGATCTGCTCCTAAATGACTGGCAGGAGGTGTTGGAATATGTGCTGGCTTAGGGTGGTAACCAGTCACAGCTTGATTAAGGAGAGGGGCGGCAGGGCGACAACTGTCACCCATGCTGGTGGCGGGAACCCGGAGGGGGTGTGGGGCCCCCGACCCGTTAGCCCCTGTTGGGCTTTTGCTAATCATATAGCGAAGCCAGGAAAAAGGGGCGGTTGGTTAAGCTAGCCGTGGGCCTGTCCATGGCAGTTGCGGATTATAGGCTTGCCTTGCTAATCACATGGGTGAAGCCGCGATCCGCTAGAATGATGTTTGTTTGAATTGAATGGTTTGATGTTAAAGGTGCAAATAAAGCTGCTACCAGTTTTGAATTCCCAACAGTTGTTGTCTGTTTTTGTGCAGAGGGGGTTGCAGGTAGAAGAACATAAGAGGCAGTAAAGGGAGGGGTGGGGGGGGAAGGGATGAGCACGGAGCCCGGCATGCCATGGTTAATGGGAGGCTGCAGGGCTAAGTCCCCGGTGGCCTCGGTAACCAGGCTGGCGGCAGGGCAAGTCCCCGGGAAGGGGAGAGGGCGCAGGGACGTGCGCGCACGCCGCGGGGGCAGCGCGGCGTGAGAGATCGCCACGGGAGCCAATGGGAGGGCTCGCCAAAGCGGGCAGGCAGGAAAGCGCAAGGGTGTCTGGGAGGGGGCAGCAGTTGCGACCGGCAGCCAAGGAGCTGGGTTGTGGCGGGCATCCCACCCTTGTAGGAGGCGATTTCAGAGCAGGAAAGGGTTGTTTATGTTTGAATTGAATGGTTTGATGTTAAAGGTACAAATAAAGCTGCGAACGGTTTTGAATTCCCAACAGTTGTTGTCTGTTTTTGTGCAGAGGGGGGGGGGGCACAGGTAGAAGAACATAAGGGGCAGTAAAGGGAGGGGTGGGGGGAAGGGTTGAACACGGAGTCCAGCATGCCATGGTTATGACATCCAGACTGTGGACTGTACAGATCAGGAATATCATGATATGCCCCCTTTTTTCCTGGCTGGACTTTGTCACCATTGGCAGACAAAGCTTAAACCACCCAAATAGGTCAGTCTGTTTATTTAAAATTCTTATATCATGCAAATCTCAATAATTCTTTGTAGCTTATAATGAATATAATGTTAATATGAACAATTTGGCTGACAATGAGCCCGTGATAACTGGCAGAAGAGAACGCTAATACATGCACATGCCAACTACTGGCCACTAGAACTCATGCTAACTGGCCATTGTGTGCTAGGGAGGAGAGTGGGAGGGTTAGGATTGGAGTGTGAATGTGGAAAGCACACTGCCACAAGTACGAGGGCAACTGTCACGCATTCATGGGCAATGTGGCAAATAGCGCGTGTGCATATAATGATAATACATCTATGGCACTGTTCCCTCTAAGCTGTGCGCGTGTGCGCGCGCACACACCTCGCCGAGCGAGCGCACATACTTTACAACAGAGCGCACAAAAATTTTGGTTCTGATTCTGATAGAAAACAACACAGACGTCTTAAAATTTAGAAGTTGTTGTGTATTTATGGTTTTCACAAGTTCTACAATATTTTCTAGTGCAATCAATGTGGTGTACATACTGTATTCTGACGTGTAGTCAAATTTTAAAGTATATAACTCCGAGTGTCGTTATGTGGCGCACAAAAATTTAACCTTCCTTCAAAAGCTGCACAGTTGATATTTTATGCGCACACAGCCTACAGAAAATTAGAGGGAACATTGATCTATGGGTATGATTAGGTGCATCTGCATTAATCACATTGCATATTCTGGTTTGTGCACTAACTGCCAGAAACCTGCTGGGCATGCACCTGACAGCGCACAACTATTGCACTTATCACTTATTAGTTTTTCCGCTAATCACATAATAAGTGAACACCTCTAGTAAAAAGGCCCCTCTGTTTTTAGGCCTCCAGTCATTAAAGAGATTATACCATTTCTTGGCAATAATCACAAATTTTATTTGACATCGTTCTTATTCCTCTAGTTAAATTCTTGGCAGAAGAAATTAGAATGTGACAGAAAATGCTTAAAAGGATTTACATAATGCTAAGAGAAATGCATCAACTTCCCATTCTTCCTTAAAGCAGCAGAAAAATGTCTTCAGTACTATGTAAATCATGCTTCTACTGATGCCCTGAAGACATCATTAACATAGCTAGAGATGCATTTTTTTTGAGTAGGTGTTGATATGTTGCTGACATATGATGGCTCTCTTACCAAACAGATATTTTAAAGAACAAATCATGGAATGGACCTCAAAGTCCACATTCTCTAAGTTAAGGGAGGATCATTAATTGTGGTGTTTTGAGATATAGTTCACTACTTGACATACTGATTGACAAAGGTCGAGTATCAATTCTCTTTATTAAGCACAGAATTTCCTGTCCATGAAAATTTTTCTAAAGATAGGAGTACACTACGCTCATAGTTAATGCAGGGCCTTGGTAGTTAACATGTAGTAATTTCTACATTAATAGCTAATGCAGAATGGGCAGAGCCCTATAGTTAATGCAAATGTAGTAACTTTAAAAATGGCAGGAAACATTATGCAGTTAATTAAATAAGCATAGCTAAGTGCACTGCGTTATCTGCAAATCAATTAACATATGGTAAGGAAATTGTCACTGTGTTAACTGTATGGGAAGAAACTGTGATTGCCTCAAAAGTTAAAGGAGAGGCTTTGTAGTTATCACTGCATCATAAGGGCAAATCCTTACTATATTTTCGTAAATGGCCCAATAGTAGGCTAAAAAAAATTTAATGCACATCATTAAATTCTTTACATATCTGATTCTATCACTTGTTTGGCAAGGTCAATTGTATCTTTTTCTTCTATAATATTTAGCATGCTCCAATATCACCACCTAATATATTCTGGCCAATGCTGTCATTACAGTATGATCACACTTATCTAGACGTTTTATTCTATTACAACTGGATAAATCTCAAACTGTATATTATTCTCTCTCACCTAGTTGCACACAAGCTTTTCAGTTCTCCCTTGAGCAATGGACAAATCATCACGTCTTATATGAATATCAGTAATTGTTTCCACATCTTTCAGAATTTATTTCAAGCTAGTCTGCTTCACTATAAAATTCTCCATAGAATCCCTTCCACATCCTTCCTTAATGTTATTAATTTCTTTTCATTTTCTTGCTGCCTCCTCTTCATCTGCTTGAAATAGTAAAAAGAGAAGATTCACCAAATTCTGTAAAGTTGCTGCAAGAGTGATCCTTTTTATCTTTCCAGTTCTTATATTCTGAAAATATTATATCAGGGGTGACCAACTCCAGTCCTGGAGAGCCACAATCCAGCCTGGTTTTCAGAATGATCTCAATGAATATTCATGAGATAAATTTGCATACAATGGGAGACAGTGGAGGTAAATATATCTTATGAATATCATTAGGGACATCCTGAAAACCAGGCTAGATTGTTGCTCTCCAGGACCGGAGTTGATCACCCATATTCTCCTCCTTCCAATTACTAAAATTCTATTATTCTGGCTTGACTTTAAAGTAATTTATATTAAGTACAGTATACAACTCAGTATAGAAAACTAGGCAATAAGGTGGCATTTTACCAGTTAATGTCTTGTCCTTGAGTCTTGCTAGACCAGTCCAGACAAGTGGATTGTGTTTCTCTAGCAGCAGATTGGTGGAGACAAAGAACCAATGAAAAGCCCTTGTTTTAATGACATGACTCCCATGCCTCTACTTGCCTCAGCCACCAGAGGTCCCATCAGTATTCATCCAAAGGCATATGAGGAAAACCTGGCAAGTCTCACACAACCTCAACCATGGGCAACAATGAGTGATCAACAGTAGAGAACTATGTACAG
The DNA here is from genome assembly GCA_033557465.1 of Ichthyophis bannanicus. Lineage (NCBI taxonomy): Eukaryota > Metazoa > Chordata > Amphibia > Gymnophiona > Ichthyophiidae > Ichthyophis > Ichthyophis bannanicus. The sequence continues at coordinate 62,271,478 of CM066047.1, read as the reverse complement.
GAAAGCATAAAAAATGGTAGAAACCATCATAAAGAATAAAACTACTCAGCATGTAAATAGTCATGGCCTAATGGGAGACAGCCAACATGGCTTTAGACAAGGAAGATCTTGTCTTACTAATCTGTTATGTTTTTTTGAAAGTGTGAATAAACAGGTGGACAAAGGTGAGTCGGTTGATATACTGCATCAGAGACTTTTGGCAAAACTAAAGAGTCATGGGATAGGAGGCAGTGTACTATTGTGGATCAGGAACTGGTTAAAAGATAGAAAGCAGAGGGTTGGGCTAAATGGCCAATTTTCCCAATGGAAAAAGGTGAATAGTGGTGTACCCCAGGCATCTGTGCTGGGTCCCCTGCTTTTTGACATATTCATAAATGACCTGGAAAGTGGAATAACGAGTGAGCTTATCAAATTTGCAGATGACACAAAACAATTTAAAGTTGTTAAAACCCAAGAGGATTGTGGAAAATTGCAAGAGGATCTTGATAAATTGGAAGACTGGGCATCAAAATGGCAGATGAAATTTAATGTGGACAAGTGCAAAGTTATGCATCTAGGGAAGAACAACCCAAACTATGGTTACACGATGCAAGGTTCCACATTAGGAACCACCACCCAGGAAAAAGATTTAGGCATCATTGTGGATAACATGTTAAAACCCTCTGCCCAGTGTGCAGCCGCAGCCAAGAGAGCAAATAGAATGCTAGGTATCATAAGGAAAGGAATGGAAAATAAAATAAAAGATATTATAATGCCTCTATCGTTCCATGGTGAGACCGCACCTTGAATATTGTGTGCAATTCTGGTAGCCGTATCTTAAAAAGGATTTAGCATTATTAGAAAAGGTTCAGAGAAGAGCCACCAAAATGGTAAAGGGGATGGAAGGATAGTCCTATGAAGAAAGGCTAAAAAGGTTAGGGCTCTTTAACCTGGAAAAGAGACGGCTGGGGGGAGATATGATAGAAGTCTATAAATTAATGAACGGAGTGGAATGGGTAAACGTAGATTGATTGTTTACGTTATCAGAATATAGAAAGACTGGGGACATGCAATGAAGCTACAGGGTAAACTATTTAAGACTAATAAAAGAAAATATTTTTTCACTTAACGTGTAATCAAACTCTGGAATTTGTTACCGGAGGATGTAGTAAAGGCTGTTAGTGTAACTGGGTTTAAAAAAGGTTTGGACAAGTTCCTGGAGGAAAGGTCCATAAACCATTATTAAGCATTGATATCCTGGGTCCCTTCTTAACTCAGTACAAGCATTGCGGAACCTGTGTCTTTTGGGGAAACTGCTAGGTACATATGACCTAGATTGGCCACTGTTGGAAACAAGATACTGGGCTTGATGGACCTTGGTCTGACCCAGTATGGCATATTTCTGTTCTTATGTTCTTAACTGCCAGTAGCCAATGAACCTGCATAGCCAAGTATAAAAATCATAGCGAGCCCAAGGGTACTACAGCAGAAGAACAGAGCAAATGCAGTTTTAGGGGCATGTCATAGACTGGTCTAGGAGGACTCAAGGAAAAGGACTTTAACTGGTAAGTAAAATATCACCTTTGTGGTGGTGAAGCTGGAGGGGAGCAGAAGCAAAGAGGGAAAAAACAGGTTTTTTCCTCTGAGAAAAGAATCAGCTCCAGGAGTTTAGGGGTTAAAACTCCAGCTTTAGAAAAAAACTCCCTGCAGAAAGTTAGTGATAGGGAGCCACGCCCTAGCTCCATGGTAACCAGGCCTGCTCACGAGGACCAGGAGGGGGTGGAGCTGGGAAACGGAAGGGAAAATCACAGATATAAGCTTGAGGAAGCAAGAACAAGGGGGACATGGCAGACACCTAAGCTTAAGGAAGCAAGAGGAAAGAGGAGTTCAGGAACTTTAAGAACCTCGGGAAGTTCAGGGAGCTCGGAGACTTTGAGAAGCTCGGGGAGCTCAGGAACTTCGGCAGGGACGTCTGCAGAGACTTCTTGGAGAAAGGCAGAGTTTGCCAGAGAAACAGAGGCTGCCAGGAAAGCAGTAACTGTGAGAGAGGCAGTGCCTTCCAGAGGTACAGAAGTCACCCATGAGACCTGTAGGAAATACAGGAGGAACCCATTGAGAGGGAGAGTTTACCAGAGGGAGAAGCAAAGCTATGAGAATGGCAGAGAGGTGTCTCCAGGAGAGCAGATGGAAACAGAGCCTTTGTCAGTAAAGTCCGGAGAAAGCCTGGTCCCACAAAGAAAGGTGAGCACCTTGAAATCCTCCCAGAGTCTATTGAGAAATAGGAAACTTCCTAATCCCTCTAATAGCCCTCAGCAGAGAGAGGAATCTGTATTGAGGAAAGTGTTAAAAGTTTTAGAAAAGCTGAAGCCTGCTACTTCTGAGTCAGAGTTAAATCAGCTACAAACTGACTCTGATATTGAGAGCATGGACTTGGACGAGTGTTTGCCAGAGGAGCTGGGCTCAGATAATGAAATGGATTGCTCTCTAGTTTTTGCACAGAAGTAAAAAGCTGTAAGGGTTTTTAGAGAATAGAAAAACCTAGAAGCTTAGCCACCAGAAGTGCAGTGCTGGGAAAGTATGCAAATGAGTTGCTGACCTCCGAGGCTTGGCACGGAGTTTCAAAAGGACTGTTTGAAAGGGAAGCTAGAGCCTGTAATACAGCAACTAAGAAAAAGCAGAGTATGTAAAAGATAAACAGTTTGCAGTAAAGAAGCCAATGTTTGTATGGCTTGGAAGTTGTAAAGCTTTTGTTTAAATCAAGCTGAAAGCTGTTGTTTGGCACAAGGAAATTACTGACTGTTTTCACGTGGAGAAACACTGTTGTTTTGCACTCTGGAAATCTTACCTCAGAAGCATTTATTCTTTTGGGTTTCACTGGAGCAAGTATACAACTTTATGTTTTGATGTTTTTGAACTACAAGGAAGAAAGTTCATTTGGCTGAAGCATATAAAAATAAATAATCCTGTGTGCCTATGAAAACCTCTCGCCTGAATTATTTTCAACTACACAACTACATGACTACATTACCCAGCAGACAACCTGTTTGGAACATAGGTAATTAACAAGGGACATTTAAAGAGATCCCGTCCCCCGCTCCTAGGCTACCGCCTGGCCAGTAGGGGGCGCGACACCTTCCATATTGTCCTGCTAGACCAGTTCAAACAAGTAGGATGTACCAAAGCTACAACTCCACTGGGCGGGAAGAAGACAAAGCAGCTCACAAAATCCTTGAGTCAAAGGCTGTGTCCACCCACATGTGGATATCCAAGCAGTAATGCTTGACTAAAGTGAAAAGTAATGCCCACTTTGCTGCCTGACAAATTTCTGCAGGGGCTACGAGCTCCACTCCGCCCACGAGGACGCTTGTGCTGGAGTAGAATGGGTGCACAAACCCTCCAGAACTGGCCGGTTCCACAAGAGATACGCCGAGGCAATGGCCTCCTTATTCCAGCGCCCCAATGTCAAATTGGCCACTGCATCAAACTTGCGTGTGCCAACAAAGAGCACAAAAAGATGGTAAGACTTACGAAAGGAATTCATAACTTCCAAGTACCAGAGAAGCACCCTCCAAGAAATCCACGAGGCAAAGATCCTTATCCTTCCCCCAAAACTCTTCCTTCAAGGAAGACGGCAGGCAGACCACCTGGTTCACCTGAAAGGGAGAAATCACCTTAGCAAGAAGAAAGGCACAGGCCAGATGGAAACGACCTCCTCTGAAAAAGACAGAACATAAGATATGCCATACTGGGTCAGACCAAGGTCCATCAAGCCCAGTATCCTGTTTCCAACAGTGGCCAATCCAGGTCACAAGTACCTAGCAGTTTCCCCAAAAGACAGGTTCCTCAATGCTTGTATTGGGTCAAGCAGTGATATCCCAGGATAAGGACCTTGGCAAGACAGAGCCTGCAGCTTGGAAATCTACCTTGCAGAACAAACTGAGTCTAAGGTGACCATCTTGAGCATCAAATCCTTTAAAGTAGCATACTTCAAAGGCTCAAAGGGTGCCAACATCAGGGCTCTGAGCGCCAGACACATATCCCAGGAAAGGATCAGCGATGGAAGGGAGAACGCAGATACTAAACCCCCTGGAGAAAGCCTGAGACATCCGGATACAAGGCTAGGGACTTAATTACCAGATTTCAGAAACAGGATAAAGCTGCCACCTGTAATTTCAGGCAGCTGAGAAAAAGGCCCTTCTCCAGGCCATCCTGTAGAAAGGCCAACAAGAGGAAACCTTGGCCGCCTCAGGGGCCAACTGCCGAGCGTTGCACCATCGCTCAAAGAGGCATCAGATCTATCCATAGTCAGTTTGGTAGACCTCCTCTGGGCACCGAGCAGAGTAGAGACCATTGCAGAAGAGTAGCCCTTACGCACTGTCTCCTTTCAAGAGCCAGGCAGTAAATGAGAAGGGAACTGGGTCCTCTGGGACAATCGGTCCCTGTGATAATCGTCCCTGAGACAGAGGCAACAGAAGAGGAGGCATCCGCAGAAGTCGCATCAGGTCTCTGAACCACGCTCTTCTTGGCTAATCTGGCACCACTAGAACAATCCTGCCTTGGTGGCATTCTATACACCAAAGTGCATGCCCACTAAGGGCCTCAGAGGAAACAAGTACAGTAGATGTTAACCTAGCCAAGGCTGGGTCAGAGCATCAACACCCTCAGACTCAGTCTCCATGCGGTGACTGAAGTAGTGGCAAAATTTGGCATTGGCACAGGTCCCCATCAGATCGATTTGGGCCGACCCCAGCAGCTCAGAATCAACTGAGAGTGCCAGCTGAGGAAGTCTGCTTTCACACTGTCGACCCTGGCAATGTGCTCAGCTGTCAAGGCTAGGAGGTTCTTATCCCAGGCAATCAGGAGAGCTAGCTCCAGAGCTACTCTGGCACGCCTCGTACCACCTTGCTGATTGACATAAGCCACTACTGTGGAATTGTCTGAAAACACTCAAACTACCTGCCCCTCGACCAGGGGCCAGAAACACAGAAGAGCCCTCGCCTTGAGGTGGTTGATGGACCACACCATTTCCCTGCTTCCAATAGCCCTGGGCCTTACAGTCTTGGCAATGGTCCTTTGAAGGAGTGAATCTTCTGCTCGTGCTCTGTGCCAGAAGCATCTGCCAAGTTCAAGGTGGATGAGACCCTGGTAATTAACGCCACTGGCCCCTTCCTTCCATGATAGGAGGATCACTCTGGCCTCTGCACAATCTTCTGAAGGTAAGAGTACATCTTCATCCACATCAAAGTCCAGTACTGAGGCATCTGAATCACAGTCATAGTCAAAATCTTGAACAGCTCCTAGCAGCTCCCCTTCTCCAGGGGGTGCCCTTCACTGGGGATGCTTAGCCAAAGATAATCGAACAGGGCTTCCACTCTTAGCCTGCTGCACATGAGACTGTGCCCGGGAGCACCCAGAGGTTGCAGGATCTGAATTTCCACACCAGAAGGACCAGGCCTGCTGCAAGAGAATGTCCTCACCAGAATTCTATCTGAAGCAGGGGGCACAGCCACCACAGACCTCCTAGAGAAGAATGAGCAGTTCACAGCATGGCTGCGGGATCCTCCGGCCAGCTAAATATTCTTACTCATAGCACTATCTGTCACCTCTTGTCCTGAGGAATGCAATGTTGGACTAACTATCACCTGGCTGGGAGGGGGAAAGCAGGCCCTCTAGGGATGAGTCAGACATTGCCATGCCAGAAGAGCAGAGTGCAGAATCCAGGGATGAGGCACTTAATTTGCCACAGGTCAAAAATTTCCTAGAAGATAGAGAGAGTTAGGCAAGCATCACAACAGCACATGTTATGGCTGCAGCAGCCCGGAGGCATACATTAACTGCTCTTTTATGCAACATGCATTACAGGTGCTAGGGAAAGAGCATGCATTGGAGCCGCTTGGGCGAATCCACGTTAGGATCGCGTGACCACCAGGCGCATAATAGGTAAAAATGCTACTAATGCTTGCAGAAAACAGTAGGAAACCCCCACACCATACCAATGGTCACTAGCGATCCACCCTGAATTGCATCCCAGGAAAACTGAATTGGCAGCCCCCAACAAGGGCAATGATGAGATCAAGCCTTTGCACTCATTCCCTGAGAGTCCCAGGCAGAGGATCCATGTAAGCTCAGCTCTATCCCCTGAATACATAGATACATACCTGTAACAGGTGTACTCCAGGGACAGCAGGAATCAGTCCTCGCATATGGGTGACATTAGCACCAATGGAACCCTCGTGGAAGCATCTCCCCAAATTTCAAGAAAGCCTTTGGAAGATGCCACCACGGATGCGTGGTCCCCTTCCCGCCCATGGGTGCCATCTTGATCATTTTTGGCCATCTTCTTGGTTGGGCTCTAGCTATGGCACTGACTGAATAGCTACTCCAAGGGGAGGAGGGAGGGGAGGAACAAGTAGGAAGTCGGTCCTCACATATGGGACTCCCTAGCTCCAGGCTACCGAGTGCCGGTAGAAAAACTATGTCCCAGCTGTGAGCAGGCGCAAGCAAATCTGAAGGCAGACTCTGAGGATCCCAGTGTCCAGGAAGAACCATAGCTCTGGTAGTGTGAACAAGAAGGGTCAGAGGGCAGGAGTTGCCTAAACCCCAAAAAGATTACAGAATACGGCCTGGTTGAAGGTGCTGTCCCATCATGACTCCCTCTCCAGGCAGTAGTGGACTGCAAAGGTGTGGAGAGAGGACCAGGTGGCTGCCCGGCAGATGTCAGCCATTGGCACCGATCAGAGGTTCGCGACAGAGGTTGCCATCGCCATGACATTGTGTGCCGTGACCTGGCGCTCCAGGGGGACTCCAGCATGGCTATGCGCGAAGGCAGTGCAATCCGCCACCAAGAGGGATATGGTGCATTTAATAATCGCCTGCCCCATATGGCTGGGGTCAAAGGAGATGAAAAACTGTGAGGCTTTACAGTGGCCTTGGGTCCACTGTAGATAAAAAGACAGGGCTCGTTTGCAGTTCAAGGTATGGAGAACAGCCAATGCCACGTCGGCATGAGGCTGCACGAAGAAGGTAGGAAGGACCATCTCCTGATTGAAGTGGAAATCGGAGACTACCTTTGGTAGGAACTTGGGGTGAGTATGGAGCACTACCCTGTACCTATAGAATCTAGTGTAGGGAGGCTCGGCCACCAACACTTGGAGTTCACTGACCCTGTGGGCCGAGGCAAGCGCCACGAGGAAAGCGACCTTCCAGGACAGGTGGCAGAGGGAGCAGGTAGCCAAGGGCTCGAAAGGTGGCTTGGTGGGCTGTGCCAGAAGCACATTGAGATCCCACTACTGGCGGAGGCTGCAAAGGAGGCTTGGAGAGCGATAGGCCCTACATAAACCTGGTGATGAGGGGCTGCATGGAGAGGGGCTTGCCCTTAATGGGGTGATGATTAGCCAAGAGAGCACTGAGATGCACCATGACGGAGTTGGAGTCCAGACTGAAATAGGTGGAGGAGGTACTGAAGGACCAAGTGCACCGGGCAAGAGAATGGTCGAGGCGGTACTCCATGCACCACATGGTGAACCGCTGCCACTTGAAGGCATAAGTCAGTCTTGTGGAGTCCTTGCGAGGGGCCAGGATGATTTCTTCTACCTCCCTGGGAAGATGCAGTGAGGCTAGGGCGACCCACTCAGCCGCCTTGCTGTGAGGGATAGAGTGCCTGGGTAGGGATGGAGGATCAAGTCCTCCTCCTGTGTCAGGCGTCCCAGAGAGCTCCCAAAACTAACCGGGGGCTCCAGCGAGAGATGGAGCAACTAAGGGAACAACTGTTGCCAAGGCCACTGCGGGGCTACCAGGATAATCGGACACCTTGTCACACTGGACCTTGAAGAGGGTCCAAGCTACCAGTGGCATGGGGGGAAATGCGTAAAGGAGGCCTCTTGTCCACAAGAGTAGGAAGGCATCGGCGGCCACCTGGTAGGGGTGGGGTGGGGGGGCTGCAGAACTAGGGTAGCTGAGCATTGACTGGGCCGGTGAAGAGGTCCATGCTGAGGGTTCTCCATACCCGGAAGAGTCTGAGCGCCACTTCTGGGTCCAGACAACACTCATGTGGCTAGAGAACCCTGCTCAGCCTGTCCACCAGGACGCTGTCGAAGCCCGGGAGGTAGACAGCCCTGAGGAGCATCCCTTGACTGACTGCAAAGGAGCAGAGGGCCACGGCTTCCTGACAGAGGGGGTAGGAGCCTGTACCGCCCTGCTTGTTCATGTAGAACATCGTGACCTGCTTGTCCATCTGGATGAGCACTGACTGGTGCCACAGGCAGTGTTTGAAGACTCTCAGAGCAAGGGAGACAGCCCTGAGCTCTATTGACTCTCCTCGAAGGATCAAGCCCCCTGGATGTGCAGCTCATTACAGTGGGCACTTTAACCCGTCAGGGAAGAGTCTGTCATGAGGATCCTGCAGGGGTTCAGGGATTGGAAGGGCATGCCTGCTCACAGGTGCCGGGCATCCTGCCACCAGGTGAGGGACTCTGCGAGCTGGCAAGAGACGGTGACCCAGTCCTGAAGCCCGCCTGTGGCTTGGGTCCACTGGTACCGGAGGCACCACTGAGCCACCTGCATGTGGAGGCATGCGTTGGGGACATGGGCCGTGGCCCAGGAGGCGGAGGAGCACTCAGGCTGACATGACACAGCACGGCGCCTCTGAACCTCAGCCGTTAGAGCTATGAGGTGGTCCGCCCTGTCGGCGGGAAGGAAAGCCCTGGCTTGTTTGGAGTCCAAGCAGGCCCTGATGAACTCCAGACCCTGTGTCAGAATGAGATTGGACTTTGGATGATTCATCACGAAGCCCAGGTACTGTAATACCTGACTGGTGCAGCCAATGGCCTGTCCGGCCTCTGCGTCCGTGTCCCCTGATGAGCCAGTCATCGAGGTACGGGAAGATGCGGAGATAGGCCACCACCACTACCAAGCACTCGGTGAAGACTCTTGGGGTGGAGAAGAGGCTGAAGGGGAGTACCCTGTACTGGTAGTGGTCACCTCCTACCATGAACCGGAGCTGCTGCCTGTAACTCGGGTGGATCAGGATGCAAGTATACGCATCCTTCAGTTCTAAGGAGCATAGCCAATCTCCCTGATGGAGGTAGGGCAACAGTGTTCCAAGGGAGAGTATATTGAACTTCTCCCGCACCAGAAATTTGTTGAGGTTTCTCAGATCCAAGATAGGCCTCAGGCTCCCTATTCTCTTGGGGACCAGGAATTACCTGGAGTAAAACCCTCTGCCCTTCACATGATGCGGAACAGGCTCGATAGCTCCATCCTTGATAAGGACTGTGAGCTCTTGCCTCAACAAGGTCTGGTGCAGGGGAGACCAAGTGGACTCCCTTGGAAAGAAGGGTGGATGGACCTGGTCGAGATGGAGGCGGTAGCCCTCTGACTACCTGAAGAGCCCAAGAATCAGTGGTGATGGATGCCCACCAACGGGCGAAGTGAACCAGGTGCTCCTCTGTTGGGAGCTGGTCCTCCAGTGGAAGAGAGGTTTTGCTGATGGTGTCAAAATCCCAACCCTGGCTGGGCCAGGGGCAGGCGGCTGTGGTTCGGGGCCCTTGGGTTTGCGTGGGGCCTGGCCTGTTCCCTTGCCATGAGGACCCTGCTAAGGGGTCTGGGTGGCAGGGTCTGGGGGTAGCCCCAGTAAGAGCGGCCCTTTCAGAGGACAGGGCTTTCTTGCCCTGTGGCTTCTTCTAAGGCAAGGTGGAAGTTTTCTTTGAGAGCCAGGTGCGAGTGATATACTCTGTCTTGATTTCAGCCGCTTTGTCCTCCATAGGTTTACCAAAGAGCTGTTTGCCAAGCCAAGGGATGTCAAGAAGTTTCTCTTGTACCCACTGCTCGAGATTCAATGATTGGAGCCAGACCTGGCTTTGAGCGCCTATGCCCACAGCTGCAACCCTTGCAATCGACTCGAAGCCATTGTAGGCGGCTCGAGACAAGTACTTGGAGCACTCTGGAGATAGACTTTGAGAGAGTCTGGAAATGCCAGAGGTGGTCTCCATTGAGGACAGCTGCAAAGTCCCTGAGATCCTTGGCCAGGTCCCAGATAAACATGCCAATATAGAGCTGGTAAGTCTGAATATGGCATGTCAACATCGAGCTCTGACAGAACTCCTGCCCGAGGGTGTCAAGGGCATGGGACTCCCTGCCGGGGGCACCAAAAAGTGCCATTTCGGGCTTTTTTGCTGGCACATGGCTGACTGCACCACCATGGAGGTGTGGGGGAGTTGTGCCTTACGGAAGCATGGCTACACTGGCCCAGGTACATCGTATCCAGCCGATGACTGATGATGTGTATTGACGCAAGGGTCTCTCACATCCTGAGGAAGAGTCAGGTAAGGATGGAGGGGATGGGGACTGTCAAGGTCTCCTTTGGTGGTATCTCGTACTGAAGATGTCAAGTTCCTCCATATGAGGGTCCTCCTCCAACTCCATCATGAGGGAGAGCACCTGAGCCATGTCCCTGACGAACTCGAGGAAAGAGGTGTCCTCAGGTGTGGATCAGCGCTTGGCAGCCAGCAGAGACTGGTCCAAAGAGAGGTCTCGGTGGGCTCGAGTCTCTGAGAATGTCTTGATGTCTAACTCCCAGTCAGAATTCCTCAGAGGAGGACTTGAAGCCCACCAGCTGCAGGAGCATTGGCACCTCCAGTCTTGAATGCTTCAAGGCTGGGGCATGGCTGGAGCCAGAGGAGCTCACCTGCAAAGACCTCACTCCTGAAGAACAGGAGCGAGAACGAGACCCTTACTGAGTGCAAGAGATAAGGGTGTTGCGGCCACTTGGCAATAGTGATCATAGCATGATCGCCTTTGATTTAATTAGTGGAGGAGGGATAGTACGGAAATCCACAGTACTACCTTTTAACTTTCGAAAGGGAGACTATGATAAAATGAGGAAAATAGTTAAGAAAAAACTAAAAGGAGCAGTTGCAAAGGTTAAAGACTTATATCAAGCTTGGGTGGTGTTGAAAAATACTATCTTGGCAGGCCAGACCGTCTGTATTCCACGCTTTAAGAAAAGTGGAAGGAAGTCCAAAAAACTGCCAGCATGGTTTAAAGGTGAGGTCAGAGAGGCTGTTGTTGCCAAAAAAAGCATCTTTCAGGAAATGGAAAAAAGAGCCAAATGACGAAACCTGGAAACAGCACAAGCACTGGCAAGTCAAATGCAAGGCATTGATAAAGCAGGCAAAGGGAGAATTTGAGAAGAAGCTTGCTGTGGAAGCAAAAACACGAAATAAAGATTTTTTTCAAGTACATCCGTAGCAAAAAAACCTGTGAGAGAGTCAACTGGTCCATTAGATGATAGAGGAGTTAAAGGGACACTAAGAGGCGACAAGGCGATAGCGGAGAGACTGAATGAATTCTTTGCTTCGGTCTTTACTGAGGAAGATGTAGGGATGTTACCCATGACTGAAGTGGTATTTAAAGGTGCGGAAGAATTGAAGGAAATATCGATACATCGAGAAGATGTATTACAACTATTAGATAAACTGAAGAGTAGCAAATCACCTGGGCCGGATGGTATACATCCAACGGTGTTGAAAGAACTGAAATATGAGATTGCAGACCTGCTATTAGTAATCTGTGAACTATCATTAAAATCATCTCTAATACCTGAAGATTGGAGGATCGCCAATGTAACACCAATTTTTAAAAAGGGTTCCAAGGGTGATCCGGGAAACTACAGACCAGTGAGCCTCACGTCAGTACCAGGAAAAATGGTAGAAACCATCAAAAAGAATAAAATTACTCAGCATGTAGATAGTCATGGCCTAATGGGAGACAGCCAACATGGCTTTAGACAAGGAAGATCTTGTCTTACTAATCTGTTATGTTTTTTTGAAGGTGTGAATAAACAGGTGGACAAAGGTGAGTCAGTTGATATAGTGTATCTGGACTTTCAGAAAGCCTTTGACAAGGTCCCTCATCAGAGACTTTTGGCAAAACTAAAGAGTCATGGGATAGGAGGCAGTGTACTACTGTGGATCAAGAACTGGTTAAAAGATAGAAAGCAGAGGGTAGGGCTAAATGGCCAATTTTCCCAATGGAGAAAGGTGAATAGTGGTGTACCCCAGGGATCTGTGCTGGGTCCGCTGCTTTTTGACATTCATAAATGACCTGGAAAGTGGAATAACTAGTGAGGTTATCAAATTTGCAGATGACACAAAACTATTTAAAGTTGTTAAAACTCAAGAGGATTGTGGAAAATTGCAAGAGGATCTTGATAAATTAGAAGACTGGGCATCAAAATGGCAGATGAAATTTAATGTGGACAAGTGTAAAGTTATGCACCTAGGGAAGAACGACCCAAACTATGGTTACACAATGCAAGGTTCCACATTAGGAACCACCACCCAGGAAAAAGATTTAGGCGTCATTGTGGATAACATGTTAAAACTCTCAGCCCAGTGTGCAGCGGCAGCCAAGAGAGCAAATAGAATGCTAGGTATCATAAGGAAAGGAATGGAAAATAAAACAAAAGATATGATAATACCTCTATATCGTTCCATGGTGAGACCGCACCTTGAATATTGTGTGCAATTCTGGTCGCTGTATCTTAAAAAGGATATAGAGTTATTAGAAAAGGTTCAGAGAAGAGCCACCAAAATGGTAAAGGGGATGGAAGGATACTCCTATGAAGAAAGGCTAAAAAGGTTAGGGCTCTTTAACCTGGAAAAGAGACGGCTGAGGGGAGATATGATAGAAGTCTATAAATTAATGAACGGAGTGGAATGGGTAAATGTAGATCAATTGTTTACGTTATCAGAATATAGAAAGGCTAGGGGACATGCAATGAAGCTACAGGGTAAACTATTTAAGACTAATAAAAGAAAATATTTTTTCACTCAACGTGAAGTCAAACTCTGGAATTTGTTACCGGAGGATGTAGTAAAGGCTGTTAGTGTAGCTGGGTTTAAAAAAGGTTTGGACAAGTTCCTGGAGGAAAGGTCCATAAACCATTATTAAGAAGGGACCCAGGATATCAATGCTTGACCCAGTACAAGCACTGCGGAACCTGTGTCTTTTGGGGAAACTGCTAGGTACGTATGACCTAGATTGGCCACTGTTGGAAACAGGATACTGGGCTTGATGGACCTTGGTCTGACCCAGTATGGCATCTCTTATGTTCTTATGAGGATCTGACCGAGGTGTCTGGCTCTCAGCGAGCACTTCAGAGGCATAGGGAGTCCTCGAGGTCGAGGTCCTTGCGGTCTCTTTGGGGCCGGGCGGCATCTGCTGGGAGGCAATGAACACAAAAATGCTGCACTCCAAGGCCAACATACAGGCTTCCCACTCGGGGGAAACAACCATTGACACCGATGTCTGAGTGACCGGGTCAGGCATCGAGGAGGAGAGGGGGGTCCTCGACAGGGCGGCTCTCGGGAGACGGAAGTCAGTCACCAGAGGCCATGACATCCGTTCTGGGCACCTTTCGGGGATGCTGCTGCTCTGACTTCTCGAGATCTCACCAGGGGCTAAGGGACTGGGCACATGACTTCCCATGCTTGTCCACGTCCCCAGAAGAGGCCCTCAAAGTTGTCTTCTTACGCTGTTGCTTCGGAATACCTTGGTTGGAGTGCCTGCAGGTTCACTGAGGGGCTGCGGGAGCCATGCGTGGCTCGGAGTCGTCGTGCGGGGCCTTTGAGCGTGAGGCTACCAGGGATATCGGGTTGGAGTCTGCCTTGTGGAAGATGTCATCCTGCTTAAGTTGACAGCTCTGGATGGCCTTCGCAGACATTTTCTTTCACAAGGGGCATTCCTCCGGGTCATGGTCAGCACCCAGACACCGGAGGCAACAATTGTGCGTGTCAATGATGGACATATTTTTTGAACACCGATCACATTTTTTAAAACCAGTGGCCATTGGGGTGAAAAGAACCCCCGTGAGGTCAAAGACCCTCACCACGGCCAGTGATTGAAAAGGGCACAAAAATAATGAAAGGCAAAACATTTAAAAAACGCAAAAATTTTGAGGCCCAATGCCAAGGTGGGAAGGAGCTGGCGCAAGCCGGAAAAATACAGGAATGTACGAGTTAAAAAAAAAACTTTTTTCCAGGGGACAAGATGGAATATCTGTAGGGCTCCGTGGAAAAAGGGAGACTGATCAAGATGGCACCCAAGGGCAGGAAGTTGACCACGCATGCTTTGTGGCATCTCCCAAAGGCTTTCTTTGAAAGCTGGCGAGATGCTTTCGCAAAGGCTCCGTCGGCGCCGATGTCACCCATATGTGAGGACTAACTTCCTGCTTGTTCCTGGAGAAACAGAGTTACTGGCTGACTGTGCAGCATTGTGTTTATGGTAACTGGCAGGCCAATCCCTCTGAGAGCCTTCTGCAATCTTTGGGAGAAAGCTGGGGGGAAGAGGAGGGAGGAAGCACTGAGGTTGTGTGAGGCTGCTGCATTCTGCCATCCTTCCAGATCCTTTTAGTTTTCTGGCTGCTCAACAGGCTCTTATCCAGGGTAAGAGCGTGGAGCTGAACCAATTTTCCCTCCTCCTATGGCTACCAAAAAGATCACAGTCTAGTGGATCCTCCCACATAGCGCTCAAGTGAGAATGTCTCTCGTTTCTCAAGGTGATCATTCACAAGCATTTAATCAATTTTTTCCTCTCCATCCTCAGATTTTCTATAGAGAGGAGAAAATTGATCCACCATCTGCTGGAGACAAGGAAATATTGAAGGGACCTGTGGTGGCTGAGGCGAATAGAGGCATAGGAGTGATGTCATTGAAACCTAGGCTTTTCATTGGTTCTTTGTCTCCACCAATCTGCTGGTAAGGGAACACAACTCACTTTTCTGGACTGGTCTAGCAGGACGATATGGCATATTTAATTAAAAGCATTTTTATGCCACTAATATGAACCACTTTAGTCAAATATCTCAATAACAGAGGAGTAGAAATAATAATCCCAAATCAAACAAACTCGCTCTCTAAATTTCATTTGGCTAACTATTCAAAATCATACTACACAGCTGACCACAAAACAGAGACCCTTCAGATATTTGCTGTACAGACTATAACAGAGGAACAAATCCTCAATTCTTAAAGTCCCAGCAGTTTCATTCATTGATCTCATCTGTTGAGTTTGAATAGAATATCTTACAATATACTTAAAATTCACACATTAACACCCGACATGACATCATGTTTCAGATTAACGGTGTTTCTGAGAGTCCTTCCTGCCTTGCCTATAAACATGGCAGGAATATCAATAATTAGCTGCAGGGAAGAGTGCAACCCGCTAAAGGGACCCATATGTGCCGTGGTCACTGCCAATGGTGTGCCAATGCTATCATTGGCTCCGTTTGGGTTCTTCCTGCCACTCAAGAGTGATTCAATTTGCATTACACTACATCTTGAAATTCAGGTTATATGATTCTAGTTGATCATGTGTCCATGCCCAAAAGTATCTGTATCATGTGTCCATGCCCAAAAGTATATGATTCGGCCGGTTCACAAGCATTTGAATGAACTCTATAGCAGGCTTTCCAATAACATTTTGACAGCTCTGTTGGTTGCTCACTTTGTTGACTGTCAGCATCAAATTTTACAATTTCATTGGTCTATGATTGATCAAATGAATTTGGATTGGGGGGTGGTGATTATGTAAAATGATTAAATTATCTGCAACAAAAGCGGATTTATCGTTTGCAGTCATTAGAACCATCTGGATAGAATAATGAAATTGAGTGGACACCTCTGGCTTTTGATAGGTGATGCAGTTTTGATTAACTGATCCTAAAGTTTCTAATTGAAATCAGGGGTTAGAGTTATTGTGGGATGAACATCCTGTTCTATATATTCTGGCGCTGGTCAAGAGTTTGCTAAAACATCTGAATGATTGGTTAAGCTAAGATGGTTGGAAGTTGCTTGAATGTATTCCCTGAAGCAAGACTTGTTAGTCTGAAACATGATGTCATGTTGGGTGTGAATTCTAAGTATATTGTAAGGTATTCTATTCAAACTCAACAGATGAGACCAATGAATGAAATCACTGGGACTTTAAGAACTGAGGATTTGTTTCTCTGGTGTAGTCTCTACGGCGAATATCTGAAGGTCACTCCGTTTTGTAGCCAACTGTATAATTTGATTTAGAATTGTTAGCCAAATGAAATAATAGAGAGTGAGTTTGATTTGGGAGTAATATGAACCAGCATTCAAAGTGGTTTCTTGATTTCTCTTTATGATAAAATGCACTGTCATGCAAGCAAGCAACTCTGCATCATCATAATGCCAGCACTTTCAAAAGAAATGAAAACAAGTCAAAATATATTAAAAGTGATTTTGCATATTAGATAGACTTTTTCAGCAAGTCTCTGATATAATTGTTCTCTTTCCTTATGCAAATTTGTAATTCAGAGTAGAATGCTACTGGCAAATAAATATTACTGGGAAACAACAAACTTCAGAAGAATGTGGTTTTACATGCACCTTTCGCAAAACCTGCAGCCAAACTACTTTACAATTAAACAAACAGCTCATTTACACTTCCAAAATAACATATCACATTAGCTTTGAGTCTGTATCCTTCAATGAATGGCTTGAGATTTTATACCAAGTCTGACTAATTTACAATTTATGAACCTATTACACCAGATACTGAATTTAAAATAGCAGCAGCTTCACTTTAGGCTACATGCAGGTTTTTCTTGTATTTAGCATTAGCTTTGGTACTAATCACAGTAAACAGAATGTTGTTCAAGTCTGCCATCTACTGTTACAAGAGGGAATATACTCAGGAACATACAGTATAGAGACCCTACCCATTTATTCCTTTCTACATTTTAAGTATAACTCCAAGCTACTAGCCATGGAAGCTTGGATGCTCATAGAAAGTTTTCTAGGACTTTGTTCAAATATACCACACATGCTACTACTATTACTCAGCATTAGTATGGCGCTACAAGTCGTATGCAGCGCTGCACAGACATGTAAGAGACAGTCCCTGCTCATCAGAACTTACAAATTTAACATCCAATGCATGTCTAGATAATGTAGACATAGGAGGTAATTTTAGAAGCATTTATATGTGCAAATAGCTACATGTGTAAATGGTGCAATTAACAAGTTATAGATGGCTGGGATGCAGAAATGTCAAGGGGGCATGGTGTGGGCAAGCCAAAGAAGAATGCATGTATTTCCCATTTTACTAGAGGAGTAAAAAACATGTTTATTTTAAAAATCGCCCTCCAAAGCTTTTTCATCAACTCCAATGCACACATGGGTTTCATCACCCCCTGCTACACACTAATGACTTTAAATCTGTACTTAAGACTCTTATGACACTACATTTTGACTATGCAAATGCCCTACTCCAAAGCCTGCCTAAACATACTATTCGTCCCTTACAAATTGCACAACACATCGCCGCAAGAACACACTCCAGCCCAGTAGACCATATCACCCTTATTCTAAACAACCTACACTGGCTCCCCATACACTCCCACACCCAATACAAAATAATTATAACGACATTCAAATTAATCAATGACATCTCTCCATCCTATCAATCATCTCATATCCATTGATAAGACAACCCGTAACCAACGGAACTGTAACAAAAACAAACTGCAAACAGACTATATTAAAGCTATATTAAAGCTAAAAAGATCACAAACAGAGCATTCTCGCACTGTGCAGCCACCCTCTGGAACACACTTCCTGAAAGTCTAAGATAGACAAAAGACCTCTCCACATTTAAGAAAAAATCTCAAAACACACCTCTTCACACAACACTTTGGTTCCATAACTTAACCCAACACCTTATCTAAGTACCCTCACATCCATACTCACTCCTGATAATACTCACTAGATACACAATGACACTCAACCCTGTATAAAGTTAACAGTCTTACGGTTGTATTGTTTTATTGTTTGCCTTAAACTACACAGTTTATTGTATGCTTTAAGCTACACAGTTCTGTACATAGTTTATTACTTCCTTTTATGCTACACCGTTTCTGTACACAATTAACCATGTTCCCTGTAAAACAAATTTGTAACGGTTTACAATTCTTTGTTGTTCAAATGTAAACCACAAGTGATCTTCTGGAAATTGCGGTATAAAAATTTAAATAAAATTAAAAAAAATTTCATTTCAGTCAAGTCCTGAAATCAGCGATAGAGGGGATAATTATGTTTAACTTCCTGGGGGAAAGGAGGAGGGTGGAGTTCAAAATGTTACAGTTTACTTTTTGGGACTTTGCTCCTTAATTGGCGTCAACTTTATGTATAGCTTTCTGAAGTAAGACTCCTATCCATACAGATGCCGGCAGGTGTGAAAAATCAGCACGTCCACCTATAATCGCCAGCATCTATATGTGGAAGATGTAAAGTGATGCTGCACTTTTTGTGCATGTGTGGGTTGCTGAGATGGCTACTCCCACAAATACATGTGGATTCGCCTGTGTTTATATGTATGAATTGCAAACATCCCAACTTAAATGTTCCAATTCCTATCTTGATGTGCTATGTAAAATAAGACTTCATATTATATCAAATTAAAGCAGGATGATAATAATGTATAGAAACAATACATCAGTACATTTCAGCTGGAAAGCTGTACAGCTTGTAAAAACTTTCACATCATATATGCTATATAAAAATTACAATTCAAAATGCATTAAAGTAGGGGTATTGTTTCACTGATCTACACAACATAGTCTATACTTTCAACGTAAAAAAAAATTATAAAAATATTCAAAAGCAAATAAGTAAATAAGAATAAAAAAGTCTGTAAGTCTTGGTTATATAAAAGTCTTTACACACCTTGGCTCAATCCATGGTGGAAACCCCCTTTGAAACAAAGCACAGTTACTTACCTGTAACAGGTGATCTCTGGGAACAGCAGGAATTAGTCCTCACATATGGGTACGTCGGTACCGACGGAGCCCGAGCGGGAAAGCTCCCCAGCTTCCCAGAAGGAAAGCTTTTGGGGCCTCCCACTGCGCATGCGCGCTGCCTTCCCGCCTTCCTGACCAACTCTCCTCAGTTCGAGTTTATAGCTGAGACAATAGAGAGAGGAAAGGAAGAGAGAGAGAGATACAACTCCTAGGGGAGGTAGGCGGGTTGTGAGGACTAATTCCTGCTGTTCCCAGAGATCACCTGTTACAGGTAAGTAACTGTGCTATCTCCAGGAACAAGCAGGAATAAGTCCTCACATATGGGGACTCCCTAGCTAAGATGCCCAGGAGATCCCCTGAAGGGTATGAGACCCTGAAAGGTTCTTCATCTTCCTATGGATCTCAGGCATCCATTCAGGGAAGGTGGACTGGAGTTGTTCAAGAATGGAACAGGTGTCTGAGGACAGCCTGACCAAACAAGGCATCCCGGCAGGAGTCCTTGTCCAAAAAGTAATGGGCTGTAAAGGTATGAACCAAGGCCCAGGTGGCTGCTCGACAGATCTGGTCAATGGACACAGAGTTTAGATGAGCCATAGAGGTGGCCATGGCCCTCACGTTGTGAGCGGTGACATGGCCCTCCAGAGAAAGTTTCTTACTCTGGTAAGCAAAAGAGATACACTGAGCAATCCAATTGGAGAGTGTTCGTTTGGAGACTGGAAGTCCTAAATGAGAAGGATCAAAAGCAACAAAAAGCTGAAAAGACTTTCGATGTTGCTGTGTCCTGTGGAGGTAAAAGGAAGAGCTCTTTTATAGTCTAGAGTATGAAGGTTCCTCTCTGCATTGGATGCATGAGGAGCTGGAAAAAAGACAGGTAAATAAACCTCTTGATTAAGATGAAAAGGTGAGACCACTTTAGGCATAAAGTGAGGATTTGTCCTAAGGACTACCTTATCATGATGGAACCTTGTGTAAGGTGGATTAGCCACTAAGGCCTGCAGTTCACTGATGCGGCGAGCTGAAGTGACTGCAATGAGGAAAATAACCTTCCAGGAAAGAAATTTCAAGGAGGTAGTGGCTAAGGGTTCAAAAGGTGGCTTCATAAGCTGACCAAGAACCAAGTTTAAGTCCCATGCCACCGGAGGAGGTCGAATGGGAGGTTTAGTTAAAGTTAAGCCTCTCATGAATCTTGCAATAAGAGGATGAGAGGAAACAGGTTGTCCATTGATGGGCTTAAGTGATGCCGCAATAGCACTCAAATGGACTCTTACTGAATTCGTTTTGAGTCCTGCATTGGAAAGATGCTGGAGATATTCCAAAAGAGAATTCAATGGGAGTGCCAGAGGGTTAAGACCCTTTTGAGCACACCAAATGGAAAATCCTTTCCATTTAAAAGCATAAGAACGCCTAGTGGAAGGTTTCCTAGAGGCATGTAGGATATCCTTCACTTGCTGCGAAAGATTGAAGTGTTGAAGGTCTAGGCCTTCAGTAACCAAGCTCTGAGGTGAAGGGACTTGGGGTTTGGGTGCCACAAAGTCCCCTCCTCTTGAGACAGGTCTGGAGCCGCTCCCAAGTCCAGGGAGGGGGCTTGGGAGAGATGCAGAAGTAGAGGGTACCACACTTGGCGTGGCCAGCGTGGAGCTATGAGGATCATGGACCCTTGATCCCTTTGAAGTTTGAACAGAGTCTTGGGAATCAAAGGAATGGGTGGAAAGGCATACAGGAAACCCTGACCCCAATGCAGGAGGAAGGCATCCTTGGTCTGAACTCCCTGACACGGAATTCTGGAACAGAACCGGGGAAGTTTGGCATTCCACGGACTTGCAAAGAGGTCTATGTCCGGGTTCCCCATTTCTGGAAGATTCTGAGTACCTGATCCATGTGCAGGGACCATTCGTGTGGAAGCAGAACTCGTCTGAGTCTGTCTGCCCAAGAGTTTTGGATTCCTGGAAGATATACTGCCAGGAGATGGATTTGATGCTCTCTGGCGAAGGCCCATAATCTTAGAGCTTCGTTGCAAAGCGACAGAGAGCCAGTCCCTCCTTGTTTGTTTATGTAAAACATGGCTACTTGATTGTCCATGTGAATAAGGACTGTCATGTTGCTGAGGAGGGTATGAAAAACTTTGAGAGCTAGAAAGATTGCTCGAAGTTCCAAGTGGTTGATATGAAGGGTGGTCTACTGTGGAGACCAAGTGCCCTGAGTGGAAAGATCTTGGAGATGAGCCCCCCAACCTGTTTGGGAGGCATCTGTTGTGAGGGTTGCTTGGGGTAACAATGGTTGAAAGGGGGCCCCCAACAACAGATTTTGAGTGGATATCCACCATTGGAGAGATCAAAAGAGACGATTGGAGTTTGCTATTTGGTCTGAGAGAGCTCCTGATGCTTGAGTCCACTGGGTGGATAAAGTCTATTGAGCTGCTCTCATATGTAGGCGAGCATAAGGCACCACATGCACTGTGGAGGCCATGTGGCCTAATAGTTGTAGCATCTCTCTGGCAGTCAAGTGGCTTCTGGACTGAGTCTGAGAGGCTAAGTGCACTAGACGTTGGCAACGGGCCTGAGGTAGATAGGCCCTTGCGGTGGTGGTATCCAACCAGGCCCCTATGAATTCTAGGGATTGAGTAGGGGTGAGTCGGGACTTTGGCAGATTGATCACAAGTCCCAGATACTGTAGAATTCGCCTGGTGCGATCCAGGGAAGTCTGAGCCTCGGACTGAGACGGAGCTCGGATGAGCCAGTCGTCCAGGTATGGGAAGACAAAAATTCCCAGGGTGCGTAGGAATGCAGCTACTATTGCCATGCATTTGGTAAATACCCTTGGAGCAGAGGCTAGACCGAAGGGAAGTACTCTGTATTGGAAATGTTTCCCCTGGAACAGAAACCGTAGGAATTTTCTGTGGGATGGATGGATGAGTATATGTGTGTACGCATCCTTGAGATCTAGAGAACAAAGCCAGTCCTGACTCTGTAGGTATGGAAGGAGAGTGCCTAGAGAAAGCATCTTGAATTTCTCCCTGTATAGAAATTTGTTCAATTCTCTGAGATCCAAAATGGGTCTGTACCCCCTGTTTTCTTGGGAATGAGAAAATAAGGGGAGTAAAAACCTGACCCTTGTTGAGGAAGAGGAACCTCTTCTATTGTCTTTTGGGCGAGAAGAGTGGTCACCTCCTGACCCAACAGGTCTAGGAGAGATGGGGGAGAATTGAAACTTCTCACCATGGTATGGGGAGGAAGGTTGGAGAAATGTAGTTTGTAGCCCTCTGATGATAGAGAGGGTCCATTGCTCTGATGTGATTTGCTCCCATCTGGGAGCAAAATGAGTTAACCTTCCTGGAATGGTGAGAGGTTCTGGATGTTTTAGAGCCAGAAAGGTTACGTTCTCTAGTTTTAAGTCAAAAACCCTGAGGGGGTTGGGACTGTTGGGCTGTAGCCACCCCTGCAGGTTTTGCCCTGGCCTGTTTAGGCTGCTGACGCTTAGGAGCAAAGCGAGCTGCAGAAGATTGTTGGCCAGTATTTGTGGCAAATCTGGCCTTCTTGTAGAAAGGCTTTTTGAAAGATTTCTTCTTGACAGGGGTAGAGGTAGACTTAGAAAGTCTATCTAAAGCAGCATTTTCTGCATCCATTTGAGTGGCTTTGATTTGCCACTCCTTACCAAACAGATTCTCACCCGTACAGGGCAAATTTCCCAACCCATCCTGGACCCAAGGTTCAAGGTTAGAGGCCTGGAGCCAAGCAATTCTGCGAGCCGCTATGGCAATACCTGAGGCTCTGCTAGCACCCTCAAAGGAGTCAAAGGCTGCTCTGTTGGAGAACTTTGAAATATCTTGGGTATGCTTCAGCAGAAGAAGGAACTCCTCCTTTCTATCCTCTGGGATAAAGGGGAGAAAATGGCGTATTTTTAATGCAATTTCCTTCAGAAACATGCCCATATAGAGGCTGTATGAGTTGATTCTGGCAATAAGCATACTTGCTTGGAAGATTTTTCTTCCAAAAGCATCCAGAGTCCTACATTCTCTTCCTGGGGGAGTAGAAGAGTGTCTTTCAGTACTCTTGATCCTTTTCATAGCTGACTGCACCACAATGGAGTGGTGTGGGAGCTGAGTTTTTTGAAACCCAGGAGAAGGGGGGACACGATACATGGTGTCCAGACGATGAGAATGTGGAGATAGGGTGAGAGGAGTCTCCCATAAGTCCATCATGTGATCTTGAAGAATTTCATGAATGGGCAGGGTGACTGCCTCTTTGGGAACCTTAGAGTATCCTAAAATGTCTAACTTTTTTGCTCTAGGTTCTTTTTCAGAGGATACAGAAATAGAAAGACCTTTAGCTACTTCAATGATGAAGTCTTGAAAGGATAAATCCTCTGGAGGAGACATTCTCCTCTTTGGAGAAGAGGGCTCCTCAGGCAGAGTAAGGGATACTTCAGCAGAGTCATCTGATGAATCAGGATCATCAGAAGACTCAAAATATCGTCTGTTTGCTTCCAGGGATCGATAAGCGTATCGACCGGTATCGACATCGGGGGTACCCGGAACCGGATCGGTATCGGGAAAAACCCCGGAACCGGGAACCGGAATCGGTATCCTGGTCGATGTGGAAGGCATGGGTACCGGTATCGGTTGTGGTACCGGAACCGAAGTAGGTACCGCAGGGTGCGGTACCGAGGGCGTCGCAGCCTTAATAAAAGCCAAAATGGCCTGCTGCATGGATTGAACTGTATGATCCATGGACGCCACGACTGTCTGGATGTCGGTACCGGATGATTGAGCCGGTACCCCAGAACAGTCTGTGATCGGTCGAGGCCGTGCCATCAATGTCACCCTGTAACCCCATAGGAGGAGCTTTGGAAGCCGGAGCTTCCCGCCGGGGTTGTTTGGCTGGGGCAGGGTCCTCAGGGTCAAGCCCAGGGGTATCTCGATACTTAGAGGGAGATTTGCCCTTTGAGGACCTGCCAGAGGAATGTTTGGTTACCTGAGATCCATCAGGAGAGGAAGACCTGGAAGATGTCGATGCTGGAGTATCTGTAGAAAACAGCATGTGAAACTTGGCTGCCCGGTTCTGTAAGCCACGTTTAGACATCAAAGAACAGGATGGGCAATCCGGAATGGAATGGTCAGGCCCCAAACATTTAAGACACCATTCATGGGTGTCTGTGACTGAAATAGTACCGCTGCACTTGGTGCATTTTTTAAACCCAGAGGCTTGTTTCTCCATGAGGGAGAATTAGTGAAGGCCTAAAGGCCTCACAGAACTAACACACCAAGTGAGGGGAAAAAAAGATTTTTTTTTTTTTTTTTTAAATAAAGGAAAAAAGACCGGCGGTACCAGTCTGGAATCGGGGAAGGCAGACACGCGGCCAAAGAAATAAATTAAAATAACTTCTTCAGCGGTGACAGGAACACGACCTGCTGGCTCCGCGGAAAAAGAAGAACTGAGGAGAGTTGGTCAGGAAGGCGGGAAGGCAGCGCGCATGCGCAGTGGGAGGCCCCAAAAGCTTTCCTTCTGGGAAGTTGGGGAGCTTTCCCGCTCGGGCTCCGTCGGTACCGACGTACCCATATGTGAGGACTTATTCCTGCTTGTTCCTGGAGATTAGACTTATGTTGTTTAGCATAAGCAACTCTGTAAATTAGGGTGGTACAGTTTTTATCCATTTTTCCTGGCAAATTAGCTCAAACTATTTCAGGGTGGCCAAGAATCATCTATAGACTGCAGTCTTCAAGCTTTTATATTGGAATCACTCCATTGCTGCTTTTAATTTATGCTCAGAATCACTGTCCTGCTGAAAGGTGAATCTCCACCCCAGTACCAGGTCTAAAACAGACTGAACAAGTTCTACTCCACGATTTGCATATACTTTGCACCATTCATCTTTCTCTCAATCTACAACCTTTCCTGTCCCCGCTGTTGCAAAGCTTCCCTCACCGCACTAAAACATTTCCTCTTCCTTAAACTCTCCTCAACAACATAATCTCAGGTGTGGATAACATACGCCAGGGTTTCGCTCTTGTCTTTCTAGACATAGCAGCGGCTTTTGACTCGGTATGCCACGAAATTCTCATCTGCCGGCTAAGGGAAAAAGGCATCTGTGGAACAGCACTCGCATGGTGCAAATCTTACCTGTCCGATAGATGGCAGCATGTCAGAGTCGACGGGGATACATCTGAACCTTTCCAACAAAGTCAAGGTGTACCTCAAGGATCCTCTTTATCTGCATTGATGTTTAATATATACATTCAACCCATCTGCGACATCATCAAATCCTTTAATGTCAGTTACATGATATATGCAGACGACGTGCTACTATATATGCCAATATCATTGGATTGCCTAGACCTTACCCCGCTGACTAACTGCTTTGACACCATATCAGAGTGGCTCCTATCACAAAACCTGAGAATACAACACAAAAAGACAGAAGTCCTGTTCGTCTCGAGGAACACCAACTTCACCCCTCCTAGTTGTATTAACGTAAAGGATGCCCAACTCCAAGTTAAACCGGCGATACGCTACCTGGGAGTAACGCTGGACCAAAACCTTGACATGAAGAACCACATAGCCAACACAGTCAAGGCAATCTACTTTAAAATCAGATCCCTCAGACACCTACGCATGCTACTTGAACCGGATGATTTCCGTACCATTTATCAAGCCCTTATACTCCCCCATTTCGACTTCTCAAACTCCATACTACAAGGACTCCCCCGGTCCACCCTGAACCCCCTGCAATTAGCCATGAATAGTGCAGCGAGGGTACTCCTCGGGGCATCCAGGAGAGATCACCTAACACCCCTTCTAAAACAGCTACACTGGCTCCCCATTCAAGCAAGGATCAGTTTCAAGACCTTACTGCTAACATTCAAAGCGGCTAAGGGGCTCACCTCTTCCTCTCTCTCCAACCTCATACAACCACTTGCACCAAACAGGCCACGAAGAACAGCAGAATTAAACACACTAGTTATCCCAAATGACACCACAAGATGCACTAGATCAACAGCCAACAGAGCCTTCCGACTCTGCGCCCCGACTTTATGGAACAACTTACCAGCACAAATCAGAGCAGTACCCAACTTGAGTCAGTTCAGAAAGGCACTAAAACATTTCCTCTTCCTTAAATATCTCAATGACAGCTCCGAACATAACCCCCAGGCGAATAGCTTGAGTGGTCAAACAAACAGACCCTCATAACAGGCCAACTTCTCAATGAAATAACAAGCAGTTCCAAGTACTATTGTACCACCTTTGTATATAGTTAACCCTCCATTGTATTTAGTTTCCCCTATTTTCGCCAAGTTATACTTCCTGTTAAATGTAACTGACCAGACATATGTAAACTGTCGGATGTTTTCTGTTCAATGTAAACCGCGCTGATGTCTAATAGTGCGGTATATAAGAATTGTTAATAAATAAATAATAAAATAAATAAATATGATGCCTTAAATGGTGTTAGAAGGATAATGCGGTGTGTTTTATGTCATATTGCTTAGCTTTGAAACAAAAAGGTTCCACTTTAGTCCCATCAGACCACAAAACCTTCTCCCACATGCATGCAGTGTCCCCCAAGTGTCCTTCAGCAATGGCTTCCTTTGTGCCACCCTCCCATACAGGTCAGTAATTTGAAGATTACTTCACAAACCTGAACAGCCTACATTTTCCCCAGTCTCAACCAAAGACTTCCACAGATCTTTTAAAGAAATTTTAAGCCTCACAGTGGCCTTCCTTAGCAGTTTCCTTTACCTGTAGTTATTTACTTTGGAGGGAGTGGTGCCAGTTTCTACTTTACAATAATTCACCTGACAGTGCTGCAAGGGATAAACACCTTTGGATAACTTCACCCTAGAGTTCTTCTGGCAGCTCAGTATTTGGCCTTTGCTTCAAATTCACATAATCCAACAGAATAATTTGAATCATCATCATCCAGGATTATTCAAATCAATTTGACTACTGTACCTAATGGGCATTATTTAATGTATGGACACTAATGGGCATTAAATAATGTACATTATTTAATGTGTGTATGGACACCAATGGGCATTATTTAATGTTTTATTTTGTTCTCTGTTTTTATTATGTTCATATATTTTATTGACAGTCTATGTTTATATTGTGAACCACCATGAGTGAAGTTGGATGGAAGGATTATAAAGATTCTTAAATAAATAAAACAAACAGTCCTGTTAAGGGCACTATTTGGAAATGGTGCTAATTTGAATTTATCATGAAAAGGGTGTGAAGACTTATGCAATAAAGATTTTGTGATTTCCTATTCTAAATTACTTTTTGGCTATTTCTCTAATTGTTCTGTAACTGTAGACTATGATAAGAAGATCAGTGAAATAAACTTACACTTTAATGTATTTTGAACTATAGTTTTTAGACATGAAAATGAGAAAAATGAACAAGGCAAGGCATTTTATAAGTCCTCATGGGGAAAATATGCCCCTGAAATAACTAAACAAGGCTGTACATTTTCAGTTAGTTAATTTTATTTTTTATGGGAATTTCTAGGTGTTCATCTTAACAACAAAGGAAAAAATCCGTATAAAAAGCCTTTTGTAATTTTTCTGGGTACTCGTCTTCATTAACTACTTCACCAAATACTTGAAGAAAGTTACAAACAACCTTGAAATATTAAAACACAATGAGGCATATTTACTAGAGTGTTCTAACTCTTAATGTGGGGCCAAAGCAACCATTACCGCATCTAAAAATGCTGGTGTGGTAAAAATCCTGCAGTGGTCTTTTAGCGCACGATTGGGGGGGAATGGGCAGGTTAGGGGCAGAGAGTGGGTGCTGCTTGCATATTGCAATTAGCACATGCATCATTAGTGCATCCTAACTGGCAATGCTGCAAGATGCTTCCCACCATGATAATGGGATGGGAACGCCCCAAACAGTTAGTGCAGGTTGGCCACACCTCCCATGCTATAATTGTTGGCATTAAATATGTGCTAAGATGCCGATTCTTAGAGAGTTCAGTAAACATGCCCCGATGAATCAGAAACATAGAATATCCCATTTAACCACCCTCCTAACATATTAAATTGTAAATAAATCATCCAAGAAAAGATACACCATTTAATGCACAACCCTAATTACCAAATCTCCTCCATCAAAAACCTCCTTAATTAAACCAATCTTAACTTTTTTCTCTGAATGATAAATAATCCTTTTAGGGTGCAATTCAAAAGGATGGGATTTCCATAATCACAAAAATCTGGTGAGCTACTATTGAGGGGTAGGTTTCCAAACAATTCAAAACCTTTTACTTGGGGTAAAAAGAGTTTATCTTCTTACATCAATGAATTTTTTGTTATATGAAAGCATTAACATACTTTAATAAAGCATACATAGCATTTGGCTGGTCTATCTCATACAAGACGACCAAAGTTTCTTGCTAGAGTGGTCAGGGCATTTCCAGATGGTCTGCCCCATTCAAATAAGGTCACCAACTATTCTGGGCCTGTTTAGTTTACAGCTGAGTTGAAATCTTACGGTGGCCTTACAGCCTGGCACCAGATGACCCAGCAACAGATCCTCCAGTATGTCAGCTGCTGCAAGGTCCCCTCCTTTTCCCACTAGGCTGGGTACCCACTATGGATGGGGGGAGGAATGGCAGTCATCCCAAACTTGGGATTAAGCAGTACCACTGCCCCTCCCATACATAGCTATAGTGTTCCTTAATGAAACACTCATTGTGATGACTGCTGTAACTGCAGAACTGACTACAAGAGTGTGAGATTCATCCATTCCAACTTGCTGTTCCATATGCCTGGAACTACCAGAGTTGATGCGTCAGGCTCATTCTCGGGCCCTATTCAAATCCAGGTTGAAGACCCACCTCTTTGAGGCTGCTTTTGGATCCTGATGCTCCTCATTCTCTTGTCCACTACTTAGGTGTATCTCGCCATATTCTAGTCCCCACTTTTGCAATGTTTTTTTCATCTTGATTAAATTGTAAGTTCTGATGAGCAAGGACTGTCTCTTACATCTATATGTACAGCGCTGCATACACCTTGTAGCGCTTTACAAATGATTAGTAGTAGAACCAACATTTTAGCCATCAAACTGTGGCTTTTTTCAGGGTGAAGTGGTTATGCAGTGAATGTCTGTTCTTGTATATAGTGGTTCTCAAACTGGATTGGTGGGTTTAAAGTGGGAAATTTGAATTTTGGTGAGAAAAATCTCTTTTTTTTCTTTAATTGTATTTATATATACATTTTGTATAATTAATACAGCATGGAATGCTACAGCAATGCTCCACTCTCTTCTTTTTTTATGTGAATGGGCATAAAGTATTGCTACTAACTACAGGAAAATGGTGCAGCGGACCTTTGTGTATATATATTTTGATTTTAAGTATTGCTCTATTTTTTCCCCAAATTTCAGCACACTGAAGGAGCTGAAAGAGAAGCTTGGACCAATGCCTGCAGTCCTTTAAGTGTTCTGATTCCCTGCACCTCTCCTCTTGACCAACTGATATTTTTGTTGCTGGCTGTGTTCTCAGCCCCACCCTGGAGGCAGCAGGGCTAGCATGCCCCCCTCAGCCTGATTAACCCCTCTCCCCTCCCCTGCAGAACGATACAACCTGAGTGATATCAGCTACAGTCACATCACTGGAGTGGGACTACCCAGCAGCCAGACCTTTACAAGTGGCAACAATGCAGATTGTGTGGTACCATGCCACACTACATATTTAAAAAAATACATTTTTAATAAAAACGTAATTATAGAAAGGGAATAGAAGAGAGCCAGGGTCCCATGGAGAAAAGTTCAGAAGTTTGGAGGGTGAAAACAGCTTGGAATGTATTGTCAGCAGTAGAGGATATATGTGTGAGACAGTTAAGGTCGTATCTTGCAGAAGCAGCTAAGTAGAACTTATGTTTGCAAAATGCTTGTCATGATTAGAAGTGATAAATACATTTGTTCAAAGCTTGACCTGTAACATATAGATATAAATTACCAAAGCACAAAGCAAACCTTTACATAAGAAGATAAGGCAAAAGTTGTACAATATGCCAGTTTTTATAAATAAAAGGAAGTGCTGCAGAGAGCAGAGAGGTGGGAGTTATGGGTGACCGCTCAGGTTTGCGGCCCTATGACTGCCTCCCTAAAGCTTTAGCGGACTTTGCTATAGTATATAACTCTGTGTCATACTATTTCTTCTCACTGGTCCTGAGACCAGAGAAAGGAAACAAAGTGCCGAGGAAGGAGTCTAGTGTTGTTGTCCCTGGTCAGGAACAAAGGACACAAACAGTAATCTCTTCATTTTTTAGGATAAGGTACAACTCAGGGAATTTCTGTTCCTTCCCCAATAGTGCCGCAATCTGGTGTGCAGTCTATAACAAAGCCGCATACTATAAAGAGGAGAGCTGAGTAACACACAGGGAAGAGAGTCCCAACTTACACAATTATTTAAATAGCTTCTCTTAATGCTTCAGTTCCTTATATGACTAAATAATGGCTGCACAGCTTTCAAAATGGTCAGTGATACCACAATGTGCTCTGACCAGTGCCAGCCCAAGGGTTTCTGCAGCCCTAGGCAGAAACCATGGACTCGCTCCCCCCTCTCCCCCCAGCTACCATCAATTCCATCTTGGGAGGGGGAAGTATTTCCAAAAGCAGCAACATTTTGCCGCCGCTTTTGGAAATACTGCTGCTGTCCGCCTCCCCCCCCCAACGGAATTGACGGCAGCTGGGGGGAGGGTGCAGCACGGCCGCCCATGTGCCCCACTGCCATCGCCCACCCATGCCACTGTAGCCACCTAGCGGATGGGCCAACCCTGGCTCTGACCTCTTCTAAGAGTTCAAGTGAACTGAATCGGCCCATTTGCCCAAATGAAAACCGCGATTCTAAGAAACTTGGGTGTTGAGGGCAAACAAAGTATAAGCCAAGGGTCACAGGATGCTCTACTATCTGCATAGATTAATAGTTCAAAAGTTATTGGTGAGGGGGAACAGGTAACAGGTAATCTTACAAAGTCAATCTCACAGTAGGAAAGGAGGCTAGGATTTTTTTTCTCCCATTGACATATTATAGTTGATACATTCATGGGAGTGGAGGGGGAGGAAGCATGTCAAGCCACAAAAACCTTTTGAGTTGGTCAAGAAGTTATTGCCGTTTAGTTTTGCTTTACCTTGCAGCATTATAATCTTGGTGAAGTCTTTTGCCATTATTGCGATCCCATCTTGAAGGCAAAGGATCAAGTGGCAGCAGACCTGAAGCTCCTGAGCTTCGTCTTAACTGGGGTGTTGGCAAACTACTTCTGCTGTTTAATCCCTGTAAAACAAATAACAATGGGCAATCTGCCCTTAATGGCCATATATAATTGCATTATAAGTAGTAATTAGACTTTACCTGCTAATTAGTGCTCCTGAAGGAACTCCAGTCCAGTCCCTTCCATCTGGGTTGTGCCCCTCTTCTAGCAGCTTTGGAGACTGAGCTCATCACTGATTTGATGGTCCCCTGCATAAATACCACTGGCACCACCTACCAGCTTCCAGTATACTATTGAAAAAGCAAACTTGATGAAGAGACAAACAACAAATATTAACTCTAACTTTGTAAACTGTAATAAACCACAAACTCCAGAATGACTCCTCCCACCTCCCCAGGAAGGAACTTTCCAACCTCCAGAAGAGGAGGAGGAGACTTACCTGATACCGCACCTGACCCTGCCCGCCCCCCTGACAGGGCCACCTGCTGATCCATTCATTGCAGAAACCCTCAGCAAGGAGCCTCTGGATTTTCTCTTTGCTCTTATGTAACGTTTCGGGCCGGCGATGTAAAACCTGAAACGTAATACTGACAATACTGGACGGGAACAGGGACTGGACTGGAGTTCCTTCAGGAACACTAATTAGCAGGTAAGGTCTAATTACTTCTTCCTTATCATCCCTCCAGTCCAGTCCCTTCCATCTGGGATGTAACAGAGCAGTTCAAGTCTGGGATGGGTTTCCAAGACCGGACCGAAGCACCGCTCTCCCAAACTCTGCATCCGCGGCCGCCTGAACATCCAACTGATAATGCTTTGCAAACGTATGTAAGGATGACCAGGTAGCTGCCCTACAAATGTCCAGCGACAGGACCAAACCATACTCCACCCAGGAGGTCGCCTGGGCACGAGTCGAATGCCCTCGGAACCCTTCTGAGATCCTCTTACCCTTCAGGATGTAGGCCGACGCAACAGCTTCTCTAATCCATCTAGATATGGACGCCTTGGCTGCTGCTTCCCCTTTTCGCAGCCCCCTGAACAATACAAATAAGTGTTCAGACTTCTGAAACCACGCCGTACGATTGAGGTACTGCTTCAGTACCCTACACACATCCAAACTGCGCAAGCGCGCATCTTCTGCCCCTCGTCCCTCCTCCGGAAAGGAAGGAAGAGAAACCGACTGATTTACGTGAAAGGGAGACACCACCTTAGGCAAAAAAGAAGGCACCGTACGCAAGAGCACTTTATCTTTAAAGAACGAGATAAACGGTGGTTGACATGATAGGGCTTGAAGCTCTGAAATATGCCTCGCCGAACAAATTGCCACAAGGAAAACCACCTTGAGAGTAAAATCTTTCAAGGAGGCACTCCCCACTGGTTCGAAAGGTTCCCTGGCCAACGCATTCAGCACCAAATTTAGATCCCAAGGAGGAACCAACGACATTTGCTGCAGTCGAAGACACCAAACCGCCCGCAGGAACCTACCTATATCCGCATATTCTGAACCTTACCCCTATAACAGGAGATGGCCACCAGCTGCACCCGCAAGGAACTGGCCGCCAACCCCTTTTCGAATCCGGCCTGCAAAAACTAACATTTCCGGAACCGCCACTGAAAGGGATCTCTTACCATGAACCGCGCACCAGTTCTCAAATATTCTCCAGATTCTTACATAAGAGAGGCACGTCGATCTCTTGCGCACATTCAACAATATAGAAATCACCGCTCTGGAATACCCCTGCTTACGGAGCCTCGCCCTCTCAATAGCCAAGCCGTAAGCGAGAACCGATCCACCTGAGGCATCCGTACCAGTCCCTGTACCAGAAGATCATACCTGCAGGGCAGGCGCCACGGCTCAGCCACTAGCAGCCTCATCAGATCTGCATACCACGGTCTCCGTGGCTAATCCGGCGCAATGATGATCACGAGACCTTGGTCTGCCTCCACCTGCTGCAAGACTCTTCCTATGAGCGCCCAAGGCAGAAAAACATACAGAAGTCCCTTGGCGAGCCATCTCTGGACCAGAGCATCGAGGCCTTCCGACATCCTTTCTTCTTGCGGCTGAAAAACTGGCTCACCTTGGCTTACTCCAAACGAGCCATGAGATCCATGACCGGGGCTCCCCAATGTTCTACCACTAGTTCGAACACTTCCTAGCAAAGTTCCCACTTGCCGTGATCTACTGTGTGCCTGCTCAGATAATCCGCAGTCACTTTTTCTACCCCGGCCACATGCTGTGCTGACAAGGCTAACAGATGAGCTTCGGCCCACTGAAGCAAGCTCTCCGCTTCCTCTTCCAACTACGGACTGCTTGTCCCGCCTTGACGGTTGATGTTGGTCACTGTGGTGACGACGTCTGACAGAACACGTACCACTTTCCCGAGGACCAGATTGCTGAAAGCTTCGAGCGCCAGAGCCACCGCCCGCATCTCCAAACTGTTAATCGCCCACTGGGGCTTCCACCAAAGTCCAGAAACCCTGGGTGAACCTGCCCTCACAGTGAGCCCCCCACCCCGCCAAACTGGTGTCTGTGGTCAACTGAATCCACTATAGGGTTTCGAGGGGCATTCCTTTCTCTAGATTCCCCGGCGCGATCCACCACCTCAAGGCCTTTTTGGTCACCTGAGGACAGGGTAGCGTTACTGACAAAGCCTGACTCTGATGAGACCACTGCCGGAGCAGGGCCCACTGAATCGGCCACATATGAGCTCTGGCCCACGGCACCAGCTCGATCATTGCTGCCATGGTGCCCAACACCTGCAAATAATGCCAGGCTGACGACGCCGGCATGTCCAGAAACTGTCGCAGCAAACTTCTCAAGCCTCTTGCTCTCTCCACCGGCAGGAACACCCTGCCTCTGTAGGTGTCGAACTTTGCTCCCAGATACTCAAGCTCCTGCGTGGGTACCAATCTGCTCTTTGTTGTATTGATGACCCAGCTCAGTTCCTCTAGAAGACCTACCACCCTGGCCATTGCCTCCATACTCTCCATCTTGGACTTTGCCCGAATCAGCCAGTCGTTGAGATACAGATGGACCAGGATGCCTTCCTTGCGAAGTGCTGTGGCCACCACGACCATTACCTTGGTAAACATTCTCGGGGCTGTTGCCAGACCAAAAGGCAATGCCTGGAACTGAAAATGTCCCATTGGCACCACAAACCTCAGGAACTGTTGATGAGACTTACATACCAGAATATGCAAATATACCTCTGTGAGGTCCAGGGACGTCAAACTCCCCCTGCTGGATGGCCACAATCACGGACTTCAGAGTCTCCATGCGAAAGTGCAGAACCCTGAAACAGCGATTGACTCTTTTTAAATCTAGAATAGGCCAAAATGACCTTTCTTTTTGGGGACTACAAAATAAATGGAGTATCGACCACAGCCGTACTGATTTATGGGCACCGGAACCACCGCCTCTAACCACAGCAGTCGCTCCAGCGTCTCCCTGACAGCCGCGGCTTTTACCGGGGACCTGCAAGGGGACTGCACAAATGCCCAACGCACTGGTCTTGCAAACTCTAGTGCATAACCTTCTTGAATCACCTCCAGCACCCATTGATCTGACGTGACTCGGGCCCAGGCACAGAAAAACTGCCTCAACTGGCCCCCCACAGGTAGTACTCCCCCCCGGGCCCCTGTTGCTTCATTGTTGCTTCCGCACACCCGAGGAAGAGGAAGAGGCCCCAAAACCCCTTTTTGCCCCCCAAAATCCCCAGAAGCCTTGCCCCTGGAGGGGAAACGGCCCCTATGAAAGGACATCGACCTGGATGCCCAAAACCTCTGAAACTTTCGAGGCTGACTCCGTGCCGGAGTGGGTATAAGGACCCTGCTTCGGCTTGTCCTCCGGAAGCCTGCCTTCCTTGGATTCACCAAGGTCCTTTACCAACTTATCCAAATCTTCTCCAAAAAGCAGCTTTCCCTTAAAGGGAAGTCTGCTGAGGCTTGCGCAGCCACAGGTACCGCCGGGCCGCCACAACCGAAGCCATATTCTTCGCTAGACTTCTAATAAGATCATACTGACTATTCGCTAGATACGCGGCCCCCAATTCAATCCTGGCTGCTTCCTGCAGCACCTCACCTGACGGGTCACCAGCCCCTTGTAGCTGATGCGACCAACGAAGACAGGCCCTGGCCACCCAGGCCCCCGAAACCGAAGCCTGGAGAGCTAAAGCACTTACATCAAAAGTCTGCTTTAACAATGCATCCAGTTTCCTATCCTGAGTATCCTTGAGTGCCGCACTATCCTCAACTGGAATAGTTGTCTTCTTAGTCACTGCTGCCACCGCTGCATCCATCCTAGGTGACCGTAACAACTCTTTGTCCAACTCCAGCAAAGGGTACAGGTGAGCCATGGATCACAACCCCTTTAAGCAGGACTCCAGTTGATTCCATTCCTCCTGAATCATCTGACAAACCACCTGGTGTACTGGAATAACCTTTTGAGTCTTTCTGCCTGGATCAGCAGGTCGTCCAGTACCTCCTTGGCTACTGGAGCGTCTGCCGCCATATTGAGGGCCTTCATGGTCTCTCCAATCAAAGCTGGGAGCTCTTCCCGCATGAAAACCCGAACAATCCGGTTCTGCTCCTCTTCAGCAATCTCGCCTTCCTCGAGTTCTTCCTCAAGTTCCCCGGATTCCCTATCGGAGGCCTCGCCTTCCAAATTTTCGGAAACCGAGGACCTCCACGTATCCTCCACGGCCAGTCTAGGCCTCTTAAGGGGTAAGCTGGACTCATCCTGCTCAACTGCCCCCTCCTGTCCTGCGCGGGTGTCACACCACCCTTCCTGTGCTGATGCAAGCAGAATGCCTTGTGCATAAAAAGAACGAACTCAGGAGAGAAATCTCCCCCACCTCCCTCCACCAGGTCCCCCAAGGAAGTAGAGGGGGTGGGCTGAGCCGGAGGAGGGGCCGAGTGCTCCAAAACTAGGGGCAGAGTCGAGGACGGACCCCTCTCCCCCTCCATAGGGTCCCCAGATCCCTGGGAATCAGACGGCAGCCCCTCCTGCGGAGCAGTTAACTGAATTTCCTGCTCTACTGCGGCTGCTTCGGTTGCACAACCTCTGCAGACTCCATTCTCTGATATTGTGCCCCACCTGGTGCCACAAAGCAGACATTGAGGCCTTCCCGGCATGATTGACACTAAAGAAGACAGAAGTCAGCAGACCCAAGACCTATACCTATATTAACCTATACACACTCTATATATATATATATATATATATATATATATATATATATATATATATATATATATATATATATATATATATATATATATATATATACACATGCAATAAACCTCTAATTTTTTTTTTTTTTTTACTCACAGCAAGAAGAGTTCCTTTTTACTCCCCCCCCCCCCTCCAGGGGCATGCGAAAAATGTGTGAAAAGGGAGCCACCTACCTCCTGTAGCTAGGTTTCAACTGCTGCAGCAGGCCACACAGGAACACGTGGTTGGCGACCGCGAGACCGCTGATGTCTCCTGCAGTCGAACCCCCGCTGTGCTAGACTGCCTCTGCTCGCTGCCCGGAGCTGATCTCCTGATGGCGCTCTCTCTCGCTGGGCTCAACCGCTTAGGATTTCAGCGTGGCGGGACCGGCAGGCAGGGCTCCGCTCATGCTCCGGCCGGAAATCACCCCTCGGCCACGCACCGCAGCAGGAAACTGTCCTCCCTTCAGCCAACGGCTCAGGCAAGCCTCTTCCTCCTACCCTTCACGGAGGACCGGGCTTCCCCCGAACCCACAGATCCGGGAAAGGAGAGAGCGAGGTAAAGGACAAAATTAAAAACTCTCCCTCCTTAAAGAAACAGTGACCTAAAAAGTTACTCTAAGGAAAATAAAGGGATCAAGGGGAAAAAATTAATCAATCTAATCTAACCCCTACAACACTCTCTCTAGGAGTCCTATCCAAATAAAAGAACCCCTAAAGCCTATGTCTCTCCAGTAAGCCCTTCCAGGCTTACTGCCTCCTTCCAGCTGCCTTGGAGACTGAGCTAATACTGGAAGCTGGTGGGTGGTGCCAGTGGTATTTATCCAGGGGACCATGAAATCAGTGATGCGCTCAGTCTCCAAAGCTACTGGAAGTGGGGGCACAACCCAGATGGAAGGGACTGGAGGGACGATAAGGAATTCACATTATACTTTGATGAACAAAAGTTGTATGTATCCAATATGAAACCAAAAATAAATTAATTTTAGTAGTAATAGACCATCCTTCATTATGCTGTCATTATATAAAATTAGCAGCTGGATGGGCAGTAAAGTTGCAAGTAATTTATAAGCAACTATCACTGAGAAAAAAAATCACAAGCATTCATTTCAAATGATAAAAAGAAGCTCTGGGTACAATCTGTAAACAAACCAAGAAAAGGAGCTATTTCCAAAATATTCTCATTTTACTAACAAAACTATCAGTGAACACAAGTCAATTTTAAAACTGCATGTGGGATACAGAAATTACATTTACATTCTCACTGATAGGAAAGAATATGTGTAATAAAAAGCACTAAGGTGGGACGTCTATAAAAGGAAGTGGGCAAAACATTGATTGACATCTTTAGTTCACTAGTAAATGACAGGCATGGTAGAAATAACTTTTAATCCTATCCTGTAGCCTGTTTAGAGTCTTTCTATTCTTGCTTTTGGAATTGTTTCCCATTCTTTCTTGAACTATTCTAGCTCAGAAATATTCTCAAGTCTCCTTGCATGCACTGCAGTGTTTGCGATCTCCCCACAGATTTTCAATAGTCAAGTCTGGGGACTGTGAAGCAAATCAAAGCTTTCATCTTTCTTGTAAGTATGTCATGGTTGATTTTGAGGTATGCTTCAGATCATTGTGCTGCTGAAATACTCCTCTTTTCAGCTTGGGTTTCTTCACCAAATGTGGAACATTAACTTCTGCAATATGTCAGGACTGGTTATTCAAAAGGACTTACCGGTATAATGACAGTGCTGCTGTAAATTCTCTCTGATCACCCTTGCACAGCACTAGGCAGGGCTGGTCGCAGAGTTGGTTCAAGGTGTTGGTACTCTAGGCAAACCTTAAGCCTTATGCACCCCCTAAGCTGTCAGAATCTATTGTTTAGCTTTGCTCCCCCCTCCCCTGCAAGAAGCTTCTGCCCTGGGCGACCACCTAGTTTACATGATGGTTGGGTTGGCCTGGCCCTAGTACTAGGGTGGAGAAAGGGCATTATGTACAGTTATATGGATATCAGTGATATTCTGCTACTATCTGTATAGCCAAGGGGTTTAAGTTAGGACAGCTTTTGCACTGTCCTAACTTACACCTCTAGGTTAAATGGATAGCAGCTGAATATTGCTGCTTTCTGTATAGCTGCAGCAGTTGTTGCTGTCCATGTATACTGCAGCACCACTATTTATCCAAATAACAGTGGATTACGTAAATGCCGTGGCAATGGTAAAAAAAAAAACCCAAACCTCACCACAGTGCTTATTGATTCCATTGATATTTAGTTGAATCCATTATTCCTTCCATCTGCGTATTTCCTGTGCCACCAGAAGCCACACAACCCCAAAGCATAATAGATCCACCCCTATGCTGAATGGCTGGCAAAGTGTCCTTTTCTTCAAATGCTTGATCCTTTATTTGACAAATGTATTTTGTGCGGTTGTAGCCAAGCAGGTCAATTTTTGTTTAATTAGTCCAAAACATTTTGTTTCAAAAAGTTTCAAGTTTTATCAAGGGTTTATTTTGCATACTTTGATGACTCTTGTGATGTGGTCACAGAAAAGGTTTCCTTCTGACAACTTTACAATGCAGATCAATGTTGTAATGTGGATCTGTGAATAACTATTCCACTGTCAAATATTTTAACGGGTTGTCTGCAAAGATATATGAGCTCTGTTTTGCAGATCTGAACAGTGTTTGGGAAGTTCTACCAGATTTCTTTTTGGTTTTCCACATCTTGCCTGAACTTCAACAATGTCAGGTCATTTCCATTCTTGCTGATGTTTCTGATAATTGAAATTGGTAGCTGGAAACATTTAGAGTTTCTTTCTATTTTGGCCTTCTCCCGGCTGCTACAATTACCTAGTATCCGAGTATTCAGAGCCAGTATCTGGATAGCAGGTGTAATGAATATCTGGATAC
The DNA here is from genome assembly GCA_033557465.1 of Ichthyophis bannanicus. Taxonomy (NCBI): domain Eukaryota; kingdom Metazoa; phylum Chordata; class Amphibia; order Gymnophiona; family Ichthyophiidae; genus Ichthyophis; species Ichthyophis bannanicus. The sequence goes on along the minus strand of CM066047.1, from coordinate 62,232,350 downwards.
CATGGTCAAGACTGGCACACTCTGGATAGTGACAATATTTAGCTGCTGTCTGAACAGGCGTGATAGTTTTCCTGCTATCCTAAGTTATGCATATTGTTATCCAGATAGTGGTGCTGACAATTGCTGCTATCTAACCGGCCAGCTCAGCCCACAGTTAGAGGAAACATTTAGTGATACTATCCAGAGAATGACATTGATGCCACTAAATAGCCCTCTCAATAGTACATATCTAGCTAGCAAGTCCTGCTAATAGATAAGTCCCTTTGAATATTGAGTCCTATATGTTTAAAAATTGGAAGGGTATCCAAACTTTTGAACATGCCCTATTCACCATTTTCTTGTTCAGAACCTGTTAAAAAATCAGTTTGCTTAAAGTTCTCATGTCTAAATTTCTAAAGACAACAAAAAGCCAAAATTGTCATAACACTCTTCTAGTGGCACCAAACATAATTTGAACTTAAGCAACACAAAAAAATAAAAGAAAAATACACTAGGAATATTATGCATATATAGAATTTTTGAAAAGAATAAGTATCAATCATATCTGCATCTTTCTGGTGCAAGTTTCTCACCACCTAAAAGAAAATATTTTGCTTAAGTATGATGGCCTTAAATATATCTTTATTAAAGTAGAAATACACACACGAAAAACAAAAGGAAATGTTTATAAGCATTCAGTCCAACCTTGTGCATTTTCCTGTCTCCTCTTTCTATTGGGTCCTCCATTTCAGCACAAGGATAAAAGCCTGGAAATGGTGTAAATGGGTTTACTTTGGGTCTACATGAACCTGAGAAAGCACCCATCAGGCTGCTAATGCTTCGAAGTGAGGAAACCACTTGTGGGGGAAGAGATGGATCGATGAGGAGGTCAGACACCATGTTGCGGGCCTCATTTATGACAGAGAGATCTACTCCATTTCCACCTCCAGCATTCTAAAAAGAGTAAATGTTGTATAGCATCAACAATTTAATCAATGAAAGTATACTCAACATGACAGCTATGGAGTACATTAAGGACCTGATTTAGTAAGATAATTTCCACCTCAATGCCAGTAGAGATCAGTGTATAGCAGTCAAGTTTATAATAAACATATTTCTTCAAGCAAATACTACATATGTTGTAACAAATGAAAAGATAGCATAACACTGGTTAAGATCTGCAAAGAGCCTAGTGTATGATGCGATAACAAAAATGCAATGATCCAAAATTCTGAGATGAACTGTGAAATAAGCACTAATTTTCAACTATAATACAATTTTATGAGGATCATTTACTGACTGTTAGTGCTCTGCAGCAGGTAACACCGGATAATGGCATTAACAGGAGCTGTTGGCAGATGACCCTCTATATTAAGGGCAATGCTATATTTTGATGAAATAGTTTACCTCTAAGATGGAAAAAGGTACACTGCAAGTTTTATATAGGTATACTATGATATATGCACATTATAGGTTACATTATGGTGTATGATAATTTCCTTGAATATTATGCATGCTCTGAATATCATTGTTCACCACTGACATCTATTTTATTGAACATATTTATATGCCGCCTTTTAATAAATATCAATCTGGCTAACAGCAAATCAGAATAAAATCATATCATCAAAATAAACACAACACAAATTAAAATTTTACACTTCCCAATTATACCTACATCAGATTCCAACAATCTCACAGTAATTTGTTTCCTCCAACTTCACTCCAACCCTAATCATCCTATTTTAGCCATCAGCATCCACTACTACTACTCCACAAAAGTCTAGAAGAGACATGTTTTAAACAAATCTAAAGGTTAAAAATGAAATTAGTTCTTACCTGCTAATTATCTTTCCTTGAGCATTCTCCGGGCCAGTCCAGGGAAGGTTAGGTTAGGTTGTCAATCCCCTTCAGCAGCTGAGGACATGAAGACATCAAGTTTTCTTGAGCGGTGAAGCCACTCCCCCTGAGGTCAACAGCCAGTTTTCTTTTGACAAAGCAGCGAACTACTAAAGAACTGAAAACAAAAGGTTAACCCATAAAAACTGATCATGTTCTATAGTCCTTTAGGAAAGGAGAAGCAAACAACTCGTGCTTCTTAAAAATTCAGTTTAAAAACGTCTTTTTTTTTTTTTTTCAAATTAAATGATTCACATCTAATTATGAGAAAGAAACACAGTAGCCCCAATACACCCCCTTCGCACGAATACAATGAAACAACTAAAGGGTGGGACCCTGGACTGGCCCGAAGAATGCTCAAGGAAAGATAATTAGCAGGTAAGAACTAATTTCATTTTCCTTATCGCTTCTCCGGGCCAGTCCAGGGAAGGTTAGGGCAGTACCAGAGCAGTACCTAAACTCGGGAGGGACCCGCCAGCCCCGCAATAAGAGCAGACGCCCCCACTTTCGCATCTTCCCTGGCCTGAACATCCAGTCGGTAATGCTTTGTAAACGTATGCAATGAAGACCACGTCGCCGCTCTACAGATATCTACTGGAGGAACAAAAGCAAATTCCGCCCAGGACGCCGCTTGAGCTCTAGTAGAATGCGCTTTCAGTCCAATTGGGGGAGAGCGTCCTCCGGCCTGGTAAGCTGCTACAATAGCACAGCGTACCCATCGAGCAATCGTGGACTTCGAAGCTGGCTGCCCTTTATTGGGCCCAGCATACTGCACAAATAATCTATCTGTTTTTCGAAAAGGTTCCGAAATTTTAAGGTACGCCTTTAAGACGCGACCAAGATCCAGTTTTCGGAGAGCTCGATCAATTGGAGAACTTGATAAATCCGAAAATGTGGGCAAAACTACCAACTGATTAACATGAAAAACAGATAGCACTTTCGGTAAAAATGAAGGAACCGTACGTAATAATACTCGTTCAGAGAGAAATTGCAAATAAGGCTCATGACAAGACAAAGCCTGTAAATCTGAAATCCTTCGCGTTGAACACAAGGCTACCAGAAAAGCCGTCTTCCATGAACACTCTCTTGGAGACTGCGAGGAAACCGATGCCAATGGCGATTTTGATAACGCCTCTAAAACAATATTCAAATCCCACGGAGGCACTATCTGCCGCAGCGGAGGACGAAGGATCTTAGCAGCCCTAAAAAATCTTTGCACGTCTGGATGCAACGATAGCCGGCGGTTTTGGACCAATCCCCTAAAACATGCTAGTGCGGCCACCTGAACTTTAAGGGTATTTAGCGCCAAACCTTTATCCAAACCCTCCTGGAGAAATAAAAGCAATTAAGGCAAGGTAGCCGAACGAGGAAGAACATCGTGCCGTTCACACCAATACTCAAAGAGCCGCCATACCCGAACATACGCAAGAGATGTCCCCGGTCTTCTAGATCTAAGTAAGGTAGCCACTACGGAACTCGCATAACCTTTGCGGCTTAAGCGAGACCTCTCAAGAGCCAAGCCGTAAGCAAGAAGCGATCCACCTGTGGCATGAGCACGGGTCCCTGATTTAATAGATTGACCCGGACCGGAAGACGCCAAGGAGGAGCTATCAGAAGCCGAATTAGACCGGCATACCAAGGATGTCAAGGCCAATCTGGCGCAATCAGAATCACAGAACCGCGGTGTCCCGCTATGCGTTGAACAACTTGGCTCACCATCGGCCACGGAGGGAAAACATACAAGAGAGCGTCCACCGGCCAAGGCTGAGCTAGAGCATCGAGCCCCTCTGACATGCGTTCCCTGCGTCTGCTGAAAAAACGGTTCGCCTTGGCATTGTTGAAAGTCGCCATCAGATCCATAACCGGTTGTCCCCACTTTAAGGTCATTTCGTGATAAACTGCTACGTTCAACTCCCATTCTCCTGGATCGAGGACAGTGCGACTGAGATAATCGGCCTGAACATTCTCTTTGCCAGCCACATGAGCAGCCGACAACGCCAGAAGACGGCCCTCTGCCCAAGCCATCAACTCTTGACATTCGTTTAGAAGAGAGGAACTCTTTGTCCCCCCCTGCCGATTGATATATGCCACTGTAACAGCATTGTCGGAGAACAAACGAACTGCCTTCCCCGTGAGAAGACGTTCGAAGTGCTGAAGAGCAAGCCGGGCAGCGCGTAGCTCTAGCATGTTGATCGACCACAATGTCTCCTCTGGAGACCAAGACCCTTGAGCTATTTGCGACTGACAATGCGCTCCCCAGGCTGCTAGACTGGCATCTGTGGTGACTAAAACCCACGCGGGCTCCTGCAAAGGAACGCCCGCTCTGAGATGTACAGGGTTCAACCACCATTCCAGACTTTTTCTTACCGGTTCCGGACAAAACAGGCGCTGTGATAGTGGATGCAGCTGCGGTGACCATCGGGAAAGCAAAGCCTGTTGTAACGGCCGCATGTGAGTCCTGGCCCATGGAACCAGATCCAAGGCCGCTGCCATGGAACCCAAAAGCTGCAAGTACGTTCAAGCCGATGGAGCCTGAATTCTCAAAAACGCTTGCACTTGTTGTAAAATCTTGTTTACTCTGTTTTCTGGCAAGAAAACTGCTTCTTGAGCCGTGTCGAAGAAGGCCCCTAGATAAGTCAGCTGCCGTACTGGCTGTAAGTAACTTTTGGCCTGATTTATAACCCAGCCTAGTTGTTCCAAAAGCTGAACAACTCGAGCTGTTGCCGCTACGGAGGCCAAATGAGAATCGGCTCTGATAAGCCAATCGTCGAGATACGGATGAACACGGATCCCTTCCTTTCGCAGCGCAGCTGCTACCACTACCATGAGCTTTGTGAAGGTCCGCGGAGCCGTAGCAAGACCGAACGGCAACGCTCGAAACTGGAAGTGACCCATTGGAAGGGCAAAACGTAAAAATTGCTGATGAGACGGCCTGATGGGAATGTGAAGATAGGCCTCTGTGAGATCTATTGACGAGAGGAATTCTCCAGGACGCACTGCCCGAATCACAGTACGCAGCGTCTCCATGCGAAAATGAGGCACCCGCAAAGCACGGTTGACGCCTCTGAGATCGAGAACTGGTCGAAAAGAACCTTCCTTTTTGGGGACCACGAAATAGATCGAGTATCGACCGTGACCGTACTGGTCTCGCGGGACAGCCCAAAGCTGTAAGAGACAAAAAATCGTGTCTGAGACGGCTTTCTCCTTTAGCCCCGGCGCACAGGGAGACAGTACAAAGGCGGGTGGCAAAGGGCAAGCGAAATCCAGCGCATACCCCTTTTGATTTATCTCTAATACCCACTTGTCTGCAGTGATTGCGGTCCAGGCTGTCAGAAAATCCTGTAGGCGTCCCCCTACAGGTACCAACGCCTGGACCAACAGACCTTCATTGTGGTTTCTTAGCTGCGGATTGAGAAGCAGCGAAGTAAGATCTGCTGAAACCTCTGGCTCCTCGAAAGGACTGACCGCGAAATGTCGCACGGTCTCTGGAATAGGGAGCAAAGCGAGCCCCTCGAAATCTCCTGATGTCTCGACCGGCACCCCGGAGAGCTCCTACACCTCGCCCGGGCTTCGGTCTATCCTCTGGCAAACGCCCTCCTTTAGAATCACCAAGATCCTTAACAATCTTTTCTAACGCCTCTCCAAAAAGTAACTTTCCTTTATAGGGCAATTTGCTAAGTCGTAACTTAGATGACACATCAGCTTCCCAGTTACGCAACCATAAAAAACGTCTGGCCGCGACCAGTGATGCCATGGTCTTGGCGGCAATCCGCAGTAGATCGTAAAAGGCATCTGCCATATAAGCCGCGGCTGATTCCAATTTCGCACTTTCCGCTCCCTGCATTGAAGCAGAATCTCCGGATAATTCTCCTTGAAGCCACCAAATGGATGCTCTAGAAACATATGCTCCACAAACAGCTGCTTGCAGAGCTAAAGCGCTAGAATCGAACGCTTGCTTAAGAAGAATTTCTAACTTCCTATCCTGTAAGTCCTTAAGAGCGGCCGCTCCTTCTACAGGGATAGTAGTTTTCTTTGTCACTGCCGATACTATCGCATCCACCTTGGGCATACGTAATAAATCCTTCTCCTCTTGTGGCATAGGGTAAAGGCGAGCTAAAGCGCGGCTCCCACGGAGCGTAGCCTCCGGACACTCCCACTCAGATTCAATCATCTGCTTTATCACCCGGTGCATGGGGAAACAGCGTTGTTCCGCTTTAAACCCCTGCAATAACGGATCCTCCAAAGGTTCCTGAGAAGCTGATGGAGGCAACAGGTGCAAGGCAGATAATGACTGCGAAATGAGAGCTGAAAGTTCTTCTTTACGAAAAACACAAAATATATTAGGATCCTCCCCTGGTGCAATTTCACCCTCTTCCAGCTCTTCTGAAGCCAGGTCCAAGCCTCCTTCTGACAGACCTTCTATCTCCCCCTGACCCAGGGACACAGAGAGCTGTGAAGTAAAAGGGTCCAAAGGATCCTTAATGACCTCTTTAGGCAAGGAAGGACCCTCTCCAGGATCTTCTGGAACCAAAACACCCATAGGAGCTGTTGCAGAGTCTTTAATGGTTCCCACAGAAGCAGAATGAGAAGATCTTATCAAAAATGCTCTGTGCATAGCCAAGATAAACTCTGGAGAAAAGAAAGATAATATGCTTTCTTGTGCCTCTGGCAGAGGCTGCGCAGGCTTCTCCTGACAAGAAACATCTTTAGAGGACTTAGTTTTCCTTTTGGTAGGCCGTTGCTGTTCAGCCGTTAAAACAGCTGGCGCACCTAAAATGGCCGCCTTTTCCGCGGGCAAAGACGGCTTTTCTAAATCCAATGAAATTTTATCTGCCATCACTCTAATTCAACTACCTAAAGAGAATTCAAGAGAGAAAACACATCAATACTTGAACGTGCCGCGCTATGGCCGAGGGCAGGAAACAGAGCCGCTCGCTCAAATCACGCCGTTGAAAAAAACGAATGCTGCACTAGCTACATACACAGCCTGTCAGAAACGGCTGAATCGCTGAAGTTTTTGTTCCGCTGAAGTTTTTGTTCCGCTGCTAGCGGAAGAAGGAGGAGCACGGCTATGGCAACTGCAGAGGAAGTACTGGGGCTCCCAGGTTCAATCTGCTATGAGAGACGGAGACGGATTAAAAACAGGCAGGCTCTACCTGAAACCGTCATGTTAACAAGTGCCCAACGTCTCTCTGCCGGCAAAGGTAAATGAAAAAATGCTCTGTTAGGACTATAAACTAAAATCAGCTCTGCTAGAGCCAACTTGAAGTGCAATAAATAAATGAAATAAAAATCAAATACTTAAGGGAGCGAGTTAAAATCGATCCTCTTCAGCTGCTGAGGACTGAAAGACTGGCTGTTGACCTCAGGGGGAGTGGCTTCACCGCTAAAGAAAATTTGATGTCTTCATGTCCTCAGCTGCTGAAGGGGATTGACAACCTAACCTAACCTTCCCTGGACTGGCCCGGAGAAGCGATAAGGAAAGCCCCTGTACACATCTAATATGGCTAGACAATTTTGGATGGATGTATTGAAGTGTAGGAGAGGGTGGATATTCCACATTCATTGTGGGTGAACAGTGGTGTGTGGATTGTGTGGGATATGTGGTTCGTGAGGAGCAGCATGTGGGGTGTGTTTATTGTTTTTTGGTTAAGGGAGAGATTATGGCAAGTGAGGGGATATATAAGGTTTGTGGTGGATGAGGTGAGGTCTCAAGGGTGAGTAGTGTGTGAGTTTTGTTGGGTAACTCGGGTGAGCAGCAATATACGAGCCCATCCCAACTCCCACCCACCCCAAGCATAGTCTTAGATTTATAGGCTCTTAGAGCGCTTACAAGGACAGAGGTAGTCAAATTAACTTTCAGGTTTAGCTGGTTATCCTCATCAGGTATAGCTTAAAGTAAACAAACTTAAATATCTTAACAGAATCTTAAAACTAAGATGCAGACAGCAGTCCAGCAGTGAGATAGGAGCTATCCAGTCTTTTGCACCGAGTGTCACATATACAATTTTCTCCCTGATGGTGTGGGGTCGTATGTGTGCACTAGGTGCAAGGAGCTCTTTGCTCTAAGGGAATGAGTCCGATCTCTGGAGACTAGAGTAGCAGACTTGGAGGACATAAGGAAAACAGAGAGGTATATATATATGAGACCTACAGGGACGTAATACTGAAGTCCCATCTCCAGTCTGGCAGCCTCTCTATTGCCATGGAGAGGAGAGCTCATGAGAAAGGAAATAATCACCCTGGTGTGGCAGGAAGTAATACTGCAGCTAGGACTTGTCCCCAAGAGAATGTAAAACCGTCTCACACCCAGGTTTCTCAAAGGACATGGGCCCATGAGGAAAGGTTTAGGACAGCCGTTATAGTTGGCAATTCAATAATTGGGCATGTAGATAGCTGGGTGGCTAGTGGACATGAGGATCACCTGGTAACATGCCTGCCTAGAGTGTAGGTAGCAGACCTCACACGCCACCTAGACAAGATTTTAGATTATGCTGGAAAGGAGACTGTTGTCTTGGAACCAGTCGGGAAACGTGGCAGGGAGTTCCAATATTGCCTTTATTATTCCACGGATCAAGTGTGCCTAAAACCCGACACAGGCCGTGTTTCGTTCACCACTTCCTCAGGGGTTAACGGCTCACTAAAAGTACATACATATACACAATGAATAAAAACCACAACAAATAAAACAAAAATAAAAATGCATAAGCATATAAAAGTTGATAAAATACAAATCTTAAATAATTAAAATAAATACTACTAATGTAATGCTATCTCAATTTGTTAATCAAACTGTTGTTTTTTCTCAGCAGGTTTCCAGCAAAATTCAAACAGTAGAGACCTCTGTTAATCAGCTGTTTCAGCGTGCTGATCAGCTTGATTCGCAGGTGGCCTCTCTGCAGTCAGCAAATGTGTTAGCTTCTAAGGAAACAGTTCTGTTTCACCAGCAACTTGAAGTTCTAGATAATGCTTCTCGGGCTAAAAATTTGCGGATTTTAAATTTTCCCAAGACTCATTTGTTGACACCTGTTTATTTGTTTAGACAATATTGTAAAGAGGTTTTGATGCTTCCTAATGCCGACACTGTAATGTTAGATCGGACGTTTTATATGTCTGCTTTGGCGACTTCCGGGGAATTAGAGGTGCCGCAGCAAGAGGAGGGAGTTTCTATGAATCTTACTAATTTTTTGGAACACTCTCAGACTCCCATCTCTACTCGCGCCACTTTGTTAGTTTCTTTGGTTCATTTTTCGGATAAATCTTCCATATTGAAGGCTTTTTTTCCTAAAAAGGATTTTCTTTTTTATGGTCAGAAGATATCTGTTTTCCCGGATGTCTCCAAACAGACGCAGTGTCGTAGAAGATCTTTTCTTCAGTTAAAACCTCGAGTTTTGGCTATAGGGGGCACTTTTCTTTTACGATTTCCGTGTAAATGCCTAGTGACCATACAAGGTTCTAGCTATGTTTATTTTGATTCTTCTTTATTGGAATCACTTTTGGTTTCCTTACAGGCTTGAGTATTGTATTATAGATTTTTTCTTTTCTTTTCTTTTCTTTTGTTTTCTTAGAAAATGTTAGGCTGGGTGTAGTAGCCTTATACTTTATACTCCGGTACCTCTCTCTCAATTGGTTCTTCTTGATGTGGTTAGCTAAGTGGTATGTTATTGTATATCTTTTTTAGACTGAAGAGTCTTTGTTGTACTTAATCTTTATATCACTTATTTTCTTTGTTCTGTATTTCATTGGATGAAAAAATTGAAATTTATCAATAAAAAAAAAAAACAAAAAACAAAAAAACCAACCAACATCATCCCGATACAGAGACCTGTGTAAATGTGATTTATCCTTATAATCGCAGGGCCAAAAAGGAACCCCAACTCCTCATATTCAGTATGAATTAATCTGTACATAAATAAATAAATAAATAAATGCTTAAAGGAACTAAAATCCATGCAAAAAAGGGGGAGGGGTTTATATCCACTGTAGTGCCTAAAAACCGCCGAGCAAAAGCAGCGGGTTTCAAAGGTGGATTATATGTCTTAAATTACCAAAAAGGAAAACGGCATTGTATGTTTAAAAAAAAAAAGGGGGTAAATGAATTAAAAAAGAGCTACCGGAGGAAATGACGTCATCGGAGTGGATGGCAGCTTAAGTGGAGAGCTCCGTAGCTAAACCCCGACAATAGTGGCTGGAAAGGCGATCCCCCAAGCGATCATACCCCGGACCAAAGGGAGCGGTGGAGAAAAAGGTGGAGAGTACACCGGTGGGATGACAACGCGCAAAAAAACGGCAGACTTGAAAGAGTTTGCCTACAGCGGTGGACAGGCTGGCAGCAGAGAGGCCAAGATGGCGGCGGGAGACCGCGTGACTCGGGACTCCGGAGAGCGTTCCCTGCAGCGGGCTGCTGAGGTGGAGAGAGGAGCGATGGTAGTCAATAATGTGAGTCGTGCTGAATTGAAAGCCTGGTTTGACGAACTCAAGTCGGAGTTGGCTGCTGTCAAGACCGAAGTGGGGGAGGTTTGCAGTGAATTAAGAGAGGAGGTCGGGGAATTAAGCTGGAGAACAGCGGAGCAGGAGCAGCACATGGTGCGAGTGGAAAGCAAGCAAGAGGTACTGGCGCAATCTTTTCAGGAATGGGACCGCTGGAGAGAGAACAAATGACTCTTAAGATGGAAGATTTAGAAAACCGTACGCGGCGAAATAATTTGCGTATTAGGGGGGTCCCTGAAGAACCTGAGTTTCAGGACAGCCGGCGGGTAGCGGAAGCTATCTGTAAAGACATCTTGGCCGGGGGGAGGAGGAGGGGGAGCCCCCCGCAGTGGTTCTTGATAGAGCGCATAGGGCGCTTGGGCCGAGTCGCCCTAATCGCCCACGGGACATTGTGCTCTGTATGCATAGTTTCACTCTAAAGGAGAAACTTCTGGCGAAGTTGCGGAAAGCCCGTGAATTCAATTGGCAGGGCTACACTTTGGCAATTTATGCTGATTTGGCAGCGGGAACCCTGCAACGGCGACGTGACCTGCAACATATAACTGCCCGGCTGCGCAATGAGAATGTGCGGTATCGTTGGTTGTACCCCTTCGGACTGTCTTTCACAGTGGGCACGCGCACGTGGAGAGCACAGACCCGTCAAGAGGCGGAGAAGGCCCTGAAAGATGCTGGCTTGGCGAGTGCAGAGGGGCAGCTAGTGGAGGCATCGAGAGTTGAACCAGCGCATGGACCTCTGGCAGCGATGGTAGCTGAGGGGACGGCGAGAGGGGAGCGGTGCGGAGGGGCGCAGGTGCCTTTCTCTGAGCCCACCTGAAGTAGCGCCCAGAGTCTATTGAGGCTTCTATACTTTGACTGTCCCTCCTTGTTACCCCCCTTATGATGGCTGCCCCTGTCCTTCTTCATAAAGGATGGGGAATAAGCTTTGACTGCTTGGGGGAGGGGGAGGGGGGTTAATGGCGAGGACACTGGAGAGACTGGAGGGAACTGATGTTGTTTTTGTTTTCTTATTATGTGTGGTTGTGATATGCCATGTTTAAGAGTTTGGGGATGCTCGAGTGGGGGGGATTGAGCAGGTGGGGGGTTGGTTCTTTGGTTCGGGATTTATGGCTTTAAGTGTTTTGTGTGTTGGTGGGGAGAGGGGGTGCGAAAGCGGGGGGGGGGGGGGAAGGGAACCGGGAGAGGATTAACAGGGAATAATTTGGCTGGGTAATAGTGGCATAGCAGGAGGGGGAGGGCTTGGGAAGAGCGGTAGAATGGTATATGGAGGATGTAGGGGATTGCACTGTGTTACTGCTTTGCCTTTTCTTTTCTTTTCCTTTCTTTTTGATTAACTCCCCCAGCGGCTTCCCCCGCTCTGTTTATTGGTACGGGGGATGTGGAGCACTGGTTTTCCTCCGGCGGGGAGGGGTTGATGCTGGGCAGCGGGGGGCCTATTATTATTATTAGTAGTAGTATTACTATCAATCCCCCTATTACTTGTTTGTTTACGTAGGTACTGCTTGCGCGGGTGGGTTTGAGGAATGGGCGCGGCGAGAGTGGTTGGGGAGGGGTATTATTGGGTCGGGTACTTTGGGGGTTGGTGATTTGGTCCTGTTGTTCGGGGGGGTGGAGTTGAGGGGGGAGGGGGGGTCGGGAGGGCATGTACATAGGAGGGGTGGGAGTGGGTAGTCGGGGTTTGCGAGAGGAGCTGGGCTGCACCATACCGATGGGCACTACTCCGCGGGAGGCCTCAGGGGGGCTGAGGAGTAGGATGGGAGGGCAGGGCAGGGGAGGGGGCTGCGGGGGAGAGGGGGTGGGGGGCTGCGGGGGTGGGGGGGTGGGGCAATAGGGGAGGAGGGGGGTGGGGAGGCAAAGAGGGGAGGGCAAGGGCAGGAGCGGGCATCGGGGGTTGTGGGGGAGTCTAAGTTACGTGTGGTTACGGTTAACGCTAAGGGTCTCCGCACTTGGCGGAAGCGTCGGTTAGCGGAGAAGGAAGGGGGTAGGACCCGGGCAGACTTTGTGTGCCTCCAAGAAACACATCTTAAGGTGGGGCAAGAGAAGTTGCTGGAGACAAAGAAATACCCTAAGGTGGTTCTGGCGGGGCAACGTGCTGAGTCGCGGAAGGGGGGTGTGGGTATAATGGTGGGGGCTAGTATGGTGGATAGGGTAGTGGGGGAATATCGTGATAAAAAGGGGCGGTATATGGGGGTTCAGGTCCAGCTCGGGGACGAGAGGGTGTGGATTTTTAGTTTGTATGGTCCCAATGAGGGCCAGGGGGTATTTTATGAACGTGTGCGGGCGGAGTTAGAGAACCTGGGGGAGGTACCAATTATTGTTGGGGGGGATTTCAATCTGACGGTAAATCCCCGACTGGACAATAGTGGGGGGAGAGGGGAGGGGAAACGGAGGGAGCGGCAGCAGTTGCTACAGATGAAAGAGGGGTTGGGTTTGGTGGATGTGTGGCGGTGTCGTAACCCGGGGAGGAAGCAATACACTTATTACTCCGCGCCTCATGGGACATATAGTCGCATAGATATGATTTGGGCAGGGGGTGGGTGGATGAGTAGGGTGGAAGGGGTTGAGCAGGGGTCCATTACGTGGACGGATCATGCACCTGTGAGTGTGGAGTTTAATTTGGGTTACAAGGATACTGGCGTGAAATTTTGGAGGCTCAATGATTCATTGTTGGATGACTTGGCGATTGTAGAGCGGACCGGGAGGGTACTTCAGGAGTATCAGGATTTTAACTGGAATGGTGAGGTTGGTTTGGGTATGGTGTGGGATGGTTTGAAGGCGGTGGTTCGGGGGCATTTGTTAGGGGAGGCCTCGCGTAAATGCAAACAAAGGGGGGAAACGGAGCGTTATCTTTTGGCTGAAATTAAGAAGCTGGAGGAAAGTCATCAGTGTGATCGGCGGGAGGGGGTACTAACGGCATTGCAGAGGCTTCGAGGGCAGTTGAGTCAGCTTCGCGCGGGTAAGATAGCCTATGAGCTCAATGTTCTGCGGCAAACCATGTTTGAAGGGGGCAATAAAGCGGGCAGACTGCTTGCTCGTCGTCTACGAGTGCGAGTGGCTCAGAATACCATTGGGAGTATTAGGAATGGGCGGGGGCAGTTAGTTACTGGGAACAATGACATCCGTCAGACGTTTAAAGACTACTATCAGAAATTGTATAGTAGCGAGGTTACTGAGGGGCGCGAAAAGAGTGACCAATATTTGGATGGGTGTATATTATCCAAGTTGGAGGCAGGGGAGGCGGAGAGGCTGGGTAGGCCGATAGAGGAAGGGGAGGTCACTGCGGCGATCAAATCATTGAAAATGGGAAAGGCACCGGGGTTGGACGGTTTGACAGGTAAATTCTATAAGGTGTTTCAGGCGGGTCTTAGACCCTTGTTGTTGGAGGTTTTCAATGGCGTTCTGGCGACTGGTTCAGTTCCCGGTTCCATGACTGTGGCGGGGATTACGGTTTTGCTTAAGCCAGGCAAGGACCCTATGGTCTGCGGTTCGTATCGGCCAATATCCCTGTTGAATGTGGACGCTAAACTGCTCGTAAAAATTTTAGCTACTCGTTTGCAGCAGTTCCTCCCTAAATTGATTCATGCGGATCAGACGGGTTTTGTGGCCGGGAGACAGGGCGGGGACAACATACGCCGATTGTGTAACCTAACATGGGAGGTGCAGAGGACGGGGCAGAAGGCGGTTTTTATCTCGGTAGATGCCGAAAAAGCCTTTGATCGGGTGGAATGGGATTTTCTGTTGGCGGTACTGGAGAGGGTAGGGTTGGGGGAGAACTTTATTCAATGGGTCAAGGCTTTTTATACGGGGCCGCAGGCTAGGGTCAGAGTGAATGGTAGCTACTCTGAGGTGATTCAGTTTGGCCGAGGTACTCGACAGGGTTGCCCACTATCGCCCTTACTGTTTGCCCTTGCCATAGAGCCCCTAGCGGATCGGGTGCGGCACGGGGTGGATGTCAAAGGGGTGCAGATGAATACGTGGGAATCTAAAATTGCCCTCTTTGCTGATGACGTTATCTATACGCTTCGGGAACCATTAGTTTCGCTGCCAGTATTGATGCGGGAAGTGGACTTGTATAGTGCGGTTTCAGGCTATAAAATTAATGGCAGTAAAACGGAGATCCTTGGGTTCAATCTGGGAAGTAGGTTAGAAGAGAGCTTGCGTAGTAGCTTTCCCTTCAAATGGGTCACGGGGACCTATCGATATTTGGGGATCCATATGGGGAAGGATTGGCGGCAGCTCTGGGACCAGAACTTTCTTCCGTTATTGCGGGCGGTGAAGGCAGACTTCGCCCGTTGGAGGGGTTTATATCTGACCTGGCTAGGGAGAATTGCGGTTATAAAAATGAATGTTCTCCCCCGTTTTCTTTTTCTTTTTAGTTCTATCCCCAGTCAGATTCCCCCTGGATATTTGAGACAGGTACAGAGGTTGATTTTGGATTTCATATGGGTGGTAAGAAAGCTCGGGTGTCGCAATATACTCTTTATCGGAGCCAACGAGGGGGGGGGATGGGGGTACCATGGTTGGATAAATACTTTGTGGCGGCTCAACTACAGGCTTTAGGTAGTTGGCAGGCGGAGGCCGAGACCCCTATCTGGGTCGAGTTGGAACAGGACAGGGGAGGGGGAGAGTCTTTGGGCATGTGGATATGGGACCCTGGGGCGCAGAAAGGGGGGGGCGGGGCGGGAACCCTTTTAAAGAATTTACGCGGGGGCTGTGGTTGGGGGTTAAGCGGCGGCTGTTGGGGGGGAAGCGATATACGAGGGCAACCTATATTCGGGGTATGCAGGACTTTGGACCGGGGAGGGACGGAGGGGTCTTTAGAGAGTGGGGTGTTAAAGGTTTATGCACGTTGGGGCAACTCATTACTGATACGGGGCACCTTCGCACCTTTGGAGACTTATGTGATGCCTATGGGCTGGTGGCTCGGGATTACTTTGCTTACTTTCAGTTAGTATCGTACTTGCGAAGGACTAAGGGTTGGGAGGATTTGAGGCGAGTGGCTACTCCCGGTGAGCTGGCGCTGCAGACGGGGGGGGTGAGGAGGGGCTTGATCTCCCGACTGTATGTGGAGCTCTGCCAGCTGGCACGGGACGGGGGTTTGGGGAAGAGTGTGGGAGAAATGGCTTGGGAGACACAACTGGGGGGAGAGTGGGATGAGGGGCGCTGGCAACATATCTATCGATGGACTCGGTGGTTGGCCCCCGGTACAGCCTATTTGGAGGCTAGTTTAAAGGTCCGGTACCAAGTGTACTGGACGCCTTGGAAGTTAAAGGTCTTGCGTCCTGCAGACACCGGCTCCTGTTGGAGAGGATGCGGGCAGAGAGGGGACCTGGAGCACATTATCTGGGGCTGTGCGGCTATTCAGCGGATGTGGGAAAGCTGGGGTGGTTGTGTTTGGGCGATGGTTGGGGTGCCCGTGGATATCACGGCTTCTATGGTGTTCTTAAATGAGATGCCTGAGGAGGGAGATAGGACTATCTTAAAACTGGTGGGGTATTGTGTGGGGGCGGCCCGGGGGGCTATTATGGCGCGGTGGAGGAGTACGGAGGTGCCTACAATACCAATGATTGTGCAGAGAGTGGAGTACCTTTGGAGTATGTGCGCAATCTCGGCCCACAGGAACTCCACGATGCCAGCATTTCGGGCGGTGTGGGGTGGATATGAGGTTTGGAGGGAGCAGGGGGGGTTGTGAGTGAGAAGGATGTGAGGGGGAAGGGGGGGAGGGGGGGATGGAGGGTGGGTAGGGGCTGGGGTGGGGTGGGGGGAGGTGGGTGAGGGGGGGAGTTTAGCCTGGATTTATTGTTTAGGTTAATTGCAGCATGGTACTTGTTGTATTGCTACTTTTGACTTACTGTTTGTGTTCTTTCTGCTGTGATGATTTGGGTTGATGTATATTTTTCCAATAAAATAAAAACTTGTTAATCAAAAAAAAAAAAGAGCTACCAAAAGCTCAGCCATGCACGCGCACAAAAAATGCAACATAACTGTGCCGACGGGCAAAAGCGGAACATGTAGTAAGGCACTGTGCATGATCTTTCAAAAAGCCGAAGCCGAAAATGAACAGTGTAAATTATCTCCTTACATTAATCATCTTATTGCCCCATTGCCAGCACATAAAAACAAAAAAACAAAACAAAACCTGTAAGACAACCAGTGAAGACGCCATCAGCAGGCGAAACTAAAAAACGCTTCCCATCGCAGCTTCCTGCACATGCGCTGATGGCTTAAAAACCAATTCTTTGGCGGGAAAACTGGAAAGACAAACGATTGCATACCATGTATTGCATCCACTGAAATGTGACAACACTACTTTCAAAAATGTAAATAATTACACAAAAAGGATAAAAAAATTATGGAAGGACTAAATTCAGGACCAAGGATCCAAAACAAAAGCTAAAAATGGAAAAAATATATAAAGCTCAGCGTGCATGGCTGAGCTTTTGGTAGCTCTTTTTAATTCATTTACCCCTTTTTTTTTAAACATACAATGCCGTTTTCCTTTTTGGTAATTTAAGACATATAATCCACCTTTGAAACCCGCTGCTTTTGGTCGGCGGTTTTTAGGCACTACAGTGGATATAAACCCCCCCCCCCTTTTTTGCATGGATTTTAGTTCCTTTAAGCATTTATTTATTTATTTATGTACAGATTAATTCATACTGAATATGAGGGGTAGGGGTTCCTTTTTGGCCCTGCGATTATAAGGATAAGTCACATTTACACAGGTCTCTGTATCGGGATGATGTTGGTTGGTCTCGGTTTGGGTGTGCTATTCTATTGATATCCACAAGTAGTCTTTGGTCTAAAGTTTTTTTCTGGATAGTTGTATACATATTTACAATTTTAAACGGCATCCTTTTGCTTCCCTGCTCATTTTATTTGTTTGTTTATTTATTTATTCATTCATGTATAGTTCAACTTACACCACATGTGAGGGGCAGGTTGTTCCCATGGCCCTGCCAATCAAAGAGATTTGCGATTTACATTGGCTGTCACATTGGTAGGTTTTTAATTGTATTTTTAATGGTTTTTTGTATTGTCTGTCGGTTGATATCCATAAGCTGGTCCTGTTTTTTTGGTTTTTCTTTTAGATAAGTGCACAGCCACTTTAGAATTTCACATGTATCCCACTTATTCACTCCTATCTCCTCCAGTTTTCTTTATAATGCTTTTTACTTCCTAGGTATTTATGAAGCAATGTTTATTTTGTTACTAGTTTGTTTATGTTGTTTTACTTATTTATTGTTTAACATTTTTTCTACACTGTGCTTTATATATTGGATATTGCATGTCTTTTTAGTCCTCCTCTCTCTCCTGTTTTGAGTTTATTTGGCTTTACAGTGTACGCATTTTGTGTTTTATATTGCTGCATTTTATATTGTTGCATGTTATTTATTATTTAATGCAATATAGTTATTTTATCAATGGTTTATCACACTATGTTTATTTGTTCCTTTATTTATTTGTTGTTTTATTTATTTAAGATGATTTGTATTTTATCAACTTTTATATGCTTATGCATTTTTATTTTTGTTTTATTTGTTGTGGTTTTTATTCATTGTGTATATGTATGTACTTTTAGTGAGCCGGTAACCCCTGAGGAAGTGGTGAACAAAATACGGCCTGTGTCGGTTTTAGGCACACTTGATCCGTGGAATAATAAAGGCAATAATGGAACTCCCTGCCACGTTTCCCGACTGGTTCTTGGTTGCCCACGTGGCAGTTTGCTGCTCTTTGGTGGACCCGACTGTTGTCTTGGTACATGTTTGTACCAATGACAAAGTGTGGGAGAGAGGTTCTGGAGGCCAAATTTGGGCTTTTAGGTAGGAAGATGAAATCCAGAACTTCCAAGGTAATATTCCTGATATGCTTCTTGTTCCACGCCCAAGATCCAAAAGGCAGGCAAAGTTCCGGAATCTCAATGCATGGATGAGACGATGATGCAAGGAAGAGGGGTTTTGGATTCATTAGGAACTGGGCAAAATTCTGGGGAAGGCAGGGGGCTTTTCCAGAAGGATAAGCTCCAACTTAATCGTGATTGAACCAGGCTGCTGGCATTAACCATTAAAAAGGAGATAGAGCAGATTTTAAACTAGATAATAGGGTGAAGCCTACAGTCGCTCAAGAGTGCATGGTTCGGAAGGATGTATACTTGAAGGATACTAGCAAAAGAGGAAAGATAGGGCAGCCCAACAGAGAGGTTCCAATAAAGATAAAAGTAACCCAGATGCCCTTAAGTACAGATCAGACAGAGCAGAAAGATTCCAAACTACCCTTATCAACTCATAACCAGATTAATATTTTATTTATTTTATTTATTTACTTACATTCTCTTATATACCACGCTATTCTGCATCAGTGCGGTTTACATTGAACAGGGCATTATAACTTGGAGATAACTATTTTACAGGGAACATGGGCTATGGAGGGTTAAGTGGCTTGCCCAAGACCACAAGGAGCACATGTGGGACTAGAAACCCCAGTCCTTCCGGCCCAAGGTTGCTGTCCTCTAGTGGGATTTGAACCCCCGGCCTGAAGTACCTTGCCCCAACCACTAGGCGACTCCTCCACTCCGACGAAAATACAAACAATATGACTAAAATACAAACTCTAAAATGCCTATATGCAAATGCAAGACGACTAAAAAATAAGATGGGAGAGTTAGAACCTATAGCACTAAATTAAAGGTTAGATATAGCATAGTTACTCACCTGTAACAACAGGAATTTAGTCTTCACATATGGGTATCGTCGGTACCGACGGAGTCTGCGCAGGAACGCTCCCCAGCGACCAATAGGAAAGCTTTTGGGAGCATCCCACAGCGCCTGCGTGCTGCCTTCCCGCCTTTCCAACTGTCCCTCTCCAGTTGAGTTTAAAGGTGTGACGAGAGAGAGAGAGAGAGAGATACACAACTCCTAGGGGAGATGGGCGGGTTGTGAAGACTAAATTCCTGCTGTTCCCGGAGATCACCTGTTACAGGTGAGTAACTACGCTATCTCCAGGAACAAGCAGGAATGTAGTCTTCACATATGGGGACTCCCTAGCTGCAGATGCCAGGGAGATGGCCCCAGGAAGTTGTTAGCCCTTGTGAAAGGGCCATACTTCCCCCCATGGATCTCTGGCATCCTACCAGGGACGGTGGGTAGGAGTTGATTAAGTCTGAAAAAGGCGTTGAAGAACAGCCTGGCCAAACAAGGCATCCCGGCGGGAGTCCTTGTCTAAGCAGTAGTGGGCTGTGAAGGTATGTATCGAAGCCCAAGTAGCTGCTCGACAGATGTCGTCGATAGACACAGAGTGAAATGAGCCATTGAGGCTGAAATGGCTATCACATTGTGAGCTGTGACATGGCCTTCAAGAGGAAGGTTCTTACTCTCATAGGCAAATGATATGCACTGAGCAATCCAGTTAGATAGAGTTCTTTTGGAAACTGGAAGTCCCAAATGACTAGAATCAAAAGCAACAAAGAGTTGAGAAGATTTTCTATGTTGCTGTGTCCTTTGCAAGTAAAAGGCCAAAGCTCTTTTATAGTCCAAAGTATGAAGGTTCCTTTCTGCACTGGAGGCATGAAACCTCGGAAAGAATACAGGAAGGTAAACCGCTTGGTTTAAATGGAAAGGCGAAATCACCTTTGGCATAAAGTGTGGATGAGTCCTAAGAACTACCTTATCATGGTGGAACCTTGTATAAGGAGGATCAGCTACTAACGCTTGCAATTCACTGATGCGACATGATGATGTGATTGCAATGAGGAAGATGACTTTCCAGGAAAGGAATTTCAAAGATGTAATGGCTAATGGTTCATGAGCTGCCTGAGCACCAGATTTAAGTCCCATGCCTCCGGTGGTGGCTTAATGGGAGGCTTTGTTAAAAGAAGGCCTCTCATAAATCTCGCTATGAGAGGATGAGAAGAAATAGGTTGTCCACTTAGAGGCTTGTAAGAAGCTGCAATAGCACTAAGATGGACTCTTACTGAATTTGTCTTGAGACCCGCATTTGACAAATAAAGGAGATACTCCAGTATTGATTCCAGAAGTATCGCAAGAGGATTAAGCCCCTTCTGCGAGCACCATATGGTAAACCATTTCCACTTAAAGGCATACAAGCATCTTGTGGAGGGTTTCCTAGAAGCATGAAGGATAGATATCCTTTACCTGCTGGGCAAGGTTAAGATCCTGAAGTTCTAGGCTTTCAGCAACCAGGCCCTGAGATGCAGATTCTGGGGATTCAGATGCCAAAGCATCCCGTCCTCTTGGGAGAGAAGATCTGGAGCGGATTCCAACTCCAGAGTCAGAGCTTGAGAGAGATGTAGGAGCAGAGGGTACCACGTTTGCCGTGGCCAATGTGGAGCTATGAGGATCATATGACTTCTGTCTCTCAAGCTTTAATAGGCTTTTGGGGATGAGGGGAATGGGTGGGAAGGCATAGAGGAAGTGCTGACCCCAGTGAAGGAGGAAAGCATCCTTTGTCTGACAACATCGAGTCGGAATTCTGGAACAGAACTGGAGAGGTTTGGCATTCAGCAGACTTGCAAAGAGATCTATGTCTGTGTGGAAGCCGAACTCGATTGAGTTTGTCTGCCCAAGAGTTTTGAATGCCTGGAAGATACACCGCAAGGAGATGAATCTGATGCTCTCTGGCAAGGGCCCATAGTCACAAAGCTTCGTTGCATAGCGACAGAGAGCCTGTTCCGCCCTGCTTGTTTACATAGAACATGGCTACCTGATTGTCCGTTTGAACTAGGACTGTCTTGTAGCTGAGCTAGGTGTGAAATACTCGAAGAGCAAAGAAGATATGCATTTAAACTAGGAAAAGGGGGTGACGGATGTGGAAGGTCAACATCTGCCTGCCACCCCCAGCAAAAGCAAAAGCAGATCATCAGAAACAGCCACACTTTTAAACCACACATCAAAAACATGTGGGAAGAAGTGGGCAGAACAAAATCAATGCAAAATACACACAAGCCAGGAAAATGCTGGAAAGCAATGAGCACAAATGCTCGAAGCTTAGCCAACAAAATTCCAGACCTGGAAGCCCTAATGATGGAAACGGATTTGGACATTGTGGCCATTACAGAAACATGGTTTAATGAATCACATGATTGGGATATAGCCATAGCTGGCTATAATCTATTCAGAAGAGACAGAGGAAATGGAAAAGGAGGAGGAGTAGCCTTGTATGTCAAAAGCAATATTAAAGCTACTGAAATGCAGGGGACATGGGGAAAAGAAGAAGCGCTCTGGATTGCATTGGAAAGAGGAGATGGCACTGTCATCCATATTGCTGTAGTCTACAGACCTCCGACTCAAATTGACGAGAGAGACAATGAATTGATTATAGATATTGCCACAATAGCAACAAAGGGGGAAGCAATCATATTGGGGGACTTTAATCTACCTGATGTGGATTGGATTACTCCTTCTGCACATCTGGAAAGAAGCACAAAAATTGTGGATGCTCTCCAAGATACATTATTTAGACAAATGGTGATGGAACCAACCAGGGAAAGCTCAATGCTGGATGTAGTGCTCACCAACGGTGATAGTGTGTCGAATGTCTGCGTGAGTGCCCCTGTGAGCAACAGCGACCATCTCACGGTGTGGTTTGAGATAAACGCCATGGTACAGGCCAATCATAGCAAGCTCAAAGTCCTAAACTTCAAATACACTGACTTCAATAAAATGGCAGAGTACTTAAAGGAGGAGATGACGGGTGGAAGGAGATAAAGGAAGTGGAATTGCAGTGGGCTAAACTAAAGGAGGCAATAAAAGGGGCAACAGATAAATATTTAAGAAAAGTAAGTAAAAGCAAGAGAAGGAAACCTATTTGGTTTTCCAAAGAGGTGGCTGCTCAAATAAAGGCAAAAAACACAACTTTTGCAAAATTCAAAAGCTTGCAAACAGAAGAACACAGAAATGAATACAGGATCCAACTCAGTCTAAAAGAGTAATAAGGATAGAAAAATCAAAGGCAGAGGAAAAGATGGCTAAAGATGTTAAGGGTGGCAACAAGAATTTCTTCAGGTATATTCAGGAAAGGAAGATGATCAGAGTTGGAATTGCAGGACTCAGAAGTGCTGGGAAAGGACTAGTGGAAAGTGACACTGAAAAAGCGAAATTGCTAAACAAATACTTCTGCTCTGTTTTTACTAAAGAAGATCCTGGAGATGGACCAGTTGTGACTCCCAAATATAAAAATGGTAATGAAGTAGATACCACACCATTCACAGAAGACGAGGTGTTAGAACAACTTGCTAAACTGAAAGTGGACAAAGCCATGGGACCGGATGGGATACATCCCAGGATACTGAAAGAGCTCAGAGAGGTTCTTGCAGGACCGTTAAAGGATGTCTTCAGCAGATCCTTGGAAACAGGAGAGGTTCCTCAGGACTGGAGAATGGCTGATGTCGTACCTCTACACAAAAGTGGTGACAGGGAAGAAGTGTCAAACTACAGGCCCGTGAGCCTTACCTTGGTGGCGGGAAAAGTAATGGAGGCGCTCCTGAAAGAGCAAATAGTGAACTTTCTCAAAACCAACAGGTTGCAAGACCCGAGGCAACATGGTTTTACCGAAGGACGATCTTGCCAAACAAATCTGATTGAGTTCTTTGACTGGGTGACCAGGGAACTAGATCAGGGGCATGCGATGGATGTCATCTACCTGGATTTCAGCAAAGCCTTTGATACTGTTCCTCATAGGAGGCTTGTCAACAAACTCGGTAGTTTGGGGATGGGTCCCAAGATGGTAAACTGGATTAGAAATTGTTTGACTGAAGGTGATTGTGCATGGAGCTCACTCGGATGAGAGGAAGGTGATTAGCGGGGTGCCCCAGGGTTCGGTCCTGGGCCCGGCACTGTTCAATGTATTTGTGAGTGATATTGCTGAAGGACTGAATGGAAAAGTCTGTCTTTTTGCAGACGACACAAAAATTTGCAACAGAGTGGACTCCCCCGAGGGAGTGGTTAACATGAAGAAAGATCTACAAAAGCTGGAAGACTGGTCTAATGCTTGGCAACTACGATTTAATGCGAAAAAGTGCAGTGTCATGCACTTGGGTAGCAGAAATCCAAGAGAAATGTACGCGATAGGGGGCGAGAGGTTGGTATGCACGGTTCAGGAGAAAGACCTTGGTGTGATTATCTCTGATGATCTCAAGGTGGCGAAACAGTGCGACAAGGCAGTGGCAAAAGCCAGGAGGATGTTGGGCTGCATACAAAGAGGGATTACCAGCAGAAAAGAAGAGGTACTTATGCCACTGTATAAGTCACTGGTGAGGCCTCACTTGGAATACTGTGTTCAGTTTTGGAGACCATATCTTGCAAAAGATGTAAAAAGACTGGAAACTGTTCAGAGGAAGGCGACCAAAATGATTTGGAGCCTGCGTCAGAAGCCTTATGAGAAGAGACTTGAAGACCTAAATATGTACACTTTGGAGGAGAGGAGGGACAGGGGAGATATGATTCAGACCTTTAAATACTTAAAGAGAAATGATGAACAAACAAACCTCTTCCAAAGACGGGGAACCTGTAAAACTAGAGGGCATAACATGAAGTTGCAAGGGGCTAATTTGAAAGGCAATGTCAGGAAATATTTTTTCACTGAAAGGGTGGTGGATGCTTGGAATGCCCTCCCGATGGAAGTGGTAGGGGTGAACATGGTGACGGAATTCAAAAAGGCATGGGACAAACACAGAGGATCCCTTTACAGCAATAGGATAAAAACAAAATAAACGGTACCATCTAACTTCTGAACCATATAACGTCTCAACAAATATATAACGTCTCAACAAATAGGGGTGTCCTACATGGAGTGGTGGGTTTACCCCTAAACAAAGACATGGGGAGGGGTAGCCTGCACAGAGCGACAGGTGCACCTACTCTTGCCATCTTGCAGGGCAGACTAGATGGACCATGCTGGTCTTTATCTGCCGTCATTTACTATGTTACTGTGTTAAGATTGCTCTGAGCTCCAGGAGGTTGATGTGAAGACAGGCCTCCTGTGGAGTCCAGTACCCTGGGTAGAAAGATTGTGCAGGTGGGCTCCCCATCCCACCTGTGATGCACCTGTTGTTAGGGTGTCTTGGGATAGGGGTTGCAGGAAAGGAGACCCCACCAGAAGGTTTCTGGGTGATTGCCACCATTGGAGGGACGAAAGATGGTTTCAGTTTGTTATTTTGTCCGACAGGCAGCCTGAGGCCTGTGTCCACTGAGTGGATAAAGTCCACTGGGCTGCTTGCATATGGAGGCGAGCATAAGGAACCACATGCACAGTGGATGCCATGTGGCCTAGCATTTGTAGCATTTCCCAAGCAGTGAGACAAGGTTTGAGCACTGCTTGGGAAGCTAGTTGTACTATGTGAAGACAGCGGGGCTGCGGAAGGAAAGCCCTTGTCTGTCTGGTATCCAGATGAGTTCCTATGAACTCTAGGGACTAAGTGGGAGCAGGATTGGATTTTAGGAGGTTTATGACCAGTCCCAAATACTGAAGGATTCGCATTGTGTGAAACAGAGCAGAGCTGGCTTCTGGCACTGTAGGGACTCGAAGGAGCCAGTCGTCTAAGTAAGGGAATACGAATATTCCCAGAGTGCGGAGAAATGCTGCTACCACAGCCATGCATTTTGTGAACACTCTTGGCGCAGAAGCCAGGGCAAAGGGAAGAACCCTGTATTGGTAGTGCTTTCCTTGAAACAGGAATCGGAGGAATCTCCTGTGATTTGGATGGATGAGAATATGAGTATACGCATCCTTGAGATCTAGAGAACAAAGCCAATCCTGACTTTGAAGGTATGGCAGCAGAGTTCCTAGAAAGACCATTTTGAACTTCTCTCTGAACAAATATTTGTTCAATTCTCTGAGGTCTAAAATGGGTCTGTGTCCTCCTGTTTTCTTTGGAATAAGGAAATAGGGGGAGTAAAACCTTGTACCCTGATGAGGAATGGGTACTTCCTCTATTGCTCCTTGAGCAAGGAGCATTATGACTGCTTAACCTAAGAGACTGTCGAGAGAGGTCTGAGAATTGAAGTGTCTTACAATTGTAGGAGGGGGCATGCTGTGAAAATGAAGCTTGTACCCCTCTCGTACAATGGACAGAGTCCAATTTTCTGCTGTTACTTGATACCATCTGTGGGCAAAATGACATAACTTGCCTGGGATGGTCGAGGGTTTTGGACCATTCAGGGGCAGGAAGGCAAAGTTCTCTAGAAAGGAGTCAAAGCCCCTGAGGAGGCTGAGCCTGCTGAGCTGGCTGAGGTTTTGCAGCTTTTGGCTTCTTTTGTTGTCTAGGTTGTTACTGTTGTCCCTTTTGGGCAGTCTGACCTGGACGGTGTCCCTGTAGGGTATAGGAAGGATAAAACCTATTTTTCTTATTGAAAAATGGTTTCCTAGAGGATTTTTTTCCTTGCAGGATCGGCTGTAGATTTGGACAATCTATCCAAAGTGATATTGTCAGCATCTATCTCATTAGCCTTCTCCTGCCATCGAGAGTCCTACATTCACGACCTGGAGGATTCGATGCATATCTCTTTGCACTTTTCATCCTTCTCATGGCTGATTCCACCACCACTGAATGGTGTGGTAATTGAGTTTTTTGAAAGCCAGGACAAAGTGGAACTCGATACATGGTATCACTTGGATACATGGTATCGAGTGTTCGAGAATGAGGAGATGTGGTTAAAGGTGTTTCCCACATCCTTAGCATAAGATCATGTAAGATCTCATGAATAGGCAGAGTAGCTGCCTCTTTGGGAGCCTTAGGGCATTGGAGAATTTCCTACTCCTTTGCCCTAGGCTCTTTTTCAGGAGCTACTGTGAAGGAAAGGCCTCGGGCCACATCACGGATAAAGTCCTGAAAGGACATATCCTCTGGTGGAGACATTCTGCACTGAGGAGAAGAGGAATCCTCGGGGAGAAGTACTCTTGTATTGGCAGAGTCTTCGGAGTCTTCAGACTCATCAGAGGATTCAAAATACCTCCGATCCCGGTGATCGTGCAAAGCACAGTACCGGTATCGATCAAAGTAGGTATCAGGTTGTTCCGGTACCGATCTATCGATGCCAGAGACAGACGCATGACTCGGTATGGGTGGCATACCCACTGATGTTAATGCAGTCGGTACCGGTGTCGGTTGAGGTGTCTGAAGTGGTTTCAACGGTACCGAAGCCGTGAGAAGAGCCGCTAGACTGCGTTCGATAGCAAGGAATCTCTGATCTATCGACGCTGCCGATGCTTGGGTGTCGGTCCTGGTAGAAGCAGTCAGAACCCCAGAGCATGGCACCAGTAGTTCTGTAGAGGTTGAGGCCTCGAGAACATCCTGGAGCCCCATTAGTGCTTTGGAAGCCGAAGCATCCCGCCGGGGCAGTTTTGCCAGTGAAAATTCCTCAAGGGCAACGCCAAGGACATCTCAATACTTAGGAGATCTACCCTTTCAGGACCGGCTAGATTTATGTTTCGTTACCCGAGATCCATGGGAGGAAGATCTGGCCCTGGAGGAAGTCGATGCAACAGACGCCGTGTCTGAGGGAAAAGGGGTGCTAAGTTTAGCAGCTCGGTTCTGCCGTCCCCTTTTTGACATCATTCCACAGGAGAGGCACTCTGAAATAGAGTGGTCAGGACCTAAACATCTGAGACACCAATCATGGGTGTTGGTGATGGGTGTTGGTGATGGAAATGGTGCCGCCATATTTAGAACATTTCTTAAAACCTGAAGTAGGTTTTTCCATTTTTAAGGAAAAAATTGGGCCTAGTGCCCAAAATGGCGCTTAGCACCAAGGAAAAAAAGTTTCTAAAGTAAAACACCTCAGAAACTATAATTTATTATTACTTTTTTTTTTAAAGAAAGAAAGAACCGGCGGTACCGGTATGGCGTCGAAGGAAGGTAGATGCGACCACAAAAACAAAGATTAAAGACAAACATTTTCTGCGGTGACAGGGTATGTGACCTGTCGACTCCGCGGAAAACGAAGAACTGGAGAGGGACAGTTGGAAAGGCGGGAAGGCAGCATGCAGGCGCTGTGGGATGCTCCCAAAAGCTTTCCTATTGGACGCTGGGGAGCGTTCCTGCGCAGGCTCTGTTGGTACCGACGATATCCATATGTGAAGACTACATTCCTGCTTGTTCCTGGAGATTAGTTTAATCCTAATATAATGGTGTGACGACACTTGCAAGGCACTGGTATATCTAACTCAGGACATCACAAACTTGTCCCAGAGTATCAAAAATATCAAACAATATGAAGATCATCAAGAAACTTATGAGATAAATTTGCACATACTTAGTCTGCAATACATGCAAATTTATTTCATCCATTTTCTTTGTGAATATTCTGAAAACATAATTAGTTATGGAGTCTCCAAAAGATTTAGGAAGCCTCATCCTAATCAAACCTAATTAAATGCATAGGGGTTTTTTAAAGGCGGCGTTTAACTTCAACATTAAAATTTCTCTTGAGTTTTATGTTTTAAGGGATTAATGCTCAGTGGGATGACAGCCCCATATACATATATGAATATCCATATGCAGTATTTTGGCTAAGCAATTCATTTAAGTTGGACTGTTGAATATGTGGACCTAACGTATACAGCTAATGTGTAAGTTATACTTACAAGGATAAGTTATTCATATATGTTAGGACTTCTATTTATGCGGCTCACTTATATAGATAAAATCATTCATACAGTGGCTGAATATCGCCACTATCTGCCTAACCTTTGGCCCTGCTCCCAAAGTGCCAGCAGCAAATTTTTAAAGCTAAGCATGAGTGCAGTCAGTAAATGATGCGGACCACATAAGTAACATAGAAACATAGAAATATGACGACAGAAAAAGACCACATGGCCTATCTAGTCTGTCCCTCCATAACAACAACTACAACAGTCCCCTTTTTACCTTTAGAGATCCTCTGTGTTTGTCCCATGCTTTTTTGAATTCAGTTACTGTCCTCATCTCTACCACCTTCACAGGGAGACTATTCCACGGATCCACTACTCTTTCCGTAAAGAAATATTTCCGCATATCACTCCTGAATCTATCTCCCTTCACCCTCATCCCATGTCCCCTCAGCAGAACTTGCTTTCAATTGAAAGAGGCTCTCTCCCTGAACATTTATGCCACGGAGGTATTTAAACATCTCAATCATATCACCTCTATCCCGCCTTTCCTCTAAGGTGTACATATTAAGAGCCTTCAGTCTGTCCTCATATGCTTTATAATGAAGACCACTAATCATTTTAGTAGCCACCCTCTGCACCGACTCCATCCTGTTCACATCCTTTTGAAGATGCGGTCTCCAGAATTGCACACTACACTCCAAATAAGGTCGCACCAAAGACTTATACAGAGGCATTATCACCTCCTTTTTTCTGCTAGCCATTCCTCTCCGTATGCACCCAAGCATCCTTCTAGCTTTTGCCGTCGCCTTTTCTACCTGTTTAGCTACTTTAAGATCATCAGACACAACCACACCTAGGTCCCGCTCTTCTTTAGTGGACAAAAGTACTTCACCCCTATACTATATTGCTCCCTTGGATTGCTGCAGCCCAAATGCATGACCTTACATTTTTTTAACATTAAATCCCAGCTGCCAAATGCTAGACAATTCTTCAAGCTTAGCTAGATCCCTCCTCATGTTATCTACACCTTCCTGGGTGTCTATTCTATTGTAGATTTTGGTATCATCCGCAAAGAGGCAAACCTTACCCGACAGCCCTTCTGCTATATCACTAACAAAGATGTTAAAAAGAATCGAACCAAGGACAGATCCCTGGGGCACACCACTAGTAACATCCTTCAACTCAGAGTGAGCTCCATTTACCTGTACTCTTTGTCGCCTCCCACCCAACCAATTTCTAACCCAAGCAGTAACTTTAGGGTCCACCTCCACTGTTAAATGGGGAGGTGCCCTATAAAGCAAGACTGCTAACTAGGGGTGGGTGGGAGTCGGGGTGGGTAGGGAGGGAACTAACACCTGATTAGATGTCAGAAGTTCCCAAAGCTGAGTAGGTTACTAGAGTTCAACAACCTACTCTGCTCAAGGAAATTTCTACTAAAGCACCAAAAAGAAAGTAGCTTTGCTTTAAAAATATACAAAAACCCTTTTAAGAGCTCCCAGTCAGAGAGCTAGCAATTTAATAAAAATAAACCCTCAAATCCTTACCGTTGTTTGACCTGTAGAGCCCCTGTTAGGAATATACTTATGAATATCAACCTCAAAGTTTTTTACTAACACAAAAGGAATCAACTGACCTGATACTGGGGTTTGTACCATTGCTTCAAGTCCCAATCCCAAAGAATCATCTGGAAAAGGAAAAAAAATAAAAGCACCAGATTACAACACATTAATCAGACCTATAAGCACTATAAGCCAGCCAACAAAAGACAATGTAACTAGTCGTCTTTCAGGAAGTTTCATATATTGCTATTTGTTAAGTACCTTTGAGTAGATGTCAACTTTTAGCTTCTGAGATCAGACCAGATTGGGGGCACTTAGGGCAACGTGGCCATAGTGGGCTCAGAATATACTGAAAACATTTTTTTTTAAATTCCAAATATTACCCTATATACATTTGCCACTGTTTCAAATTCATTTGTGTCTAATTCATGATATTATATTTATATATACTGCCAGGAGTCAGCATTGACTCAAAAGGCACACACACACACACAGAGTTAGACTTTTTACATATCAAGACAAAAGCATTTAAATGCGTTTTCCATGCCTGCTTATTATTTTGCCATGTCAATACATCAGATTAAGTTAGCCAGGCAGTCAGTAAAATCAGCTGGGCAGTGCACCTATTCAAAAGGTTCTAGGGAGAAAACTGGCTTGCCAAAAAAAGGGTGAGTAAATAGTGTATGTTGCTTCTTAAATTCACTTGAAATACCTTAAAGTCAAAGACTTGCTGTATAATTACAGTAGGAGGGTAATTTTATAACAAGCAGCTTAAAGTGTGCAGCAAATATAATCCTGGTTGCAACTGTGACAGTTAGTGCATGTTAAGTTACCATGCTCTAACCGCAAGGAGCATTCCCTGTACAGTTCCCATCCTTAACCCATCTAGTCCACACCTCAGTCCACAATAAGCAGTTACTGTGCGCCAAGTTACTGCATGATAACACATGCAGTAACTACTTATATTGTAATAAAAGGTCCTCCTTAGTTTCCTTTCATTGCAAGTAAAAATAGAGTTAATCCACATAAAATAACCATAAATGATTTTCAGCCACCTGAAAATGTGCATTTTCATAACATGCACATACTTGATTGCATGACAAGACATTTCAGTGCACTTGCATATCCTACATTTTTAAGAGGCAAGAGTAGAGAGGTGCTGTTGCTAATGCACTTAACTTTATACCCCCCACCCCCCATTTCTCACTGTGAAACTGTAGGTGCATTTATTTAGCTACATAACTATCCAATTTAAAAATTAAAATTAGGATATGTCGTGTGTTTGAAAATACTCAAATTTGTACAAAATTAGCTTAATTGCATATTTTTGTTTATTGTCCTATGGAAACGTTTTGCCTATATGACTACCTTGTTGTTTGTAATCTAATAAATAAACTAGAAACCACATCAGGTACTAAAAGCAGCAAATTTATATCCATCACAGTAGGTGGCCACTAATTTGTAAATAGATAAAGTCACTGGATCTGCAGAGTATTGATTTGGGGTTAAGGCAGCCCACAATATGTGATGGAGAACAACTCTGATTTTCATATGAAAATTAGGCAACTACTATTTAGTATCTTCTCCAATAACTAACTCCAGATACTTTCCCTCACAATAAACTAACTACTTGGACTGCTTAATACCACACTGTACCCTTCCTAGCTGCCAAATATTTTCTCAAGATTCTATGCCTTGGAACTCATATTCCATGAACAGCCTAAAGAGATCCTCTCGATAGGTGAAATAATTTTCCTGCTCCATCTCTACCAAATGACAGAAATGCATATGAGAATCTTACATTGATTGCAGATTCCATTAAACACAGAAAAATTATCAGCATCCCGTACCAGTGGGCGGTGTTGCATCACTATGTACAGTCGCTCTACAGAGCTTTTGTATAAGCCAAGTTACACTGAAATTCATCCTATATGTAAAGCAAAATATTACTTTCCTAAAACTGATTTCAAAAGGCATCACTTTGCTTTTTTATAAGTTGTGTTTTAAATTATTTTAGATTTTTACATTGTAAGCATTTTTGCAAGGTTTGTTGAGCTAAAGAGGAAACAAATAGACAGTTATAATGCACATTAATTTTATGATAGCTGTGCTTTATGATGTGAGCTCTTATGCTGCAAAACCCTTAACATTTTCACCTACAAGAATAATACTTTGTTAAAAAGAAATTATTTGTAAACCTAGTTAAATAATGGAATGTTTATCCTAAAGGTACAGTAAATGAAATGGACCAGTGGTTCTCCACCCCTCTGCAGGGACTGCCTGGCCAGTCAGATTTTCAAGATGTAAACAATGAACAAATTTCCACTATGAAGGCAGAGGGCAAGAAAGCGTTATTTGAAGCCTATTTTATAAGGATATTTAGGAACCTACACATTTTTTAAAAATAAAATACTAGCACCAATCCTGCTTAAATCATGGGTAAAAGGATCCTGCATACATTGAACCAGTTTGAGAGCAGGTATAAGTGTGCATTCATGCGAATACATATGCACAATCATGAGTATTTTATAAAATGTGCCTGTAAATCACAACTCTGCCCCGCACTGCCCAAACTCCAGCCCAGAACCTGCCTACAGCAAAGTCGCATGCAAGTATGCATATTATCATCATGCATGCTTTCACACATGTAACAATTATATAAAGACATTTTACACACACATATTGGCATATATGCCTGAAAATGCCTTTATAAAATTACCCTATATATGCAAATCTCTCTCATAGATATTCACTGTGGATATCATGAAAACCAGACTGGTCAGTCGGATCCTGAAGACTGGGATAAGAATCATTTGAACAATGACTCACAGATATTTAACCTATTTCTGTTTGTGGTCTGCTAAAGAAACGAAACCTTAATCAAGGAACTTGTTATGAAAAATAAAATCAGTACAGAATACACAAGTTTTCTTCTTGAAAACATATTAGCAATGATACAGAAGTTAAGCTCTCAGGTTTTCACATACTACAACTGGAGTTAAGAACCCAGATTAGGTTGAAAAAACATTTATAACTTGACATCTCATTTTCTAGCCACTTCACATTTGATTTCCTAATGATACATACACTTTAGACTACAACTGTCAGACAAACCTTTGGGTCCTGACCTACAGACAAACCACTATTCTAGAAACATGGGTGTTCTCAAACATATCAGATAGTGATAGCGAGATGGGTAATACTCCTAAATAGCAAATACTTACATAGTAGCCCCTTCAGGGAGCCAATCCCATACTCATTAACATAAGAAATGCCATACACTGGGTCAGACAAAAGTCCATCAAGCCAGTATCCTGCTTCCAATGGGGGCCAAGCCAGGACACAAGCACCTGGCAGGTTCCCAAAAAGATACACAGGTTCCACAATCCTTGTCCCAGGCCCTCTTTAATAATGGTTTACGGACCTTTCCTCCAGGAACTTGTCCATTTTTAAACCCAGCTACACTAACACCTTTTACTACATCCTTGGGTAACAAATTCCAGAGTTTGATTACGGGCCCAATTCCCCATCCAGCTCTCTTCGTACGTCCTCAGTATCAGGACAGAGAGAGCCGGCAAGGGGGGTGTGAGGGGGCAGGCCAGCCCAGAGGACATACAGGGCCAATTGGCCACGGCCCTGTACGTCCTGCGAGGCCTTTGGGGACATGCTGCTTATTCCACCTCAAAGGTGGAATAAGCAGCACAAAACCGGCAATTGGGCCTGGGTGGGGGGTGTCCCACTGCCCAATCCAGGACATGACATGCCAACAATGAGTTGGGTGGCGGGGAAAAGGGGGACCAAAGCCATGGGAGTCAGGGGTGCCTGGGGGGTGAACATCCCTGCAGGTGGCAGGGGCACGCCGGGCCGTCCTCGGGCCCGATTCTGGTTACTGCAGGAACGTTTTGTTCCAATGGTCCAGAATCAGATCCAAACAGTGCTTATGCCGATTCCTGTTTTCATCATTTGGTTCCTTTTTCCATTTCCTGAAAGATGATTTTTTAGCTACAACAGCCTCTCTGACCTCATTTTTAAACCATGCTGGAAGTTTTTTGGCCTGCCTTCAACTTTTCTTAAAGCATGGAATACATCTGGGTCTGGGCTTCCAAGATAGAATTTTTAATCACCACCCATGCTTGATGTAATTTTCCTCACTTCATCATAGTCTCCCTTTTGAAAGTTGAAAGGTAGCACTGTGGTTTTCTTTAACATCCTCTCTCCATTTATTAAATCTAATGTGATCATCTATGAACATTATTGCCAAGTGGCCCTAACAACTATCTCTTGCACCAGATCCTGTGTTCCACTAAGGACTAGGTCCAAAATAGCTTCCCTCTTGTCAGTTCATGAACCAAGTCATTTATTTCACTTAGAAACTATCTCCCTAGCACGTCCTGCTGTGACACTGACCCAGTTGATACCAGGATAATTGAAATCACCCATTATTACCATGTTGCAGCTTTTGTTAGCTTCAATAATTTCTTTCAGCATGTCATATTCCAACGGTTCATTCTGGCCAGGTGGTCAGTAGTACACCTCCACTGCCATCATCTTCCCCTTTTTACATGGTATTTCTATCCATAAAGATTCTACAGTGTATATTGTTTCCTGCACAACTTTAATCCTATGAGACTCAATGCCCTCTCTAACATACAGGGCAGCCCCTCCATTAATTTGATCTACCCTATCATTTTGCGATACAGATTGTACCCATGTATCACAGTGTCTCATTGGTTGTTCTCCTTCCACCAGGTCTCTGAGATGCCAATCATATCTATCCTTTCATTTAGCGCTATATATTCTAGTTCTCCCATGTTATGGGTTGCTTTTTTTTTTTTTTTTTTTAGACGTGTTGCATTTGCATACAGGCATTTTAGAGGTTGTATTTTATTCATATTAACCTGTCTATCAGTTGATGGGGTAATTTGGAATCTTTCAGCTCTGTCTGCTCTGTACTTAGGGGCATCTGGGTTACTTTTATCTTTATTGGACCCTCTCATTTGGGATGCCCTAACTTCCCTCTTCTGCTAGTATCCTTCAAAGATACATCCTTCCGAACCATGCAATCTTGGGCAACTGTTTTCTCCTATCTAGTTTAAAAGTTGCCCTATCTCCTTTTTAAAGATTAATGCCAGCAGCCTGGTTCCATAATAATTAAGTTGGAGCCCATCCTTCTGGAAAAGCCCCCTCCCTTCCCCAGAATGTTGCCCAGGTCCTAACAAATCCAAAACCCTCTTCCTTGCACCATCGTCTCATCCATGCAATGAAACTCCAGAGGCTCTGCCTGTCTTGAGTTCTGCGCATAAAATGGGAAGCTTTTCAGAGAATCCTACCCTGCAAGTTCTAGATTTCAACTTCCCACCTAAAAGACTAAATTTGACCTCCAGAACCTTCCTCCCATACTTTCCTATGACACTGTTACCAACATCTACCAAGACAGCAGGCCCCTTCATAGCACTATCTAAAATCTTGTCTAGGTGGCACATGAGGTCAGCTATCTTCGCACTAGGCAGGCATGTTACCAGGCGATCCTCACGTCCATCAGCCACCCAGTTATCTACATTCCTAATGATTGAATTGCCAACTATATCGGCCATCTTAACTGATGTATAAACATTTGTTAAGTAAAGTCTATGAATTAAACAAAATACTAATGACTAACTAATGAAACATTATTCAAACATTTTCTAATTAGAAAACTATTAAAAACAGAAATAATGCTTCCCCCCCCCCCCCAGTCTCCATCTGATTTGTGCTCTCTCTTATTAGATGTGTTTCGCTAAGGTGTTAGTGTCCATTGTTGATAGTTTAGTGGCAGGGAAATTTTCTGTTCGTACATGTCACAAAAGCACAAATGTGCATATGCAAGCCTAGTCCAAAGTCACAGTTCACACTTGCCCCACCGCGATAGACTCTGAATGGTTGTACTCCACTTGAAACTGGGAGATCAGCCAGCTTCCTGCATCATGTGGTAGAGCCATGAAGACAGACAATCCTGGTGGGGGGAGTATGAAAAACTGCAGCCAGAGACTAGAATGGTTAAGCGAAAGAGGGACTGGATAAAGTCGGGGGTGGAGTATGAGAGAGCGTGTGTAACTGGGTGAAGATGAGCAAAAGAGACATGGTGAAGCCTGAGAGGTTCATGAGAGAGAGAGAGAGAGACTAGGGTATGGCAGGTGGGGGAGGGGGTTATGAAAGATCTGAAGGAAGCTTGTTGCTGTCTACATTACACCAGGCAGCTCTCTCTCCACCAATCAGCTGTTTGGAAGGGCTTCAAACAGCAAGCCCCATCATGGGATCTTTGGAGCCGGATCCCCTTTCTGCAGTCACTGGTTGCTGTCAGCATTACTTAGGCAGCTCTCTCTACCAGTCAACTGATTGGACAGCCTTTAAACAGCAGGCCCCACCACAGAACACGATCACGTGTCTGTGGGAATGTGTCTGAAGGAGCGTTCCAAAGGGACAAGTCTGCCCCTTTGGAGCCCCATCGGAGCCACTGGGGCCAGGAGTGTTACATTCCATGAGTAAAAAGAAGCAGCTATTTTTATTGCTAGAGAAAAACAAATCTGCGACTGTGGTCAGCCCAATGGATCGGAATGTGGTACCAGTTTCCTCTACTCCCCTAGCAAGTCCTGGCATTACTCTGGACTCCTCTCTGCTAAAGGGTATTTTTAACTCACCCCGCCATTCCAGTTTCGTCACGACTGATGTTGGGGGTGCCTCTCCTGTTTTGGAGAGTGTACCCTCAGTTTCCATTACTCCTACCCAGCTTGGTAAGGTCTCATCAAGAGAACAAGAAGCTGGCGATGTACGTGTTTGTCCTTTTCCTAAAGAGGTATGCTTTTCTTTATTAAGTGTTAAGGCGGTTCAAAGTTTTTCTAATGATGTTACTTTAAAAGACATTTTGTCTGTTATTATGCGTTTGAAATCTTCACTTGGTTCTTCTCTTAAAGAACTTTCTGACCTTACTGTGGACACTGTCGCAAAAACTACTTTACAGGGATAAGAAATTATCCATTGTTAATCATTTAACTAAATTGGACTCAACCTATTCCATGTTGCATGCTACTAGTATTTCCACTATAAATGATTGTTTGGCCACTTACCGACACCTTGAAGCGCTGGAGAATGCCCAACATGTGCATAATTTGAGGTGTCTAAATTTCCCTCGCACACATTACCTATCATTCGTCTTCAGAAATATTTTAAGGAAACTCAATCTTTGTGGCAGAAAATGTAGTGATCTCAAATATTTATTACTTCCCCAAGGAGAAGGTGAATGCTAATGCTGTAGGTCCAGGTTTGGACCAACTATCTCCTATTGACACTTTAGATGTATTTGCTTTCTTAGAAAACTCTACTGATAATATCCCATCGCATGTTACATTAGTTGTCTCTTTCACTTCTCTTATAGATCGTAACAATGTCTTACATTTGTTTTTTTCAGAACCACTACCAACCTTTCTGTGGTCAGAAAATAAATATTTTCCTGGATGTATTGAAGGTTACACAGATGAGGAGGTCGTCATTCCTAGCACTGAAACCTGCTGTTTTGGCACTAGAGGTGACCGTCTTCCTCAAATTTCCTTGTGGATTTATTATGTATCAATGTATACAGTATGCTTTCTCAAGTCTTCTCAGACAACTTCCTAAAGGGCAAGTTAAGTAATGTTTTTTTGTTACTTAATTTTTTTGGGATTATCTGCTCTGTAATGGCTGGTATCAAAGGGTATTGGGAATAGTTAAGTGGTTCTTCCATCCTCCTTGATGTGGGCTTGATTTCCATTAATATTTTCTATAATGAATGTGTTCCTTTTCCCTTCTTTAGATAAGGTTAAGGTTTGAATTGGTTGCTTTCTTATCTTATAAGTGTACTGTAAGATATAATTTGAAATGCTAAAACAACAACAAAAAAAAGGACACACACACAGCCCCCAACACGCCTCATGGCGCACACACACATACA
Organism: Ichthyophis bannanicus; assembly: GCA_033557465.1. Lineage (NCBI taxonomy): Eukaryota > Metazoa > Chordata > Amphibia > Gymnophiona > Ichthyophiidae > Ichthyophis > Ichthyophis bannanicus. Next base: position 62,194,859 of record CM066047.1, on the reverse strand, counting down.
CATGTAGCCCCCAACACGCCCCATGACACACACAGACGTATGCACCCCAACATGCCCAATGACATACCTACACACATGCATGCACGCCTCAACACAAACACATGCAGCCCTTGACACTTCCCATGGTACACCCACATGCAGCGTATGACACACGCACAGAGCCTTTAACACTCCCATCACACACAGCCCTTGATACTTCCTCTATGAGATGCACATATGAACCCTCCACATGCCCAATTCCAAAAATAGAGGAAAATGCCATTGTCTCACACTGCTAGAATATACTTTTCAACTTATCTAAATTGGTGAGTCATTTCCAGATACTAAAAGTAGCAGTCTGCATATAGTATTGTTAACTGATAACATCCAGTGATATATTATAGATTTTTCAATTAATTACTCATTGCAAATCTTAATGAATCATATGCAATATAAAAAATGAGATTAAGGCCTTTGATTCACTAGAGCTTTTCTATCATTCTGTGTCTATGACAGAATTTAAGAATCCGATCCTAGGAGGTAAATCATAGTGGTGCAGATGGAATCATGTGCACAATATCTGTCTTTTTTATGGAAGTTACCAGTGCAACACTATTCCTAAGCTTTAAGGTAAAGAGAATCAAACCTAAGTTTGCTACCCTGACTGAGTTACAGCACTGTGTGTACAGTCCTCTTTTAAAGGAAAGGAGGCTCTGGAATAAGAGGTTATAGAATGAAGGTGCAAGAGAATAGATAAAATAATTTAAGGAAATATGTCTTTACAGAAAGGTTGGTGGGTGCAAGAACAGCCTTCCAGTGGAGGTGGTGGAGAAAAGGACACTAATTGAATTCAAGAAAGCATGGGATAAACACAAAAGACCTCAGACAGAAGAAGGGATTGTAGAAGTGAACAGTTAGTGTGTATGGACAGACTAAATAGGCCATATAGTCGTTTTCTGCCATCATGTTCTGTTTCTGTAAATTCTTGGGAGCCCCTATGCTGCCATGTATGGGACGTGATCATAGCATATACAGGGAATAGAAGGAAGATCATTTCCCCTCCTTCTCTGAACCTTCCCAATAACGGCATAAATTTCCCACCTGAGGGCAAGGCCAGCCCAAGGGTTTCTGCCACTCCAAGCAGAAGCCCTAGCCGTGCGCCCCCCCTCCCATGCCGCTGATTCAGTCGGCAGGCTCGGCGTGGGGGTGTGTGGCTTGGTAGGGCAACATCAGCCCTGACTCCCCTCCAACACAACTTCCTGTCAGAGGGGATGCAAAAGTGACAGGCTATGTGTGCCGAAGCACATGGCCTGCAATAGACACCATACCGTCCTCAGACATCTGCCATCCTTGGCGGCCACCAAGTACGCCTAGTGGATGGAATGGCCCTTCCTGTTGGTACTGAGCTGGGAGGCATGAAGAGAGCCATTGAGAGGGCGGGTTACTCAGTGGAGGCTTGAGGCTTCTTGTGTAGCAACACCACCCGGAGCCTTTTTTGCACCAGGATTGTATACAGAATCAAACAATCATCCAAACAGAAATCTGAAAGAAGCAAGGATCGCTTGACAATCACAGCTGGTGTGACTTTCTACCATGCCAAAGTATCAAAATCAGAAGCCTACAGAAGCAAAATCACAGTACACAACAGCAGTGCAGGACAGTGCTTGCATCTCCGAGTGTCAAAGCATGCTCTTGGCAGTCCTCTCCAAGATTACAGCCTGGGAAAGAGACCGCTATCACCAGCAGTGAACTAGAACTAGCAAAAACTAGAACTAGACAGGCAACAAAACCACTGGTAAAACAGGGCAGGAAAAAGAAAATGGATGAGTTGCTCCCCAAGCTTTTAAAGTAATACCAATAAGGCAGGAGGTCAGCCTGGCAGTGTCCACAGGGACTACACCAGCAGTAATTAATAGCTTCAGGCTGAGGCACTAATAGAGGTCTGCTAGAGAAAAGGGCAACAAAAATGAAAATAGAAAAACAAATCATAGGGGCAAACCAGAAAACAAGATGAAGTAGTTGCAACACAGCGAGTTGGGTGAGTATTCCTATATATGATAAGCATGAACCAAATCAATACAGCCCAAAATTGACTTATATAAATACAATGTTAGAAAGAAATGGGGGTAATTTTATAAATGTTTTCCTGCATGTAAAGGCTGTTCAAAAATCAGGAAAGGACTTTTATAAAATTACTCCACCCTACAGTATATGCATATTTAAGTACTCTTCTGAGGGGTACTAAGGCATCCATCTGCTGACCAGATCTGTTGTCCAGGGAGGTGTGCTGTCTGCCAGGTGCCAAACTCCGAGATGTTACAGAGTTTGCTGAAACTCATTAAGCCTACTGACTATTATCTGATGTTGCTCATCTATGTCAGCACAAATGATACTGCTAGGTATCCCTCAGAGCGTATCAAAAGTGACTTCATGGCTTTGGAAGAGAGGGTAAAGCAGGCACGTCAACTGAGCATTGATGGCAGTTTTTCAAGCGTTAGAATATAATCTGTATGTTTGCACAATACAGCGGCAAGTAATACGTGGTTTATGAATCACAACAGAGTTGTTTTTGCCTGGCTTGCCCCTGACGAAGGGTACGAAACACGGCCTGTGTCGGGCGGCCGTTGGTTCAATAAAGGACTCTGTCTTTCCTCTCATTCACGCCTGTGACTGTTTCTTGGTAGTAGAGAGCAGGACAGTATATGAATTCAAGAAAGCATGAGACAAATACAGAAGATCGCTAAAGGAAAAATAAAGGGACTATAGTAGTTGATTTGGAAGGGCAGACTGGATAGGCCACATTTTTTTTTCTACTGTCACGTCTGCCTCTATATGGTTATATTTACTTATATGCACGTTGTGTGTAGGCATTCCCAAGGTTGCAAATGTAATGTACCTGCACATTTTATAAAATATATAAGTACATGCATGCATTTACATCTGCTTCGGAGAGAAGCCGGGTAAGGAACTCTCCACCCTTTGGAAAATGGTATGCATATACATAACCATGTAATGCTGATGAGTATAATTCAGGCAGATAACATTGTAGCCTGAAATACTTTCCTGCCTTAATGATCAAAGAGCTGAGGACCTTTAACCAGGCAACAGTTTTAGAGAATTCTCTGCATTTTTCTTGCTGTCTTCATTGCTGGCTCTACTACTGGTGAACATGAAAGTTGGACTTCACTGAAAGCAGGAACTGGTTGAACTTTATACCTGAAGTCCAGCTTTTTAGATGCAGGCTGAATAGTTAGCAAGGATTGCCACAAATGAAGTTGTGGCTCCTTTGAGCAGCCATGACAGGCCCAGTGCTACCATTAGGCAAACTAAGCTGCCACCTAGAGCACAAACATTTGGGGGAAGGTGGGGGGGCATCAGCACTAACGCATCCTGATCCCACATAGGTTCACCAGTCAAAGCCACTGCCCATTTAAGCCAGGAAAAATAAATGATGTTGTTCTGAATACTGCTCATGCTGGACTGCTGCCCTGCCTCTCTTCTTCATCACCTGCAGCTGCCGGAGCCAATGAGCTGTTAGTGCTGCCCTGGCACGCACCCCCCCCCCCCCCCCCCCGCCTTCCACGGCTCAGCCAGTCAATACATAGTCACTGCTTCCAAGCTGCTTTTGTAGCTCATGCTTTTGTTCTCCCTTCCCCGTAGTTAAGGAGAAGTTTGAAACCCAGGGGAAGGAAAGGAGAGATGTAGGCAGCATGGAATGAAGTGACCAGATCCTACAAATGAGCTGGAAAGAGGGCTCAGAAGTGCTGGGCCTCAAAGCAGGAGCTTGGATCATACTCCCACTGCTCATCTCTCAAGGCCTCACTTGCTGCAGAGCAGAGACTTGAGAACAGTGGCAGACTTGCTGCTCAGTGCTACTGCATCCTGCCCTGTGCTGCTGCTACTTGCAACAAGGCTTCACCCCAGCATGTTGAATACTCCTCCTCTTCCTCCAGGAAAAGTTCTCTTAATTGCAGGTGCTGCTCCTTCTGGCCCATGAGATGCAGGCCAAAAATCCTCAGGCTAGCAGGCCCTTGTTCTTCAGAGGCTAATGGCTCTTAAAGGGACACCCACCTTTTACTTTTTAGCATCGAGCTACAGTCCCTTCAAGGGCATGAAGTCTTAGTTATTGGCAAGAGGATGATGCAGGAAATGATTAGGGAGACAAGTATTAGTATAAATGCAGACATTGTGGAGTGGGCGGAGGTTGTGAAATGCTGAAGTTTTGCCTAGGGCATCTAATATTCTTGCACTGGGCCCTTGGCCACAGATTGCAACGGCCACAGTGGTTGTTGGGGACTTGCTGAATTTTAAGAGGCTACACATGTTTGAATTTGCAGCAGGAAGGGGGGACTCTTTTTTGAAACGTATTAAACAAATATTGGGTAAAATATGTCCTCAAAGGGAGATTCGTTTTACACAAGATGGGTCAGAGGAGATATCGAGGATACTTTTCCTCTTCTAAGGAAGATTCCAGCAGAATGAAGCCCAGATCTGGATGATATTCTAGAGCACTACAGAAAAGCTTTGAATGGGGTGAGGAAGAAAATAGGGGATTGCACTCTTATGGTCTGGAGTCCAAGGTCGAAAGCAGAAACACTATTTGATTTCAGGGCCGGCGTTACCCAGTAAGCTGATTAAGCATGGCAGGGAAGCACCGGTGTTCAAGGGTACCAAATGCATATGCTGGCTGACGCTGTAAAAGAAAAAGGAGAGTATCGGTGCTGTGTGTCTGTGGAAGCTGCAATTGCGGCTAAGATTGTTGCTAGAAGAGGAGTTGGGTTCAGAGAGGCTCAGAAGGTAGGACATCTTTAAAAGGAGCAATGGGTTTAGGAAAGAAATGGGGGGGGGGGGGCAAAGGGTGAGAATGCAAGGGGGATGGAGAAAGGACCAGAGGCTAGGAATAGGACAGAATTGGGGGATGCAGCAAGAGAAGGTCTGTAGGGAGGGTATAAGAATGCAAGGGATTGGAGGTTGAAGAGAAGGCAGAAAAAGGCACAATGAGTTTATGCTAAAAGGCACAGTTCATCCCCCAGAAGACAAATAGCCACCCCCTCCCCTACACACAGATGCATCTGATCCACATACACACATAGGCACCCCAGCCACACACTGCACCACATCCCCACAGGCACCACACTGATGCACTACACACACACTATCTGAAGAGAGACATATATATATAGATAACACCAGTCAAAGATTCCTCAAACAGCTCCTGTTACTATAAAAAACACATTTTATCATCTCTCCTTGAACTCTTCCTCCACACACACACACGCCCAAATACATATGACTTTGCAAATGAAGGAAGGGGAAATGTATTGCTTTGTCACACTAAATACGCTGTTTTCACGTGCACACAGTCCCCAACAGATATCAACATACACAACCCCCCCCCCCACACATGCATTTAGCCCCTAACAAGTTTCATGACACAGACATGCAGAAACCCCCCAAAAGGCTCCATGACACAAACATGCACACACAGACATTCTTACACCCATGTATGTAGTACCTTACGGCCCCCATGGTATGCACATGCATGTGCGCGAGTAGTCTCTGGCAATCCCCATGACACACAAAGAAATAAGCACATGCAACTCCTGACACTTACTATGACACAAACAGCTGAAGCTCCTGAACATCAGATTTTGTGAGTGAAACACACCATTGTGTCACACTGTAAAACGTGCGCTTTTCAATTTGTTTCAGCTTTGCTGCAGGGCACCGAACACACCAACCCTCCCTCCTTCCCTCTCGTGACGCTCAGTCTACTATTAACAGTAATGAGGGAATGGCACCAGAGACCCTAGCACAGTCCCTGTTGGATCTTGTGAAGAGGGGGTATCTGCTCAGCACAGGAATAATGCTAATGGGATTAGAAAGGCATTAGGTCAGGATGTTGATATTGTTGTTCCTTACAGTAGTCTTCGACAAATTCATCAAACATCTTTTGCAGAAAAGAATGAGGCTGCTCTGGCAGAAATAGCAGATGGAGCCAACACATCAACTACTGTAGACAGAACTGGGAGGAAACTATTAGAGAATGATTGGTCTATTGCACAGGAGATGTTTGTGCGTAAATAGGAGAGCAGGATGACGTGTGTACTGGGTTTGCACTATTACTGCAAAGAAATTCTTATGCTGGAGCAACCTTTTCATGATCTGAACTAGTATGAAATGCTGGCTTATCTGTGTGGAAAGGTCAATGTGATGTCTGCACAGACAGAGTAAAGCAAAGGTCAGCATTACTGTCTGGCCAGAATCTGTACAGACAGTGCAGGCAATGGTCTCGGACAGATCTATGTAATAAATTACATGATTGCTAGGTTATGCACACACTCTGCATTTTGCATGGCTCACTTTCCACATGTAAAACTGAGTTTTACACATTGAAGGTCTTTCTAAAATTATCCTCTTAGTTATACAAATCTAACATTTCTAGAAGTTCACATTTACAGTATATGAATAGTTGATAAATGTCTTTTAGAGAATATGAATATTATGATGTAGAGATTCAGAGCTTGCTTCCTCACAGATCAGACTTTGCTCCCACTCAAAAGCATTCCCGTTGAATGGAAGGGCATAGCTGTCAATAGTCATTTTGGCTGTACATAACTGGAGTATCAAAAACTCCACACCTAGGTGCTTTAAAAAATATCAAATGTGCAGGCAGAGCAAGAGACATCCTGCATTTACTTATAAAACTCTAAAAAAGCAGTACTCTCCTTAATATAACTTCAAAAGAACGGGAAGGAAGGGACCTCAGCTGGGTGAGCCCTGCCACTTTAATTCATAAAAAGGCTCTCCCCGCCCAATCTCTCATCGGTCCCAACCTACATAATCAGCATGTTCATTCAAATTTTTAAATGCATATGAAAATGTAGAACTTCTTAGCTGAAACGTGAGTTCCCAAAACAAAAAATATCCCACTTTGAAACCACAACGCTCGACTCGAATTTCCCTGGTAAAGTGAAACAGCTGCCTCAGAAGAGTCACACAACTGGAGAGTCACACAACTGGACTCGAGAGTAACAATTGGAGTGAATAACCACCCATTCCTTACCAGATATTTAAACGGAGCCTACAGTACATAAACAGGATGACATTATCCCAAATGCACTATTACAGATGTCACAACACGGAGAACCATTCAATCTTCTCATTGAGACCAATGGGTTGTAAACAATTCAACTTAAATATCCAAGGTTGTTCCAGTTGCGAAATCCAACTTTCCCTATTACCTTTTGAGTGGGAATACAATCAATAAACCACTTCAGATCTTGCCAAATGTGAGTGTGGTCTACGCAATGTTGTACCAAAGGTGCTGTTAAGGTCTGTGTAGTTAACCGCGATTTGTCCTCACTCAAGCATGTTTTGACCACGTGGAAAGTCCTTCCCACGTAGATTTTATCACATGGGTATACAATAATAAATAGCCAAGGAAGTACGACAGTTTGTTATATGTTTAAGATGGTACTGATGTCCTGTTCTAATATCAGCCCAGTTCTTCAACATGTAGGAGTTACTGGACATCACGACAGTTGATAACATGTCTAAGATGATATAGATGTTCTGTTCTAATATCAGTCCAATTCTCCAATGTGTAGGAGTTACCACATATCACACACTGGCCACACGAAGCATGGATACCACTGGTTGATAGTTCTTGTGCTAGTCAAGAAACGTCTGGCAAGTGTGTGATGTGCGGTAACTCCTACACTTTGGAATAGTGGACTGATATTAGAACAGGACATCAATATCGTCTTAGACATGTAACCAACTGTCGTAGTTCCTGACACATGCAAGGAAACAGAAGCAGAAACTATTAGAGGAAGAACAAGATCAGTTTTCCTAAAGCTACGAGAGTAAAAGAAAAAAAAATCCAGCCTCAAATTAGAATGCTATAAGATGCTCAAGGATTCATGTTGAATGATACTGAGATGATCAAGAAAAGGTGGAGGGTATTAGTAATTTCTGAACCATCATTAAAATCATATGTAATACCTGAAGATTGGAGGATGGCCAATGTAACTCCAATTTTTAAAAAGAGTTCCAGGGGTGATCTGGGAAACTACAGACCGGTGAGCCTGACATCAGTACTGGGAAAAATAATAGAAACCATTATAAAGAACAAAATTACGAACATGTAGATAGTCATGGCTTAATGGGAGACAGCCAACATGGCTTTAGCCAAGGAAGGTCTTGTCTTACTAATCTGTTAGGTTTCTTTGAACATGTGAATAAACAGGCAGACAAAGGTGAGTCGGTTAATATAGTGTATCTGGATTTTCAGAAAGCCTTTGACAAGATCCCTCATGAGAGACTCTTGGCGAAATTAAAAAGTCATGGGATAGGAGGCTGTGTACTATTGTGGATCAGGAACTGGTTAAAAGATAGAGAGCAGAGGGTAGGGCTAAATGGCCAATTTTCCCAATGGAGAAAGGTGAATAATGGAGTACCCCAAGAATCTGTGCTGGGTCCGCTGCTTTTTAAATATTCATAAATGACCTGGAAATGGGAATAACGAGTGAAGTAATCAAATTTGTAGATGACACAAAACTATTTAAAGCTGTCAAAACCCATGAGGATTGTGGAAAATTGCAAGAGGATCTTGATAAATTGGAAAACCAGGCATCCAAATGGCAGATGAAATTTAATGTGGACAAATACAAAGTTATGCACAAAGGAAAGAGCAACCCAAACTATGGTTACACGATGCAAGGTTCCACATTAAGAACCACCACCCAGGAAAATGTTTTAGGCATCATCATGGATAACATGCTGAAGCCAAGAAAGCAAACAGAATGCTAGGAATCAAAAGGAATGGAGAATAAAATAAAGGATATAATGCCTCTATATTGTTCCATGATGCGATCACACCTTGAATACTGTGTGTAATTCTGGTCGCCGTATCTTAAAAGGATACAGCATTATTAGAAAAGGTATAGAGAAGAGCTACCAAAATGGTAAAGGGGATGGAAGGATACCCCTATGAAGAAAAGCTAAAAAGGTTAGGGCTCTTCATCCTGGAAAAGAGACAGCTAAGGGGAGATATGATAGAGGTCTATAAATTAATGAATTGAGTGGAACAGGTAAAAGTAGATCAATTGTTTATGCCATCAAAATATAGAAAGGCTAGGAGACTAATAATAAAAAATATTTCTTCACTCTACGTGTATCATACTCTGGAATTTGTTACAGAGGATGTAGTAAAAGCTGGGTAGCTGGGTTTAAAAAAGGTTTGGACAAGTTCCTGGAGGAAAGGTCCATAAACCATTAAAAGGGACCCGGTATATCCCCTTCTTGCCCCAATACAAGCATTGTGGAACCTGTGTCTTTTGGGGAAACCTCTAGGTACTTGTGACCTAGATTGGCCGCTGTTGGAAAGAGGATACTGTGCTTGATGGACCTTGGCATATCTTATTTTCTTAAGGAATATAAAGAGTTATTATATGACAAAGATCAAGTGGACCAACAGCTGTTTCAACCTGTATCTTATGATCAGGAACTATTGGTGATGAAAGAAGAAGTCGAAGCAGCATTGAAAGCCTTATCAAAGAACAAAGCACCAGGCATTGATGACATTCCCACTGAAGTATTACAGTAATCTGATGCAGCTGTTACCATACCTTCAAGGCTCTGCCAGGACATATGAAAGACATCATCATGGTCAACTGATTGGAAAAGATCTGTATTTATACCAATACTAAAGAAAGGTGATCCAAATGACTGTGGAAATTATTGCACAATTGCTCTGATCCCACATGCCAGCAAGATTCTACTGAAGATTATTCAGCAGAGACTACAATCATACCTGGAATGAGAAGTGCCCGAAGTGCAAGCAGGGTTCAGGAAAAGGCGAGCAATGAGAGACATCGCAGATGTGAGGTGGATCCTTGGAAAGACTAAAGAATAACAAAAGGATATCTATATGTGTTATATTGACTACAGCAAGACTTTTGACTATGTAAACCATGAGAAACTCTGGGCCACATTAAGAAGTATGGGTATACCAGAACACCTGCTTGTTCTTTTGCACAACCTTTACATTGATCAAGAAGCAACAGTTCAAATGGAATAAGGAAAAACAGGATGGTTTAAAATCAGTAAATGTGTACAAAAAGGCTACATACCTTCCCCCTAAGTGAAGGAGCCATACTGCACTTGGTGCTTACCAATGGGGAAAGTGTTTCTGATGTTATAGTGGGAGATCATTTTGCATCCAGTGATCGCCAGAAGGTGTGGCTCAGTATTAGGACTAGGGCTGTTAAAATCCATTCCAAAGCAAGGGTCTTAGATTTTAGGAAAACTAACTTTGCCAAGATGGGCCAATACCTCAGGGAGTCGTTAGCGGGAAGGGAACTGCTGGGGATGTAGAAAAACAGTGGGCAAAAATGAAAGGGGACATTTTAAGGGCAACCAAACTTTTTGTTAAAATGGTAAAGAAAAGGAAAAAAGAAAAGGAGACCGCTATGGTTTTTGAAAGAAGTAGCTGAAAAAAGTGAAGAAAAAAAAAGAGGGAGGCCTTCATAAAATACAAGAGATCACGGAGAGAGGAAGATAGGCATCTATATTTGAAAAAATTAGAGAAGCTAGAAAAGTAGTCAGGAAAGCAAAGATTCAAAAGGAGGAGGAAATAGCCAATGCAGTTAAATGGGGGGATAAGACATTTTTCAGATATGTTGGTGAGAAGAGGATGGGCAAAGTGATATTGTCAGACTGGGGAAGGGGAGAAAAATGCAGAAGCTGATGAGGATAAAGCGTAATTGCTTAACAAATATTTCTGTTCTGTGTTCACAGATGAAGAACCAGGAGCAGGACCTCAGAAAACACCCACAAACAGGAACAGAAGCGAGGGGCATCTTGAACAATTTTCAGAAGACTTCATGAGAAACTAGCTAAACTTAAAGTAGAAACATAGAAACATAGAAATATGATGACAGAAAAAGACCACATGGCCTATCTAGTCTGTCCTTCCATAACAACTACAACAGTCCCCTTTTTACCTTTAGAGATCCTCTGTGTTTGTCCCATGCTTTTTTGAATTCAGTTACTGTCCTCATCTCTACCACCTCCACTGGGAGACTATTCCACGGATCCACTACTCTTTCCGTAAAGAAATATTTCCGCATATTACTCCTGAATCTATCTCCCTTCACCCTCATCCCATGTCCCCTCATAGCAGAACTTGCTTTCAATTGAAAGAGGCTCTCTCCCTGAACATTTATGCCACGGAGGTATTTAAACATCTCAATCATATCACCTCTATCCCTCCTTTCCTCTAAGATGTACATATTAAGTTCCTTCAGTCTGTCCTCATATGCTTTATAATGAAGACCACAAATCATTTTAGTAGCCACCCTCTGCACTGACTCCATCCTGTTCACATCCTTTTGAAGGTGCGGTCCCCAGAATTGCACACTATACTCCAAATGAGGTCGCACCAAAGACTTATACAGAGGCATTATCACCTCCTTTTTTCTGCTAGCCATTCCTCTCCGTATGCACCCAAGCATCCTTCTAGCTTTAGCCGTCGCCTTTTCTACCTGTTTAGCTACTTTAAGATCATCAGACACAACCACGCCTAGGTCCCGCTCTTCTTTAGTGGACAGAAGTACTTCACCCCCTATACTATATTGCTCCCTTGGATTGCTGCAGCCCAAATGCATGACCTTACATTTTTTAACATTAAATCCCAGCTGCCAAATTCTAGACCATTCTTCAAGCTTAGCTAGATCCCTCCTCATGTTATCTACCCCTTCCTGGGTGTCTATTGCAGATTTTGGTATCATCCGCAAAGAGGCAAACCTTACCCGAAAGCCCTTCCGCTATATCACTAACAAAGATGTTAAAAAGAATCCGACCAAGGACAGATCCCTGGGGCACACCACTGGTAGCATCCTTCTCCTCAGAGTGAGCTCCATTTACTTGTACTCTTTGTCGCCTCCCACCCAACCAATTTCTAACCCAAGCAGTAACTTTAGGGTCCATCCCTAGGGTGCTCAGTTTGTTAATAAGTTGCCTGTGAGGAACAGTGTCAAAGGCTTTACTGAAATCTAAATACACCACATCTAGGGCTCTCCCTCCGTCCAACTCCCTGGTCACCCAGTCAAAGAAATCAATCAGATTTGTTTGACAAGACCTGCCTCTGGTGAATCCATGCTGCCTCGGATCCTGTAATCCACTGGACTCCAGAAACTTCACTATTTTCTCTTTCAGCAGCGTTTCCAATAATTTACTCACCACCGAAGTTAAACTAACCGGCCTGTAGTTTTCAACCACATCCTTACTTCCGCTTTTGTGTAAAGGCACAACATGAGCCTCTCTCCAGTCCTTTGGCAACACTCCCGACTCCAACGAGGCATTGAAAAGGTCAAAGCGATGGAACCGGATGGGATACACCCTAGCATACTGAGGGAACTTGGGGGCTTTCTAGCAGCTCCACTGACTGACCTTTTAAATGCCTCGATGGAGTCAATAGTGGTACCAAAGGACTGGAGAGAAGAACATGTGGTCCCTTTACACAAAAGCAGAAGTAAGGATGTGGTTGAAAACTACAGTTAGTTTGGTGGAGCTGTCTGTCGGAGCGTGAGGGAGGAATGCGTGCCCTGCTGAGGGCTGTAGGAGTGCGGGGACTGCCTTGCTGCAGCTGCGGGTCCATTGCAGGCACTCCTGGGACAGCCTGCTACTGGAGGGGCCCTTCGGTGCTTTAAAATCCTCCTTTTGACTACCTTGGAGTGCAGCTGTCTGTCGGAGCGTGAGGGAGGAGTGCGTGCCCTGCTGAGTGCTGTAGGAGTGCGCGGACTGCCTTGCTGCTGCTGCGGGTCCATTGCAGGCACTCCTGGGGCAGCCTGCTACTGGAGGGGACCTTCTTCTGTATAAAGTTGTGACCTGTCTTCTCCGCGACCGTGGAGCGTGGCCGTGGGGCGTGTGTGAAGGGGCGTGTCTAAAGGGGCAGGTCCTGCCCCTTAGACACCCCTTCGACGCCGCATCGTCGCCGCATCGACGGAGGTACTGTTAACCTTGCTGGTTTTTGAAGCAGAGTGATTACACTGAGTTTGGCCTTACTTCTGATGTGTTTTATTGTATAATTGCTGTGTTTAATATGGGCAAAAGGAAGGCTAAGCCGCAGAGTAAGGTCCAGTCGGCTGATTCTGGTGGAGTGAAGCCAGTCGGCCCTCTGGACAAACACTTTGTCCCTGTTCCTCTCGTGCAGTCCTCTCCAGAGGGGGTGTCCCTGAGCCCGGGGGGAGATCCCCTCCCCCTTGTCCTGTTACTGATACTACTCACATTTAAGGGGTTCCTCCTCAGTTAGCTGGTAGGGATAAGTTTGTAATTAAGTTACCTTCTCCGGTTCAGTTGGCAGCACTGGAAGGCCCTTCTGAGCTACCAGTCCTGCCCTCTGATACAGAAGTCACCTTAAAAGATCTATGGGGGGCTTTGAAGTGCATTGATGCTAAAGTGTCTACAGCTTTTGGTTCCTTATCCACTTTCTCACAAGAAACTGCAGTAGCTATGCAGCAACTTGATAAGAAGGTTTCTTTGATTGATAAGGCAGTTGATAAATTGGAATCTCAGGTGCTTCCACTCCAGTCTATAAATGTGATGGGTATTAAGGATTCCTTGATCTTGCATTCCAAGCTGGAGTCACTTGAGAATTCGATGCGGGCCTGTAATTTGAGATTCTTGAATTTTCCCTATACTTCTTTATTGTCACCAAAAATTCTGTTTGATAAATATGTGAAAGAAGTTCTTGCCCTATCTGATATTATTGAGGTTATGCAGATTTATTATATTCCTTCTGGCACAAAAAAGTTAAACGCTGTAGATGGAGAATTTGATGAGATAGTCCCCAGTGTGGCTAATCTTACTACCTTTCTAGAGGATTCCTTTGATAATATTAATGTGCATTCCACCTTGCTGGTCACTTTTTCTTCTGTTGTGGTAAAGCAACGTATATTAAAAGCTTTCTTTAAAGTGAAATCAGCTTTATTTTGTGGTCAGAGAATCAACATCTTTCCAGATGTTTCACGTAGCACCCAGTTGAGGCGAAGGCAATTTCTATCTCTTAAGCCTCAAGTTTTGGCATTGGGTGCTACGTTTTTCTTACGCTTTCCCTGTAAGTGCCTAATTGCTTTTGAGGGTGCTTCATATGTTTTCCTTGATGTAACTCACCTGGAAAAAGTTTTGATTGATCGGCAGGGCTCAGCAGGGTTGGAGAGCATTGATACTAGTTCCTCCTGATATGTGGCCTTTTGGCCGGATTCCTAATTCTAAGCTTTTTCTTTTGTTATGATGTTTGCAGCTAGCTCCCATGATGTGGTCTGCATTGTTTGATATGTTGTTTTGTTTTCTTTTCTTGTCGGAGCTAGCCGTAGGAATGTCGAAAGGGGAAACGACCTACACCAAGCAGGTAGCTACTTTTTTTATTTATTAGGTTCTTCACCAAAAATAGAAATTATATAGCTAATGTAAAAAACTTATCTCAATCCAAAAACGCTGGTTATAAAGATCTTACTGCACGACGCGCACGTTTCGGGCACCTTTGCCCTGTTTCAAGTGCAATAACCAAGAATTTTCTTCTTCAACAGCCGTCTTCAAAACACCGTCAGTGCAGCTCCGACAAAAATATAATTTAACAGGTCGTTGTGTTAAGGTTGGGTATTCCTGTATGATTTATTGATTGGCCCAGACCTAAAGGCTTTTTTCTATATTCTGTTGATGAAGAGGCACTTCTTCTATTGCCCCTTGGGCAAGAAGGATGGCAACCTCTTGACCTAACAGGTTGATGAGAGAGGTCGGAGAATTGAACTGCTTCACTATTGTGTGAGGGGGCATGCTTGAAAAATGAAGTTTGTACCCCTCCTTTATGATGGAGAGTGTCCAATGCTCTGCTGTTATTTGCCCCCATCTGGGGGCAAAATGGCATAACCTTCCTGGAATGGTGGACGGTTCTGGTCCTTGCAGAACCAGAAAGGCTAAGTTCTCTAGCTGAAAGTCAAAGGCCCTGAGGAGGCTGAGGCTGCTGGGCCGGTGGAGGCCTAGAAGCCTTTGCTTTCTTCTGTTTGGGTGGTTGCTGACGTTTGGTTGAAAACCGACCTGCAGAAGATGCCTGCTGACCATAAGCAGGATAAAATCTTTTCTTTTTAGAAAAAGATGTTTTCTTGATCAACTTCTTTCTAACAGGATCAGCAGTGGACTTGGATAGTCTATCCAAGGTGGAATTTTCAGCATCCATTTCATTGGCTTTTCCTGCCAATCTTTACCAAACAGGTTCTCACCCATACAAGGGATATTTCCCAATTTATCTTGTACCCAGAGCTCTAAATCAGATGCCTGGAGCCAAGCAATTCTACGTGCACCTGTGGCAATAACCGAGGTTCTGCTTATAAAAGCAGTCAAAGGCTGCATGGTTGGAGAATTTAGAGACATCTTGGGCATGTTTGACCCAAGTAAGAAAGTCCTGTCTTTTATCCTCAGAAATGAAAGGACTTAAAGTCTGTAAATTATCTGTGACCTCCTTTAGGAACATTCCCATGTAGAGACTATAGGAACTGATTCTTGCAGCAAGCATGGAAGCTTGAAAGACTCTACGTCCAAAAGCATCCAGGGTTCTGCATTCATGTCCTGGAGGATTAGAGGCATGTCTTTTTGCACTTCTAATCCTTCTCATAGCTGACTCCACCACAATAGAGTGGTGAGGAAGTTGATTCTTATGGAACCCAGGACAAGGAGGGACACGAGAGCCAAGGAACAGACACAAAGACTGGCAGTAGGCAATGAAGGTTTTTATTGATGACCCCTATGCGTTTCGGCCGTTAGGCCTTCTTCAGGGGGTAATGTACAAGAGGGCAAATCTCACAAAATAAAATACTACATAATTAATAAATAGTCATAATAAATTAAAATCATAAGAAATACATGTCTTAAAACATATAAACATATAAACAAGCCATCAATCATAATAATGATAATAATAATAATAATAAATAGGAGACACACATACAATGATTAATATCACAAATAAATACCATCAAAACGATATCATCTTAAATATCAAATCAATTAAAAATTCAATGGATAAAAAAGAAGAGAAGATAAAACGGAAAGAGATGAGGAGGATGAACACAAAAAGTGTTATAGTAAAAGGAAACAAATACATAGTTATTAAATTCCAAAATGATAAAATAAGACCATATAAATAATTAAATTATAATTGGCCAGACAACCAGTAAGTAGAACAATGGACAAATTACATGAGTAAATACCTTCTGAACCGTACTTATCGCATGAGAAGACACTGTGGACCACTGAAATATAAATATAACACACAGACATCACATGAAAACTCATTAAAAATTACAATATCATCTTCGAATTACCAAAAAATTAATAGTTAAGTAATTATATACATAAAGTAGTGGATGAGGAGAATAAAGGAGGAGCTCTATTACCAGTGGAAATGACAGAAGAGGCGCAAGGAGAGATCAGCCGAGATATATGTATTGCCGTCAA
The DNA here is from genome assembly GCA_033557465.1 of Ichthyophis bannanicus. Lineage (NCBI taxonomy): Eukaryota > Metazoa > Chordata > Amphibia > Gymnophiona > Ichthyophiidae > Ichthyophis > Ichthyophis bannanicus. The sequence continues at coordinate 62,178,362 of CM066047.1, read as the reverse complement.
AAATTGTTTTGCATAAAGGCATTGTCAACAAAAATTATATGGACACTCATTTGTAGTTTTGCTCATAATATTAGTTATTAAAATTATATACAATTTGAAACCTAAGGTCATTATAAAGAACGCTATTGGAGAAAATATAATATGATTGAAGCGCCGACATCGGCAGAGCCTTAATCGCAAACAGGCAACATTTCCCCAAATGATTATTGTGTGAGGACCAACCTGTAAAATGAAGAAGCAATATTACAAAATTGTACAACGGGTTGTAACTATAATAAAAGATAATCGGAAATCAAAACTGAGGGGAAACGGCAAAAAAGTTAAAAATGAATTAAATGAAACTTCTGCAAATCAGAACTAAAACGTACCACCGGAACCTATTAAACACATAAGTAATAGAATTCAGCTCATATAGAGCAAAAATGTATATCAGGATTTAAAGACAGAATCAAACAAAACAAATTTCATTTTCTGTATAAATCTAATAACATTCAAAATCTATTAAATAAAATCTTCACTAACTTAAAAATGAAACCGACAAGCAATGCCTTTAGTATGAAGAAAACTAAATGCTCATGTGTTAAAAAACCACGGAGCCTACATCTATATCTAACTGGCACAATAATCATATTGAGAATCTGAATACCAATTAAAAGAGGTCTATATAATAAGAATGTTCACAATCCCATAAGGAGCTCAAAAAAGAAACAAAAGAACTCACCGCTCTCTGCGTCAAGAAAACTCGCTATTAAGTATAGGACCGAGTGTGCTGTCTCAGGGCATTATAACGGCGTTTTCCTGCCGAAGCAAGGTGAAAGTGCAAAAGTGAAAGGCTACTTAAAAACAAAATCGTAGATGTTAAAAATAAATGATTAACACCTTTCTTATCTCACACTAAGAGATTTACACAATCATGAGAATGTCCACAATTCAATAAAAACGGAAAAGAGAAACATTCCCATGTAGAGACTATAGGAACTGATTCTTGCAGCAAGCATTAAATCTATATCCATTTTTTCTGCCTGCAAAGTATGTCTGTATATCACTCCAATATAGTCTCTTTTTTAACTAGATAAACCCATAGTGTCTCCTTACCTCATAGGCCCTGTATTTTTGTTGTTTTAATGTTATTTTGTATATATAGATGGGGTGAGGAAAGAGGGCATTAATACCTCAGAAGTGCTATGATTTCAACATTTTTTATTAGTAGGGCTTCTAGTTTTATGTAACATAGTATATGACGGCAGATAAAGACCAGGTGTTTATCATTTGGAAATTTAAGGTGAAATTTTATGTAATTAGATGCTTTGCCAGGGTCAGAAAAATAGGGGGTATCAGTGTATCCATGGTGTGAAAAAAATGCATTTGCTTTTTAGGTTAATTTCATTTAATGACAATACAATTTTCAAATGCCAGCCTTTTCCCCAAGCCTCATCCATTTGTATTTTACTGCCCCAGCCCAGCATATCTCCCACCTTTCCCCCCTTGCACTCCAGTGTCTGACACTTTTCGCCCTTCCCCTCTATCTTTGGAGTCCACTATCTCCCTCTCAATGCAGATGGCAGCAGCACAAGTGTAGATTGTCTTTTTTTTTTTTCTTTTCAACTATATAGAGCGCCTTTCCACATTGCTCTGGCCCTGGGCATGCAGTGAGGAAAGCAACAGGAAACCTGGTGCTTGCAGCTTTTAGCTCCAAAGATGTCAACTGGCAGCTGCTTTCACAGCCAGGTGACATCAGTGCTTCGAGGAAGGGGCCATTTTGGGGAAGGGAGCCCATTTATAATCAAAAACCCCAAGTTCCCCTTTCAGGTTGTTTTATCAGTATTTTTCAGTTATAACCAAAAATTGTAAGCCCTAATCATTAACCTCTTTCCTCTTTGAACTTCTAGTATCAAAACTACAAAAAAAAAATACCCAAGAGCAAAAACAAAAGCATCTTTAAAAAAATCTTCTTCTACAAAAGCAACAATTATAAACCAGCAACTTAACCAAGTAACATAAGCAAAATCTTTTTTTGTAAAAATATCAGGTGGAGCCAAAGATGTGAAAGCCAGAAAATTACTTCAGCTTGTAATTAGCCACTCCAAGAATGTCTTTGTAGGGAGGGGCAGGCAAGAAATTTGAGGGAACAATTACATTGGCATGCCCCCAGTCAGGCTCCAGGTTCCTCACAAAGCTTTTTTATTAGTCATTTCTGCTGTGCATGAGATTAGATGGCAGGCAACAAGAAAAATTGGCATTTCAGACTATAGTTCTACAACAGGGGTCCATTGTGAGGAAGGTTTTATGACATTCAAAGGGGAAGTTATTAAGTTATAGTAGAGCAGCAGATTTTACTTAAGTGATATTTACCGCAGGAGTCATTAACCTGCGGTAGACCTCAGTACAACAGGTTAGTAACTTCCATGGAAAACATAAGTTTGCATTGCTACAGTCAGGAACATTGTACACTCCTGACTGCAGTCACACAAAAGGGCCAGTGCAAGATGAAACTCCCCACTCCTTGAGAACACAAACATCTCAGGGCCCTCTCAACCCCACCCATTCCCCAACACCGCCATCCCCCAGGACCTACTTGGGGTTTCCCTGATGTATACAGGCTGGTGAAGGAGCTGTACCCAGTTGCTCCTAAATCTGTCACTCACCTGGATTCAAAATGGCACTGGTCAACCCCTAGCAGTAATCTCACAGCACTATTACTAGGGTTCAGGCTTATCAGACACCAGGAAAATTTTCCTATAGGTGTCAGGGAGGAAGAAATCAGGTGGTGGTGGGGAAAAGCTTTGAAATGCCTGGTAGGTCAGGAGTGGGGGGGGGGGCCTTGAGGTTTCAGGGATACTGGGTAATTGTGCTATTTTCTTTTTAGGAACATCTCCTGTAAGAGGCTCCCAGGGAGCATTGGGCTGTGCAAGGTAAGGTGCCATAACTCAAAGCTGGCTTTATCGTTCTTTGAAAAATGCAGCTTTTGAGTTTAAATGCAAGTTGTATTTTTCCATTTCCATATCTTTCAATCTTTTTCTTGCACCACTGGCCCTTTGCATTCAACAAACCGGTATGTGTGCCTTTTTCTACGTGGACAACATCATCATCATTCATCATACCAGTCCGCAACATCCTGACCTCACACCCTTGAACTCATGTCTCACTCTGGTTTCCAGCTGGCTATCCACAAACTGTCTCCATCTCAACTCCGCCAAAACTTCAGCTACATGGTTCACATTCGGAAGTCCTTGCTCTTCCTTTGCTCCCACTCTTGGCTGTTCTGCGATCCCCATCGTTTCTTCCTTCAAATATCTTGCCATTCTCCTTGATTCCAATCTCACTTTCAAAGATCACATATCACACCTAGCTAAGACGTCTTATTTCTTCCTTTGACAAATTTGTTCCATTCATCCTTTTCTGTCCCCCTCGGCTCTAACCACCCTCACACTATCCACAGTCTATTATCACGGTTAGACTATTGTAACTCCGTTTTTTCTGGCGTCACTAAAGTTCAACTTCGTCAGTTACAACTTATTCAAAATACTGCAGCCAGGATTATCTCCCACTCCTCCCGCAGAGACCATATTACCCCCTTACTGTTTCTCCTGCACTGGCTCCCGGTAGATTATCGCATTAAATTCAAGATATTAACCATGGTTCACAGAGTCCTCTACATGCACACGCCACTTTACCTCGCTGATCTTCTTCACTTTCACACCCCCACACGTAGTCTTCCCTCCCTCCATATCAATCGACTTCACCTCCCCCCACCGTCTCATGTGCATTTACAATCCACCCATCACTCTGCCTTCTTCTTTAATGGTCAAACTCTTTGGAACTCTCTGCCCACTTCACTCAGTCTAGAAGAAAAATACACTACCTTAGGTCACTACTCAAAACTCACTTTACCTCTGCTTACAACCTTCTGGCCACACCCAGCTGACCTGGTTTATCCATGTTTACCTATGTCCTGTCTCCCTCTCGCTTTACGTCTTGTCCTATGTCTTATTATTCTCCTCTTTCCTGTCTTAATTTTTGTAGCTCTTTTCCTGCTACGGGGCTTGTGCCCATCCCAGTTTGACTTTGTACATGTAAACCGCCCTGATGTAATATAGGGCGGTATATCAAATTCAAATAAACAAACATTTCATTATTATTTAGCTCATATTACTGCAAAAAAAACCAAATTAATGGGCGAACACCACAACGCATATTATTTGGCAAAAATCATGCCTTATTCCCTTAATGTATATTAATAACCACCCCTGTAAGGTATATGCTGAACATAATTATAGTTTGTGAGGTTACCTAGTGGGGAATAGATTAGATAGTTATGTATCAGCATTTTACCTTTATATGTTGTTTTGAAGGGATACTCTGTTGTAATTAAATAAATGAATGCCTTAGAACAAATTGATAAATATACCCTTAAAATAGCAGAAAAATGGGAACTAGGAGGTAATAATGGAAAAGGATATGCCATACTTCTGTTGCTGAGAAAACAAACAGAAAATACTTCCCAGCAGTAGAATGATTCAAGAAAGCATAGTTACTCACCTGTAACAGGTGATCTCCGGGAACAGCAGGAATTTAGTCTTCACATATGGGTATCATCGGTACCGACGGAGCCTGCGCGGGAACGCTACCCAGCGTCCAATTAGGAAGCTTTTGGGAGCATCCCACAGTGCCTGCGTGCTGCCTTTCCGCCTTTCCCAACTGCCTCTCTCCAGTTGAGTTTTAAAGCTGAGACAAAGAGAGAGACAGGGAAAGGAAAGAGATAGAGAGATACAACTCCTAGGGGAGGTGGGTGGGTTGTGAAGACTAAATTCCTGCTGTTCCCGGAGATCACCTGTTACAGGTGAGTAACTATGCTATCTCCAGGAACAAGCAGGAATGTAGTCTTCACATATGGGGACTCCCTAGCTTTAGATGCCAGGGAGAGACCCCAGAACTTGTGTGTCCCTGATAAAGGGCTCCACTTCCCTCCATGGATCTCTGGAATCCAACCAGGGATGGTGAGTAGGAGTTGATTAAGTATGGAACAGGTGTTGGAGAACAGCCTGACCAAACAAGGCATCCTGGAATGCCCTCCCACTAGAACTGAGAGTTATAACCAGCCTAACACAATTCAGAAAGAGTCTCAAACACCACCTCTTCCTAAGCTATTTCCCAATCTAACCTTCGCACATGAAAATATTACAGACACTTTTCTGACTAGGACATTTCCCAACTGATATCCAAATGTGACTAATGTATTTCAATCTTCTGTAAATAGTTAGCTAGCCTATGTAGTTGTACCTTGTTATTCCCAAGTTTTCAAAAACCCTGTTACTTGTAAAATGCATTACAGTTCCTTGTATGTATATGTTTGTTCCATGTAAACCGCGCTGGTGACAATAGTGCGGTATATAAAAGATGTTAAATAAATAAATAAAATCCTGGCAGGAGTCCTTGTCCAAGCAGTAATGGGCTGTGAAGGTATGAACCGAGGCCCAGGTGGCTGCTCGACAGATGTCGTCGATAGACACAGATTGTAGATGAGCCATTGAAGCTGCCATGGCTTTCACATTGTGAGCTGTTACATGGCCCTCCAGAGGAAGATTCTTACTCTGATAGGCAAAGGAAATACACTGAGCAATCCAGTTTGACAGTGTTCTCTTGGAGACTGGAAGTCCCAAATGAGAAGGATCAAAAGCAACAAAGAGCTGAGAGGACTTACTTTGTTGCTGTGTTCTTTGTAAGTAAAAGGTTAAAGCTCTTTTACAGTAGAAGGTATAAAGATTTCTTTCTGCATTTGATGCATGAGGCCTTGGAAAGAACACAGGCAGGTAGACCGCTTGGTTTAGATGAAAAAGCGAGACCACCTTTGGCATAAAGTGTGGATGAGTCCTAAGGACTACCTTGTCATGATGGAACCTTGTATAAGGTGGATCAGCCACTAGTGCTTGCAACTCACTGATGCGATGTGCTGATGTGATTGCAATGAGAAAGATAACCTTCCAAGAAAGGAATTTCAAGGAGGTAGTAGCTAAGGGCTCGCAAGGTGGCTTCATGAGCTGACCAAGAACCAAGTTTAAGTCCCATGCCACAGGTGGTGGCCTAATGGGAGGCTTAGTAAGCAGAAGGCCTCTCATAAATCTTGCTATAAGAGCATGGGAGGAAATAGGTTGTCCATTGAAGGGCTTGAAGGAAGCTGCAATAGCACTCAAATGGACTCTCACTGAGTTAGTCTTAAGTCCTGCATTGGATAAATGAAGGAGATACTCCAGTAATGATTCCAGAGGTACCGCAAGGGGGTTAAGACCCTTCTGCGAACACCATATGGTAAACCTTTTCCACTTGAAAGCATAAGAGCGTATTGTGGAAGGCTTCCTGGAAGCATAAAGGATATCCTTTACTGGCTGAGGAAGGTTAAGATCATAAAGATCTAGGCCTTCAGCAACCAAGCCCTGCGATGCAGAGATTGGGGATTGGGATGCAATAACATTCCGCTCTCCTGAGATAGGAGATCTGGAGCAGACCCTAACTCCAGGGAGGGAGCTTGAGAGATATGTAGAAGCAGAGGGTATCACACTTGCCGTGGCCAATGTGGAGCTATGAGAATCATATGGCCTCTGTCTCTCTGAAGCTTGAATAGGGTTTTGGGAATTAAGGGAATGGGTGGAAAGGCATACAGGAAGTCTTGACCCCAGTAAAGGAGGAAAGCATCCCTGGCCTGAGAGCCCTGAGCCGGAATTCTGGAACAGAACCGGGGAAGTTTGGCATTCCACGGACTTGCAAAAAGGTCTATGTCCGGGGTTCCCCAAATTTGAAAAAGCTTGGCCACCTGGTCTGCATGCAGAGACCACTCGTGTGGAAGCAGAACTCGACTGAGTCTGTCTGCCCAAGAGTTTTGTATGCCTGGAAGATACACTGCCAGGAGATGAATCTGATGCTCTCTGGCGAGGGCCCACAGTCGCAAAGCTTCGTTGCAAAGCAACAGAGAACCTGTTCCCCCATGCTTGTTCACGTAGAACATGGCTACTTTATTGTCCGTATGAATGAGAACTGTCTTGTAGCTGAGCAGGGTGTGGAACACTCGAAGAGAAAGGAAGATTGCTCTGAGTGCCAAGAGACTGATATGTAGATGAGTCTCCTTGGAGTCCAAGTGCCTTGGGTGGAGAGGTCTTGCAAATGAGCTCCCCAACCCATAGGTGAAGCATCTGTTGTGAGAGTTGCCTGGGGTAAGGGGTGTTGAAAAGGGGATCCCAGCAACAGGTTCTGAGTGGACTGCCACCATTGGAGGGACAAAATAAGGCGACTTGTGTTTGCTATTTTGTCTGACAGGCACCCTGATGCCTGGGTCCACTGACTGGATAAAGTCCACTGGGCTGCTCTCATATGGAGGCGAGCATAAGGGACCATATGCACGGTAGATGCCATGTGACCTAGTAGCTGTAGCATTTCTCGGGCAGTGATATGAGGTTTTAGCACTACCTGAGAAGCTAACTGCACCATGCGAAGGCAACGGGCTGGGGAAGATAGGCCCTTGCCCTTTTGGTATCCAGCAAGGCTCCTATAAATTCTAGAGACTGAGTGGAAGCTAGACTGGATTTTGGGACATTTATGACAAGACCCAAATACTGGAGGATACGCATTGTGCAAGATAGCGAGGTCCTGGCCTCTGCTTCTGATGGGACTCGAATGAGCCAGTCGTCTAAGAAGGGGAAGACAAATATCCCTAGAGTGCGGAGAAATGCTGCTACCACAGCCATGCATTTCGTGAACACTCTTGGTGCTGAGGCCAGGCCAAAAGGAAGCACCTTGTATTGCTAGTGCTTTCCTTGAAAAAGGAACTGAAGGAACTTCCTGTGAGTCGGGTGGATGAGAACATGAGTGTACGCATCCTTGAGATCTAGAGAACAAAGCCAATCCTGACTCTGAAGGTATGGCAGCAGAGTTCCTAAAGAAATCATCTTGAATTTCTCTTCGAACAGGAATTTGTTAAATTCTCTGAGGTCCAAAATAGGTCTGTATCCCCCTGTTTTCTTTGGGATAAGGAAATAGGGGGAGTAAAACCCCGTACGCTGTTGATGAATAGGTACCTCTTCTATTGCCCCTTGGGGAAGCATAGTGACCTCCTGATCTAACAGGTTGATGAGAGAGGTCTGAGAATTGAACTGTCTTACCATGGTGGAAGGGGGCATGCACAGGAAGTGCAGCTTGTACCCCTCTCTTATAATGGAGAGTGTCCATTGCCCTGCTCTTATCTGCTCCCACCTGGGGGCAAAGTGACATAACCTTCCTGGAATGGTGGAAGGCTCTGGTCCATTCAGGGCCAGGAAGGCTAAGTTCTCTAGATGAAAGTCAAAGGCCTTGTGGAGGCTGAGACTGCTGAGACGGTTGAGGCTTAACAGTCTCTGCTTTCCTTTGTTTAGGTGGTTGCTGACCCTTACAGGTAGGCTGACCTGTAGAGCGTCCCTGCTGGGAATAAGAGAGATAAAACCTCTTCTTTTTCGAAAAGAAAGGCTTCTGGAAAGCCTTCTTTCTCGCAGGATCAGCTGTGGCTTTGGATAGCCTATCCAAAGTGGAGTTGTCAGCATCCAACTCATTGGCCTTTTCTTGCCAATCCTTACCAAACAGGTTCTCACCAGTACAAGGAATATTGCCCAGTTTGTCTTGTACCCAAAGCTCCAAATCAGATGCCTGGAGCCAGGGAATTCTACGTGCACCTATGGCAATGGCAGAGGTTCTGCTTATGCACTCAAAACAGTTAAAAGCTGCACAGTCGACAAATTTAGAAACATCCTGGGCATGTTTGACCAATGTGAGAAAATCCTGTCTTCTCAGGAAGAAGAGGGCTCAAAACCTCTAAATCCCCTGTAACTTCCTTCAGGAACATTCCCATATATAAAATATAGGAACTGATCCTGGCAGAAAGCATCGGTACCGGAGGGCATCGCATGACTGGGTGCGGCAATGCGGACACCGATGTCGATGTTGTCGGTACCGGTACCGATACCGGTGCCGAGGTCAGTGCCGGTACCGGCTGAACTGTTTGACGCGGTTCCGAGGGTGTCGGTGCCGCAAGGAGAGCCACCAGACTGCGTTCAATAGCCAGGAATCTCTGGTCTATTGACACTGCTGATGCCTGGATGTCGGTACCAGAGAAAACAGCCGGTACCCCATGGCACCAGTAGTTCTGCCAAGGTCTCGAGAACATCCTGGATCCCCGATAATGCTTTGGAAGCCAAAGCCTCCCGCCGGGGCAATTTTGCCGGTGCAGAATCCTCAAGGGCAACGCCAGGGGCATCTCGATGCTTAGAAGGAGATCTACCCTTTGAGGACCGGCTGGACTTGTGTTTAGTTACCTGAGATCCACGGGAGGAAGAGGAAGCCCTGGAAGACTTCGATGCCACCGAGGCTGCATCAGAGAGAAACAGGGTACTGAGCTTAGCAGCTCGGTTCTGCCGACCTCTTTTAGACATCATGGCACAGGCCATACATTCGGTGATGGAGTGGTCAGGACCTAAACATTTTAGACACCACTCATGGGTGTCGGTGATGGAGATGGTACTGCCATACTTGGTGCACTTTTTGAAACCCGAAGAGGGTTTTTTCCATTGTGGAGGAACTTTTGGGCCTAAGGCCCAAAAAGGTGCGTGCACGTGGAGAAAAAAGTACTATATACAGTCAAACCTCGGTTTTCATGATTAATCCGTTCGAAAAAGTCTGACTAAAACCGAAACGTATGAAAACTGAAGCAATATTTCCCATAAGAAATAATGTAAATCCAATTAATCCGTTCCAGACACCCAAAAATATTCACAAAAAATACATTTTATAGAGAATAACTATATTTTTACATACAGAAAACAATGAGAAATAAATATAAATGACTAATGAAATGGATAAATGAACATTTAACATCACTGAAAGCAAGCTAAGTACAGTACTGTACAGTACAGTATGTTAACATCTGGCCTTAGCCACCCCTGACAAGCTGCTGTGCCCAGCTCTCTTCGGAATCACATTGAATTCAGTCCATTAAAATACCTTTACATTATCTGCTCAATGCTTCAGAATGGCAGAAAATCTTAATGATATAGCTTCAGACGTACCCTGCAAGAGAAAGAACTGCCTCCCACATTCATGCAACATCTCCTGCTTACGTTGACAGCTTTTCTTCCCTGCTACCGGGACAAAATCTCAGTCAAAAGACGTTGAAAACCGAAGCAATGCATGAAAACCGGGACAAAATCTCAGTCAGAAAAGACGTTGAAAACCGAAGCGTATGAAAACCGGGGCAAATGAAAACCGAGGTTTGACTGTATATATATATATATATATATATATATAAAAATTTTTTTTTTTTAAGAAAAGAAATAAAGAAAGAAAAACCGGCGGTACCGGTAGAGCATCGAAGAAGGCAGACGCGACCACAAAAAAAGAAGGGCAATAAGGAGAATTTTCTGCGGTGACAGGGACGACCACCTGCTGGCTCCGCGGAAAATGAAGAACTGGAGAGAGGCAGTTGGGAAAAGCAGGAAGGCAGCATGCAGGCACTGTGAGATGCTCCCAAAAGCTTCCTAATTGGACGCTGGGGAGCGTTCCCGCGCAGGCTCCGTCGGTACCGACGATACCCATATGTGAAGACTACATTCCTGCTTGTTCCTGGAGATAAAGACAAACTAGTAGGATGGGAAAGAATTTTCATAGGAATTTTCTCTTGTAACTAAAGAGAATGCAAGCAGTACAGCCTCTCTCTCTCTCTTAAGGGAACCACTTTCAGCTGCCTGTCCCACTCCCAAGGGACAGCTGTGTGTGAATACTTTATTCAACACTTAAATAAGGGTGTGCTCTGAGACATCCTGTAGTATAAAAGACACACACTTTTCTAGGAAGTTACATTTTAAACCTATCCCTATCCCAAGGAACCAAGGGTCGAAGGGGTAAACTGGAAATCCTACTTCCATTAAAGTGTGATTCGGAGGATTAGGTCAAGAAAATATATTTCTTATCAGAAAAAAAGAGAGAAGTGGTTATTAGAAACATGTTTTATTATTGAAGGAACTAACTGATAGGAGGCACAGCCTTGCAGTTCAAAACGTGGGTGTAAAGAGTTTTTAAAGTTTTTGGGAGTTTGACAATTTTTTTTTAACCCCCCTCCTCTCCCAAGCCCTATCAACTGAAATACATGCCGCCAATTTCAGAATCTCCCCCCCCTCCAAAAAAAAACACGTTATTTAAAATGTTTTTGGTTAGCTCTCTTCACAAACCAATGAACAAGAAGCTTTCTTGATGGATTAAATATAAACTGACTAACTCTAGAAAGCCAAGAGAAACCTACAACTGCTACTGTGATAAAGTAAAAACAGAAAATATGCTGCACTGTTTATAGCTACAATTTATTTGAAGTTTTGGGTAGAATACTATTACAAGTCTGCATGTCCTGCAGTGCTAGCAAACCATCGAAACCACAGAAAAACGTCAGTAGCGCAATCTCAAGATGCTATCAGGAGTTGATAACGTCAATTGAACTTGTCTTACTGTTATTTCCTCAGGCAGAAAAGAAACAATACATGAGGTCAAACATATGGTATTACTGTTGCAGCTGGCTAGAATTTGTTACTGTTGAGTTCTGACAATGTTTCCCTTTTAATATTTTTAGGCACATAAATATAAACATATTCAGCATTTCTATAAAGGGTTACAGAAGAAAACATTTGTGCTTGTAGTACAAATGCCTCTTATAAGGATCAAAGTCTGATAAGGTTTTCACAGTCAATATTCTGAAACTGCTTTATAAAACAATTTAATAAAGTTGACAAAAATTTGATTTAATATCATAAAGTTTTCAAAACAAAACCTCACCCCTCGCCTTTCACAAAACTCATATATGCTATTGCTAGCATTGCTTCAATGCCTTCTTAGTCAGATGCTACAGCTGATAATACCAACAAAACCAACACCTACTGATTCTCACCCACAAGCTGTAAGAATATTTTTTCAGAAAATTGTGTTTCCAGAACACAAACAATTTGGCAGAATTACACAAATACGTCACATAACCAGGCTTGGCAAATAGCCAAATTCTTCCAGTGCTCTCTGGAAAGGCAAATTCTTTTGTTCATGTATTTTTGTTTTTCTAGGTCATTTAGTTCCCGCATTCCAGAACCCCCTAGCTCCCCTCTGTTTCTTTTCTCCATTAAGGTTGTCAGATTTGCCTTTCTGTGCTATGACCTTACAGAGTTGCTTAAGAGTATTTTTTCTGGTCCCTATAGCTTTTGTCTTAATAGAGTTTTGGGTCACTGTTTTCTTCAACATTACTGCTGAGCCAGTCTGCAGTGTTCTTCAACAGGGTCTTTTTATTTAAAAATGCTGTATGTGCTACCTCTCTCTCAAAACAACCATCCAAAACCATCTAAAATTTAAAAAAAACACACACACTTAACATGTCATAATACATACAGACAAAATTAATGCGACAATATATAAACTACAAATATTATTAAACTAAAGAGAATGAGATCTAGTGGCTATCACATCTTTTCCCTTTTACCAACACCACAAGTCTCAAAGAGCTCATCTGGTTGACAAATCGCCCAGTAATCCACCAATTTCCCAACTTGAAAGCCACAACCTGGACAGAATCATTGAAAATTGGAATGACACCTTTACCACAACAGCATCAACTATTTCCCAAAATCACATGTGTACTCACAGAGAAACAAAGCGTACACTTAGGAAGCTCGAGCGAAAATGGTGGCAAATACACAGGACACCCTGCTCCAATACAGATCCCAGCAATTGGAATACAACCACCTAATCAACAAATGCAAACAATACCATACCAACACCATTATGAAGTCAGCAAACAGACCGAGAGAGCTCTTTGCCATTGTATAAAACCTCACCAGGGATACAACACAGCATGATGCCCAGCACATAGATCCCCAAGAATTTGCAAACTACAGTACATAACACAGGATTCTTGCAATCAACCCTTCCCCACACGATGGCCAAGCTAACAACCTCTGAGCAAAAAACCTGAGATAACTTCTCAATTCCATCCATGCTCCAGATCAAACACATTGTGGACACCTTGAACACAACGACCTCATCAACTGACCCATGCTCAGTCACATGGATCAAAACATCAAAGGAACATCTGAGCCAACACCTCCAGAAGATAGTGGAACTATCCCTGCAACAAGGCTACATGCCACTTTCCCTCAAGCAAGCAATGATACACCCAGTCCTCAAAAATACCACCCTAGATCCAGTAGACCCAAAATCCTATCAGCCAATCTCCAGCCTGCAATTCATTGCAAAAATCATTGAAAAGTCTGTTCAAAAGCAGCTTACAGGACCACCTTTACTTGAATGGACCCCCAACAACATGGGTTCAAGCCACCGCACAATGTTGAAACTCTGCTAACCTCACTATTTGACAACCTCATAAGGGGCATTGACAATGTCAAAAAGGGATTTCTGTTAATCGGTATAGATATATCAGCCGCCTTCGACATGGTTTCACACAACATAATGCTACAACGGCTACAGGAAATTGGGCTGAACAACACAATAAAATGGTTTGAATCATACCTTAATGAAGGAATACAGCAAGTCAAATGTGGTGAATGCAAGTCAACGCTATTCCACATATCACAAGGCATACCTAAAGGATCCGCTCTTTCATCCATCCTCCTTAACATATACATACAGCCCATTTGCAATATCATTAAGCAACACAAGATGCATTACCACATATATGCAGACGGCATCATGGTCTACACTCTTATCAACATATACACACCTGACCTGGCACCTATAACCAAATGCCTGGAAGATATGACCACATGACTCACCATTAACAACCTGTCAGTGAATTATGGCAAGACAGAAGCAATGTTCATCAACAGAAGAACTACCTTCATCCCACCACAGACAATAAGCATCCGGGACAAGGATATAACAGTCAAAGAGGAAGTAAAATACCTGGGCATTACTCTAGACAAAAATCTGAACCTTCAGACCCACATCAGTAAAACAGCTGTAAAGACGTACCATAGATTGAAGCTCATTAGGAGACTCAAACCAATCCCAAACCATGAGTACTTTCATTCAGTATGTCAAGCACTAATTACAACCATACTAGATTATGGTAACTCGGGAGAGGAATGTCTAAGAGGAAAAAGGAGGTGATATGCCTCGCTATAAGTCTCTAGTGAAATTTCATTTGGAGTACTGTCTAGAATTCTGGAGAATGCACCTTTGAAAAGAAGGCAGCTACTAAAATAGTTTGTGGTCTTCATCATAAAGCACATTAGCATGGACTTAAAGATCTAAATGTGTACACTTTGGAAGAAAGGCAAGAGAGCGGAGATATGACACACACATTTAAATGGGCCTCTTTCAATTGAAAGGAAGTTCTGGATTGACAGGATGAAGGTGGAATGACAGACTCAGGAATAATCTAAGGAAATATTTATTTACAGAAAGGATGGTGGATGCGTGGAACAGCCTCCCAGATAAGATAATAGCGACAAGGACTGTATCTGAATTCAAGAAAACATGGGTCAAGCACAGAGAAACAATAGAGGAGAGGAAGGAACTGTGCAGCTTAGTAGTTAGTATGAATAGGCAGATTGAATAAGTGATAAAGGGTCCGATATATTAAAAGGGATATTCTGAGATACTAAACGCATTAATCACAGTGAATGGAATATTCAGCAGCACTAACACAGTCGGTGCCGCTGAATATCTACAGCTACCAGCTATATACACTCTAATGCTACCCGCTTATCATTGGGGTGGAATGGAAGTGGCAGTGATCAGTAACCAGGCAGCAGCAATATTGGGCCACTGCCTGGTTAGCGATATGCGACGAAAGTCAAGCAAAGGTAACCTTGGCCCAACTTTTGCCACATACTGCTAACCGGGCAGCGGCTCAATATCACTGTTGCCCGGTTACCTATCAGGAAAAGCAGTTAACCCAGATATTCATTGCCAGGGCCAGATATGACACCAGCATTGAATATCCAGGTCTAATGTTCGGTGCTGGCAGCTAAATGTGCCAGGCCGCGGGCCGGGTCCCCGCGGCTGCCAGTAACCTGGGCCCGGGCCCGGCCTCGGCCTCCGGCACGTGACAGGGGTGGCGGGGGGGGGGGCGGAGGAGAGGGAATGGAGAGCAGCGGCGTGGGATTACTCCCTGACAGTGTTGGGAGCGATCTCATTGGCCAAGGCGCGGTGGGCGGGGGTTGGTATGCCGAGGAGCCGCATGGTCAGGCCTTTTCGGCTTGGCTCCTCGGCAGTGACGGTGGCGTTTTCTTCAGCTCCCGGACCAGCGATCGCGGCGGGTAGGCCATTTGCAGGCGTCGGGGTGTTGTGCGGTGAGGGAGGATAGGGGGGGGCTCCACAGTGAGCAGGTTAGAGGAGAGGGGTTGCCTTCTTCGACGGATTTTATAAAATCATTGAACAGGGTCTGGGTGTTAGGTTGTGGGGGGTGGGCTAGCTTTGGCTGGTGGGTGCTGGAGTTAAAAAAAAAAAAAAAAAAAAAAGTCCCGAAAGAGCAACTTCATACATTAATAATAAGAAGGAAGCAATTAAGAAGGGAAGAAATTAGAGGATTGTGGAGCAAGTTGTGGTGGGCATGGAACGCTCTCCGAAGGTGACTGGGAGGCAGCAGAGGGGTAAGGGCCATGGCGCTAGTGCTCGGGGGAGGGAAGGCTGGTCTCGGGGAGGCGGTGTGTCCTGGGGAGCTGGAGCTGTGAGGCAGGCTGCTCGGGTGGCCAGGAGGGGTGGATAGTTTGCGGGGGAGGGGGAGCAGAAGGGGTCGTGGAGCATTGGATGGGGGGGTTTTGGGTCTGGAGCTGGCTGGGGGATTGGGGGTGGAGATTGTAGGGCTCGGGCCAGGAGAGCAAGGGTCGTGGGAGAAAGAGGGGGGAGGGGTGTTGGGGGGACGGTTCTGGGGCGCCAGTGCAGGTGGAGGGGATGGAGTATCGGATGGGAGCCCCCATGAGTCCTCCAGTGGCAGGTACGTTCGCCCCGGGGTGTGCAAAAGGGGGGGGGTCACTGTATTGGTCCCCCATGCCTGGACAGCCCATGGGTATGGGGCCCTGGGGGTATGGTTGGGGAGAGTGGAGCGGAGTGGGGTTCCCTGGTAGGGGGGGGCATTCTACCTGGGGGGGGGCCAGTAGGGCAGCAGGGGGCATGGGTACCTCTGCATGGCCGCAGGGGAGTGGGCTAGGCTGGGGGGTGGGGCAGGGGGGAATGGGTTCTCCTGCTGTGGGTGCTTCTTTTTCTCTGCAGGAGTCAGCGAGCGGTGTTGCAGCAGCCAGGGGAGCGGGCAGCGGTCAGACAATGGACCAGAGTGCGGAGCGGGCCAGCCCGGCCCGGGCGGCGCCTGAGCCTAGCAGGAGTGCGGCAGCCGGTGAGTGTGGGGGGGCTATGGGGGGAGAAGGGGTCGGGGGGAGGAGAGGGTGGTAGGGGGGGAGGCGGCTCCAGAGGGGCACAAGGCCAAGGCTAAGAGGAAGCATAGGCGGCGCTGTAGGCGGAGTTCGTCATCCTCGTCCTCGGCGAGCTCTTCTGGCGGCTCGGTAGCGGGGAAGCGAACGGGAGATGGGTCAGCGTCCTCGGTGGTACGCTGCGCGGAATTGTGGGAGTGCATGCCGCGCAAATTGCGGCAACGGATACTGAAGCGGAGGTACATTGATATTTTCCGGCTTTTGGAGGGGAGGAAGCGCTCGGGAGAGAGTAGGAAGAAGCGCAAGGATGATGAGAAGGCGGGGAGGGTGCGCAAGGTCTCCCGCAATACCTTGAATTGGACGCGGGCGTTTTTGCGTCTGGCGAGTGTTTGTGGGCAGGCGGACCCGAGTCAGTATGGGGAGTTATTGGCTTATGCGGCCGCCATCCTGGCAGCGTCGCAGGCGCATGAGGGCTGAGCTTGCCTCAATTATGATGAAGAATTTCGGGATAGGATGGAGGAGAATAGGCAGTTGTCGTGGGGGATGAGGGATATCAACCTTTGGCTGATGCAGATGTCTGCCAGGAGGGGTAGTGCGGGTGGCACGGGGGGACCAACTAGAGCGGTAGGCCAGGCGTTGGCGGCGCCCTTTCGGTCCTTTCGGGCGCCAGGTGCAGCGCCAGGGTCGCCCAAAGGTGGGCCGGGGGGGGGGGACTTATGCTGGTGCTTTAATAAATCGTCCTGCCCCTTCCCGGATTGTAAGTTCCGGCATGCGTGCTCACTCTGTGGGGCAGGTCACTCGGCGACAAAGTGTAATCGGAAGGCAGTGGCCGGGGTGCCAGTGGGGGGTAAGTAATGGGTGGAGTGGGGGGTTGGCGCCTACCCCCATCAAACTCCAGGTGTTGCGGCCGTGGTTGGAGCGGTACGAAGGGAGCGGGCATGGCAAGGAGGGACAAATTTTAGGGTTGGGGTTCTCAGAAGGATTTCGTATCCCGTTTCAGGGGAGGATGGCGGAAGGGTTGGCCAGCAACGCTAGCTCAGTATGCAGTTTGGCGGAAGTGGCCCGTGCTAAGATTGCGGCTGAATGTGCCATGGGCCGAGTGGCTGGTCCATTCCGCTATCCTCCCTTTTCGCCTTTCGTGGTGTCACTGCTGGGAGTCATCCCCAAGAAGGAACGCGGGCGCTATCGTTTGATACACAACTTGTCCTTCACGCCGGGGGACTCTGTGAATGACCATATCCCGCGGGAGTTGTGCTCAGTGCGGTATGCATTGTTCGACGAGGCGCTGGAGCTGGTGCGCAGATGTGGCAGGGGCTCGCTGATGGCGAAGGTTGACATTGAATCGGCGTTCAGGCTGCTACCGGTGTATCCGTCGGCATTCCCGTTACTGGGATTTCAATTTGATGGCCAGTTTTATTATGATAAGTGTTTGCCGATGGGTTGTGCTATCTCTTGTTCCTATTTCGAGGCATTTAGCTCCTTCTTGCATTGGGTGCTTGTACAGCGGTCGGGGTGCGAGTCCATAGTACACTATTTAGACGATTTCTTGTTTGTCGGTCCACCACAGACGGCAGTTTGTGCTTCGTTGTTGGGGCTCTTTCAGCGGATGGCCGCCGAGTTTGGGGTTCCATTGGCGGCGGAAAAAACGCTAGGGCCGGTGACACGCCTTTCATTTCTAGGGATCGAGATAGATTCAGTAGCATTTGTGGTCTGCTTGCTGACGGAAAAAGTGGGGCGGTTGAAGGAGTTGGTGGCGGCAGTGGGATCAGACTCTAAGGTGACGTTGAAGGATCTGCAGGCTTTGGTTGGTCGCTTGAATTTTGCATGCCATGTCATTGCCATGGGGAGGCTGTTTGCGCGAAGGTTGTCCCTGGCCATGAGGGGCGTGCAGCGTCCGCATCATCGTATCCGAGTTACATCGGGTATGAGGGAGGATTTGAGGATCTGGGAGTCTTCTCTAGCGGATTTTAATGGCTGTGCGCTGGTGCAGGTGGATGAGTTGTCTAATGTGGACCTGCAGTTATTCTCTGATGCGGCTGGCAGTTCAGGGCTGGGGTTGTATTGTCAGGGTTCGTGGTGTGCGGCGGCCTGGCCGGCATCCTGGAAAGAGTGCGGGCTGACTCGTAATGTGATGTTCCTGGAGTTGTTCCCCATAGTGGTAGCATTCTGGGTGTGGCCGGAGAGGTTGCGGGATAAGAGGGTAGTATTCTGGTGCGACAATGCGGCGGTAGTGCAGGTGATTAATAGCCAGTCGCCTAAATGCCCGGTGGCGGCGTTAATGAGATTATTTGTCCTGGCCTGCCTGCGTCTCAATGTCACAGCGCGGGCGCGGCATGTGCCGGGTGTGCAGAATGCCATAGCTGATGCTTTGTCCTGTTTTCAGTGGGTGTAGTTTCGGGCATTGGCCCCGGGGGCGGACGAGTCATCGGCGCTGGTGCCGGAGCACCTTTGGTGAATTGGGACTCAGGAGTGATGGACTTGCTGCGGTCATCGGTGGCTCCAGGTACGTGGGTGGTTATGCCAAAGTGTGGGACTTTTTGTGGGGGTGCGGCTGGAGGGGAGGTAGCTGTGACGTGCAGTTGGTGGGGTCATTCATAGTCTGGGCAAAGGGGCAGGGTTGGTCGCAGTCGTCAGTGCGGGCGGCTTTGGCGGGTTTCTCCTTTTTCAGCAAGGCGGCGGGATGGGGCAGTCCTGGAGGGTCGTTTTTGGTGAAGCGGCGTTAGGCCGGGTGGGCGAAGGAACAGCCGCCTCTATGGGATTGGCGTCGCCCTGTATCTCGTGAGTTGCTGTCGCGTATCTGGGATGTATTGCCGGGGGTGGTGGAGTCTGACTTTGAGACGGTGCTGTTTCAGGCATTATTCGTTACGGCTTTTTTCGGGGCTTTGGTCCCTAAGTCCAGAAGGGGGGGGGGCCCTGGGCGGGCTGGAGGACCAGCACATAGACCTGCAGGAGGAGTCGGTGCGGATTTATCTGGCTCGCTCAAAGACTGATCAACGTGGAGTGGGCAGAGAGGTGCTGTTGAGGGCCATTCCGGGGCTTTGCTCATGCCTGGTGCGCAATTTGTTGGCCTACGTGCGTCGGCGGCCCCAGATGGCGGGTTTCCTGTTTCGTCATGCGGATGGGAATCCTGTCACACAGTTTCAATTTACGGCAGTGATGCGCTTTGCTTTGCGGCGGTTGGGCTATGCGGAGCGGGAGTATGCATCCCATTCCTTCAGGATTGGGGCGGCGACCAGCGCAGCGGTGGCAGGGCTGGGAGGGGGAGGTGATACAAAGGATCGGGAGATGGCGGTCTGGAGCATTCGAAGGCTATGTCCGCCTGGACCAAGTGTGACAGCGCTTGGTGGGGTGGGGGGTGGTGGGGTGTGGGGGGGGTTATTAATCCTATGTTTCATATTTCAGGGTTACTCCCGGGTACAGACCCCCGGAGCGGAGGTGCCGGAGTGGGCCTGGCGGTCGAGTGGTGGATAATCAGGCACTCCTTTGTGTACTGGGCGGAGAGGAGAGCCGTGCTGCATCCCCTAGGGCTACATCTGGGGCTGGCCCCCCGCAACATTCGGTTGCGGTGGATGGGGGAGCGTGGCATGCGTTGGTGGCAGCTTCTCCCTTGGCTGAGGCAGCAGACGGACCGGCGGCAGCGACCGGTGGGGGTGTTGCTACATTTAGGTGGTAACGACCTCTCCAATTGGACTTGTAGGCAGCTCATTCGAGCGGTGCAGCGGGACGTCACGATGCTGCGGGAGGAATGGCCTGGTGTGGCGATTGTATGGTCGGACATTGTTCCACGGCCGGCCTGTCAGTTGCAGCGGCGGTGGTTGCGCGGTCTGGTGACGATTAACCGTCAGATTGGTCGTTGGTTGCAACATATGGGGGGCTTGCAGGTGCAGCACCCGTGGGCGGACCCAGGATGTGCGGGGCTGTACCGGATGGATGGGGTGCACCTGTCTCCGGTGGGTCAGGATCTATTAAATGATTGGCAGGAGGCACTGGAGAGGTGGGCTGGTCGCAGCTTTGGGGGGGGCGGCGTGAGGATAGGTAAACTACCTCGCGCCGGTGGCGGGGTAGAGAGCCCGCGCTCACTGAGGCGGCGGGGCTTTAACTCATGTGGGAGCAGTGGGGGGAGCGAAGGGCTCCCCGGGGTGGGGCGAGACATCCCGGTTGGGGGCCGGCCTTTGCTACTAGCATGGCGAGGCAGGCGGTTGGGGATCGGGGGAGGAGAATGCTCCGCCTTGCTACTAAGATGGCGGGTGGAGGCATTGTCCGGTGCCGGGGGGGGGGGGGGGGGGTTTGGGGTTAGGTGGATGTTGAATACGTTGGCCCATGTTGGGCCGGTTATGTTTATGGTTACATGTGTTAAATAAAGCTGCGACCAGAGTTGTACCATAATCTAGTCTCCAGGCTGTTTTGTGGTTGGAGGGGAAAAGGGGAATATTGGTGTCCTGTGGGAATGTTGGCTATGGGAGGCAAGGATTGCCTCCAGGTTACCAGAGTTAATGTGCCAGGCCACGGACCGGGTCCCCGCGGCTGCCAGTAACCTGGGCCCGGGCCCGGCCTCCGGTACGTGACAGGGGTGGCAGGGGGGGGGGGGCGGAGGAGAGGGAATGGAGAGCAGCAGCGTGGGATCGCTCCCTGACAGTGTTGAGAGCGATCTCATTGGCCAAGGCACGGTGGGCGGGGGTTGGTATGCCGAGGAGTCGCGTGGTCAGGCCTTTTCGGCTTGGATCCTCAGCAGTGACGGCAGCGATCCCGCCCGCCCTCCCTTGGGTGGTGTGCTTAGGGATTTTTGCAGCAGGTGGGGGGGCGGGGTAGAGAGCCCGCGCTTGCCGAGGCGGCGGGGCTTTAACTCATGTGGGAGCAGTGGGGGGAGCGAAGGGCTCCCCGGGGTAGGGCGAGACATCCCGGTTGGGGGTCTCGGCCCGGTTTAGGGGTGGGGCCAGCCTTTGCTACTAGCATGGCGAGGCAGGCGGTGGGGGATCGGGGGAGGAGAATGCTCTGCCTTGCTACTAAGATGGCGTGTGGAGGCATTGTCCGGTGCCGGGGGGGGGGGGGGGGTGGGGTTAGGGGGATGTTGAATACGTTGGCCCATGTTGGGCCGGTTATGTTTATGGTTACATGTGTTAAATAAAGCTGCGACCAGAGTTGTACCATAATCTAGTCTCCAGGCTGTTTTGTGGTTGGAGGGGAAAAGGGGAATATTGGTGTCCTGTGGGAAGGTTGGCTATGGGAGGCAAGGAGGGCCTCCGGGTTACCAGAGTTACTGCATTAGCAGTGCTAGCCGCCGACACTGAACATCGGGCTCATAGTTTAATCTGCCATCATTTTCTATGTTTCTATGATGTGTTCTTAAGAAATCGTTCAACCAATGGTCATCAAGTCAGACTCTAAGGTGTTCTGGAGACTAGGATATCTGTTTATTTATTTAGTATACATTTGTATACCGCTACTTCCAGCGATCAGCAGCGGTTTGATTACAGATTGGCAATTGTCAAATCATGACAGGAAATTTTTGAGGTATAAACACATTGATTAGACAGGAAAGCACAGCACACAGAGAACTATTTTACAGGGAACATGGGCTATGGAGGGTTAAATGGCTTGCCCAAGACCACAAGGAGCACCTGTGGGACTAGAAACCCCAGTCCTTCCGGCCCAAGGTTGCTGTCCTCTAGTGGGATTTGAACCCCTGACCTTCCGGCCTGAAGTACCTTGCCCCAACCACTAGGCTACTCCTCCACTCCGTCATAAGAGTACTATTCCAACAAGGACTATTCAACTGCTGCAGGCCAAGAATAGATCTCCATCTGAAGATCTCTCTCACTATAAAACTTTGGCTAAAGAATGTTTAAATTCATGTATTTTGATTTGTAGGCTGAAAGTGAGCTTATGGTATCCCTTCTTAGGCTCTTCAAATACCAGGATGTCCTTAAGGAGTTGGGGGCAGTGGCTATTCAAACACTTTTGCAAGAAGTATGAGACTCCACAAATGCATTAATTCCAGACAAACACAAAATATGTCCAGAATGCTAAATGATTCAACAAGGTCAGTTACCATAGTAAATTGTGGCAATCAATTTGTCCTAAAAAAATGTCAAGTAGTCAAGAATCCATGCCTCAGTGTACCCTGGATATAAGTCTCAAAATCTGGATCCCTTTAGGAACAAGCATTACCAGACTGGTATACTCCAGTTCTGTATAGCTTCTTTTCAGAAGTATAGATTATACTCTAAAAGTACGTACAATTCTGGAAGGTGTTCAAGAGTTTACAGAATTATTCCCTCAAGATAGACAGATTTTATTTATTAACTGATAGAAACAGCATTTCACTTAGTGTGAAAAGCATTTACTTCATTATGGGCTATAATGGTGTTGAATAGAAATGAGATCTGTCATGGCTATTCATGTCTGCAAACTCTTGTAGGCGAAGGCCTCTGGCCTTCGTGAGGTTATGCAGGAAAAGCTTGCAGATGTGTCTTGCATTGTTGCAAATCTCTTTAGAGAGAAGGTCAAGAAAGTAACATAGTATATGACAGCAGATAAAGACCAGCATGGTCCATCTAGTCTGCCCAGCAAGGTGGCAAGAGTAGATGCACCTGATGCTCTGTGCAGGTTACCCCTCCCCATACTTTTGTTTAGGGATGTACCCACCACCCTGTGCAGGTCACTCCTATTTGTTGAGATAGCAGAGACGGTTACGTTTGTATGTCTCATGCCATTTTGAATTCTGTTACTGCATTGTGATGCATTTCCTGAAAGATTACAATTCTGTGCTTCAGGATCTGTTCACTGACACCTTCAAACTAATTTCCACATCTCAAAGATTCTCTCACAGTGGGCTAAGCCCCATATTGCTACAGTCAAATGCAGGGTCAGACTTTTGACTAAACTTAGGGAAATAGTCAAAATCCCATTATTCATGCTGGTAGACCTCCCTGTTGGGGGAAGATTGAAATTATGATCTGTTGACCCACTACAACCTCAGACAGCTTGGCCCTCCAATACATTAAAGGAGGCTACCAATTTTATCTATTATGAATTCCTTCAAAATACCTGCCCAAAAGAGTACTACATTCATTCAACACAAGGAATAGTTGAAGTTGGAAATCTCCTTTTTGCAGTGATACAGTTGTGGAACATATACCAATGCAGGAAAGATGGTTGATTTTACTCCAGGTACTTCCTAGTCTCCCAAGAAACAGGGTATTCTGGCCCATCTTAGATCTAAGACCTTAAATAAAAAGGGAAAAGTTCAAGGTGGTTTACACTGAGTTTCATAATTCCCCTTCCAAACAAAGAAAACTAACTACATCCTCTGGCTCTAAAGGAGGTAGACATCCACTCAAATATAATCCAGGAGTATCTCAGATTTGTAGTAGGGGAACTATACCTTCATCATAAGGAAACAAAATCATTTGCTGTGTGTCAAGTCTACTTTAACTTTTCCTTCTTCTCTTCCTCTCTACCCCCTACTTTCCTTGGCTCTCAGCCAGACATCTCTCATTGTACAGGAAGTTCATTTTGGTTACTGCTCCACTAGCATGTGAAACAAATTAAGAGGAAGTGCTACTTTATGAATGGTTAGTTCAGAAAATTATTGTTAGCACATATAGCTGTAAACAAAAACTTGCGAGAGAAAAATGACAGGACACCACAAGACAATAAAAAAGATTAACTGTGAGAAAGAACAATTTTTAAAGGACTAAGATTATCAAATGAAGTGAAAAAGGCACCATTTACAAAAACAAATTAACAATTAAGTGCAACAGAGGAGTAGCCTAATGGTTAAAAGCGGTGGAATGTGAATGAAGGATGTCAAGGTTCAAATCTCTTTTCTCTCACTGAGGCTCCTTGAGAGCTTGGGCAAATCATGTATCAAACTGATGCACAGGACTTCCCTAGAGCCTAAAACAGGAGATGATTGTGGTCCCGGAAGCAATGGCAGGTATCCTCACCTCCCGCCGCCAAAGAGGGAGGAGAGAGGCCCCTGCAGCACCAGCGGGAGCCCCCAGCTCCCTCTGGCACCATACTGCAGCAGATGAATGAAGGGAGAAGGCAGTGTGAAGAGCAGGGCACAAGAGAGGGGAGGGGTTAGAGATGAGGCATGGAAGGGATAGGGGAGAGGTGAAGGGGTGGGGCAAAATGTAACAGAGGAGGTTAAAGGAGTGAAAAAAAGAGCGGCTGAACAGGGACCAAGCAAACAAATGGGGTATAAAAGTGCAAAAAGAAGGAAGAGTGGAGGGGAAGATGGAAACTGGGAGAGTACATGGGTGGGGGCAGTGAAGAAGGGAGAGTAGCATAAGATAGGGAGGAGAAATGGTGCAAGAGGATGGGAGGTAGAGGAAGTGTGTGCAGAGGAACAGAGAAGTATGCATTTCCACAAACACACCAGACACCGCCCAACACCCTCCTTGTCATGCACGCATACCCTCATAGAAGCAGACATCCACATGATTCTTACAAATATACACACAAACACCTTAACACATCATACATCTCACACACACACAAGAGCACCGGCACACATTGTCAACACATGCATAGCCCCACCACACACAGATGCCCAACACACACACTGCCAACATGTGCATGCTCCCAACATACAAACATGCACAGGTCCCCAATACACATACCTAACATTTTACACAGCCCCTACATGCATACAGACACACAAACACAATGCATGACACCCCTCCTATGACACACAACACAGCTCCAAAACAAACCCAACATGCATATTTTCACACACAGACATACATCTATAACATAGTACATGTATATGATGGTAGATAAAGACCAGCATGATCCATCTAATCTGTCCAGCAAGGTGGCAAGAGTAGGGGCACCTGCCGCTCCATGCAGGTCACCCCTACCCCATGCCTTTGTTTAGGGGTGTATCCAGCACTACATGCAGGTCACCCCTATTTGTTGAAATACAAGAGATAGTTAAGTTTATTTTGATTTTATCCTGTTTCTATAAAGGGATCCACTGTGTCTGTCCCATGCCATTCTGAATTCTGTTACTGTATTTGCCCCCACCACGTCCATCGGCAGGGCATCCCAATCATCTATCATCCTTTCAGTGAAAAAGTATTTCCTGATATTGCCTTTCAGTTTACCCCCTTACAGTTTCATGTTATGCCTTCTAGTTTTACAACTCCCTTGTCTTTGGAAGAGGTTTGTTCATTAGTACTAAGTATTTAAAGATCTGTATCATATCTCCCCTGTCCCTCTTCCTCTTCCTCTCTAGTGTATACACATGCAGAGGCCCTGACTCACTGGCACAGTTACTTACACACACATACCCCACCCACCCACCCACAACAGGCGCATATAGACAGCTCCTGACAGCTGGCAAACCAAACACCCATCACACAAATCCCCCCCCCCACCCCACCATTCATTACTTCCTATGTTCACATACTTATAGATACAGTTAAACTGTTCCCATAGATACATCCACATTATACTACTGATCTACAGATATACCCACACAGAACAAATATACAGTCACTACCCACATTGTGCTCACCTGTCTACACACACATCCCCGCCTACTATCCTGAAGCACACTTTACAGTGATTGTTTCCACTGAGTCCCCAACACAGACATGCCTGAGGCTGTGAATGGAGGAAAGGGGAAATGTGCCATTGATGTTACACTTTAAAATGCACATTTTTCAATATTTAAATGATTTTTTAAACTTCTGTGCTTATCTTTTACTTTATTTCTGATGCATTAAGATAATTACAGTACAGTCAAACCTCGGTTTTCATTTGCCCCGGTTTTCATACGCTTCGGTTTTCAACGTCTTTTCTGACTGAGATTTTGTCCCGGTTTTCATGCATTGCTTCGGTTTTCAACGTCTTTTGACTGAGATTTTGTCCCGGTAGCAGGGAAGAAAAGCTGTCAACGTAAGCAGGAGATGTTGCATGAATGTGGGAGGCAGTTCTTTCTCTTGCAGGGTACGTCTGAAGCTATATCATTAAGATTTTCTGCCATTCTGAAGCATTGAGCAGATAATGTAAAGGTATTTTAATGGACTGAATTCAATGTGATTCCGAAGAGAGCTGGGCACAGCAGCTTGTCAGGGGTGGCTAAGGCCAGATGTTAACATACTGTACTGTACAGTACTGTACTTAGCTTGCTTTCAGTGATGTTAAATGTTCATTTATCCATTTCATTAGTCATTTATATTTATTTCTCATTGTTTTCTGTATGTAAAAATATAGTTATTCTCTATAAAATGTATTTTTTGTGAATATTTTTGGGTGTCTGGAACGGACTAATTGGATTTACATTATTTCTTATGGGAAATATTGCTTCAGTTTTCATACGTTTCGGTTTTAGTCAGACTTTTTCGAACGGATTAATCATGAAAACCGAGGTTTGACTGTATATGCAAAAAGTAGTAAAGTAAAAACTTTACATTAAAACCTAAATAAAGGAAAAAAAAACCCACAAAAGCGCAACCTAGCATTAAACTGGAAGATAACCTGGAGGGCTAGCTTGCACCAAGGAAGCAGTGCCCCCTCTCCCAAACAGATTTCGGTTACACATATAAGTTTAAGTGTCATTAACATCAGCCAAATTGCCATCATTTTCCAAGATGGTAGAGATGCTTCCCCAGATATTAGTGGTCCATCAGGGCTTTCTAGTCTAGGGGTGCCCAAGGAACTGTGGACCACTTGTCAAATTGATTTTTTTAAACTTCCTATTAACATCTATTGAAGTTAATGGGAATTTTGAAACTTTACTTTACCCTTGAAGATAAAGTTTTAATATTAAAGGCAAGGTAAAAATGTATGCTAATCTTTAGTGCAGTTTGATATATTACTGGGGTCACCAACCTCCAGAGGGCCGCGGGCCGCACAGCCAACTACCGGGAGCCTCGCGGGCCGCACCCCTCTTCTCCCCGCCCCCGCGAAAAAAAACAACAAACGCAAAATTATGAAAACAATGGCTGATCACCTTTATTGAATTTAATGAGATGGCTGATGATTCATGCTAGCAGACAAACGCTTAAAGTCCGGCTTCACAGATGACACTGACAGGAGAAGGGACGCTTGCAGGTGGTCGTCGGTGAGCTGCGAGCGCGTGAATACAATGGCGGGAATCCTTGGCGGGCCGCACGTAATGTTAACCGGGGTAGAGCCTCGCGGGCCGCACGAAGGGACCTCGTGGGCCGCATGCGGCCCGTGGGCCGCAGGTTGGTGACCCCTGATATATTAGAAGTAATTCTGTAAGCGCTTCATTAGCTTGCATTTCCATGCTAATTAAATTTGGAGTAGAATGGAGGCTAAGAACCAGGGAAGCAGAGGTTCAAATCCCACTGCCTCTCCTTGATTCTTGGGCAAGATACTTAACCCACCATTGCTCCAGGTACAAACTTACAGGTCGATGCAGAAAGCCTGCATTGAAGCTGCTGTGCGCCATGATTTCATAGCATGAGACTAGCACAAAATGTATATGCCAATATGCAACAAGGGGCACGTATGCAAATGAGCAATGCACAAAACTTATGCATAAAGGAGGGAGGAACGGGGCAACGCACGTGCAGACTATAGACATGCTACCGGCTGTACTGTATATGTGTGTGTAGATTTCACATGCTCACATTGGCACAATGTTATGCGCATGGGGATGACATCACAGTCGCAGTTCACATGTATGTCAGTGTGAAAAATAAACCACAAAGTATTGCAACAGTGCCAGAAAGGTAGGAAAAGTCATAGAAGTGCTGGGAATGCAATGGGGGGGGGGGGGAGGTATTTAAGGGATACTTGTAAGCAAGGGGGCCATTTCTGCATTTGTAATTTGCTCAGTGCTATTTATTTTTCCATTATTGTTCATCTCGTCTCGTTTTGTCTCAAGTCAAGAGATTGAGCATGATTCTAGTTCAGGCAGTCAGACAGAACACCCCAGCAGCCAGGCAAAGTGCATCCACTCGGTGCACTTTTCCGAGGAGTAGAAGGACCTCTGTACTGCCACATGTCTGCTGACTACCACAACCTGTATGTGGCAAACATCTTGACAGGGCAAATGGCTAAATTGTGGCGGAAAATATCTGCAAAGGTGAGCTTGCTGGAGGTTAAGGCATGCACAGTTTAACAGTTAAAGCACTGGTGGCGTGATGCACATTTTGCTGTTAAACAATAAAACAATGGCAGCAGACTGGGAGGGGGGCCTCCATGCACTAACATAAGAACATAAGATATGCCATACTGGGTCAGACCAAGGTCCATCAAGCCCAGTATTCTGTTTCCAACAGTGGCCAATCTAGGTCATATGTACCTAGCAGTTTCATTAGTGATACCACTGGAGCAGCTGAAAGTGACCACCTTACAGCCAAAAACACACAATGGTACGTCGAGCCATATAGACTCAGCAGAGTCTGCTGCTCCCACCCCAGGAGACAGAAGTGCAAGCTGGTGAGTACATCTCTAGCAGTACCTGATGTATTTGGGTGGAGTGACTGGTGAGGGGCTGAGAAATGTGAAGTTCGATCAATTAATAGCTGTCCCTTTTCCATTTCTTACTACAGTATTCACCTCTGTGGGGCCTCTGCGATTGTGCTCTCCTCGCCAGCCAGAGTGTACATTTCCAGCATTACCTTGGGAATTTTCTTGGGGTGAGGTCTGAGAGGCTGGATCAATTAATAGCTGCCCCCTTATCTATTTCTTATTGCGGCAACTAAAGGCTCGGGTAGATGTACCTTCCAATGAGCATCTGTGCCTGGTAAGTAGAGGCCTAATCATACTCTGTTCATTGCTTTTTAACAGTCTCTTCTTTTCTTTTCTGCCTGCAGGTTGTTCTTCCCTCCTCATCAGATCCGGCCATTGATCCATCACTATTCCAGTGTTGGCTGCTGTTTAGTGATGTGTTTTTTCACTTTAGAGTTTTACATTTTCAGTTCTGCATAGATAGCATATGTTGTATATATACTTTGGTTGCCGTTGTCTTGAATATGTTGTTATTGACCTGGAGTTCTGCTCTCTTTTCCATCTGCAAGGGAGACGGCAATAGCTGGATTGCCCCCACGCACAACTGCCTCATCCTCCCAACTGTCACCCATGTGCCCATACACCCCCTTACTGTAGGCCAGGGATTCCTTACCCAGTCCTCGGGACACACCTAGCCAGTCAGGTTTTAAGGATAACACAATGACTATGCATGAGAGAGAGGTAATGTGTACATTTTTGTCTCATGCAGTCATTGTGGTAATCCTGAAAACCTGACTGGCTGGGTGTGTCCCGAGGACTGGGTTGAGAACCCCTGCTCTTGATCTGGTCTGTCCAGTTTTTGATGGTCCCCAAAATGAATATGGATGACATTGAGAAAGAGGCAATACAAATTTGTAATGGTATAAATATAACTTTTATATATACATATAAATATAAATAAACTATATAACAATATGTACCAAGTGGGGAATACAAATGGTGAAATAAAAAAAAAATCCAGGGGAAAAGAGAATCACTTTGGCAGGGGGGGGGGGGTATCTGCGGGGCAATATACTCAGCAGCCTCAGTGAGGTGGTTGAACATATTACCCATAATCACCAGCTGCCCAGGAGGTCCTTCCTGTGCCGCAATCACTGATTGCAGCCCAGAAGGGGGTGGTGCAACATATGGGCTCATGTGATCCCCTTCCTCCTGGTTTGGGGGAAAGCGATCACAGGGAAAAGAGGCAGGAGCAGAAAGAGAAAATAACCTCCAGCTACAGTCATTGGGGGAAGGTGTATAACTTGGACAGGCAGTCCTGGTGGGTGTGGCAGCCTTAGGGGTCCCTCCTCCTCATCTGGACTGTGCTCTGCCAAATGAAAAGCACATGTCAGCCAGGCAACAATATCCCAAAGCAATGTGCAAGAATCAATAGAAACTGGACCAGAGTGCAAATGCATCCCCAACTTATGATGTATACATGGTGAGATCTGCCACTCACAATGCACCCAACTCAAGAAACCTCTAGTCCTCGCACAGTTCCCATGTTTTTTCCTTGAAGTCCTCAATCTGAAAGACAAGAACATTAAGAAAGTAGAATATTGCACTGGCAAATGGATCCCAGAAGACAGGTTCCACAATGCTTGTATTGGGACAAGCAGTGGATTTCCCGGGTCCCCTTTAATAATGGTTTATGGACCTTTCCTCCAGGAACTTGTCCAAACCTTTTTTAAACTCAGGTACACTAACAGCTTTTACTACATCCTCCAGTAACGAATTCCAGAGTTTGATTACACGTTGAGTGAAAAAATATTTTCTCTTATTAGTCTTATATGGGTTACAGTGTAGCTTTATTGCATGTCCCATAGTCTTTCTACATTTTGATGGCATAAACAATTGATCTACGTTTACCTGCTCCACTCCATTCATTAATTTATAGACCTCTTATCATATCTCCCTTCAGCCATCTCTTTTCCAGGTTGAAGAGCCCTAACATTTTTAGCCATAGGGGTATCCTTCCCTTTACCATTTTGCTGGCTCTTCTCTGTATCTTTTCTAAGTCTGCTATATCCTTTTAAGATACGGTGACCAGAATGGCACACAATATTCGAGGTGTGATCACATCATGGGGCAATATAATATCCTTTGTTACAGAGGCATTATAATATCCTCTGTTTTATTCTCCATTCCTTTCCTTATAATTCCTAGCATTCTATTTGCTTTCTTGGCCCCAACTGCACACTAGGCAGAGGTTTTCAATGTGTTATCCACAATGACGCCTAAATCGTTTTCCTGGGTGGTGATTCCTAATGTGGAACCTTGCATCGTGGAACCATAGTTTGGGTTGCTCTTTCCTAGGTGCATAACTTTGCACTGGTCCACATTAAATTTCATCTGCCATTTGAACGTCCAGTCTTCCAATGTATCATGGCCCTCTTGCAATTTTTCATAATCCTCTTGGGTTTTAACATTGAATAATTGTGCTTAATCTACAAATCTGATTACCTCACTCGTTATTCCCATTTCCAGGTCATTAACGAAGATGTTAAAAAGCAGCAGAGCCAGCACAGATCCTTGGGGTGCTCCACAATTCACCTTTCTCCACTGGGAAAATTGGCCATTTAGTCCTACCCTCTGCTTTCTATCTTTTAACTAGTTCCTGGTCCACAATAGTACACTGCCTCCTAACCCATGACTTTTTAATTTCACCAAGAGTCTCTCATGATGGACTTTTTCAAAGGTTTTCTGCAAATCCAGATACACTACATTGACCAACCCACCTTTGTCTACTTGTTTATTTATACCTTCAAAAAATATATAACAGATTAGTAAGACAAGACCTTCCCTGGCCAAAGCCATGTTGGCAGTCTCCCATTAAACCATTAATATTAGTGATCTCAAAGAAAACACAAGAGCCCACTAAACATGTCAAGTAGTCCTGTATAACTTTTCTTTGGATATCATTCCCCCTTGCAGCATCTGATCGAGCGGTGGCACAGATGGGAGATTCTGGTGGGATGTCAGGAGCTATGTTGTCTGGAATGCCATAATTCAAAGCAATGCTAGGCTGGATGCAGCACTCCGCAACAATGTCCCCAACCTTTTCAGATGCACACTGCAATGCCTCTCCAGAAAGTCCAGTCAATGGAAGCGACTCTTGTGGACCCCAAAAGTGTGCTCTGACACACCTTGTAGCAATGCGTGCCTCGTTATAACGCCTCTCCATAGGTGTACGCAGTGACAGAAGAGGAGTCAGCAGCCATGACTTACACCCATATTCAGCATCCCCTTATCCATAAAAATGAAACAAAATAACTTATATAATAGTCTATATTTCATGGCATGCGGAATATATTAGACTGATATATATATAAACGTACGGCTGTTTCCAAACATCATGCAATTCCCCCCATCCCCCGGCCAACACCAACAGCTTTCAACAAACATATGCAACACTTACCCAAGACCCAACCTGATTCACCTTACTTTCCCCTCTTTAAAGTTACGGCTGAGTGAAGAGTTGGAGAGGATATGTGAATCATGATAGCTGCCCAAGAACTTCAAGATTATATTTAAAATCTTCATGTGTGTATCACACACCACTTGAACATTTATGGAGTGGAAGTTTTTCCTGTTCCAGAAAAAGCAGTTACTCACCTGTAGCAGGTGTTCTCCATGGACAGCAGGAATAAATCCTCATGTATGGATGATGTCTCCAATGGAGTCCTGGTGCAGGAACTCTCCCCAGCTCCTATTGGAAGCTTTTGGGAAACTCTATCATGCCTGTGCACCTCCTTCCTGCTACTGCCACGGCGCAGTCTTAGATCAGTCTGATAACATAGCTGTAGCAGAAGACAACTCCTTGGGGAGGTGGGAGAGTTGCGAGGACTTATTCCTGCTGTCCACAGAGAACATACTACAGGTGAATAACTACATTTTCTCCAGAGACAAGCAGGAATAAGTCCTCATGTATGGGACTTCCAAGCTACAGGCTACTGAAAACAGAGGAAGCCACCAAGAAGCCCAAAAGGGACAAAAGTCAACACAGAATGGTGAGAGGCCATTGCAACTCAAGTACCAACTATGTACCACAGCAGTGATGCTCTCTTCCCTTTTTCTTTTTAGTAGCCTGGACAGAATAGAATGGGCTTAGGGTGGCATGGAGTTGGATTCTAATCCCCAGAGTCCAGTATACAGAATGGCCGAAGGTGCTTTTACATCGAAAATTCCCATCTAGGCAGTAGTGAGATCTGAATGTGTGGACAGAAGACCATGTTGCAGCCCTGTAGATCTCTTCCATGGAGACTGAGTGCAAGTTGGCCACCGAGGAACCAGGATTCTAACATTGTGAGCTGTGACATGACCATCAAGGCTCAGGCCTGTTTGGACATAAGCAAAAGAGATGCTGTCCACTAGCCAAATTGAAAGAGCATTTGGAAACAGCAGTACCTAGCTTGCTGGGGTCAAAAGAATTTCTGTGGGCTTTCATCCGCTCCAAGTAGAAGGCTAAGGCTCATTTGGAGTCCAACATGTGCAATGCAGCTTTCCCCTTGTGGACATGAAGCCTGGGGAAAAATATTGGCAGAACAATTGGTTAAGATGGAAATCCGAAACTACTTTCGGAAGGAATATGGGATGAGTATGGAGGACCATTTTATTATGGTGGAATTTGGTATAAGGTGGATGAGCTTGCTCACTCTGCATGCTGGAGATGACTGCCACCAGAAACAAGACTTTCCAAGTCAAGAATTTCAGTGGGCAGGAACTGAGCGGCTCAAAGGGATCTTTCATGAGCTGCAAAAGAACCACATTGAGGTCCCAAGAACTGCAGGGTGTTTTTAAGGAGGTTTCAAGAAAAGCAACTCTCACAAAAAACGAACAACTAAAGGCTGTACCAATATGGACTTTTGCTCCATACCTTGATAGTATGCTCCAACTGCACCAAGGTGGACCCTGACAGAGTTGAACTTAAGTCCAGACTTGGAGAGGTGAAGAAGATACTCAAGCAGTTTTTGTGTGGAACGGACAAAAGAATCTAGGGTCTGGCCTCACACCAAACAACTAACCTCCATTTATAGGAATAAGATTCCCTTGTTGAGGTCCTCCTGGAGGCCAAAAGGATATTGGCTATACTGTTGGGCAAGTTGAGTTCAGACAACACTAGCCTCTCAACATCCACATCGTGAGGGCCAGGGGCTGGATGTTGGGATGCAGCATCATCCAGTCAACTTACGAAATGAGATCTGGAGCATTGCCTAGCCATATCTGGGCCATAAAGTTCAATGAGAATCATCGAGCCTCTATCCGATTTCACCTTCAGGAAAGTCTTTGCGATGAGAGGGATTGGTGAAAATGCATACAGAAAACCCTCCCCTCAAAGCAGAAGGAAAGCATTGGAGGCTAGTCTGCAGTGTGATGTTACTCTGGAGCAGAAATGATCCACCTGAGCCCCACTCCTAAAAGATACAGGCTGCCACATCCCCATCCAGTGTCCACTCATGTAGTTGGAGAACTCAACTCAGTCTGTCTGCCAGTGTTTTGTTCACCTGGTATGTGGCTCTCGCCTCCATTCCATGAGCGATGGGGAACTTTCACAACCTGACCACTTCCCAGAAAGCATAGTTACTCACCTGTAACAGGTGATCTCCGGGAACAGCAGGAATTTAATCCTCACATATGGGTATCGTCGGTAACGACGGAGCCTGCGCGGGAACGCTCCCCAGCGTCCAATAGAAAGCTTTTGGGAGCATCCCACACCGCCTGTGTGCTGCCTTCCCGCCTTTCCCAACTGCCTCTCTCCAGTTGACTTTAAAGCTGAGACAAAAAGAGAGAGGGAAAGAGAAAGAGATAGATAGAGAGATACAACTCCTAGGGGAGGTGGATGGGTTGTGAGGACTAAATTCCTGCTGTTCCCGGAGATCACCTGTTACAGGTGAGTAACTATGCTATCTCCAGGAACAAGCAGGAATGTAGTCCTCACATATGGGGACTCCCTAGCTTTAGATGCCAGGGAGAGACCCCAGAAGTTGTGTGCCCCTGTGAAAGGGCTCCACTTCCCCCCATGGATCTCTGGCATCCAACCAGAGATGGTGGGTAGGAGTTGATTAAGTATGGAACAGGTGTTGAAGAACAGCCTGACCAAACAAGGCATCCCGGCGAGAGTCTTTGTCCAAGCAGTAATGGGCTGTGAAGATATGAACAGAGGCCCAGGTGGCTGCTCGACAGATGTCATCGATAGACACAGAGTGCAGATGAGCCATTGAAGCTGCCATGGCTCTCACATTGTGAGCTGTGACAAGGACCTCCAGAGGAAGATTCTTACTCTGATAGGCAAAGGAAATACACTGAGCAATCCAGTTGGACAGTGTTCTCTTGGAGACTGGAAGTCCCAAATGAGAAGGATTAAAAGCAACAAAAAGTTGAGAGGACTTTCTATGTTGCTGTGTTCTTTGTAAGTAAAAAGCTAAGGCTCTTTTACAGTCCAAAGTATGAAGATTCCTTTCTGCATTAGATGCATGAGGCCTTGGAAAAAACACAGGCAGGTAGACCGCCTAGTTTAGATGAAAAGGCGAGACCACCTTTGGCATAAAATGTGGATGAGTCCTAAGGACTACCTTGTCATGATGGAACCTTGTATAAGATGGATCAGCTACTAGTGCCTGCAACTCACTGATGCAGCGTGCTGATGTGATTGCAATGAGAAAGATAACTTTCCAAGAAAGGAATTTCAATGAGGTAGTAGCTAAGGGTTCGAAAGGTGGCTTCATGAGCTGACCAAGAACCAGCTTTAAGTCCCATGCCACCGGAGGTGGCCTAATGGGAGGCTTAGTTAGAAGAAGGCCTCTCATAAATCTTGCTATAAGAGGATGGGAGGAGATAGGTTGTCCATTTAGAGGCTTGAAAGAAGCTGCAATAGCACTCAAATGGACTCTTACTGAGTTAGTTTTAAGTCCTGCATTGGATAAATGAAGGAGATACTCCAGTAATGATTCCAGAGGTATCGCAAGGGGGTTAAGACCCTTCTGCGACCATCATATGGTAAACCTTTTCCACTTGAAAGCGTAAGAACGTCTTGTGGAAGGCTTCCTGGAAGCATAAAGGATATCCTTTACTTGCTGAGGGAGGTTAAGATCATGAAGATCTAAGCCTTCAGCAACCAAGCCCTGAGATGCAGAGACTGGGGATTGGGATGCCATAACATTCCCTCCTCCTGAGACAGGAGATCTGGAGCAGACCCTAACTCCAGGGAGGGAGCTTGAGAGAGATGTAGAAGCAGAGGGTACCACACTTGCCGTGGCCAATGTGGAGCTATGAGAATCATACGGCATCTGTCTCTCTGAAGCTTGAATAGGGTTTTGGGAATTAGGGGAATGGGTGGAAAGGCATACAGGAAGTCTTGACCCCAGTAAAGGAGGAAAGCATCCCTCGCCTGAAAGCCCTGAGCCGGAATTCTGGAACAGAACCAGGGAAGTTTTGCATTCAAAGGACTTGCAAATAGGTCTATGTCCGGGGTTCCCCAAATTTGAAAAATGTTGGCCACCTGGTCTGCATGTAGAGACCATTCGTGTGGAAGCAGAACTCGACTGAGTCTGTCTGCTCAAGAGTTTTGAATGCCTGGAAGATACACTGCCAGAAGATGAATCTGATGCTCTCTGGCGAGGGCCCATAGTCGCAAAGCTTCGTTGCAAAGCGACAGAGAGCCTGTTCCGCCCTGCTTGTTCACGTAGAACAGGGGTCTCAAACTCAAATTGCTTTGAGGGCCAAATGAGGACTTGTAAAGTAACCCGGGGGCCGCATAAGACGTGGGGCCTCATTTGCATAAGGGGCCTCATTTGCATAAATATTTGCATAATGTTACCATACACTAACTTTTAGTAAACATGCCTCTTAATGAGTATGGATAAAGAAAGACTAAAAGATTCAGAAATAGGAAGACAATAATTAAACTGGGAACCCCAAAAGCCAAACTTGGAATGTACAACAACACTGTAGAAATAAAACTATAAATTAATTTCCTCTTGTACTAAACAAAGCGCAAACATTAATGATGCACATTTCCCAGAGCTGACATATTCCAGTTAATAAATTCAAAATAAAGAGATATTTTTCTACCTTTTGTGCATTTTTTTTCAGTTGCAATTGCTCCAGCCACTTCTGGTTTCTTCTTGTCTTCTGCTATCTCCATCGTCTGCTGTCCATTTGTCCTTTCTTCTCTCTTCTAGTTTTTTTCCATTCTCTCTCCCTACATCTGCTTTAACATACTAATCTTTCTCCTTTTGCTCTTTCCTCATTCCTATTTCATCCACTCAAATTTTACCCCTCCATCCTCAATCCCCACTTACTCTCCCAATACCTGGCCAATTGTAGATTTGTCTTCTCTTCCAGACAAAATATTTTTCCCCTCTCCATTTCACTTTCCCAGCTCCATCCCATTCTAATCCTCCCCCAACATCAGCTCCCTTCTAGTTCCAGCCCCACCCAGCATCTGCTCCTTTCTAGTCCCTGCATCAGTCCATTTCCAGTCCTATCCTAGCCTCACCATCAGCCCATTTCCAATCCTAGCCCCCCATCAGCCCATTTCCAATCCTAGCTCCCTCCCCTCACAGCCCATTTCCATTCCAAGCCCCCCTCCCCATCAGCCATTTGCAGTTCAAGCCCCCCTTCCACTCAGCCCATTTCCAGTCCTAGCAACCCCCCCAGCCCATTACCAGTCCTAGACCCCCCATAGCCCATTACCAGTCCTAACCTCCCCATAGCGCACTTCCAGTCTTACCCCCCCCATCACCCCATTTTCAGTCTTACCCCCCCCATAGCCCATTACCAGTCCTAGTCCCCCCCATAGCCCACTTGCAGTCGTATCCCCCATCACCCCATTTTCAGTCTTACCTCCCCTCATAGGCCATTACCAGTCCTAACCCCCCAATCAGCCCACCTCCAGTCCTAACCCCCATCACCCCATTTTCAGTCCTAGCCCCCACCATAGCCCATTACCAGTCATAACCCCCCCCTGCCAATAGCCCACTTCCAGTCCTAACCCATCTGCCCATTTCCAGTCCTATCCCCCACCATCGCCCATTACCATTCATAACCCCCCCCCCCTGCCAATAGCCCACTTCCCGTCCTAACCCCCATCTGCCCATTTCCAGTCATACCCCCCCCCCCCCCCGACAGAGAAAAACAAAAAAACCCCAAAACCCTGACTTCTGCCGTTGCCGCCGTGGCAGCGGCAGAATCAATTGTCAAATAAAAAAAAAAAAAGACTTCTGCTGCTCAAGCAGCAATATCACCTGTCCTGCGGCCCCTTCCCCTGTGCCCGGAGATCCGAATCTGCTCATCAGCGGCGTGCTTTTCAAGCCGCGAAGAGTATTCCCCTCTCGCGCGGTTTCAAGCCGCGCGAGAGGGAAATACTCTTCGCGGCTTGAAAAGCACGCCGCTGATGAGCAGATTCGGATCTCCGGGCACAGGGGAAGGGGCCGCAGGACAGGTGATATTGCTGCTTGAGCAGCAGAAGTCTTTTTTTTTTTATTTGACAATTGATTCTGCCGCTGCCACGGCGGCAACGGCAGAAGTCAGGGTTTTGGGGTTTTTTTGTTTTTCTCTTTCGCGGGCCGCACAAAGTTGTCTCGCGGGCCGCGTGTTTGAGACCCCTGACGTAGAACATGGCTACTTGATTGTCCATCTGAATGAGGACTGTCTTGTAGCTGAGCAGGGTGTGGAACACTCGAAGAGCAAGGAAGATTGCTCTGAGCTCTAAGAAATTGATATGTAGATGAGTCTCCTGTGGAGTCCAGGTCCCTCGGGTGGAGAGGTCTTGCAGATGAGCTCCCCAACCCATTGGTGAAGCATCTGTTGTGAGAGTTGCCTGGGGTAAAGGTTGTTGAAATGGGGACCCCAGCAACAGGTTTTGAGTGGACTGCCACCATTGGAGGAACAAAATAAGGCAATTTGTGTTTGCTATTTTGTCTGACAGGCACCCTGATGCCTGAGTCCATTGAGTGGATAAAGTCCACTGGGCTGCTCTCATATGGAGGCGAGCATAAGGAACCACATGCACGGTAGATGCCATGTGGCCTAGTAGTTGTAACATTTCTCGAGCAGTGAGATGAGGCTTTAGCACTGTTTGAGAAGCTAACTGCACCATGCAAATGCAACGGGCCTGGGGAAGATAGGCCCTTGCTTTTCTGGTATCCAGCAAAGCTCCTATAAACTCTAGAGACTAAGTAGGAGTTAGACAGGATTTTGGGATGTTTATGACCAGACCCAAATACTGAAGGATACGCATTGTGCAAGATAGAGAAGTCCTTGTCTCTGACTCTGATGGGGCTCGAATGAGCCAGTCGTCTAAGTAGGGGAAGACGAATATCCCTAGAGTGCGGAGAAATGCTGCTACCACAGCCATGCATTTCGTGAACACTCTGGGTGCTGAGGCCAGGCCAATAGGAAGCACCCTGTATTGGTAGTGCTTTCCTTGAAAAAGGAACCGAAGGAACCTTCTGTGAGTTGGATGGATGAGAACATGGGTGTATGCATCCTTGAGATCTAGAGAACAAAGCCAATCCTGACTCTGAAGGTATGGCAGCAGAGTTCCTAGAGAAATCATCTTGAATTTCTCTTTGAACAGGAATTTGTTCAATTCTCTGAGGACCAAGATAGGTCTCTATCCCCCTGGTTTTTTTGGGATAAGGAAATAGGGTGAGTAAAACCCTGTACCCCGTTGATGAATGGGTACTTCTTCTATTGCCCCTTGGGCAAGAAGGATA
Organism: Ichthyophis bannanicus; assembly: GCA_033557465.1. Taxonomy (NCBI): domain Eukaryota; kingdom Metazoa; phylum Chordata; class Amphibia; order Gymnophiona; family Ichthyophiidae; genus Ichthyophis; species Ichthyophis bannanicus. Next base: position 62,138,734 of record CM066047.1, on the reverse strand, counting down.
GTGACCTCTTGATCTAACAGGTTGATGAGAGATATCTGAGAATTGAACTGTCTTACCATTGTGGGAGGGGGCATGCACAGAAAGTGCAGCTTGTACCCCTCTCTTATAATGGAGAGCGTCCAACGCTCTGCTGTTATCTGCTCCCATCTGGGGGCAAAGTGACATAACCTTCCTGGAATGCTGGAAGGCTCTGGTCCATTGAGGGCCAGGAAGGCTAAGTTCTCTAGATGACAGTCAAAGGCCTTGTGGAGGCTGAGACTGCTGAGACGGTTGAGGCTTAGCAGTCTTTGCTTTCCTTTGTTTAGGAGGTTGCTGACCTTTTCAGGCAGGCTGACCTGCAGAACATCCCTGCTGGGAATAAGAGGGATAAAGCCTCTTCTTTTTTGAGAAGAAAGGCTTTTTGAAAGATTTCTTTCTCGCAGGATCAGCTGTGGCTTTGGATAGCCTATCCAAAGTGGAGTTGTCAGCATCTAATTCCTTGGCTTTTTCTTGCCAATTTTTACCAAACAGATTCTCACCTGTACAAGGGATATTGCCCAGTTTGTCCTGCACCCAGATCTCCAAATCGGATGCCTGGAGCCAGGCAATTCTACGTGCACCTATGGCAATGGCAGAGATTCTGCTTATGCACTCAAAACAGTCAAAAGCTGCACGGTTGACAAACTTAGACACATCCTGGGCATGTTTGACCAGTGTGAGAAAATCCTGCCTTCTATCCTCAGGAAGAAGAGGGCTCAAAACCTCTAAATCTCCTGTGACTTCTTTAAGGAACATTCCCATATATAAAATATAGGAACTGATCCTGGCAGAAAGCATGGAAGCCTGGAAAGTACGACGTCCTAAGGCATCCAAAGTTCTACACTCACGCCCTGGAGGATTAGAGGCAAGCCTCTTTGCACTTCTGATCCTTCTCATAGCTGATTCCACTACAATAGAGTGGAGTGAGGAAGCTGAGTTTTCTGGAAGCCAGGACAAGGAGGGACTCGATACATGGTATCCAGTCTGCGAGAGTGAGGTGAGGTGGTAAGAGGTGTCTCCCACATTCTCAACATGAGATCATGTAAAATCTCATGGATAGGCAAGGTAGCTGCCTCCTTAGGAACTTTTGGATATTGTAAAGTCTCCAACTTCTTAGCTCTAGGCTCTGTCTCAGGAGTCACAGTAATGGACAACCCACGAGCCTCCTCCCTGATGAAATCTTGAAAGGAGATATCTTCTGGAGGAGACATCCTACGTTTAGGAGAGGAAGGCTCCTCCGGGAGAAGTATCCTGGTACCGGCAGAGCTATCAGAATCCTCGGAGTCCTCCGAGGATTTGAAGTATCGTCTGTCTGGATGCTCTTGAAGAGCCCGATACCCGTACCGACCAAAGTCGGTACCGGGGGTAATCGGTGCCGGTGTATCGGCACCAGAAGGCATCGCATGACTGGGTGCCGGCAAAGCCGATACCGATGTCGATGTCGATGCTATCGGTACCGGTACTGTGGCAAGGAGGCCTATCCAGAGTCCAGGGGAGGACAAAGAGACAGGGAATTCACCCTAGTAAAGGGCCCCCTTTAACCAAGTCAGGTAGGAAAGCCATAAACACTTCCAGGAATCAGAAAACCTCCACATGGAAAACATTTCATGCTCCCCCTAGTGGAATGAAGGGGAGAGGATACAAGGCTCAGAACCCCTTAGGCAGTGAATGCTTCAAGCACTCAGGTGCCTGGAGTCAGGCTGATTGCCGTCACCTGAGTAGGGTGGGGTTGGAGCTAGAGCCCTGGAGGTATAAACCAAGAGCAGAGTATGATTTAGTAGGGTGGGAGGACAGGAGAAGCAGGAAGCCAGGCTGAGCAGAGCAGAGGAACGGAGCTTCCAGCTGGAGAGAGTGCTATTTGGCATGTAGCACGGCTGCAGGAGAGTTTGGAGCCAGGAACAAGAGAGACTCCAAGATCCCCCGGGAGGCTGTTAGCTGAACATGCTGAGCAGGACGGGGAATCAGAGCTTATGCAGCCGGGAGAGCCCGAGTTGAAGCTGATTGAGGAGGACCCTCCCATGGACTGTTCTTTGTGCCAAGCTATAAGCCTGGTGAATGTAGAGAAGGCAAGCCAGTCCTGAAAGGATGTTATCCAGGAAAAAGGTACCCTTTATTCCACAAGCAAGGTGGCTGAGATCCTATGTGTTTATAAAGGGGAGGTTTACCACAGACTTTAAATGTGCTTTTTGTTTGGTGCTTTAGCCAGCAAGGCTTAGAAGGGAATACAATAGGCTTGCTGGTAAAGACTGTGTATCCTGCAATAGAGAGAACCTTTAAAACTGCATTTTGGGGTTGGATATGTTTTGGACAATTTTTGCTTCCAAGAGTCCTGAAAGCACAGTTACTTACCTGTAACAGGTGATCTCTGGGAACAGCAGGAATTAGTCATCACATATGGGTACGTCGGCACCGACGGAGCCCGCGCGGGAAAGCTCCCCAGCTTTTCAGATTAAAAGCTTTTGGGGCCTCCCACTGCACATGCGCGCTGCCTTCCCGCCTTCCTGACCAGCTCTCGTCAGTTCGATTTTAAAGCTGAGACAATAGAGAGAGAGGACAGGAAGATAGATAGAGATACAACTCCTAGGGGAGGTGGGTGGGTTGTGATGACTAATTCCTGCTGTTCCCAGAGATCACCTGTTACAGGTAAGTAACTGTGCTATCTCCAGGAACAAGCAGGAATACGTCATCACATATGGGGACTCCCTAGCTAAGATGCCTGGGAGATCCCCCGCCAAGGGTAAAGCATCTTCGCATGGATCTCAGGCATCCATCCAGGGAAGGTGGGCAGGAGTTGTTTAAGTATGGAACAGGTGTTTGAGGACAGCCTGACCAAACAAGGCATCCCGGCGGGAGTCCTTGTCCAAGCAGTAATGGGCTGTGAAGGTATGAACCGAGGCCCAAGTGGCTGCTCGACAGATCTGATCTATGGACACAGAGTGAAGATGAGCCATAGAAGTGGCCATGGCCCTCACATTGTGAGCTGTGACATGGCCCTCCATAGAAATGTTCTTACTCTGGTAAGCAAAAGAAATACACTGAGCGATCCAATTGGAAAGTGTACGCTTGGTGACTGGAAGTCCCAAATGAGAAGGATCAAAAGCCACGAAAAGTTGGGAAGACTTTCGATGTGGTTGAGTCCTGTTGAGGTAAAAGGCAAGAGCTCTTTTACAATCCAGAGTATGAAGGTTCCTCTCTGCACTGGATGCATGAGGAGCCGGGAAAAAGACAGGTAGATATACCTCTTGATTAAGATGAAAAGGCGAGACCACTTTGGGCATAAAGTGGGGATTCGTCCTAAGGACCACCTTATCATGATGAAACCTAGTATAAGGTGGATGAGCCACTAAAGCCTGCAGTTCACTGATGCGGCGAGCCGAAGTGACTGCAATAAGGAAAACAACCTTCCAGGAAAGAAATTTGAAGGAGGTAGAGTCCAAAGGCTCAAAAGGTGGCTTCATAAGCTGACCTAGAACTAGGTTCAAATCCCATGCTACCGGAGGAGGTCGGATGGGAGGTTTAGTTAGAGTCAGGCCTCTCATGAAACGTGAAACAAGAGGATGAGAGGAGACAGGTTGTCCATTTATAGGTTTTAAGGATGCTGCAATAGCACTCAAATGGACCCTTACTGAATTCGTCTTAAGGCCTGCATTTGAAAGATGCAGGAGATAGTCCAAGAGGGAATTCAAAGGAAGTGCTAGAGGGTCAAGACCCTGCTGAGCACACCAAATGGAAAAACGTTTCCATTTGAAAGCATAAGAACGCCTCGTGGAAGGTTTCCTAGAGGCATGAAGGATATCTGTCACAGGTTGAGAAAGATTAAAGTCTTGAAGACTTAGGCCTTCAGTAACCAAGCTCTGAGATGTAGGGATTTGGGGTTTGGGTGCCACAAAGTCCCCTCCTCCTGAGACAGAAGGTCTGGCGCAGCTCCCAGGTCCAGGGAGGATCCCTGGGAGAGATGCAGAAGTAGAGGGAACCACACCTGGCGTGGCCAGCGGGGAGCTATGAGGATCATAGTCCCGTGATCCCTCTGGAGCTTGAACAGAGTCTTGGATATTAGAGGAATGGGTGGAAAGGCATAGAGGAATTCCTGACCCCAATGCAGGAGGAAGGCATCGTGGGTCTGAGCTCCCTGACACTGAGTTCTGGAACAGAACCGGGGAAGTTTGGCATTCCACGGACTTGCAAAGAGGTCTATGTCCGGGGTCCCCCATTCCTGAAAGATTCTGCGTATCTGGTCCATATGTAGGGACCATTCGTGTGGAAGCAGAACTCGACTGAGTCTGTCTGCACGAGAGTTTTGAACTCCTGGAAGATACACTGCAAGAAGGTGAATTTGATGCTCTCTGGCGAAGGCCCATATTCTGAGAGCTTCGTTGCAAAGCGACAGAGAGTCTGTCCCTCCTTGTTTGTTTATATAGAACATGGCTACCTGATTGTCTGTCTGAACTAGGACAGTCAGGTTGACAAGGAGGGTATAGAAGACCTTGAGGGCAAGGTAAATTGCTCGCAGTTCCAGGAGGTTGATATGAAGGGTGGCCTCCTGTGGAGACCAAGTGCCCTGAGTGGAGAGGTTCTGAAGATGAGCTCCCCACCCTGTCTGGGAGGCATCTGTTGTGAGGGTTGCTTGGGACAACAAAGGTTGGAAGGGGGCCCCCAACAACAGATTCTTGGTGGATGTCCACCATTGCAGGGACCAAAATAGACGGCTTGAGGTGAGTATTTGGTCGGAGAGCGCTCCAGATACTTGAGTCCACTGGGTGGCTAAGGTCCATTGAGCTGCTCTCATATGCAGACGAGCGTAGGGCACCACATGTACCGTGGAGGCCATGTGGCCCAGAAGTCGCAGCATTTCCCGGGCTGTCAAATGACTGCTGGACTGAGCTTGGGAGGCCAAACTCAGCAGGCGTTGGGCCCTGACCTGAGGCAGGTAGGCCCTTGCAGTGATGGTGTCTAACTGGGCCCCTATGAACTCGAGAGACTGAGTAGGGATTAGTTGAGACTTGGGAAGGTTTACTACCAGTCCTAGATACTGCAGAAGACGCCTTGTGCGGTCCAGGGAAATTTGGGCCTGGGACTGAGAGGGAGCTCGGATGAGCCAGTCGTCCAGGTATGGGAATATGAAAATTCCCAGGCCTCTTAGAAAGGCAGCTACGACTGCCATGCATTTGGTGAACACTCTTGGAGCAGAGGCTAGACCGAAGGGGAGTACTCTGTACTGGAAATGTTTTCCCTGAAACAGAAATCGAAGGTATTTTCTGTGGGATGGGTGGATGAGTATGTGTGTATACGCATCCTTTAGATCTAGAGAACAAAGCCAATCCTGACTCTGAAGGTATGGAAGGAGAATGCCCAGAGAAAGCATTTTGAATTTCTCCTTGAAAAGAAATTTGTTCAATTCTCTCAGATCCAGAATTGGTCTGAAGCCCTCTGTCTTCTTTGGTATTAGAAAATAAGGGGAGTAGAATCCCGTCCCCTGTTGAAGAAGAGGGACCTCCTCTATTGCCCCCTGGGCAAGGAGGGAGGAGACTTCCTGACCCAAGAGGGCCAGGAGAGATGGGGGAGAATTGAACTGCCTCACCATAGTATAAGGAGGAAGGTCGGAAAAATGGAGTTTGTAACCCTCTCTGATGATAGAGAGGGTCCATTGCTCTGATGTAATTTGCTCCCATCTGGGAGCAAAGTGAGCTAACCTTCCGGGTATGGTGAGGGGCTCTGGTTGTTCTAGAGCCAGAAAAGTTAAGTTCTCTAGGGGCAAGTCAAAACCCCTGAGGGGGTGGAGCCTGCTGAGGCGTAGCAGACGCCGCAGGCTTTGACCTTGCCTGTTTAGGTTGCTGACGTTTAGCAGCAAAACGAGGCTGAGAGGATTGTTGGCCAGTATTTGTAGAAAATCTGGACTTCTTGTAATAAGGCCTCTTAAAAGACTTCTTCTTGGCAGGAGTGGAGGTAGACTTAGAAAGTCTATCTAAGGTGGCATTTTCTGCATCCATTTGAGTGGCCTTAATTTGCCACTCCTCACCAAATAAGTTCTCACCTGTACAGGGCAGATTTCGTAAGCCATCTAGGACCCAAGGTTCTAGATCAGAAGCCTGGAGCCAAGCAAGACGTCGGGCTGCTATAGCAATGCCCGAAGCCCTACCAGCACCCTCAAAGGAATCAAAAGCTGCCCTGTTGGAGAACTTTGAAATATCCAAAAGGTGTTTCACCAAGGAAATGAACTGCTCCCTCTTATCCTCAGGGAGAAAGGGGGCAAAATGCCGAACTTTTAGAGCGATTTCACTGAGAAACATGCCCATGTAAAGACTATAGGAATTAATCCTGGCTATAAGCATAGTAGCCTGGAAAATTTTCCTGCCAAAAGAGTCTAGAGTCTTACATTCTCGCCCTGGAGGAGTAGAAGAGTTCCTTTTGGTACTCTTTATCTTCTTCATTGCAGACTTCACCACAATAGAATGGTGAGGCAACTGGGTTTTTGGAAACCAGGAGAAGGGGGGACACGGTACATGGTGTCCAACCTGCGAGAAGAAGGAGACAATGTTAGAGGAGCCTCCCATAAGTCCATCAAGTGTTCTTGAAGGATTTCATGGATAGGCAGGGTGACTGCCTCTTTAGGAGACTTAGAGTATCCTAAAATATCCAGTTTCTTTGATCTGGGTTCCTTTTCAGAGGATGAAGCAATAGAAAGACCTTTAGCCATTTCTATGATGAAGTCCTGAAAGGACAAATCCTCTGGTGGAGACATTCTCCTGTTAGGAGAAGAAGGCTCCTCAGGAAGATCAAGGGAGAACTCATCAGAATCATCAGAGGAGTTAAAATCCTCTGAAGAAGCAGAGTATCCTCTATGTGCTTCCAACGCACGATACGCATACCGTTCGGTATCGACATCGGGCGTACCGGGTATGGGATCGGTACCGGGCAAAAGCCCGGATCCGGCATGCGGAACCGATCTGCGTTTGGAAGACGATGGCCTCGGTTCCGGTATGGAAGCCATCACCGGAACCGGACCCGGTACCGCTGGCTGCGGTACCGAGGGCGTAGCAGCATTAATAAAAGCCAGAATGGCCTGCTGCATGACTTGGACAGTATTGCCCATAGACGCCACTGCTGCCTGGATGTCGGTACCGGTATGGGCCGGTACCCCAGAGCAGTACAACAGGTGATCTGTCGAGGCCGCGCCATCGATGTCAACCTGTGACCCCATGATTGCTTTGGAGGCCGGAGCCTCCCGCCGGGGTTTTTTGGCCTGGGCAGAATCCTCGAACTCAGAATTGAGAGCCTCTCGATCTTTAGAAAGAGATTTGCTTTTAGAGGATTTGCCCACTGGAGTTTTGGTTACCTGAGATCCATCCGGAGAGGAAGACCTGGATGACTGTGATGCTTCTGAAGGAAACAGCACATGGAACTTGTTGGCCCGGTTCTGCAATCCACGTTTCGACATCTGGGAGCAGGATGGGCAGTCCGGTATGGAATGGTCAGGTCCTAAACATTTAAGACACCATTCATGGGTGTCTGTAAGAGGAATGACAGCACTGCACTTGGTACACTTTTTAAAACCAGGAACTGGCTTCTCCATGAGGAGAAATTGTGTAGGCCTGAAGGCCTAACAAAGTACCAAGCTGTGCTGAAGAAAAGAAAAATATATATATTTTTTTTTTTTTAAAAGAAAGAAAGAGAGACCGGCAGTACCGGTTTCAGAATGGGGAAGGCAGGTACGCGGTCTAAAGAAAACAATAAAATTAACAATTTCTTCAGCGGTGACAGGAACACGACCTGCTGGCTCCGCGGAAAAAAAGAAACTGACGAGAGCTGGTCAGGAAGGCGGGAAGGCAGCGCGCATGTGCAGTGGGAGGCCCCAAAAGCTTTTAATCTGAAAAGCTGGGGAGCTTTCCCGCGCGGGCTCCGTCGGTGCCGACGTACCCATATGTGATGACGTATTCCTGCTTGTTCCTGGAGATCCAACAATCCTATGTGTGGTATGATCGAACCATTGTGTACATGCAATGCAATGTGTGCCTTCGAGTCAGTCCTGACTCCTGGCGACCCAGAAGCTCCTGGGTTTTCTTGGCAGTGTCCCCGGAAATCGCCATGCATATTCATTGTGGTGATCCCAAAAACCCAGCTGGTTAGGTATGTCTTCAGGAGGCCTGAGAAGCAGTGTTCTAAATTGGTGATGAATGAATCCAGATGCTAGCATTTTTAATACTACAGACTTGGAATACAAGAGCCAGAATGACAAAAACCCTCAAGTTTGCCTAGAATAGAAAATAATTTATGGTCATTGTTGGCCACAGCATCATTACTTCACTGGAGAGCCATCTTAACCTTAGGAGAAAAAGGAAAAAACATCTGCATGAAACACTTTTGAAGCCTTTAAACAAACAAAATTATGCATTTTTGTAAGGCTTGCTTTTACTTCCCAGCGGCAAAATCTGTTTAAAACCTAGCACTCAAAGAAAGACAAAAGGAAAAGAAAGCTTTGGTTTAATAACATGTAATATCCCCTTATTTGTACAGAAACTCCCACCATGTTAGTAAACTCTCCTGTCCACAAGTAAATATTCCATTCAGCAGATTCTAAAGAAAGTTTTTCATGGAGGCCACAGGAACCTTAACACATAAGAACAGATGACATGCCATACTGGGTCAGACCAAGGTCCATAGTGCCCAGTATCCTGTTTCCAACAGTGGCCAATCCAGGTCACAAGTACCTAGCAGTTTCCCAAAAAGACACACAGGTTCCACAATGCTTGTATTGGGAAAGCAGTGGATTTCCGGGGTCCTCTTTAATAATGGTTTATGGACCTTTCCTCCAGAAACTTATCCAAACCTTTTTTAAACTCAGCCCAGTTTCCCATTTCCAACGGTGGCCAATCCAGGTCACAAGTACCTGCCAGTTTCCCAAAAGGTATCCAGACTCCATGCTGCTTGTCCAATGAGTAAGCACTGGATTTCTCCGGTCCTCTTTAATAGTAATTTTTATGGAATTTTCCTCCAAGAACTTGTCCAAGCCTCTTTTAAATCCAGCTACACTAACAGCTTTTACTACATCCTCCAGTAACGAATTCCAGAGTTTGATTACTCGTTGAGTGAAAAAATATTCTCTCTTATTAGTCTTAAACTGGTTACATTATAGATTGATTGCATGTCCTGTAGTCTTTCTACTTTTTGATGGTGTAAACAATCGATAGTATACTGTCTCCTATCCCATGACTTTTTAATTTTGCCAAGTCTCTCTCATGAGGGACCTTGTCAAAGGCTTTCTGAAAATCCACATACACTGTATCGACCAGCTTACCTTTGTCTACCTTTTTATTCATGCAATCTGCACAAGGCCTGTCTCCATTACTGGGACGTACATTTTCCGGGATGGAGATGGGTGATTTCAAAGGGCACTTATACATGCCTTCCTTCACTGCTGCCACTCCCCTGGATTTTTAGACGCTTTGTTCTAGATGTCCCAGATTCTTCTTGGGTGCCTCTTCTATAATCCCATTTTATAGTAGTAACAGTTTTAGTTCATATATAAAGACTTTTGGACCCAACAACTATGCACAGTTATTCCTATCTACTGTACCACTGTAGATCCTACTCAATATAATATTATTAATTTTATAGTGATACTTACCATATGCAGCACAGTACAATGCATCTGATACATTCTTCTCAAGAACACATGCTAATTATACCCTCTGTCATAAGGGCTAGGTTGGAAACCATCAGACAAGCAACCTTTTTCTGCAATGCTCCTAAACTTTGGAATTCTCTGCCTCCTAAGCTTTGAGGTGACCCTTTCTATAGGAAGTTTCATGTGGGTCTGAAGACCCACCTCTTTACATTAGCTTACGATGTAGATTAGTGTAAGGCCTACGGCTGGGTGGCTTCCCCTCTAGTGTGCTGGTGCTGCTTTCTATGGGTTTCTCATGCTTCTCTATTGTCTGACTCAGATTCCTTTTGCCTTCACTGCCCTATAATGAATGGGGTGTTTTTCACTCTGAAGTATTTTATTTGTTACTCTGTGAACCACCTTGTGAATTCTGTGCTTACCATAACAAGGCTTCCGTTGAAAGAAATGCACATTAACATGCACTGCAATTGCAAGGAAACTTAATAAAAGCATAGATAATAGAAAAAAAAACATTACAGAGTGGAGTAGCAGCCTAGTGGTTAGAGCAACTGCCTAGTACCCAGAAGATCAAGGGTTCGATTCTCACTGACACTCCTTGTGACTTTGGGCAAGTCACTTTACCCTCCATTGCCTCAGAAGAAAAGGTTGGCTATCTACTTCCGGTGATACATTGCCAAGAAAACCCAGAGGTAGCTGGGTCCCTATGAGTCAACACGGACTTGATGGCACTAAAAAAAAAAAAAAAAAAAAAAAAAAAAAACCCCAGCAGACCATCATTTACTCAGTCTGCCCATTTACACGAACTGCTATTATCTATTCCTCTTACTCAGAGATCCTCTGTACTTGACTCATGGGTTCTTGAATTCATTCACCATCCTCATCACCACAACTTCCACTGAGAGGCTGTTCGACACATCTAGCACTTTTTCTGTAAATAAATAGTTCCTTAGATTACTGCCAAGTCTATCCTATTTTCATCCTCATCCTATGACCCCTGGCTCCAGAGTTTCCTTTCATTGAAAGAGGCCCATATGCTGTGCATTTATACCATAGAAGTATTTAAATGCCACAATCATATCTCTCCTCTTATCTTTCTTACAAAATATTTCTAGTTAGATCTTTAAGTCTCTCCCCAATATGCTTTATGATGAAGACCACTTATCATTTTAGTTGCCATCTCTAGACTGACTGTCCTGTTTATATCCCTTTGAAGGTACATTCTCCAGAATTTCATAGTATTGGCAAATGAAGTCTTTCCATAGACTAATAGAGGCACTATCATATTTTCTTTTCCTGCTGGCCATTCCCCACTATGCATCCTCCTGGTTTTTTTTTTAACGTTTTCTGTGTGTTTGGCACCTTAGGATTAGGCAGTCCTGCCATTAGGCAGACTAGGCATCTGCCTAGGATAGTGGTGCAACTAAAAGCAGCATTTCAAATCTGTTTTTTTTTGCAATCATAATTCCAAAGTATATAAAGAAAAAGAGAACAACAAACAATATGAAAAAAGTAACACCACAATTATAATAGTCCACATCAAGAAGGCGTCAAATTTGCAAGCAAAAACAAAAACCGCAACCGTGACCCGTGATAAATTCCTCTAATAGTCAAAAGGCAAATATACAATTAAAAGATCTAATCCTTACCCTTCAAGAAATCCAACAATTGTTCAACTTCAACAAAAACATATCTTTTTCCCTGAAAACGTATGTGGCATTTACAAGGAAATTTTAAATTAAACAGAGCTCCAAGAGCCAAGACAGGTTGACAAACCTCCAAGAAGGCCCTACGCCGCTGTTGTGTGGCTCTGGAGACATCCAGAAAAATTTGAATACATTGGCCACAGACGTTTTCAGACTTTCTCTTAAAATAAGCACAAAAATTTTTTTCCTTATCTGACTCAGATGCCAAAGTGATTAATAAAGTTGCAAGTGTAGGAATTTAATCACTGGACGATTCCAAAAACTCAGAAACATCAAATGTAGAAGAAACCAATTGATCAATTTGCATCCCTCCTCCCTCCTCTACATCTTGAACCACACGCCCTGAAGGAAGATAGTAAATTTTCGATACAAGCCTGGACTCTCCTTGCCCCCACATCTCCTGATGGGGAAGGGGAAACTGGCAACAGATCAGCCTCATGACTACTCGGAACTAACTTCTTTCCAAGCAGAGAAATACCAGGAGAAGCAGTACTTACTGAAGAAATATCCTCCAACACGCTCTCAACCAACTGAGTTGAGGCTGGCAATCCCCCGACTTGAAGATGAGCATCCATTGGACCTACAATCTTACCATCTTTAGTTTGAACCGCCGGGGGAATGCGCTTCTTCCGTTTTCCCATAAAATATTTCTCCAAGCGCCCAAGTGCGCTGAAGGGGCGCCAAAGGGGCACCAAAGGGGCAGGACCTGCCCCTTTGGTCACGCACCCACGCCCGCAACCGCGTCCCGCGGTGGAGGCAAGGTGTTTAAAGCCCCTTTCACAGCACTGCCCCAATCAGAGCAGGGTTAGCAGGATCACAGGGTCCAATCTGAGTGTTCCACAGAGCAGAAGGAAATAATGAACGCCTCCTCAAATCTGTTCTTAGTACAGACACAGAACTTTGAGTATTCACGCAGCTGTGACTTAGGCCTGCCGTGTCCCATCCTCTCTAACAGGAAGTCTGCATTGGAGGTGTCAGGATGTGGCAGGCCCTGAGTGTGGCCATGTAGATACTCAAAGGCTCACCACTATGCTGATTTGTGCTTGGGCAGAACAGAAAACTGAGGTAGAGTGGCAGCAGCAGAAAAGAAGAGTAGATGCTGGACTTGGTGTGGGAGAGGTAAGGGAAGGAGAGATTCTGGACTATGAGGAAGTGGGGTAAGAAGGGAAAAGCTCTGGACACCCTGGAGGGAGGGGCGGTAAAAGAGAAGGTGAAATGTTTGAAATGGGGAAGAGGAGTATGCAAGTGGAGGGAAGGGGAGGAGGGAGATTCTGGACTATGGCAGGGGAAGTGAATATGGCTGAAGGTTTGCCCAGGGTGTCAGACACCCTTGGGCCAGCCCCTGCTTAAGATCATGATCACTCCCAGATGCTGTTTTTTTTTTGTTATACACAGAAATATTTCACTTCCTATACTGTACTGCTCCCTTTTAAGCATCAGTTCTTAGCTACATACTCTAAACCATTCCTCAATCTTCATTAGATCCCAACTTATGCCATCCATAAGAACATAAATGCCACAATGGGTCAGATCAAGGTCCATCAAGCCAAGTATCCTGTTTCCAACAGTGGCCAATCCATGTCACAAAAAGGTACAGAAGTTCTACAATGCTTATCCCTGGGGTAAGCAGTGAATTCCTGGGTCCTCTTTAATAGTGGTTTATGGACCTTTCCTCCAGGAACTTTTCCAAACATTTTTAAAACCCAGCTACACTAACGAATACCAAAGTTTGATTACACGCTGAGTAAAAGAAATATTTTCTTGAATTACTCTTAAATGGGTTACATTGCAGGTTCATTGCATGTCCCCTACTCTTTCTACGTTTTGATGGAGTAAACAACCTATCTACATTTATCCATTCTACATTCATTAATTTATAGACCTTCGAGGATGTTCACCCCCCCATGCTACAGATTTTGGTATTATCCGGAAAGAGGCTAACCATGCCAGTCTTTCCATGAAATCACAAAAATGTTGAAAAGAACTAGAACAAAACTCAATCCATGTAGCACACCACTGATAATATCCCTGTGTTCAGATGAACTGTCATTTACCATTATCTTTCATCACCTTTTACTCAACCAGTTTCTGATCCAGTCATTTTAAGGCCATAAAAGCTAAAGTGCTCAGTTTGTTTATTTATTTTTAACTTACATCCCACTTCATCTACAAAATCAAAGCAGGTAACAAGAAAACATATACAACCACTTGAATATAAACACACTAAATGCAGAAGAGTAACAGAACACGTGACATAAGTACAAGTCCATTATATTAAGAGCACATTATCAATTGCATCAGAAGCTATACCATAACACTCCCTAAAAAGATTATTTATAAGTCATCTATGCAGAACTCTGTCAAATGCATTGCTAAATCAAAGTATATTTCACATCTATGCTTTTCCTATGATCAGTCTTTCTGGTAACTGAGACAAAGAAATTGATCAGATTATTCTGACAAGACCTACTTCTAGTAAAAAGGGGACTGTTGTAGATGTTGATATGGAAGGACAGACTAGACAGGCCATGTGTTTTTTTCTGTCGTCATATTTCTATGTTTCTAGTAAAACCATGCTGCCTCAGATCCTATAAGCACCGGATTCCAAAAACTGCTATTTTAGCAGTATTTCTGTTCATTTATTCCCAACCAAGGTCAGACTAATCAGCCTGTAGTTAAGCATCTGCCTTACTTCTGCTTCTATAAAGAGAAATCACACATCTACCCAGGGCCGGATTTACCTATACGCCATGTATGCCATGGCGTAGGGCCCACAGCTGGCAAGGGCCCACAAAAATAGAACAAATTAGCTTTTTTTTTAAAATAAAATTTTAAAAAAAACTGCTGGCTGCCGCCGCGGGGCCCCCTCTGCTGCCGCCGCAGCATGGACTGACCCGCGGGGGCCCCCTCTGCAAGCTGAATCCGTCGGTCCGTCGGTCCCTCCCTCCCTCCCTGCAGGCTGTGAGAGGCGCGAAGGGAGAGTGTCTCCCTCGCATCTCTGTTAAGCCTGCAGGGGGCCCCTGCGGGCTTAACATAGACGCGAGGGAGACACTCTCCATTCTCTCATCTAACAGACTGAACGGAGGGAGGGAGGGACCGACGGATTCAGCTTGCAGAGGGGGCCCCCGCGGGTCAGTCCATGCTGCCGCGGCAGCCAGCAGGTTTTTTTTTTAAATTAAATTTTACTTTAGGCCAATGGGGGGGGGGGTAGAACTGGTAATGGGCTATTGGGGGGGCTGGGGCTGGGACTGGAAATGGGCTGGGGGGGTTAAGGCTGGAAGTGGGCTGATGGGGTTAGGACTGGTAATGGGCTGTGGGCTGTTGGGGGGGGTTAGAAATGGTAATGGGCTTTGGGGGGGTTAAGACTGGTAATGGGCTGTGGGCTGATGGGGGCTGTCTGGTAATGGGCTATGAGGCCGCTAGGAATGGAAAGGGGCTGGGGGGGTTAAGACTGGAGGTGGGCTGATGGGGTTAGGACTGGTAATGGGCTGTTTGGGGGGTTTAGAAAAGGTAATGAGCTGAGGTGGGCTTAAGACTGGTAAAGTCCTTTGGGCTGATGGGGGCTGTCTGGTAATGGGCTATGGGGGGGCTAGGACTGGAAATGGGCTGGGGGGTTAAGACTGGAGGTGGGCTGATGGGGTTAGGACTGGTAATGGGCTGTGGGCTGATGGGGGGGGGTTAGGACTGGCAATGGGCTATGGGGGGCTGACTGGAAATGGGTTGATGGGGTTAGGACTGGAAGTGGGCTGATGGGGGCCTAGGACTGGTAATGGGTTATAGGGGGGGCTTAAACTGAAAATGGGGTGATGGGGGTTAGGACTGTAAGTGGGTTGATGGGGGGCTAGGACTGGTATTGGGTTGGGGGGTTGCTAGGACTGGAAATGGGCTGATGGGTGGCTAGGACTGGAAATGGGCTGAGGCAGGGACTAGAAGGGAATGGATGCTGGGTGAGGCTGGAACTAGAAGGGAGCTGATGTTGGGGGAGGATTAGAATGGGATGGGGCTGGAAGAGTAAAATGGAGAAGGGAAAAATATTTTGTGTGGGAGGGATAAAAAATCTACAATTGGCCGGGTATTGGGAGAGTAAGTGGGGATTGAGGATGGAGGGGTAAAATTTGAGTGGATGAAATAGGAATGAGGAAAGAGCAAAAGGAGAAAGATTAGTATGTTAAAGCAGATGTAGAGAGAGAATGGAAAAAAACTAGAAGAGAGAAGAAAGGACAAATGGACAGCAGACGATGGAGAGTTAGCAGAAGACACGAAGAAACCAGAAGAAAGTGGTTGGAGCAATTGCAGCTGAAAAAAATGCACAAAAGGTAGAAAAATATCTCTTTATTTTGAATTTATTAATTGGAATATGTCAGCTCTGGTAAATGTGCATCATTAACGTCTGCGCTTTGTTTAGTACAAGAGCAAATTAATGTATAGTTTTATTTCTACAGTGTTGTACATTCCAAGTTTGGCTTTTGGGATTCCCAGTTTAATTATTGTCTTCCTGTTTCTAAATTGTGATTACTTGTTTGGTGATGGTCTATGTTCTGCATGTGTAACTGAGCTGAGGTGTTCTGTTTATATAATTCCTATTTGACATTGCCACTTGTTCTCTTTCCCCAGTAGGTCATGTATTGTTGTTCTCTGAAATGTATTGGTTTAATATTTGCAGTGTTGCCTTTTGATTGGTAGAGTATGGTGCTTTGTGAGTCCTGGTAGTGCTGTTAGGATACGGCGGGTTTGCTATGGGTTCTAAATGGGCAGTGTTTGTAGTAGTTCCTAATGTGTCTGGCAGGTGGCACTGGATTATAGTAATGTAGAAATCTTTTAGTCTTTCTTTATCCATACACTCATTAAGAGGCACGTTTACTAAATGTTAGTATATGGTAACATTATGTAAATATTTATGCAAATGAGGCCCCGCACCCCCCTTGGGCCGCCCCTGCTTGGGGCCCACAATTTTTGTTGGCGTAGGGCCTCACTCAAGGTAAATCCGGCCTTGCATCTACCTATTGAAAAGCTCAGACAAGGGAGCCACAAGTACTTCCTTACGTTCCTTCCAAATCATCATGAATCGTCCTCTAAAAATCATTCAAGATCTCTCTCACTTTCATTTCTATTTATGCTTGCTTTCTATGGCCCTACTCAAGGCTCTTCATCTGTGAACACAAAATAGAAATATTTGTTAAGCACTTTGGATCAGCTTCTACATAGTCCTCTCATTCATCTTTGAGTCTCACAATGCCACTTTTGAACTTCCTCCTGTCGCTAACATAACTGAAAAGAACAAAAAAAAAGTCTTGTCTTCCATTTTACTGTGTTGGCTAATTGTTCTTCCATTTGCATCTTTGCTTTCCTGACTATTCTCCTAGCTTTTCCAGATATTGTTGCTTTTCTTAATTTGTGATCTTTTGTAGTTCATCGATTCTAGCCTCTTTTTATTTACTTTTTCAGCCATTTCTTTTGAAACAATAGCAGCCTCCCGTTTACTATTTTACTTTCCTAATAGTTTTGTTGCCCTTAAAATGTGTCCTTTAAATTTTGTCTACTGTTTTTCTGCTTTCTTCAAGAATTCTCATTCAGCTAATGACTCCTTGAGATATTCCCCCATCTTAACAAAGTTAGTTTTTCTATAGTCCAGGGCACTCACTTTTCAATGAACCATTTCCGCCTGGGTCCTAATACTGAAGCATATCATCCAGTGTTTACTGGATGCCAGATGACCATCTACTATATCAAAAACTACTCTCTTCATTCATAAGCACCAGGTTTAGTATCTCCCCTTCCAGTGTGCGTTCTACCACCAGTTGCTTGACCAGTTCTCCCTGCAGGCAGAATCCAGGCTCTCCCTACAGATGTGGTCAACATTATTGGCACTCCTGCATTTTAGGTATTTTGTGTACAATATCTTGAGAAATAATTGGAAATATTCCACCTATATGTCATCATAGTATTTTAATAGTATGTTCAAAGATATACAACAAAAAAACTGTTTGTGCAATTTAGATGTAGTAATTTCTGACAAAAAAAACCCCAACAAAATAAGACCTGGATAGGATTAAAAGCACCCTTCACTAATATTTGGTTGTACAACCCTTGGCAGTGATGAGAGCCTCCAAATGTTTCTTGTAGCCGTCTATAAGTTTCATAGATCTGTCTGATGGTAGTTTCTCCCACTCTTCAACTGAGATTTGTTCCAACTCAGGAATGTTTCCAGAATTCCTTTTACAAATGGCAGATTTCAGCTCTTTCCAAAGGTTCTTGATTGAGATCAGGATTCACTGCTGGCCAGTTTAAAACAGTCCAATTGTTCCTTTTTAACCATTCTTTTGTACTTCTGGATGCATGTTTTGAGTCACTGTCCTGCTGAAGGACCCATGACTTTCAACCCAGACCTAGCTTTGAGACACTAGGTAGCACATTTCACTCCAAAATACTTGGGTAGTCCTCTGACTTCATGATTCCTTTAATATGTTCCAGGCCTCCAGTTCCTGAGGCAGCAAAAAAGCACCACAACATTATGGAACCTCTACCATATTTAACTGTAGGAAGAGTGTTTTTTTCATTACAAGCTTAATTTCTTTGCCTGTAAATGTATTGCTGGTCTGCATTGCCAAAGAACTTAAGTTTGGTTTCATCTGACCACAGAACATTTTCCCAGAAGGATTGTGTTTTCTCAAGGTGCCTTTGGGCAAAGATCAGGCATGTCATTTTATTTCTGTCTTTGTGCAGTGAGGTCCTTCTTTGTTTAGTGTATGGTGTGGGGTTGAAACCACCACTCCTGATTGCTCCAAGTCAGTCATAAGCTCTTTGGATGTTGTACATGGTGTTTTTCCAACAGTTCACATTAACCTTTAAAGACTTCTGGGATTAATTTTGCTCTTTCCACCACGTCCTGGGAGGTTCTTGACAGTTCCATGAGCAGAAAACTTCTTAATATTGCAAAATGTAGACACAGTAAGCCCAAGGTCTTTGGAGATGACCTTTTACCCCTTTGAAATTTGATATTTGGTGGTAATCGCTTTTTTGACTTCTCAGGCAGCTCTTGTCTTCACCATTGTGAAAATGGAACAGGAAGTGAATATGGCCATTTTAAACATTAGAGCCATCATTCACTGGTTGATTCAAGTAATGTGAGTACTGACAATTGATCACTGGTGTGTAATTTTACTGAAATGGGAATGTGGTGGTTCTTTTCAAAGTGATTTGAATTGTTTATAAAAGTGCCAATAATCATGCCCTAATGATAACCCCAAATGATTGGCAACCAAATCACAAGGTCCTTCAACAATAAGGTCCCAATTTGTATACAATTTATTTATTTATTTGCAGTCTCTTTTATACCGCGCTATTCGACATCAGTGCGGTTTACAATGAACATAAGAGTTGCACATCTCAATTTCGTGATTTGTGCTTACAGTGAAACAGGTATAATAACTTGGGTATACATTAAACAGGAAAATTAAACTTGGGTATGCATTAAGCAGGTATAACAGGTAAAATAGGGTATAAATAACCAGTCCCTTAACAAGGAGACACGATGAATAAATACAGTCTACTTTATGCAACAATATAATGAGTTATGCGGCACTGCATAAGTTTCTCATGGTGGTTGGAGGGGAAGTTGTGATTGCGAGTGATCAGTCTGGGAATGTGACGTGCATGAGTTTGAGGTGCTGCATTGAGATGTGAGAGTGGGTGAGTGTGGGGAGAAGACTGCATCATCGTAGTGATGAAGAAAGAGGTGCCGTTTCAGTGCCTTCCTAAATTGGGAGAAATGGGTGAAAACATAACATATATGTGTCAGACACACCATCAAAAGGGGGGGGGGGATTAGCTCACCTCTCACAGTGGAGGCTTCTTTTATTCATTTTATTTAACAATTTATCTTTAAATCAACTTATCTTCACAAAGCACCAAAAATTCAAGGAATGGCACGTTTCAGACCTATAAACTTAGATCCTGCTTCAAGCTTGTAGGATTCCAATGTCGTGGGCCTTCGCGAAAATCCTGCATCCATTCATATTGTTTATAAGGTTGCCTATAGTAACCACCCTCACTAGAATCGTTGGTATCAGTACTGTCATCAGTTGAATGTTCAAAGGTTACCTTCCTAACCGGTGTTTTATCAAGAGCATGCATCCATTTATAAACTTGATCATTATAATTTGTCTGGTCCCGTTTAAATATTTTTATTTTCAAAATCTGAAAATGATCATGGAAGCCAGACAATTGCTTATCAATCTCTGACCACTGTGTCTGAAATGAATGTTCAACCTGAGTGGCCCCAACTTTGACTTTTAATTTGGCGACTTGTAAGAACGTCTTCTTCTGATGCTGAACACTCTACCAAAAGCACTATGGATGTCAAAACTGCATTTATTCAGAATTGCATTCCACCGGCAGCCACATATTCCTACATTCGACAGCCACATTTGAACAAATATTGGGGATGTATGTCCAGGCTGGATATACATCCCCATTATTTGTGGTCCAGAATAACCCCAATAGGGAATGTCTTTCGCGTGAGTCGGGTCCAGCTGTAAAGACTTTGGCTCCTAATGAGGATGATAGGGTGGTAGGCGTTTTGTCATATATGCAAAATGTTCACATGGTCATCTCACTATTACATTGACATTGGTCCATTCTAATCCTGAATTCGTGTTTTAGGAAATCTCTTATGCTGACCTATTCGCGAGGATCTAACCTTCGTGATAAGTTTGTACACTCTGCAGCTTTGAAGGACAGACCTTTGTATTCTTATTGTTATCCAGGCCACTTTGCTTGTGGTCAGTGCCTTGTTCTCTTACTATAGAAGGTGATTCCTAGTATGATGCAAGAAGTAATTGTAAGTTATCCTCACGGTGGCGCACTATGTGCTTATCTAAATATTTTCTGTACCTTATTGTTTGCCCGTGTCAACTGTATTACATTGGCCGGATGGTATGGCGAATAAAGACCCAATTGAATGAGCATGCAGCCTGCCTATGAAGATCCACATTATCAGTTCCTATGGTGGAGCATTGTATATCCTCAGGCCACTCATTTGATCAATTGCTATGGCAAGTACTGGACCACATACCTGTGAATCCGTGAGGAGGGGACCGTACATATAAGCTTCAGAAAAGTGAACAATGTTGGATTTTTAAAATGCAGACTGTGACACCTCTAGGACTTAATGCTGTATTGGAGTGGTCTAGTTTGCTGTGACTCTGATCAATTCATAATACTATGAATTCTATGACATTCTGGTTGGGTGTGACCCTGACCAATTATAACACAAGGGAATTTCCTTGTGATGGATTGTTTCCCTAGCGGATACTGATCAATCTCTTCTCCTTATTCATATGACGCCAGATGCTGTATGTTTAAAATGCTTATGGGTTGAGTTCAGTTGCTTAGCGCAAAATGTTGTGATTTCTGCTGGAATCCTATGAGCCTGAAGCAGGACCTAAGTTTATAGGTCCAAAACGTGCCACGTTGTATTTGGTGGATTCCTTGAATTTTCAGCACTTTGTGAAGTTCACTTAAAGATACATTTCTAACTGAGCAAACCAAGACTGGCTGTACTAGAGGAATCTATCGAAGAATTAACTACAGGGGTTTTATCTCCACCCAGTATGGAGTCCCAGCATTCTGCCTCCAAGTTAGAGGAGGTAGCCTCTCCTGGTCCGATAAAACTTTGACTCTTTTTTGAGATTGAACTCTTTAAGTAAGTCTTTACCTTCACCCATTGAATTTATTTCAATTTCTGATAATGTTACCCCTCCGAAGGACGTGTCGCTTCAGGATATCTGGCAGATAGTCTCTCGTACTGAGATATCTTTGAAGTCTTCATTGGCGAAATTTTCCCAATTTACTAAAGAGACTGTTGAGTCATTGACTGAGCATCATGATAGATTGGTAATCTTAGAGTCCACTAAATCTAAGATGGAGACTCAACTTTCTACTATGCAAGGAGTTTTAACATCTTCTGTTCAGGACTCTTTGATTTTACATCTTCAGGATGAACTTCTTGAAAATGCTTTGCGAATGAAGAATCTTCGTATGTTGAATTTCCCCCGTACCCATTACCTATCTCCACAAATATTGCTCTCTAAATATCTGAAAGATGTTTTGAAAATTTCTAATCCTGATTCTATATTAGTATCTAAATTATACTATTTACCTACTGGTATTAGAGAGCGTGTGGTTGTAGATCCAGAGGTGGGCAATGTTGTATCGGGGGAAATAGATCAATTATCCGTTAAAAGTTTAGATCTTTCTGTTTTCTTGGAAACTTCGATAGAGGAGATACCTACTCGTGCTACCTTGTTGGTATCTTTTGCGCTAGAGAAAGATAAAGATATGATTCTTAGATCTTACTTTAAGAATAGGCATGAAAAATTCTTCGGACAGGCGATACAAGTATTTCCCGATGTGAGCCGTAGTACTCAAATGAGGAGGAAAGCTTTTTAACGCTTCGCCCTCGTGTCGAGGCGCTCGGAGCCTCCTTCTCATTGAAATTTCCTTCAAAGTGTGTAATTGCTCATAAGGGAAAGTCATTTATTTTTTTTTATTCTTCTCAGTTGGAGGTTTTCTTACAAGGATCAGTTTGAGGGTTTTGTTATTAGTTGCTTTTTATTGTTCCTGGGACACCTGCTTAGTCAAAGGGGATTGTTTATATTTCTGGTTCCTCACTGCAGGGATTTCTTTTAGTTTTGCTCTGTATCACACTCCACTTAGTGGGCTAGATTTGTAATGTTAATATTGTTCAAATATTGTATTTCTGTTCCTTGTTTTTCCTCAATAAAAGGATTTAAACTAAAAAAAAAAAAATTCTAAATAAAATAAGTAAAAGTAGTCTCCACTGCGAGGGGTGAGCTGATCTTCTCCCCCCCTTTGATAGCATCTCAAACATATATATAAGTTATCTTTCCACCTATTTTAATTTATTTAGGCAGTTTTGTATACCACCTTATCCTTCAATCAAAGTATATGAATTGGGACCTCATTGTTGAAGGAAAGCATAGTTACTCACCTGTAACAAATGATCTCCGGGAACAGCAGGAATAAGTCTTCACATATGGGTACTGTCGGCACCGACAGAGCCTGTGCGGGAACGCTCCCCAGCATCCCAAAAGGAAAGCTTTTGGGAGCATCCCACCACGCATGCGTGCTGCCTTCCCACCCAACTACCTCTCTCACTTCAGTTGAGTTGAAAGCTGAGACCAAAGGAGAGAAGCAGAAGAAAAATAGAAAGAAAGAGAAAGAAAACTCCTAGGGGAGGTGGGTGGGTTGTGAAGACTTATTCCTGCTGTTCCCGGAGATCACCTGTTACAGGTAACTATGCTATCTCCAGGAACAAGCAGGAATGTAGTCTTCACATATGGGGACGCCCCAGATAAAAATGCTTAGGGATGACCCCAGCATGTTGCGGATCTAAGTAAGATGGGCCATGCTTCCTCCCAGGGACCTCAGGCATCCAAGAGTGTATGGTGGGAAGGAGTTGATCTAGGAATGGAAGAGATGCTGTAGAACAGCCTGACCGAACAAGGCATCCCGAGGGGAGTCCTTGTCTAAACAATAGTGGGCAGTGAAAGTATGTACAGAAGCCCAAGTTGCTGCTTTGTAGATCTCATCAATAGCAACTGAACGAAGATTAGCTGTTGAAGCTGCTATGGCTCTAACATTATGAGCCATGACATGGCCTTCAAGAGGGATTCCTTTACTCTGATAGGTAAAGGAAATACAGTCTGCAATCCACTTAGAGAGAGTTCTCTTAGTGACTGGAAGTCCTAAATGACTAGAGTTAAAAGCCAGAAAAAGCTGAGAAGACTTTCTAATGACTGAGTTCTGTGAAGATAAAAAGCCAGAGCCCGTTTACAATCTAAGGTATGAAGATTTCTTTCCACACTGGAGGCATGAGGCCTAGGAAAGAAGACTGGAGATAAATCGATTGGTTTAAATGAAAAGGTGATACCACCTTTGGCATAAAATGAGGATGAGTCCTCAAGACTCCCTTTGTCGTGATGAAACCTCGTATAAGGTGGGTCAGCCACTAAAGTCTGCAGTTCACTAATGCGTCTTGCAGAAGTGATAGCAATTAGGAAAATGACTTTCCATGAAAGAAACTTTAGCTCCGAAGTAGCTAAAGGTTCAAAGGTGGCTTTGTGAGTTGACCCAGAACAAGATTAAGATCCCATGCCACCGGAGGTGGTTTGATGGGAGGTTTTGTTAAAAGGAGACCCCTCATAAATCTTGAAACAAGAGGATGAGAGGAAATTGGTTGTCCATCAAAGGGTTTATGAGATGCAGCAATAGCACTAAGATGGACCCTAACAGAATTGGTCTTGAGACCAGCAGCTGATAAGTGAAGGAGATTGTCCAGAAGGAACTCTACTGGTACCAAGAGGGGATTAAGTCCCCTCTGGGAACACCAGATTGAGAACCTCTTCTACTTAAAAGCATAAGAACGCCTTGTGGAAGGTTTTCTGGAAGCCAGAAGAATATCCTTCACTTGTTGTGAAAGGCCTAGATCTTGAAGTTCTATGCCTTGAGTAGCCAGGCCTTGAGATGAAGGGGACTGGGGATTGGGGTGCAGTAGGGATCTGTTGTTCTGGGACAGAAGATCCAGAGCACTCCCCAACTCCAAAGGAGTGGCTCGAGAGAGACCTAAGAGAAGAGGATACCATGTTTGCCTTGGCCAGCAGGGAGCTATGAGTATTATGCGACCTCTGTCTCTCTGGAGTTTGAATAAGGTTTTGGGGATTAGGGGAATTGGTGGGAAGGCATAGAGAAAATCCTGGCCCCAATGGAGCAGGAATGCATCCCTCGCCTGGCAATTTTGAGCTGGCAGTCTGGAACAGTACCGGGGAAGTTTGGCATTCTGTGGACTTGCAAAGAGGTCTAATGTCTGGTGTTCCCCAGACTTGAAACACTCGGGCAAGTCGATATGAGTGGACAGACCACTCGTGTGGCAACAGGACTCGACTGAGCCTGTCCACCCAAACGTTTTGAATGCCTGGAAGGTATACTGCCAACAAATGAATGTGATGCTCTCTGGCAAAGGCCCACAGTTGCAAAGCTTTGTTGCATAATTGCAGAGAGCCTGTTCTGCCTTGTTTGTTTAGGTAAAACATGGCCACTTGATTGTCGGTTTGCACCAGAACTGTTTTGCTTACGAGATGAAAGCAAAAGACTCGAATAGCATTGGAAATGGCCCTTAGTTCTAGGAGGTTTATTTGAAGAGAAGCCTCCTGTGGGGTCCAGAGACCCTGGGTAGACAGATCGCCCAAGTGGGCTCCCCATCCCAACTTGGATGCATCTGTCGTCAGTACAGCCTGAGGGAGGGGTTGCTGAAAAGGAGAGCCTACTGTAAGGTTTTCCAGAGATTGCCACCAATGCAGAGACACAATCAGGCGTGTGGTAACTCTGATCTTGTCTGACAGACATCCTGAAGCCTGGGACTATTGGGAAGCTAAGGTCCACTGGGCCGCTCGCATATGAAGGCGTGCATAAGGAATCACAAGGACTGTAGATGCCATGTGTCCTAGAAGTCGAAGCATCTGTCGAGCAGTGAGGAAGGTTTGTAGCACTGCTTGAGATGCTAGTTTGATGATGCGCAGACAGCGAGGCTGAGAAAGGAAAGCCTTTGACTGCTGTGTGTCCAAGCGAGCCTCTATAAACTCGAGGGATTGAGATGGGGGGGGGCTGGAACTTTGGAAGGTTTATGATCCATCCTAAGTACTGCAGTATTTGCATTGCTCGGGAAAGAGCATGACTTGCCTCTGGAGCTGACGGTGCTCGAATGAGCCAATCGTCTAAGTAAGGGAAGACAAAAATTCCTAGAGTCCTCATAAATGCTGCTACTACTGCCATGCATTTTGTGAAGACCCTTGGAGCAGAGGCCAGCCCGAAAGGAAGGAACCTGTATTGAAAATGTCTTTCCTTGACTAGGAATCGAAGGAATTTTCTGTGATCTGCATGAATAAGGATATGCATGTAAGCATCCCTTAAATCCAGAGAACATAGCCAATCTTGCTTGTGAAGGTATGGAAGAAGAGTGCCGAGGGAGATCATCTTGAACCTCTCTCGGACTAAATATTTGTTCTGTTCTCTGAGGTCCAGGATTGGTCTTAGTCCCCCTAAACTTCTTTGGCATGAGAAAATAGGGGGAATAGAATCCTGTGCCCTGCTGGGACTTTGGAACCTCTTCTATAGCTCCTTGAGCTAGAAGAGTGGTGACTTCTTGCCACAACAGGTCTGAGACCGGTGGTTGAGATTTGAACTGTTTTATTAGCATGGGTGGGGGTAAGCTGAGGAAATGGAGCTTGTATCCCAGACTTACTATAGATAGAGTCCAATTTTCTGAAGTGATTTGTTGCCATCTTTTGGCAAAATGGCAAATACGGCCTCAAATATTTAAAGGTTCTGGGCTTAGAACAGGAAGAATGGCTAAGTTCTCTAGACAACAGTCAAAGACCCTAAGGAGGCTGTGTCTGCTGAGCCTTCTGAGCTTGTGTCTTTGTCTAGTTTGTTGTTGCCCCTTCTGGGGAACATGTGTTTGCTGGGTGGAAGATGGACAGAATTTCTTCTTAGAGAAAAAAGGTTTTTTGTAAAACTTTTTCTGTGCTGGGTTAGCTGTAGATTTTGACAACCTGTCTAAAGTTGTATTATCAGTGTCAATTTCATTAGCTTTAAACTGCCAATCCTTGCGAAAGAGATTTTCTCCTGTGCAAGGAATGTTACCCAGCTTATCTTGCACCCATTCCTCCAAGTCTGAAGCTTGGAGCCAGGCAATACGTTGTGCTCCTATGGATATAGCAGAGGTTCTGCTAATATATTCAAAACAGTCAAAGGTAGCACAATTCATAAACTTAGACACATTTTGAGCATGTTTGACCAAAGTCAAATAATCTGTCCGTTTATCCTCTTGAAGAAAAGGGTTCAAAAGCTCCAAGTCTTTTGTAACCTGCTTAAGAAACATTCCTATGTATAATATATAGGAACTGATTCTTGCTGATAGCATGGAGGACTGAAAGCATCGACGACCAAAGGCATCCAGTGTTCTAGACTCACGACCTGGTGGATTGGAAGAGTGCCGACGGTACCCATATGTGAAGACTACATTCCTGCTTGTTCCTGGAGATTAATCATGTCCTGACAGTGTCCCAGTTTTTAAACCATTTCCTACTATTTCCTTTAATTGATCTTGTTTTATTTGATTATTTTATATGTCAACTATGTGTGGGTATATAGTTCAAAGCTAGTTCACTGGCCACTTTATTTTTTTAAGGAGATACTGTAAGGGGTTTAACTGCAAGGGTGCCAATAAGAACATAAGATATGCCATACTGGGTCAGACCAAGGTCCATCAAGCCCAGTATCCTGTTTCCAACAGTGGCCAATCTAGGTCATACATACCTAGCAGTTTCCCCAAAAGACACAGATTCCACAATGCTTGCACTGGGTCAAGCATTGATATCCTGGGTCCCTTCTTAATAATGGTTTATGGACCTTTCCTCCAGAAACTTGTCCAAACCTTTTTTTAAACCCAGCTACACTAACAGCCTTTACTACATCCTCCGGTAACAAATTCCAGAGTTTGATTACACGTTGAGTGAAAAAATATTTTCTTTTATTAGTCTTAAATAGTTTACCCTGTAGCTTCATTGCATGTCCTTTAGTCTTTCTATACTCTGATAACGTAAACAATCGATCTACGTTTACCCGTTCCACTCCGTTCATTAATTTATAGACTTCTATCATATCTCCCCTCAGCCGTCTCTTTTCCAGGTTAAAGAGCCCTAACCTTTTTAGCCTTTCTTCATAGGAGTATCCTTCCATCCCCTTTACCATTTTGGTGGCTCTTCTCTGAAGCTTTTCTAATATCGCTATATCCTTTTTAAGATACGGCGACCAGAATTGCACACAATATTCAAGGTGCGGTCTCACCATGAAACGATAGAGGCATTATAATATCTTTTGTTTTATTTTCCATTCCTTTCCTTATGATACCTAGCATTCTATTTGCCCTCTTGGCCACCGCTGCACACTGGGCCGAGGGTTTTAGCATGTTATGCACAATGACGCCTAAATCTTTTTCCTGGATGGTGGTTCCTAATGTGGAACCTTGCATCGTGTAACCATAGTTTGGGTTGTTCTTCCCTAGGTGCATAACTAATCATGTTGGCAACAACTGTACTTCTAAACTAATCCACAAGTGGGATGTTCCAATCATCCAGGAAATTGAATCACCTATCAATAGCACCTCCCCTTGCATAACAATACTGTGAATGAATTTCCGTTTCTTCTGCCAGTGAAGGATGTCTTTATATCACAACATAAGGAGAAATTAGGCCTTACCTGCTAATTGTCTTTCCTTGAGTTCTCTCCAGGCCAGTCCAGGAAATGTAGAGTAGTCAGCCCCTTCCAGCAGCTGAGGACTGAAAAAAACAAGTTTTGCTGACACCCTATCCAGCTCCCCCTAGTGCCAGAGATTCAGTCTTCTATTGACAAAGCAGCACGATCCTAACTCTAAAACTGAACTTAGCAATCGTGAATAAACTTTAAAACAAAAAATCTCCTAATACTGACCAACTGCTGTAATTTTGTTAACTCTTTCCTCTATTCTTTCTTTTTTTTTTTGTTTTAACACTCCAACAACTTTCCAAGAATGTCTCCTACTCTTCCCCCTGTTCTGAGAAAAGAGCACAGAAGACAGAGCCATCCCGAAGAAAACCGATTGCCAGGCCGCTCCTCCGCGAAGCCTTCAGGTCCAGCCATGTACTCCAATGTCTGAACTCACCAATAATACTAATAACGCCTCTGAAAAAACTCCTGCCAGGACAACTGGGCGCCCTGATAACTTGCATGAACAAACAGGGTAGGCCATGGACTGGTCTGGAGAGAACTCAAGGAAAGACTATTAGCAAGTAAGGCCTAATTTCTCCTTCCTCTTCGTCTCTCCAGGCCAGTTCAGGAAATGCAGGGATGTACCAGAGCAGCACCTAAATTCATGAGGGACGCGCCAGCCCCGCTAGGATAGCTGAGGCCCCAATCTTTGCATCACCCCTAGCCTGAACATCCAAGCGATAGTGCCTTGCAAAAGTATGTAGAGAAGACCATGTCGCTGCTTGACTAATATCCACAGGAGGCACCAACGCATGCTCCGCCCAAGAGGTTGCTTGGCTACGAGTAGAATGTGCTCTGAGACCCTGAGGAGGCACCTTACCTCACGCCGAATATGCTGCCCCTATAGCCCGCTTTACCCATCAGGCAATCGAGGCCTTGGACGCCACCTGTCCCTTACATGAGCCCCTGAAAATCACAAACAAGCGATCCATCTTACGAAAAGACTCCATCCTTCTAAGCACCCTTCCGAGATCTAACCTCCGAAGCGAACGATCCGTTCCAACTTTCCCAAGATTCTGAAACGTTGGAAGCAAAATAGATTGATTCAAATGAAAATGGGAAACCACCTTCGGCAGGAAGGATGGTACTGGCCATAGTACCACCTTCTCAGCAGAAAATTGTATAAACAGCTTCCTGCACGAAAGCGCTTGCAGATCTGAAATCCTCCTTGCCGAACACAAAGCCACCAGAAAGGCTGTCTTCCAGGACAGTTCCCTCAAACTAACTGCCGCTGTAGGCTCAAAGGGAGGCTCTGCTGGCGCCTCCAGAAACAAATTCAAGTCCCAAGGAGGAACTACTGACCTGACGGGCGGTCTCAGGTTCTTAACTGCCCGAAAAAAAAGTACCATATCCGGATGCGAAGCTAATGAGCTCCTCTGCACCCGGCCCCTATAACACGCCAGCCCTGCTAGGTGTACCTTCAGTGAACTCAAGGCTAGACCCTTGTCAAGCCCCCCTTGCAAAAAGAGCAAAATATACGGCAAAGTAGCGATAAAGGGCTTAACCTTTTTCTGCTTACACCGATCTTCAATAATGCACCCAATACGTATATAGGATGTTTATGTTTATTTCATTTGATAAAAACCACCTTTCTACAGTAACCAAGGCGGTGCACAATAAAATTCAATAAAAGAAGGTTAATAGCCAACGAAAAGGAATGTACAATATCTTACAGGACAGTAGAAGAATTTAAGAAAAACAAGACAAAACGTAGGAAAGAATAGGCCTAGGGAGAAACAGGAGGTAGGGGAAATTGTAGATCACACAAAAGGGGAGGGAACATTAAAAGCTAGAGAGAACAGGTGCGTTTTTAAATTCTGTTTGAATGTAATGTATTGAGGTTCTAGACGGAGGGAGGGGGGGAAGGGCGTTCCAGAGGGCGAGGCCAGCGAAAAAGAAGGCAGAGGAACGGGTGGACTGCAGGTGAGCACG
This sequence comes from Ichthyophis bannanicus, assembly GCA_033557465.1. NCBI lineage: Eukaryota > Metazoa > Chordata > Amphibia > Gymnophiona > Ichthyophiidae > Ichthyophis > Ichthyophis bannanicus. The sequence continues at coordinate 62,109,073 of CM066047.1, read as the reverse complement.
GGAAGGGGAGGGGAGGGTAAGACGGTTAAGATGAAAAGAGTGAGGGGTATGTCTAGGAGAGTGAAAAAAAAGGAGATCTGTTAAATATTGCGGGGTGCTTGTGTGGAAGGCTTTGTGAACCAGAGTCAGTAATTTGAATGTGGCACGAAAGGGAGAGGCAACCAGTGAAGATGAAATAGCAGAGGGGTTATGTGGTCCCGGGGGGAGGAGTGTGTGACAAGGCGAGCGGCAGTGTTCTGAATTCGTTGAAGTCGGGTTAGTTGGTTTTTTGGGAGACCAATGAAAAGAGAGTTGGCAAAGTCCACACAGGACATGACTAAAGACAGAACCAATGTGACAAGGGCTGAAGGGGAAAGAAAAGGGCGAATGGAACGAATTTGGCGAAGAAAGAAGGAGGATGTTTTAGTAATGTGGGAAAGGTGAGTATGAAAAGATAAGTCGGAATCAAAGTGCACACCAAGATAGCGAAAGGTGGAGACCAAAGGTACAGGAGAGCCGGAGAAAGAAAGGGCCATGGAAGGGGGAAGGCTGCTGTGGGAAAACAAGATGGCAATAGTTTTAGTGAGATTTAAGTGTAAGCAGTTGGTTGTCAACCAGTTTGCTACAGCTGCAAGGCAGGAGTCCAATACTGAGAGATCGGGGCAGGAAGGAGAAGTATGATGAAGTAAGAGAATATCATCCGCATAGAGAAAGGAGGATATGCCAAACTGTTGTATTAGAGAGGCAAGGGGAGCTAAGAAAAGGTTGAAAAGAAGGGGGGCAAGAACAGAACCCTGAGGAACCCCACAGGGGAGATGGTGTGGATCTGAGGGGGGGGGGTGGAAGGAGAGGAGGAAAGAACTGCACAGGACCGAGAAGAAAGAAAAGAATGGAACCAACGGTGCACTGTACTACAGAGACCTGCATCCCGTAGACGGTGAAGGAGAAGGGAGTGATCAACCAAGTCAAACGCAGCTGAGAGATCTAAAGCAACCACCACCGAGATGTCACCATGATCACATGCTACATGCAACGCATTTGTGAAAGCTAAAAGAATGGTTTCAACACTGTGACCCGGACGAAACCCAGACTGACGAGGGTGAAGGAAGATAATAGAGTCAAGGTGATGGGACAGCTGTGCAAAAACAAATTTCTCTAAGAGCTTAGACAGAAAAGGAAGATTAGAAACAGGACGATAGTGAGCGGGAACCAAAGTATCTAGTGAAGTGTTCTTAAGAATGGGGCGTATCAAACATGTTTCCAGGGTCTAGGAAAGGTCCCTGTAGAAAGGCTTGAATTGAACATAGTAAGAATGTAGGGAAGAAAGCCCAGGGAAGGGGTAAGAAGCCAAGAGGAAGGAATGGGATCAAGTGGGCAGGAGGTTTTCTTCTCAGCCAAACATCGAATGCTTCTTAGACCTCAACATAGCTGTTACAACCACTGGCAAATACCCTCGGTGGCACAATCGTTGCCTCTCAAGAGCCAAGCCATAAGCAAGAACCGATCCACCTGACGCATCAAGACCGGCCCTTGGAACAACAAGTTGTCTCGACTGGGCAGCCTCCATGGTCGATCCACCAGCAACCTCCTCAGATCCGCATACCATGGCATTCGTGGCCAATCTGGCGCAATGAAAATCACCTGCCCCTCATGAACTTCTATCCTCCCGTAGGAGCGGACCAATCATCCGCCAGGGAGGAAAAACATATAGCAGTCCATCCACCGGCCAAGGCTGTACCAGCACGTCAAGACCCTCTGACATGTGCTCCCTGCGCTGGCTGAAGAACTGTGCGGCCTTGGTATTGGAGAGAGTGGTCATCAGGTCTATGATCGGCTGCTTCAATGTACCGTGATGTCGTGAAAGACCGCCACGTTCAATTACCACTCTCCCAGATCTAAGGCATATCGACTGAGATAATTGGCCTGCAAATTGTCCTTGCCAGCCACATGTGCCGCTGATAAGGCCCTCGATCTTCCACCCACTGAAACAGTTGACTTTCCTCCAACATGGTCGCAGTGCCCGTGCCTCCTTGCCAGTTGATGTAAGACACAGTCATCGCATTGTTGGAAAATACACGAACCGCTCTGCCGATTACTAACTCTTTGAACTCTCGGAGTGCCAACTTCACCGCCTGTAACTCCAGATGATCGATCGACCACTCGACTTCCTCTGCCGACCAGCAACCCTGTGCCACCTGGGAAAGACAATGCGCGCGCCCCCCCCCCCCAGCCTGAAAGGCTTGCATCTGTGGTGACCAATACCCAATTGGGTTGTACTAGGGGCATACCTGCTTGCAGATGGTCCACATCCAGCCACCATTCCAAACTGCAACTCACGTCGGCCGGACACACTAACTTCTGAGACAAAGGCTGATGTTGAGGCGACCACCGGGACAACAAGGCTCATTGAAGTGGCCGCATATGAACTCTGGCCCACGATACTAGATCCAAAGCCACCATCGAGCCCAGCAGTTGCATGTATCGCCACGCCGTCGGCGCTCTCCAGCGTAAAAACCTCTGAACCTGCCCTATGATCTTTTGCACCCTGTCCTCGGGCAGAAATACCAAACCGGCCTCCATATCGAACAAGGCCCCGAGATACACCAACCGCTTCACTGGCCGAAGTTGACTCTCGTCTTGGTTGACCACCCAACCAAGCTGTCCCAGGAATTCCACCACTCGCGTGGTCGCTACGACAGACTCCGCTTCGGACCCTGCTCAAATCAGCCAATCGTCCAGGTAGGGTTGCACCCGAATACCTTCCTGTCGGAGCGCCGCCATGACTACTACCATCACTTTAGTGAATGTACGAGGAGCTGTAGCAAGTCCGAACGGCAACACCCAGAACTGAAAGTGCCCCGTAGGAACGGCGAAGCGCAAGAACCTTTGATGATCCGGTCTGATGGGAATGTGCAGATAGGCCTCTGACAGGTCTATAGAAGAAAGTACCTCTCCTGGTTTCACTGTCTGAATGACCAATCTCAGCGCTTCCATCCTGAAATGCGGCACTCGCAAGCAGCGGTTCATGTACTTGAGGTCAAGAATGGGCCGAAAGTCCCCCTCTTTTTTGGGAACCACAAAATAAATCTAGTATCGACCTAACCCGCACTGTTCTTGCAGTATGGGAACCACCATTTGCAGACCCAGCAAATGCCGAAGTGTCACTTGTACGGCCTTCCGCTTGCCCTGCACTTTGCAAGGCGACACCACAAATGCTTCCGCTAGCCATCGAAAGAATTCTAGTGCATATCTGTCGCAGATTATCTCGAGCACCCACTGATCCGTTGTAACGTTGGCCCAGACGGAGTAGAACTCCTGCAACCGTCCTCCTATTGGAACTTCCGACTGGGCATTGTGGCTTTTTGGACTGGTTTGGCTGAGAAGAGAAATAACCCCTGCCAAAACTGCGCGCCCCTCAAAAGGACTGTCCTTTAGCCATAAATCGACCTCGCTGATATGGAACATACCGAGGTACCCGAAACCTGCAGAAATCTCATCCTTGATCTCTCTGCAGGCCTCCTGGTCGCTGACCTTTCGGTCTGTCCTCCGGAAGTCGGCCTACCTTGGAGTCACCTAAATCCTTAATCTTCTCCAAGGTCTCCCCAAAGAGCAGCTTGCCCTTATATGGGAGCTTGCTAAGTCAGGCCTTCAAGGACGTGTCTGCCGCCCAATTCCTCAGCCAGAGGAATCGTTGAACCGCAATCACAGATGCCATAGATTTAGCAGCAATTCATACTAGATCATAAAAAGTGTCAGCCAAGTACGCCGCCGCGGATTCTAATTTTGCCCCTTCAGAGGAAGCCATCTCTTCCCCCTCAGGTGACCTTTCCCCCTGGAGCCATCGAATGGAAGCTCTAGCGACATAAGCCCCACAAATCAAGGCCTGCAGAGCAAGAGCACTAGAATCAAAGGCCTGCTTGAGGATGGATTCTAATTTCTGGTCCTGAAAATCCTTAAGGGCTGTGCCCCCTTCTACCGGAATAGTGGTCTTTTTTGTTATGGCGGAGACCAAGGCATCCATCTTGGGCATTCGCAGCAACTCTTTCTCCTCCTGTGGCACTGCATATAGACTCATAGCTCGGCTTCCCCTCAAGGAAGCCTCGGGACACTCCCATTCCGATTCCACCATCTGCTTGATCACCCTATGAACCGGAAAACAACTCTGCTCCACTTCAAACCCCTGAAGCAGAGGATCATCTAGTGGTTCCTCTTGGATCACTGGCAAAGCTATATTCAGAGCCGCAATAATGTGAGCAATGAGAGCCCCCAGCTCCTCCCTGCGAAATACCCTGAACATATTGGGACCTTCTCCTGGAGGGATCTCCCCTTCTTCTAAGTCCACGGCCATGGATTCTGTCCTGAATATGAGAGGATTTCTCCGTCCTCTGCCATCGAGAACCCTGCCACTGGCTGGTCAAACCAGTCTGGATCATGTTCCAACTCTAGACTCATCTGAGGGGCCCTCACCCGATCTCCTCCCCCATATAAATCCGCTCTCTGGGAGATCACGTGCTGCATGAGCGAGTGAGAGGTGTCTCTGCTCGCTCCGGGGCTGCCCTGCTAATAATTCGGCAATTTATCTGTGATTAACCCGACGAAGCTCTGCCCAACACTCTCGGTGTGTAAGGTGCTGTGGTGGTGGACGTGTGGGTGAGCGATCCTCTCGAGCAATGCCTGCCCCGCCGAGAAAAGAGAGGGAGAAAGTGCCGAAGTCGGGGACCCTGACTGCAGCGGGCCCTTCAGCAAGCATGGCGGCGCCCCGATCGCCGGGTGGCGAGAGTGTGGATTCAGGTCCGGAAGAGCTTGCCCGAGAGGTCGCCAAGTTGCTCGAGCCTAAATTTGACCTCATCTTGAGTAAGCTCGAAACCGTAGCGGCGGCACTTACCGAATGTAACCACCGGGTTGATGAGCTCGAGCATCGGGTGTCAGCGCTTGAGGAGGAGGAGGGGAAACAATCGCGGGAGCACAGTCGGATGAAAAAGCAGCTGGAAGCCCTCTTTGACAAAGTGGACGATTTGGAGAATCGTTCCCGCCGCAACAACGTGCGGCTAGTTGGTGTCCCGGAGACCAAGACGGATGCTATGTTGGTGGACCTGGTAGAAACCTGGTTGCCACGTGCATTGGGGCTGGAGGAGCTCGTTGGGCTTTTAAAGGTGGAACGTGCTCATCGCCTGGGGCCTCGAGGAGACCAGCGGCAGCGGCCGCGAGTGGTTATCGCCCGGATTCTTAATTTTCAGCATAAGTGGATGCTGTTGCAGGCCTTTCGGAAGCAGCGCAGCCTATCATTGGACAACTCGGCGGTGTTGCTCTTCCAGGACTACTCGGCCACGGTGGCCGCGAAGAGGAAAGAATTTTCTCCGCTCTGTGCGGCCCTCTTCCAGCGACATGTGCGCTTCACGCTTGCCTTCCCGGCGACGCTCCGGGTGCAGCACGAGGGGAAGCAACACGTGCTGTCGACTGTGGAGGAGGCGAAATTACTCCTGGACAAGCTGGGCCTGACTGGGGCCAACCCGTGAGTAGACACATGTGCAAGCGCAGTTTCGCCGGATCCAGCCTGTGTCATGATGCCGGCGATGAGGTCTGTGATCCCCTGGTGTCTGATGGCAGACGGCTCCCCGACAGTGGACTTTTGCTTGGACTTTTGTTTGGATGCCATGTCATGCTGAGTATTTTCTTTCTTTTTCTTATTTTTCTTCTGGGTTCTGGCACCGTTTGGATGAACGCCTGGTTTGGTTGGGGCTGTATGCGTGTGTGCAGGAGTATGGGCTGGTTGGTGTGGGTCAGGATGGGTGCCTTGCTTTTAGGCCTTGCTAAGGCTTGTATCCCGTGTCTTACTGGTTGTGGTTGGTGCTACTGCGCCTGGGAGACGGTCTTCTCGTTTCCCTGCCCTCTCTGGGCTGGATGAGTGTGTTTTGTAAATCCGCTCTCTGGGACCATGACAATTTAGGAGTTGATCCCCTGCACTGAGACTCACTTCTCTTCATACAATAAGCCTTGTGCATTGCCAATATGAAATCTGCCGAAAACAATGGCTCTGATACCTCCTGCAGCCCAGACAAAGTAATCTGTGATGCAGGAGCTGTCGGTAAAGGCTTTTTTGATTTAGTTTTGCTCTTTCCCGACTTTTTAGTCAGCACGGGAGAAACGGCTGCCTCCTGCAAGATGGCCGCCATTCTCGCCTTCTCTGCCGCGGTTTGAAACATTCCTGCCTCTCCTAATAGTGATTTATCCTCCATGGAGCCCGCTAATCCATGCTCTACCGAACTCCCCCCAGTGAAAACAGGTGTGGCAAAGTCCCGGTCCTGCTAAACCCCAGCCACTACCACACTGAGCACAGCCTGCCGCAACCAGCCGCATGCGCTTACAAGCTGAAAAGCCTGCCAGAGAAGCCTGACCACTGCGAACCCCAACGCCGACGAAAAACCCCGCTGACGCAAACCCTTCGCGATCGCTGACCTCCGAGCCACTTACCTGCCATCCACACTAACGCTCCCTCCCTCGCTGCTAGCGAGGACAGAAAAAAAACCCCGAAGGAGGAGGAGGCAAGAGAGAGTGATCTGGGGCTCCCAGGCACTTCTCTCCTGAGCAGACCCTGTATCTCCGCTTTCCACGAGGCAGGCTCTGCCTCTGCTGCCCTTCTTGAAAGTACTGTACTCTCTCTCCGATTCACCTTAAATTAGCTTTTACTACTGGTGGACTTCTTGCCTTTCTAGGGCAAACCAGATCCCCCTTTTTGTCTTTTTTTTTTTATTGTAATCTTTCCTCTCTCTATGTTTCTTTACAGGGAGCCTGTGAAGAAACGGTCCTATTCAGCTGCTGAGGACTGAAGAATGAGTCTCTGGCACTAGGGGGAGCTGGATATGGTGTCAGCAAGACTCGGTTTTTTTCAGTCCTCAGCTGCTGGAAGGGGTTGACTACCCTACATGTCCTGGACTGGCCTGGAGAGACGAAGAGGAAACAGATGTTCCATGCCCTCTTTCCAGATTAGCCCACCTTGCCTCCCTCTTTACTTCATAATCCCTCAGTTCTGTTGCTTTAATATATGGTGCCACTCCTCCCTTTCTTTCTACCCCATCATTCCTGAATAGATTCTAGCCCGTTTTAACTAAATCCCAGCCTATGGTTCTCCAAGTATCACATTTCCATGATTGCCACTAAATTCAAATCAACCCCCTTCCATTATGCCCAGACTTTATTCCCAAACCATATGCATTAGTATATTGCTAGAAGAGATGCTCATTCCATGTTTCAATATTCTGATGGTAGGATATATTTAAATCTAATCTGAAGGCAATTTAAGTAAATCATAAATATTAAACCTTTGCAAAATAAACAAAATGGATCCAGAAAGAGAATATAATCCCTTTAGGTGTGAACCACTGATGTATCATTTGGTACTTCATATCAGAAGATACAGGTTTGACCCCTTTTTTCCCACATGTGAAAACAGTCAAGATAATGATCTTCAAAGTTAATAAACTAAATTAAAACAAATATTTGTATTCCCTGATTAAAGTGCTATGATAACAGAATATTAGAATGCAATCCTGTTTCTAAGTTTTGCTATGAAAATAGGAGGCGGAAAACACAAAAGGAGTCACCGAGTTTATTAATTTAATTGCAGAGCTTCTGGTTTGTTTGTTTTTTTGCCTTAAAGAGAAAATCAAATCGAATGTTCTGCAATGTGAAAACACAGTCACACCAAATTAAAAGGTGGCAAACTTAAGATAAACATCAGGAAATGCTGTTTCTTAGGAAGGGCTGTAGTTATACAAAATAATCTCTCAGTGGAGGTGGTGATGGCCAAAATAATAAGGGAATTCAAATAAGCATGGGACTGCTACTACTACGTATTTATATAGCGCTACAAAGTGTACGCTGCACAAGTACATGTAAAAGACGGTCCCTGCTCATAACAGCTTACAATCTAGTCAAGGCAGACAACACCACAACTGAGGACAAAGATACATCCAGGCAATGACAAGGAGACTAAGCAGAACAGGATCCAAAAGTGGCCACGAAGAGGTCAGTTTTTAGTATGAATTTAAAAAGGGCCAGAGATAAAGCTTGACGTGCAGAGTTCAGTAGTTTGTTCCAGGCATAAGGAGCAGCAAGGTGAAAGGATCGAAGTCTGGACTGGCACAAAGAATCCTTGGACGTGAAGAAACAAGGGTAAAGAGAAAGTAGGCTTTATGTATTGCATCAGGAATGGGCAGATTTGATAGGTCTTGCGGTCTTTATCTGCTGTTTCCTCTGTTTCCATAAACAATGTGTCCCTTATTAATACTGTTTTGTGTCTTGGATTGAATACAGGCCAGAATAAAGGAAGATGCAATAGTGAAACCTTATTACTCACTGTTGATAATAAAAGATAGTGAGGCAACTTTTAGTTATTACAACTGGCACAGATCTTGTTTTTCCCTTAACTAAAACTTTCCAAGCTTTTAATCTATTGGGAAAATAAGTCAGCACTTATAAACCATTCACCCAAATTCAGGACTTATAAGAGTTGAGAGCCAAAATTTACTTATTAAATTCAATAAGCAAAAATAACCACATCTTATGTCAACCTTACACACCAACACTGCATCTCTGAGTGCCTACACATCTTGGAAAAGTTGTTCAAAACTTCACTGTGCACTTTTTCAGACTACCCTATTCAGAATCATATGCTGCATTTTCAGTGTCATCACCAACATCTGGAATTGGGTGGACTACATGAAATGAGCATGTTTCCACTGTAATGTCATCATAAAATGAGATCAAGAAACTAAAAACACTTTCCCACACTTTGGTCTCCATAAAGCCTCATTCAAGTATAGTCAAATACACTTGTTTCCCCCAAATCCATAGGAAGCAAAGTATTAAACGGATAAAGAAAAGAATACGTCAAATTTTCAGCCCCAAAGCCAAAAAGACTTTTACATTCAGGAGAAAGTAACATAAAATGTACAGGCATGGGGAAAATATCACCTGTGTGGAAAAATCTGAAAAACAAGAGCCACATGCACACTGTACACTTTGCTTTGCCTTGATGTCCTTGAAAGCTATACTGTACATCAAAAAAGGACCATTCCCTTAAAAAAAAAATCTCTGCATAGCATGGCTCTGATATTTCATTCTCAAAGCCACTCTTTCAGTATCACCACACACATCTATGTGTTTATTTCAATTTGCTATAAAGCTCTTCAAGATATTAAAGCACTTTACATTTAAAATAATACTAATCACAGTTTAATTAATGCCATCAATATATTCATTTAACACATACAAATGAAAAAAATAAAATATAGTATATAATATATAACATAAGATCGACTGCGATTTGGTAAGCTCCTGTGAACCAACCTTGCATCTCCAGCATCCTCTGCAGTGAAGACTGAAGGGCTAAAAACCTTCTTACAGTTCCCTACGCCTGTGCAGGCTCAGCTACAGCCTTATGTGCTTGCGCTGCTCCTTTGACATTTTATTTCTTGCTATATTTGTACTGAATCCTCTCCAACCTGACTGAAGGCTAAACTTAAAGCCTTCTGGGTTTTTTCACAGGCTTTTGGGGCTTGACTAGTTTGGTATCTGTGATAGTGGGGGCAGAACCTATGGTTAGTCTATAAATCCTCTTTATCACTATTATTTTCGCTTCTCTAATCAATCTGTATTATCTTCTGAGTTTATAAACTGTTTTGATGCTGTCAAGAAAGGCAGTATAGTATATCTTGCAATAAACAAACAAGCAAAGAATTAATTTAGTTTTTCTGCTAGGACCTTTTCTTTAAAAAAACCTCTCTCCCCCGGTCATATAATGGTCCAAATAACTCCCTCCCAGGCTTGTTTTTGATATATATAGGAGGGAGTTTTTTAAAATTAGTTTTTGCATCTTTAACAAGTTTCTCCTCAAATTCTCTCTTAGCTTGCCTTATGAATATATGAATATTTCTGTATTGCTTCATGGTGCAACCGTACCTCAACTACTGTATGCAATTCTGGCAGAATTGGAAAAGGTACAGAGAAGTGTCACCAATACGATAAAGGGGATGGATGGATATTCCTACAAGGAAAGGCTTAAAAGGTTAGGGCTCTTCAAACTGGAAAAGAGAAGGCTGAGGGGAGATATGAAAGAAGTCTACAAAATGAATGGTGTGGAACAGGTAAACAGATTTAGTTGTGTATTCCTTTAAAAGGTAGAAAGACCAGGGAACATGCAATGGAGATACAATATAGCACATTTAAGACTAATTGGAGAAAGCACAGTTACTTACCTGTAACAGGTGATCTCTGGGAACAGCAGGAATAAGTCTTCACATATGGGTACGTCGGTACCGACGGAGCCTGCGCGGGAACGCTCCCCAGCTTCCCAAAAAGGAAAGCTTTTGGGAGCATCCCACAGCGCCTGCGCGCTGCCTTCCCGCCTTTCCTAACTGCCTCTCCTCAGTTCAAGTTTTAAAGCTGAGACAAAAGAGAGAGACGAAAGGAAAGACAGATAGAGAGATACAACTCCTAGGGGAGGTGGGAGGGTTGTGAAGACTTATTCCTACTGTTCCCAGAGATCACCTGTTACAGGTAAGTAACTGTGCTATCTCCAGGAACAAGCAGGAATGAGTCTTCACATATGGGGACTCCCTAGCTAAGATGCCTGGGAGAACCCCAAGGATATGAGACCCTGGGAAGGGTTCTACCTCCTCCTATGGATCTCAGGCATCTATCCAGGGATGGAGGGTAGGAGTTGATTAAGAATGGAACAGGTGTTTGAGAACAGCCTGACCAAACAAGGCATCCCGGCGGGAGTCCTTGTCCAAGCAGTAATGGGCTGTGAAGGTATGAACCGAGGCCCAGGTGGCTGCTCGACAGATCTGGTCGATGGACACAGAATTTAAATGAGCCATAGAGGCGGCCATGGCCCTCACATTGTGAGCTGTGACATGGCTCTCCAGAGAAAGGTTCTTACTCTGGTAGGCGAAAGAAATACACTGAGCAATCCAATTGGACAGTGTCCTCTTAGAGACTGGAAGTCCAAAATGAGAGGGATCAAAGCAACAAAGAGCTGGGAAGACTTTCTATGTTGCTGTGTTCTTTGTAAGTAAAAGGCGAGAGCTCTTTTACAATCCAGAGTATGAAGATTCTTCTCTGCACTTGATGCATGAGGAGCTGGAAAAAAGACAGGTAAATATACCTCTTGATTAAGATGAAAAGGTGAGACCACTTTAGGCATAAAGTGTGGATTGGTCCTAAGAACTACCTTATCATGATGGAACCTTGTATAAGGTGGATTAGCCACTAAGGCCTGCAGCTCACTGATGCGGCAAGCTGAGGTGACTGCAATGAGGAAAATAACCTTCCAGGAAAGAAATTTCAAGGAGATGGTGGCTAAGGGTTCAAAAGGAGGCTTCATAAGCTGACCAAGAACCAGATTTAAATCCCATGCCACCGGAGGAGGCCTAATGGGAGGTGTAGTTAAACTTAGGCCTCTCATGAATCTTGCAATAAGAGGATGAGAGGAAACAGGTTGTCCATTGATAGGCTTAAGGGATGCTGCAATAGCACTCAAATGGACCCTTACTGAATTTGTCCTAAGGCCTGCATCGGAAAGATGCAGGAGGTATTCCAATAGAGAATTCAAAGGTAGTGCTAGAGGGTCGAGACTCCTCTCAGCACACCAAATGGAAAATCTTTTCCTTTTAAAAGCATAGGAACGTCTAGTGGAAGGTTTTCTGGAAGCATGGAGGATATCCTTCACTTGTTGAGAAAGATTCCAACTTTGAAGGTCTAGACCTTCAGTAACCAAGCTCTGAGGTGAAGGGACTTGGGGTTTGGGTGCCACAAAGTCCCCTCCTCCTGGGACAGAAGGTCTGGAGCAGCTCCCAAGTCCAGAGAGGGGGCTTGGGAGAGATGCAGAAGTAGAGGGTACCACACTTGACGTGGCCAGCGTGGAGCTATGAGGATAATAGATCCTTGATCCCTCTGGAGTTTGAACAGAGTCTTGGGAATCAAGGGAATGGGTGGAAAGGCATACAGGAAACCCTGACCCCAGTGAAGGGGGAAGGCATCCTTGGCCTCAACTCCCTGACACGGAATTCTGGAACAGAACCAGGGAAGTTTGGTGATCCACGGACTTGCAAAGAGGTCTACATCCGGGGTTCCCCATTCTTGGAAGATTCTGAGTACCTGATCCATGTGCAGGGACCATTCGTGTGGGAGCAGAACTCGACTGAGTCTGTCTGCCCAAGAGTTTTGGATTCCTGGGAGGTATACTGCCAGGAGATGGATTTGATGCTCTCTGGCGAAGGCCCACAATCTTAAAGCTTCGTTGCAAAGCGACAGAGAGCCAGTTCCTCCTTGCTTGCTTATGTAAAACATGGCTACTTGATTGTCCGTATGAATGAGGACTGTCTTGTAGCTGAGCAGGGTATGAAAGACCTTGAGAGCTAGAAAGACTGCTCGAAGCTCCAAGAGATTGATATGAAGAAAGGTCTCCTGTGGGGACCAAGTACCTTGAGTGGAGAGGTCTTGTAGATGAGCTCCCCAACCTGTTTGGGAGGCATCTGTTGTGAGAGTTGCTTGGGGCAACAACTGTTGGAAGGGGGACCCCGGCAACAGATTTTGAGTGGATATCCACCACTGGAGAGACCAAAAGAGACGTTTGGAGGTTGCTATTTGGTCTGAGAGAGCTCCTGATGCTTGAGTCCACTGGGTGGACAAAGTCCATTGGGCTGCTCTCATATGTAGGTGAGCATAGGGTACCACATGCACTGTGGAAGCCATGTGGCCTAGCAGTTGTAGCATCTCCTGGGCAGTTAAGTGGCTCTTTGACTGAACCTGAGAGGCTAAGTGCACTAGGCGTAGGCAACGGGTCTGAGGAAGATAGGCCCTTGCAGTGGTAGTATCTAGCCAGGCCCCTATGAACTCTAGGGACTGAGTAGGGATGAGCTGGGACTTTGGGAGGTTTACCATAAGTCCCAGATACTGTAGAATGCGCCTTGTGCAGTCCATGGAAGTCTGGGCCTCTGACTGAGATGGAGCTTGGATGAGCCAGTCGTCCAGGTATGGGAATACAAATATTCCCAGAGTGCGTAGAAATGCAGCTACTGTTGCCATGCATTTGGTGAACACTCTTGGGGCAGAGGCCAGACCAAACGGAAGCACCCTGTATTGATAATGTTTTCCTTGGAAAAGAAAACGGAGGAATCTTCTGTGAGATGGATGGATGAGGACATGAGTGTACGCATCCTTGAGATCTAGAGAACAAAGCCAATCCTGACTTTGAAGGTATGGAAGGAGAGTGCCCAGAGAAAGCATCTTGAACTTCTCCTTGCATAGAAATTTGTTCAATTCTCTGAGATCTAATATGGGTCTGTATCCCCCTGTCTTCTTTGGGATGAGAAAATAGGGGGAGTAAAACCCTGACCCTTGTTGAAGAAGGGGAACTTCTTCTATTGCCCCTTGGCAAGAAGGGTAGCCACCTCTTGACCTAGAAGGTCAAGAAGAGATGTGGGAGAATTGAAATGTCTCACCATAGTGTGGGGAGGAAGGTCTGAGAAATGAAGTTTGTAGCCCTCTCTTATGATGGAGGGGGTCCACTGCTCTGATGTGATCTGCTCCCATCTGGGAGCAAAATAAGCTAACCTTCCTGGAATGGTGAGAGGTTCTGGCTGTTTTAAAGCCAGAAAGGCTAAGTTCTCTAGCATCAAGTCAAAAACCCTGAGGAGGTTGGGTCTGCTGAGTTGCAGCAGCCCCTGCAGTCTTAGGCCTGGCCTGTTTAGGCTGCTGACGCTTAGTAGCAAAGCGACCTGTAGAGGATTGTTGGCCAGAAGTAGAAGGGAATCTGCCCTTTTTGAAAAAAGACTTCTTGAAGGGTTTTTTCTTGGCAGGAATGGAGGTTGACTTTGAAAGCTATCCAGAGCAGAATTTTCTGCATCCATTTGAGTGGCTTTTATTTGCCATTCTTTCCCAAACAGGTTTTCACCTGTACAGGGAAGATTTCCTAATCCATCTTGGACCCAGGGTTCTAAATCAGAAGCTTGGAGCCAAGCAATTCTGCGAGCAGCTATGGCAATGCCAGAAGCTCTGCTGGCACCTTCAAAGGAATCAAAGGCTGCCCTGTTGGAAAACTTTGAAATGTCTTGAGTATGCTTAAGCCAAATGAGGAATTCATCCCTTTTATCTTCTGGTAGAAAAGGGAGGAAAGTGTGCAGTTTATCTGCAACCTCCTTTAGAAACATACCCATGTAAAGACTATAGGAGTTGATTCTGGCAACAAGCATACTGGCTTGGAAGATTTTTCTACCAAAAGCATCCAAGGTCCTGCATTCTCTTCCTGGAGGAGTAGAAGAGTGTCTCTTTGTACTCTTTATCCTCTTCATAGCTGACTGCACCACAATGGAATGGTGAGGAAGCTGTGTTTAATGAAAACCAGGACAGGGAGGGACACGATACATAGTGTCCAATCTGCGAGAATGAGGAGAGATAGTGAGAGGAGTCTCCCATAAATCAATCATGTGTTCATAAAGAATCTCATGAATTGGTAAGGTGACTGCCTCTTTAGGAGCCTTAGAATAACCCAAAATATCTAATTTTTTTGCTCTAGGCTCTGATTCAGAGGATACTGAAATAGAAAGACCTTTAGCCACTTCTCTTATGAAGTCTTGAAAGGACAAGTCCTCTGGAGGAGACATTCTTCTTTTTGGAGAAGGCGGCTCTTCAGGAAGGGTTATAGATACTTCAGCAGACTCCTCTGATGTATCAGAATCACCAGAGGAATCAAAGTACCGTCTGTCAGGGTGCTCTTCTAACGCTCGGTACGCGTATCGAGCAGTATCGACATCAGGCGTCATCGGAACCGGATCGGTACCGATGAGCAGCCCTGGACAAGGAACCGCTGCAGTCGGTTTCCTGGTCGATACCGATGCAGTCGGTACCGGTATCGGCGCTGGTGCCGGTACCCGAGTCGATACCGACAACGGAGTTTGTTGTGGTATCAACGGCGTCGCAGCTTGGATGAAGGCACTGATAGCCTGCTGCATGGACAGAACATTCTGATCCATCGACGCCATGAATGCCTGGATCTCGGTACCGGAAGGTTGTGCCGGTACCCCAGAGCATTCTAACAGGTGATCGGTCGAGGCCATGCCATCGATGTCAACCTGTAACCCCATAGGTGGAGCTTTGGAAGCCGGAGCTTCCCGACGGGGTTGTTTTGCCGGTGCAGGATCCTCGAGGGCAAGCCCGGAGGCATCTCTATGCTTAAAGGGAGATCTACCCTTCGAGGACCGGCTGGATTTATGTTTGGTTACCTGAGATCCATTGGGGGAAGAAGCAGCCCTGGAAGACGTTGATGCCACCGAAGCTGCATCAGCGGGAAACAGCACATGGAGCTTAGCTGCTCGGTTCTGTAAACCCCGTTTAGACATCAGAGAGCAGGACGGACAATCCGAAATGGAGTGTTTAGAACCCAAACATTTAAGACACCATTCATGGGTGTCTGTAACAGAAATAGTACCGCTGCACTTAGTGTATTTCTTAAACCTGGAGGCTGGTTTTTCCATGAGGAAAATTTCTTGTGAGGCCTAAGGCCCAAAGAGAAAAATACACTAAGTGAGGGAAAAATATCTCCTTTTTTTTTTTTGAAAGAAAAGACCGGCGGTACCGGTCCGGAGTCGGGGAAGGCAGACACGCGACCAAAGAAAGAAAATAAAATAAAGAACTTCTTCAGCGGTGACAGGGCTCGACCTGCTGGCTCCGTGGCAAAGAAGAACTGAGGAGAGGCGGTTAGGAAAGGTGGGAAGGCAGCGCACAGGCGCTGTGGGATGCTCCCAAAAGCTTTCCTTTTTGGGAAGCTGGGGAGCGTTCCCGCGCAGGCTCCGTCGGTACCGACGTACCCATATGTGAAGACTCATTCCTGCTTGTTCCTGGAGATAATATTTTTTCACTCAGTGCATAATCAAACTCTGTACTTTGTTACTGGAGGGTGTAGTAAAAACAGTTAGTGTAGCTGGGCTTGAGAGGTTGACAAGTTCCTGGAGGAAAAGTCCATAAATCAATATTAAACTGGACTGGGATAAGCAGTATGGAATATGTATACTTTCTGATAATCTGCTAGGTACTTGTGACCTGGACTGGCCACTGTTGGAAACAGAACACTGGGCTTGACAGACCTTTGGTCTGACTCAGTATGGCATATCTTATGTTCTTATGTATCTAATTTCTTAGCGCTTATGGTCTTTCCTATATTTTCCTTATAAGGTCCAGCTTTCCTTTTTAAAGGATGCCTTTTTGGCCTTAATATCCTTTTTCAGAGCTCTATTTACCCATACTGAAAGAAGTGTGGTCTACCTTCAACCTATTTTAACTCTTGGGATACATTTTATCCATGCTTCCAAAACGGTATTTTAAAACATCTCCATGCTTTGTACAGTTAGCCCTCACAACTGCTTTTAAAATTGCTTCTCATTTTTTTCACTTGTCTACTTTTTCTTTAAAAAAAGTTACAAGTTACTATAGTAATTTCAATTTTATCTCCTTCTAGCAATTACAGTGATGGAATTCAAAATGGCATGGGACACAGTGAATCCCTCAATAGCAACCGTATAAAAATGAAAGCAAACTTAAATAGCATCTATACTTCAACAAATACAGGGGGTGACCCACATGTAGCAGCAGGTACAACCATAAACAAAGTAAGAGAAGGGGGTGATCCGCACAGAGCGGTGGGTACAACCACTCTATCTTACTGGGCAGACTAGATGGACCAAACTGGTCTTTATCTGCTGTCATATACTATGTTACTATGATTGCCTTATGATCACTATTGCCAAGTGTCACCACCATTACCCCTTACATCAGATCCCACCTTTCACAGAGAACTGCATCTGAAGTACCTCCCCCTTCATGTCAGTTCCAGGACCAGTTGCTTCATGAAGCAGTCATTTCTCCCTACCATTCTCTGATGAGACATTCAGCCAGTTGCAGCTGTGGTAACTAAAATCTCCCATTATGATTGTGCTTCCAATTTTCATGGTCCATCTAATCTCAGTTTGCATTTCACACTCTGTTTCATCATCATGGCTATCACCCACTTCTATATTCTTCCCTGTCAAATCTGGAGCTTCTAGTCAGAGATTCCATAGTACAGTTGGTTTCCTGCAGATTCTGTATCCTTCATTCTATGTTATTAACATATGTCATTTCACCATCAGTTTGCAATCTCCTTTAACATTTCAATGTTTTGTACTCTTGATTGTTCTCTTTGGTCTGAGAAATCTGCAACAGAGGGAAAACTTATTTTTATTTATTAATTAATATTTAGCTCACACCTTTCCAGTAGTAGGTTCAAAGTGAGTTATAATCAGATACAGTAGGTATTTCCCTGACCTCAGAGAGTTTAAAATCTAAGTTTGCACCTGAGGCAATGGAGGATTAGGTGACTTGTCCAAGGCTACAAGAAGTATCAGTGGGATCTGAACCCTAGTCTCTGGTCAGAGACCACTGCTCTAACCACTAGGTGGCTATTCTACTTCTGGTTCAAATTCCAGCTGCCCTTCTATCTTGACTTCTTTTATTTTAACTAGTTGACTGCTCTTCAGTTAGGGCCAGCTCCTGAGTTGGTTCAAGGTGTGAGCACCCTAGGCAAACCTTAAGCTTTATGTTCCCTTTGGCTGTCAGAATCTATTCAGAACATAAGATATGCCATACAAAGTTAGACCAAGTGTCCATCAAGCCCAGTATCCTGTTTCCAACAGTGGCCACTCCAGGTCACAAGTACCTGTCAGGTTCCCAAACGGTATTCATGGTACAGTCCTTCAGTGGCTCCGGTCTTCTCTCCTCCCGCACTTTTGCTGTTCAGTCTGGTCCCACCTCTTCTAACTCCTTCCCTTTGCATTGCGGTGTCCCTCAGGGTTCCATCCTTGCTCCTCTTCTTTTTAATATCTTTCTTGCCCCCCTTATACAACAGGCCGGAATATCTGCCTACTTTTTTGCAGATGATAGTCTTCTGATTCACCACACAACTTCATCAGCCCCAGACCTCTCTCCCCTCAACACTTGTTTTGCTTCCATTTCTGACTGGTTCCTTAGTAATTTCCTTCTTGTTAACCCCTCTAAGTCAGCAGCTATTTGGTTCACCTTCGGTGCTCCCTCCTCTACCCTGACACCGCTTATGTCCAACTCCCCAATCCCTCTGGTCCTAACTCTCCGGTACCTTGCTGTTATCCTTGACTCCTCACTTTCATTTCATCAACACATCTCCAGAGTGGTACATAGCTCTTTCTTCCATCTCCGCAGGATTCAGGCTGTTCGGCCTCTTCTTCCACTCACATCCCTCACTACTCTTGTTCTTTCCTTGGTGCTCACTCGGCTTGACTATTGCAACTCACTCCTCGCAGGTCTCCCCCAATATCAGCTTCGAAGACTACAATTAGTTCAAAACACGGCCGCCCATCTCCTCACTTACTCCTCTCCTCGAGATCAGGTCACCCCCTGTCTTCTCTCCCTTCACTGGCTCCCTATTAAGGCTCGATATCTCTATAAGCTCCTTACCATTACTCATAAGGTCCTTCACACCAGCACGCCCCAGTATCTAGCCGACATTATTTATCTCCAGCCTATTCCCCGCTTACTCTGTTCTGCACATGGCAACCGTCTCTTTCTACCATCCCCTACCCAGGCCCATCTTGAATCAACCCGTCATGCTGCTTTTTTTTTTGCAAGCCCTGCCCTATGTAATGCTCTCTCACACTCCTTTCAAACTGAATTATCCTTTTCTTGGTTCAAGGCTCTTCTCAAGACTTATCGTTTCTGTCAGGCTTTTGATCTTCCACCCCTCCCGACCACCTGCAAGTTTACGAAGCATGCCCTCCATTAGCATTTATTTCATGACTTAACTCTCCCTCCATTCATTGTTATCCCCTCCTCTCCACACCACTCCTACTCTCTCTCTTTGTGCCTCATATCTCTGGTGTCCTTATTAATACCTGTCCTTTACTATCACTGTTTCTTTTCTTTCCAATTGCTTTCCTATTAATTCAATGGCGTTCCTTTCCCTCCTTCACCTTACTGCAGTCCTAACTTTTTATGGTACACCGCCATAACACTTTGGTAATGGGCGGTATATCAAATGTTACAAATAAAGATAAAGATAATAAAGATTCCAAGCTGTTTGTACAATGGGTAAGCAGTGGATGTCCCCTGTCCCTTTTAATAGTGATTTGTGGACCTTTCCTCTAGGTTCTTGTCCAAACGTATTTTAAATCCAGCTACATTATTATTTAGCTTTGCATGCCTGCCATCCTAGGTGACTGCCTAGCTTGTCTGGTGGTCGGGCTATGGCTAGAGCCCAGACTTTACCTTCTTCCTTAAGACTCCACCCCCTAAGCCTACTAGTTACCAACCTGAAATCTCTCTTGGGAACTATAATTTTTCCCTCTCTTTCATGGGATGTCTTCCTTTGTTTAATCTGGGTTTTAGCCCTTGAAGTTGCACATACGATCCTGTATGGCATGTGTTATATTCTTAATTTACAATCCATCTACCCAGTTCCAAAAAAAATGTCCAGGGTGGCATACAAAAAAAAAGAAACATTAGAACAATCAGGACACAAAACAAAACAGACAGAAAAAGCATCAGAGTAAACATTATGCACAACCCTGGGACATCCTAGAATTATGGAAGCAGTTATGCCTTATAAAAACAATAGCATGGTTTTCACCTGTTACAGAGAGTTTATTCCAGGGAAATGGGGCCACAACAAAGGGTTCGAGGGGTGATCCGGGAAACTACAGACCAGTGAGCCTGACATCAGTACCGGGAAAAATGGTAGAAACCATCATAAAGAATAAAATTACTCAGCATGTAGATAGTCACGACCTAATGGGAGACAGCCAACATGGCTTTAGACAAGGAAGATCTTGTCTTAACTAATCTGTTATGTTTTTTTGAAGGAGTGAATAAACAGGTGGACAAAGGTGAGTCGGTTGATATTGTGTATCTGGACTTTCAGAAAGCCTTTGACAAGGTCCCTCATGAGAGACTTTTGGCAAAACTAAAGAGTCATGGGATAGGAGGTAGTGTACTACTGTGGATCAGGAACTGGTTAAAAGATAGAAAGCAGAGGGTAGGGCTAAATGGCCAATTTTCCCAATGAAGAAAGGTGAATAGTGGTGTACCCCAGGGATCTGTGCTGGGTCCGCTGCTTTTTGACATATTCATAAATGACGTGGAAAGTGGAACAACAAGTGAGGTTATCAAATTTGCAGATGACACAAAACTATTTAAAGTTGTTAAAACCCAGGAGGATTGTGGAAAATTGCAAGAGGATCTTGATAAATTGGAAGACTGGGCATCAAAATGGCAGATGAAATTTAATGTGGAGAAGTGCAAGGTTATGCACCTAGGGAAGAACAACCCAAACTATGGTTACACGATAAAAAAATCCACATTAGGAACCACCACCCAGGAAAAAGATTTAGGCGTCATTGTGGATACCTTGTTAAAACCCTCGGCCCAGTGTGCAGCGGTGGCCAAGAGAGCAAATAGAATGCTAGGTATGATAAGGAAAGGAATGGAAAATAAAACAAAAGATATTATAATGCCTCTATATCGTTCCATGGTGAGACCGCACCTTGAATATTGTGTGCAATTCTGGTCGCCGTATCTTAAAAAGGATATAGCGATTTTAGAAAAGGTTCAGAGAAGAGCCACCAAAATGGTAAAGGGGATGGAAGGCTACTCCTATGAAGAAAGGCTAAAAAGGTTGGGGCTCTTTAGCCTGGAGAAGAGATGGCTGAGGGGAGATATGATAGAAGTCTATAAATTAATGAACGGGTAAACGTAGATCGATTGTTTACCTTATCAGAATATGGAAAGACTAGGGGACATGCAATGAAGCTACAGGGTAAACTATTTAAGACTAATAAAAGAAAATATTTTTTCACTCAACGTGTAATCAAACTCTGGAATTTGTTGCCGGAGGATGTAGTAAAGGCTGTTAGTGTAGCTGGGTTTAAAAAAGGTTTGGACAAGTTCCTGGAGGAAAGGTCCATAAACCATTATTAAGAAGGGACCCAGGATATCAATGCTTGAACCAGTACAAGCATTGTGGAACCTGTGTCCCTTGGGGAAACTGCTAGGTACGTATGACCTAGATTGGCCACTGTTGGAAACAGAATGCTGGGCTTGATGGACCTTGGTCTGACCCAGTATGGCATATCTTATGTTCTTATGTTAACAGAAAACATTCAAGCCCTAATTCAAAAGTCTATTATGTTCCTAAAGGTAAGTATAGAACAAGCACTCCCTTACAAGTAGCAGATAAGCCAAAAGCAGTGGTTGATAAGGTAGCTTTATTGGAAGAACCCCCAATGCATTTAGGTGAAACTGCCTTCTTCAGGGGGTACTAGCCTCAAATAAAAACAAATGTATAACAATATAAATGTACAAATCATATAAAAGATCAGCACATATAACATTAAAATAAAAGGTTAAAAACATCACATATAAATAATTCAAAACAGAAAGACTGATAAGATTATATTTTTCATCTCCTTTTGGAAGCCTTAA
This sequence comes from Ichthyophis bannanicus, assembly GCA_033557465.1. NCBI lineage: Eukaryota > Metazoa > Chordata > Amphibia > Gymnophiona > Ichthyophiidae > Ichthyophis > Ichthyophis bannanicus. The sequence continues at coordinate 62,087,551 of CM066047.1, read as the reverse complement.
CATGAAAGCCACCATAACCTACTAAACCAGCAAAAACATAATATGTAGGGATGAGGACGACATAAAATGTTAGCAGAAATGTAAATAAATTAAAAATACATGTTTTAGCAAGATCATAGCTCAAAGGACAAAACATCAATGAGACTAAATAGCATGCTGTAAAATAAATATCAAATTGCAAGAAGGATTAGCGTATAATAACAGTATAGACATGTCAGAAGGAAATGATATTGGAGTTAAAAATAAACCTGAGAGTGCATATAGAAGGTATACTGAGAACCTGCTCATTTTATTTACTTTATTTATTTAACATTTTTTATATACCGTCTTTCTACAATTCAGGACGGTTTACATGGAACATTTTATAGCAGTATGTTTCAACTGTTTACATAGAACGATGAACAGGGATAAAAAACATGAAACCATTTACACAGAATAACTATGTACATGGTATATACAGGATAAAGCACAGTTACTTACCTGTAACAGGTAATCTCTGGGAACAGCAGGAATTAGTCTTCACATATGGGTATCGTCGGTACCGACGGAGCCTGCGCGGGAACGCTCCCCAGCGTCCGAAAGGAAAGCTTTTGGGAGCATCCCACAGCGCCTGCGCGCTGCCTTCCCGCCTTTCCTAACCGCCTCTCTCCAGTTCAAGTTTTAAAGCTGAGACAAAGAGAGAGAGAGGAAAGGAAAGATAGACAGAGAGATACAACTCCTAGGGGAGGTGGGAGGGTTGTGAAGACTTATTCCTGCTGTTCCCAGAGATCACCTGTTATAGGTAAGTAACTGTGCTATCTCCAGGAACAAGCAGGAATGAGTCTTCACATATGGGGACTCCCCAGCTAGAGATGCCTGGGAGATCACCCAGGTTGTGAGTCCCTGGGAAGGGCTCTACCTCCACCTATGAATCTCAGGCATCCAGTCAGGGATGGAGGGTAGGAGTTGATTAGGTATGGAACAGGTATTTGAGAACAGCCTGACCAAACAAGGCATCCCGGCGGGAGTCCTTGTCCAAGCAGTAATGGGCTGTAAAGATATGAACCGAGGCCCAGGTGGCCGCTCGACAGATTTGGTCGATGGACACAGAGTTTAGATGAGACATAGAGGCTGCCATGGCTCTCACATTGTGAGCTGTGACATGGCCCTCCAGAGAAAGCTTCTTACTCTGGTAGGCGAAAGATATACATTGAGCAATTCAATTGGACAGAGTTCTCTTAGAGACTGGAAGTCCTAAATGAGAGGGATCAAAAGCAACAAAAAGTTGAGAGGACTTTCTATGTTGCTGTGTCCTTTGTAAGTAGAAAGCAAGTGCTCTTTTACAATCCAAGGTATGAAGATTCCTCTCTGCACTTGATGCGTGAGGTCCTGGAAAAAAAGACAGGTAAATACACCTCCTGGTTCAGATGAAAAGGTGAGAGCACTTTAGGCATAAAGTGTGGATTAGTTCTGAGGACTACCTTGTCATGATGGAACCTTGTATAAGGAGGATTAGCCACTAAGGCTTGCAACTCACTGATACGGCGAGCTGAGGTGAGTGCAATGAGAAAAATAACCTTCCAGGAAAGGAATTTCAAGGAGGTAGAGGCTAAGGGTTCAAAGGGTGGCTTCATAAGCTGGCCAAGAACCAGATTCAAGTCCCATGCCACTGGAGGTGGTCTAATGGGAGGTTTAGTCAAAAGAAGGCCTCTCATGAATCTTGCTATGAGAGGATGAGAGGAAATAGGCTGTCCATTGAGGGGTTTAAGGGATGCTGCAATAGCACTCAAATGGACTCTGATTGAATTCGTCTTAAGGCCTGCATGGGATAAATGCAGCAAATACTCTAGTAAAGAATTCAGAGGTATTGCAAGAGGGTTAAGACCCTTCTCTGCACACCAAATGGTAAACCTCTTCCATTTAAAAGCATAGGAACGTCTGGTGGAAAGCTTTCTGGAAGCATGAAGGATATCCTTCACCTGCTGAGAAAGAGGTAAATCTTGAAGGTCTAGGCCTTCAGCAACCAGGCCCTGAGATGAAGAGACTGGGGATTTGGGTGCCACAACGTTCCTTCCTCCTGGGAGAGGAGATCTGGAGCAGACCCCAAGTCCAGGGAGGGAGCTTGAGAGAGATGCAGAAGTAGAGGATACCACACTTGGCGTGGCCAACGTGGTGCTATGAGGATCATAGACCCCTTGTCTCTCTGAAGCTTGAACAGTGTCTTGGAAATGAGGGGACTAGGAGGAAAGGCATAGAGAAAATCTTGCCCCCAATGAAGGAGGAAGGCATCCCTGGCCTGAACTCCCTGACACGGAATCCTGGAACAGAACCGGGGAAGTTTGGCATTCCACGGACTTGCAAACAGGCCTATGTCTGGGGTTCCCCAAATTCGAAAGATCCTGGCTATCTGGTCCCCATGGAGAGACCATTCGTGTGGAAGCAGAACTCGACTGAGTCTGTCTGCCCAAGAGTTTTGAACCCCTGGAAGATACACTGCCATGAGATGGATTTGATGCTGTCTGGCGAAGGTCCACAATCTCAGAGCTTCGTTGCAAAGCGACAGAGAGCCAGTCCCCCCCCCTGCTTGTTCACGTAGAACATGGCTACTTGGTTGTCCGTGTGGATGAGGACTGTTTTGTAGCTGAGCAGGGTGTGGAAGACTGAGAGCCAGAAAGATTGCTCTGAGCTCTAAGAGGTTGATATGTAGAGATGTCTCCTATGGAGAACAGATGCCTTGGGTGGAGAGATCTTGTAGATGAGCTCCCCAACCCTTTGGAGAGGCATCTGTGGTAAGGGTTGCTTGTTGAAAGGAGGACCCCAGCAACAGATTTTGAGTGGACTTCCACCAATGGAGCGAGGAAAAGAGGCGACTGGAGGTCACTATCTTGTCTGACAGGCACCCTGATGCCTGGGTCCATTGGGTGGACAAAGTCCATTGAGCTGCTCTCATGTGAAGGCGAGCATAAGGAACTACATGCATGGTGGATGCCATGTGGCCTAAGAGTTGTAACATCTCTCGAGCAGTTAAATGGGATTTTAACTGAATCTGTGAGGCTAACTGCACCAAGCGTAGGCATCGGGCCTCGGGGAGACAGGCCCTTGAAGTTGTGGTATCCAACAAGGCCCCTATGAACTCTAGAGATTGAGTAGGGGTGAGATGGGATTTTGGATTGTGTATTACCAGTCCCAAATACTGAAGAACACGCCTTGTGCAGGCCAGGGAAGCCTGGGCCTCTGACTGGGATGGAGCTCGGATGAGCCAGTCGTCCAGATATGGGAATACGAATATCCCTAGAGTGCGTAGAAATGCAGCTACTATTGCCATGCATTTGGTGAACACTCTTGGTGCAGAGGCCAGACCAAAAGGAAGCACTTTGTATTGGTAGTGCTTTCCTTGGTAAAGGAACCGAAGGAATCTTCTGTGTGTTGGATGGATGAGGACATGGGTGTACGCATCCTTGAGATCTAGAGAACAAACCCAGTCCTGACTCTGGAGGTATGGAAGGAGAGTTCCGAGAGAAGTCATCTTGAATTTCTCCTTGCATAGAAACTTGTTCAATTCTCTGAGATCTAAAATGGGTCGGTAGCCCCCTGTTTTCTTTGGAATGAGAAAATAGGGGGAGTAGAACCCTGAGCCCTGTTAAAGAAGGGGTACTTCTTCTATTGCCCCTTGGGCAAGAAGGGTGGCAATCTCTTGACCTAGAAAGTTGAGGAGTGATGTTGGAGAATTGAACTGTTTCACCATAGTGTGAGGAAGAAGGTTTAAGAAGTGAAGCTTGTACCCGTCTCTTATGATAGAGAGGGTCCATTGCTCTGCTGTGATTTGTTCCCATCTGGGAGCAAAATGAGCTAACCTTCCTGGGATAGTGAGAGGCTCTGGATGTTCTAGAGCCAGAAAGGCTAAGTTCTCTAGTGGTAAGTCAAAGGCCCTGAGGAGGCTGAGGCTGTTGGGCCGTAGTAGTCCTCGCAGCCTTAGGCTTGGCCTGTTTTGGTTGTTGTTGCCTCTTTGTAGCAAAACGACCTGCAGAAGAGGCCTGACCATTAACAGAAGAATATTTCCCTTTTTTTGGAAAAAATCCTTTTTTGAACAATCTCTTTTTAAAAGGAGCAGAAGTAGACTTTGAAAGTCTATCTAAAGCAGAATTTTCAGCATCCATCTGGTTGGCCTTTACTTGCCAATCTTTCCCAAACAAGATTTCACCTGTACAAGTAAGGTTACCTAGTCCATCCTGAACCCAGGATTCCAAATCAGAGGCTTGTAACCAAGCAACTCTGCATGCACCTATGGCAATAGCCGAGGCTCTGCTGGCACCTTCAAAAGAGTCAAAGGCTGCACGGTTGGAAAACTTGGAAATATCCTGGGCATGTTTAAGCCAGGTGAGAAACTCTTCCCTTTTATTTTCTGACATAAAAGGAGATAAGGTTTGCAGATGATCTGTAACTTCCTTTAGAAACATCCCCATATAGAGACTATAGGAGTTGATTCTGGCTACAAGCATACTGGCCTGGAAAATTCTCCTGCCAAAGGCATCTAAGGTTCTGCATTCTCTTCCTGGAAGAGTAGAAGAGTGCCTCTTTGTACTCTTGATCTTTTTCATAGCAGACTCCACCACAATGGAGTGGTGAGGAAGCTGAGTCTTATGAAAACCAGGACAAGGAGGAACACGATACATGGTGTCCAACCTACGAGAATGAGGGGAGGTGGTAAGAGGAGTCTCCCATATGCCCAACATGTGATCATAGAGAATCTCATGTATTGGTAAAGTGGCTGCCTCTTTGGGACCCTTAGGATATTGTAAAATATCTAATTTTTTGGCTCTAGGCTCTGTCTCAGAGGTCACTGAGATGGAAAGGCCCTTGGCCACCTCCCTGATAAAGTCTTGAAAAGACAAGTCCTCTGGAGGAGACACTCTCCTTTTTGGAGAAGAGGGTTCCTGAGGAAGGATCCCCGATGCTTCGATAGAGGCCTCTGATTCATCAGAGTCCTCAGAGGAATCGAAATATCGCCTGTCTGGATGCTCTCGCAGAGCCCAATATGCATACCGGGGGGTATCGACATCGGGAGTACTCGGTACCAGATCGGTACCGATGGGCATCACAGGATAGTGTACCGCTGCCGTCGACGTCGATGCAATCGGTACCAGCAGCGGAACTGGTATCAGGTCCAGTACCGGAATCGGTACCGACAACGGAGTTTGTTGCGGTACCGAAGGCGTCACAGCTTGTATGAATGCCGTGATGGCACGCTGCATGGTCAGAATATTCTGATCCATCGACGCCACCAATGTCTGGATGTCGGTACCGGTGTGAACCGCCGGTACCCCAGAACATTGTAACAGGTGATCGGTCTAGGCCAAGCCATCGATGTCAACCTGTGACCCCATAGATAAAGCTTTGGAAGCCGGAGCCTCCCGCCGGGGTAATTTTGCCGGTGTGGATTCCTCGAGAGCAAGCCCGGGGCATCTCGATACTTAGAGGGAGATGTACTCTTCGAGGACCGGCCAGATTTAAGTTTGGTTACCTGAGATCCATGGGAGGAAAAAGAAGCCCTGGAAGACGTCGATGCCACAGAAGCTGCATCAGAGGGAAACAGGGTACTGAGCTTGGCTGCTCGATTCTGTAAACCTCTTTTAGACATCATGGAACAGGACTCACAGTCCGCGATGGAATGGTCAGGACCTAAACATTTAAGACACCAGTCGTGGGTGTCGGTGACAGAAATAGTGCTACTGCACTTCGTGCACTTTTTGAACCCGGAGGCGGGCTTTTCCATGAGGAAAAATTTTCTGCAGGCCTAAGGCCACAGAAAGAAAAAAAGCACAGAAGTATAAAAGAGTAGGGTTTGTTTTTTTTTAAGAAAGAAAGAAAAAACCGGCGGTACCGGTCCGGAGTCGAGAAGGCAGATACGCGACTAAAGAAATAAAAGAAAAAATAAGAAATTCTTCAGCGGTGACAGGAAACACGACCTGCTGGCTCTGCGGAAAAAGAAGAACTGGAGAGAGGCGGTTAGGAAAGGCAGGAAGGCAGCGTGCAGGCATTGTGGGATGCTCCCAAAAGCTTTCCTTTTGGACGCTGGGGAGCGTTTCCGCGCAGGCTCCGTCAGTACCGACGATACCCATATGTGAAGACTCATTCCTGCTTGTTCCTGGAGATAAGATACTATATGGTTGTATGATCGAAATTAAGATAGCAGGGGTGAGGCGGGGGCTAAGTATTAAGGTGGTTGGGAGAAGTGTCCCAGGAATAAATGAGTTTTTAACTTTTTCCGGAACTCAGAGTGGCTGGAGCAGTTTCGCAGCACATGTGGAAGGGTATTCCATAGAGATGGGGCGTAGAGGGAGAAGGCTCTGTTACTAGTAAATTGTTTGCTATGTCTCTTGTTTACTGAGATAGTCAGTAGGTTCTTGGTAATGGAGCGGCGTGTTCTTGTGTTGTTGGTGGAGGGAAGGAGAGGGGAGAGGCATGTGGCTGACTCATTGGAGATGATCTTATGTGTAATGGTAAGTAACTTGAATTTAACTCTGTATTGAATAGGGAGCCAGTGGAGATTATAGAGGACAGGTGTGATGTGGGACCGTCTAGGGCAGCGATGGCGAACCTATGGCACGCGTGCCAGCTGTGGCACGCGAAGGCCTTGCAGCTGGCACGCGGGAAGGTCCGCAAGTAAAATTAAAAAAAAAAAAAAGCTGTCTTCTCCCGCTGCCGGGGCCGCCGCAGCAGAATCGAGTGTGCCGCGGGGCCCCCCCTGCTCAGCACAGCCTGCCCTCCCCCTCTATCCGCTCTCTCGTCGCAGCTCACAGTGACACGCGCCGGCTTTCAGAGAGCGAGGGAAGAGTTTCTCCCTCGCTGCTCTGTTAAGCCCGCGGGGGCTGATGGGAAGTTCCCATCAGCCCCCGCGGGCTTAACAGAGCCGCGAAAGGGAAACTAATCCCTTCGTGCTCTGAAAGCCGGCGCGTGTCACTGTGAGCTGCGACGAGAGAGCGGATAGAGGGGGAGGGCAGGCTGTGCTGGGCAGGGGGGGCCCCGCGGCACACTCAATTCTGCCGCGGCGGCCCCGGCAGCGGGAGAAGACAGCTTTTAAAAAAAAAAAATTCCCTCGGCTGGGCTGGGCTGGGGGGGGGGGGGGAGGATTGCTGCTGGGCTGGGGGGGGGGGGGGGAGGGTTGGTGATGGGGGGGGCTGGGGTGGGGGGGGTAGGATTGCTGATGGGCTATGGGGGGCTGGGGGGGTTAGGAGTGCTGATGGGCGGGGGGGGGTTAGGAGTGCTGATGGGCTATGGGGGGGCTGGGGGGGTTAGGAGTGCTGATGGGCTGGGGGGGTTAGGAGTGCTGATGGGCTATGGGGGGCTGGGGGGGTTAGGAGTGCTGATGGGCTATGCTGATGGGCTATGGGGGGGTTAGGAGTGCTGATGGGCTATGGGGGGGTTAGGAGTGCTGATGGGCTATGGAGGGGCTGGGGGGGGTTAGGAGTGCTGATGGGCTATGGGGGGGCTAGGACAGGAAATGGGCTGATGGGGAGGGGTTAGGACTTGAGGTGGGTTGATGGGGTTAGGACTGGTAATGGGCTGTGGGCTGTTGGGGGGGTTAGAACTGGTAATGGGCTATGGGGGGGTTAAGACTGGTAATGGGCTGTTGGCTGATGGGGCTGTCTGGTAATGGGCTATGGGGGGGGGTTAGGACTGATAATGGGCTATGGGGGGGGCTAGGACAGGAAATGGGCTGATGGGGAGGGGTTAGGACTTGAGGTGGGCTGATGGGGTTAGGACTGGTAATGGGCTGTGGGCTGATGGGGGGTTAGGACTGGCAATGGGCTATGGGGGGCTGACTGGAAATGGGTTGATGGGGTTAGGACTGGAAGTGGGTTGATGGGGGGGGGCTAGGACTGGTATTGGGTTGGGGGGTTGCTAGGACTGGAAATGGGCTGATGGGGGGCTAGGACTGGAAATGGGCTGATGCAGGGACTAGAAGGGCATGGATGCTGGGTGAGGCTGGAACTAGAAGGGAGCTGATGTTGGGGGAGGATTAGAATGGGATGGGGCTGGGAGAGTAAAATGGAGAGGGGAAAAATATTTTGTGTGGGAGGGATAAAAGATCTACAATTGGCCGGGTATTGGGAGAGTAAGTGGGGATTGAGGATGGAGGGGTAAAATTTGAGTGGATGAAATAGGAATGAGGAAAGAGCAAAAGGAGAAAGATTAGTATGTTAAAGAGGATGTAGAGAGAGAGAATGGAAAAAAAAACTAGAAGAGAGAAGAAAGGACAAATGGACAGCAGATGATGGAGAGTTAGCAGAAAACATGAAGAAACCAGAAGAAAGTGGCTGGAGCAATTGCAACTGAAAAAAATGCACAAAAGGTAGAAAGATATCTCTTTGACAAGTTATCAGCATGCATGCAACAACAAACATCACATTAATTTTTTTCATGTATAGATTCTTTGGGAATACACACCGAGTCCTGACACAGTTAACAGTTTTAAGAAGTTTATCTTTTTTTTACTCAGGATATATTTGACATGTTATGTGAATAATACATTTAAAATATATTGTGTAACTGAATCAAATTCTTCCTAAATTCATTAAATTGAATGAAATCATTAAAACATTATAAATTGCCAATAAATTGAAATGAAAACCAAAGGATTGTGAATCAAATTGATTCTCTGACAATACAAAGATTCCCTTTACAAATGATGTTACATAGTTCAGGCAACTTTATAAAGAGTTTTTAGATACTAAAATCTTGTTGTTAAGGTTTAATTGACGTGCTGGCACTTTGAGGAAATTCTTTGGTTTTGTGCGGCAGTTTGGGCACTCGGGCTCAAAAAGGTTAGCCATCACTGGTCTAGGGTTTAGGAAAAGGGGGGGGAGGAAAAATCATAGAATCAAAAGTGTCTCACTATAACACTTTGTAATAAAGGTGGCAACTTTCTGAGAACCGTCCAAAAAAACCCACTCGACAAATCCTGCTATGGGGATGTATCTGGAAGCTAATTTATATAAGGTACATAAAAGCCTATGTTGTTTTTATAAAACAGGATTAAAATGGACACTTTTTTAAAAATTTCACATGGGCATCCTGTTATAAAATTAAATCCTATAATTTTAACAGTTGTTAACATGCAACTCTATTTCAAACATTTATATGTTGCTTTTCTGCTTGAACACTCAAAATGGCTTTTGGCTTCACAATATATTTTTTTAAACATAATAGATAACAATTTTAACAGACTGCCCTATCTGAAAGCAGCCTCAACAAATTAATTCATGTACAAATAAAAAAGAATTAACAATGCAATCTAGCAATGGTCTCGGTTCCTTTGAAAATGTCTTTTAGAAAAATACAGTATGTATAAAATTTTGTTCTCTTTCTTTAAGACGTGATTTACTTGATTGAGTCAGTTCTATAGCCACAGAATTTTTACAAAAATTCTTATAATGCAATATATAAGAATATGAAAATATTTTTCATCTGTGTATGACCCAAACCTTTGGCCCATCCACATGAAGAGTTACTATGAGCTGCTCTGAAGTGAATCTTTACTTCTTTTGTTTATCCGAGATCTTCTATTGATCAAATGGAAATGATTCTTAGTTGCCAGCAGCATCTGTTTGACACCGTTAGGCATTAGTTGAGTAAATAAACATTTCCCCAGCAACCCTGCATAGAATTAGGCAAACAATGATACTAGCACCATAGCAACTTGATTCCGACATCAAAACTATGGGTAATCCTCATTTGGGGAAAAAAACTCGGACATCAAACCATGACGGATCAAAACTGCTCCCTTAAACCCTTGATTTTCAAGGTTTTTTTTCCCTCTGGACCTAGTTTAAGAAATTATATTCTTCTTGGAACCCAGTAGAAGGAAAGCATTTAACTCCCTTCCCCATCATACTCTCCTTTTTATCAGCCTCCGTTGCTTTTCTCCCTCCTCCTCCTTCCCCAGCGCCCATTATTCATGCTGTGCCTGAGTTTAACTTACCTTGTGCTACTACTGTACTAGAAAGGTGTCATCCAAATAAATAAAAATAATAAACTCCTAGAACCCACTGCTACTCTCTTCCCCTTTCCCCGATTACTCACTCATTCCTGCCTTCTCCTGACCAGCGTCATGCAGCTTTCAGGTCATTTTCAGCTTGTACACATGCACTGCTCAAAAATCATCATGAAATAGTGCAGGAATATGGATAAATAATGAGGCTCAAACTTCCTGAGAGCTGTACAAGATACACAGATCCCAGAGTCATCAGTAAAATGCCCATGTTGGGCATATTTTCTCTTCCTCAGAACAGCTAGAACAGGTATAGGGCTGGGAACACAAATTAATCCCTAACATTCATCAACCCACTAGAGAGTCAAGACTCCAAGTTTTAAGAACACTATCACAGTCTACTGGTAAAGCCAGAAATATGGTGTGTAACATACTATATGCTGATATTCTTAATAAACTTTGTAAGTGCTAGTTATGTTCATACTGAGATCAGTAGTTTCTTACCACACACAGGCTGGGGAGATCTGTTGTGTCTGCAGAGTGGAGAGATGGCATTAGCTCCATTTTATGAATTTCTTACTTGCATGTTAGTTATGCAAGAAGGTTATAGAGTCTGCTGCATTGATAACTAATTTGATGCTTCTTAATGTCATACTTATTCCGCAATGATTTTCACGAAAGAGAAAGTCACAATGCAGGGGCTTCTTCACAGGTCCATTCTCATACAGTTGAGGTCAACATTTTAGGTATCTTGTGTACAATATCTTGAGAAATAGTTGGACATGAGATAACTGTATGTCATCATAATATTTTAATAGTTTGTTCAAAGGTATACCACAAAAAAAATGTCTGTGCAACTTAGATGTAATAATTTCTGAGAAAAAAAATGATCTGGACAGGATTAATGGCACCCTTCACTAATATTTGGTTGCACAACCCTTGGCAGTGATGACAGCTTCCAAACATTTTTGTAGCCATCTGTAAGTTTCGTACATCTGTCTTCTGTTAGTTTCTTCCACTCTTCAAATGCGATTTGTTCCAGCTCATGATTGTTTCCAGGATTCATTTTACCAATGGCAGATTTCAGCTCTTTCCAAAGGTTCTCAGCTGGATTGAGATCAGGACTCATTACTGGACAGTTTAGAACAGTCCATTTTTTTCTTTTTAACCACTCTTTTGTACTTTTGAATATATATGTTTTGTGTCATCATCCTGCTGGAGGACCCATGACCTTCAACCCAGACCTATCTTTCTGACACTAGCTAGCACATTCCGCTCCAATACCTTGGACGTCCTCGGACTTCATGATTCCTTTAATACGTTCCATGCCTCCAGTTCTCAAGGCAGCAAAATAGTCCCACATTATGGATCCTCCACCATATTTAACTATAGGAAGGGTGTTTATTTCCTTATAAGCTTCATTTCTTTGCCTGTAAATGTATCGCTGGTCAGCATTGCCAAAGAGCTTGTTTGGTTTCATCTGTCCACAGAACATTTTCCCAGAAGGATTGTGGTTTCTCAAAGTGGGTTTGGGTAAAGATCAGGAGTGACTTTTATGTCTGTCTTTGAGCAGTGGGCTCCTCTTTGGCTTTCAGCCATGAAGTCCTCCTTTGTTTAATGCACGGTGTCAAGGGGTCAAGTAGGAACATGCAGTCCTTGCAAGACTATGCTCAATTCTGAGGCTAGGCAAGAGCAGGGAAGGCTGATAGGGCGAGCATCCACTCTCACTTACAATGCTGTTTGCAGACATAGACTCAGACTCCCCCCCCCCCCTCTGGTATTGCCATGTGGTCCTGGGAACCTTCTCAGTTGCAATGGAGGACCTTGGGAGGGAGTCGGCCAGACAGCATGGTCTCCATCAAGGCTGTGCACGGGTTAAGAGGTGACTCGTTGTGGCCAGAGTGAAAAAGGCTAACCCAGTTGGGACCGAATGAGGGATTTGGATTTTGCAACTGTTTTAGAGGGAAAGCTGATGGCAGACAGTGATCATTTGGTGACTTAAAGCTTGGGAAAAGGCAAAGTCTTGGGTTTAATTGTTGATTAAAAAAAGAAAAAGAAAAACAGTTCTGTTTGCTTTAGAGGTTATAAATTAACTTAAGAACTGCCATACTGGGTCAGACCAGGGTCCATCAAGCCCAGAATCCTGTTTCCAACAGTAGCCAATCCAGGTCACAAATACCTGGCCGGTTCCTGAAGGCCACAGGTTCCACTATGTTTGTCTGGGGGTAAGCAGTGGATTTCTCAGGTCCTCTTTAATAATGGTTTGTAGACCTTCCCAAACCTTTTTTTAAACCTAGATACACTAACAGCTATTAATTTATAGGCCTCTGTCATATCTCCCCTCAACCTACCCCACTTCGACTATGCCAATGCCATTTTACAAGGCTCCCACAATCTACCTTAAACCCGCTACAGCTTGCCATGAATGCTGCAGCAAGGGTCCTCCATGGAGCCTCTAGGTGTGACCATGTGACGCCTATCCTGAAGCAGCTTCACTGGCTCCCCATACACGGAAGGCTTGTTTTCAATACCTTACTGCTGACCTTCAAGGCCATCAATGGTCTCTCATCCTCCTCACTTACAGAGCTCATTCACACCTTGCCACCCAACAGATCCAGAAGACCAACAGCTTTAAACTCTCTAATAATTCCGAAGTCCTTGACAAAATGCAACCTGACAACGGCGAACAGGGCATTCAAATTTTTCGCCCCAAGATGCTGGAATGCTCTACCATCTGACGTTCGTGCTATCGCTGACTTAGCTCAGTTCAGGAAGGCACTCAAATATCATCTGTTCCTCAAGTACTACCCAGTCAGCACTGAAGCCTAGATAACCACATGTTACTTCTAGAGCTTTATTATCACGCCTACTTGTAGATATTTTATGTAAATAGTTTACCCATGTTATCCAAGTTTGTACACCTGTTCTCTGTAAAACCGAACAGCCTGTTGTTCTGGTTCTTTTTGTTTTAATGTAAACCGCGCTGATGTCAAATAGTGTGGTATATAAGAAATTGTAATAAATAAATAAACCTTCTCTTTTCCCAAGTTGAAGAGCCCTAACCATTTAAGCCTTTCTTCAAAGGGGGTATACTTCCATCCCCTTTACCAGTTTGGTGGCTCTTCTCTGTACCTTTTCTAATTCCACTATATCCCTTCTAAGATCCAGCGACCAGATGAGCGACATTCAGGACTGGCACCAGGGTGGCGATACTGCCCCCAGAATAATACCAGCAACTGCACATGGAACTCATGTAAGTCCTGGCACGCCTGTTCAGACTGTGGAGCTAGCCACTCAGCTTCCACATGTAGATCCACCAGTAAGGGAAAGCCTTTTAAGTCATTGCCCCAATGACCAGCGAAGGACATGGCTCCCTCAACACATCAGCCTTGAGAGCATGCATCCGTGGCTGTGGTCCTACCCTCACCAGGGACTGGACACGTATCATCATTGGATGTCTTTGCAGAAAATTTCCCTATTATATCCTCCGCCCCTACTTCCTTGCACACCATACACAACTCCCTTTCCTTTCCTTCAGCAGCTTCAGGTGGTGCGGAAAAAAAAATTGCCAAGGAAAACATCTTGGGAAGGGGAACGGGTCCCTACTGGGACCCCCCCCCCCCCATTTCCTGGGTCTGGGGTTGTCCCTGTTGGGAATAGTGCCAAAAAAAGAACCAGGCAAATTCTGTTTGATAAAACAACCATGGCTTACTCCCAAGCTACGACCCCGCTACTGGCATTCTGGCATTTCCCCTGTTATCCAAGTTTCTGCGCCCTGTTACCTGTAAAACTCATACGCGTTCAACTGTACTGAGCATTTTTGTTACATGTAAACCGCGCTGATGCTGAATAGTGCGGTATATAAGAGACTATAAATAAATAAATAAATAATTTTCCATCCCAGCTTATTTTCATTACCATAGACAAAACCATTATTGTATACCCTACGGAACTCACCAGTACAGCATGCCCTATCCAAAACAGAAGGCGATCCAATCTAGACTAATCCAAATAAACACACCACCAAATCTATTGGCGCATAGTGCTCCCATAGTAGACCCATTAAATTTTATACTAGTCAATGCCAGGCCCATCAAAAATAAAATCCCTATCATACAGGACCCTATCAAAGATGAGAAGCCAGATGTAGCATGTATTACGGAAGCATGGATTACTGACACTGACACAGTGCTCCTGAACCAACTAAGAATCCCGGGCTACAACATCTTTAACTGCCCTAGAGACAAGAAAAGAGGTGGAGGCGTAATTATAGTAGCCAAGGAAGTCCTAAAAGTATCCACCAGTGCATGCAACAGATATAAAGGAATTGACATTCTCAAAATAAAGAACAGAAATATAACAGTCTGCCAATTATATAGATCCCCCACAACTGACCATGAAGGCATGTCCTCTGTGCTGGAAACTGTATGCACTTCACCAATAAGAAAGCCTCCAATCATATTAGGTGACCTCAATCTTTCATCCCTTCCGATAACACATGCAAACTCATTCTTAGAGGCAATGGAACAGATGGGTTTCCAACAAATAATACTCCACCCCACCCACAATAAGGGAAATATACTAGACAGTGTTCCTTCCAAAATCTACACCAGCCTACACAACCTCATGCCTCCCTAATATAACACAGGTCCCCTGGGCAGACCACTTTTTGATCCAATTTACTTTTAATTTACCATTATACCACACTGGTCATATATCTATACCAAACCCAACGAACCCCCAACAAACAGCTAGATTTAAAACATTTGATAAAGACACATTCTTTAAATCGATTACTACCTAGATCAGTACAGCTCAAGCTGACCTTGACGAACTAATAACTCAATGGAACACAGGAATCGCCTCAGCTGCTAAGCCAACACCCAAACACCAAAAACACTCACACATTCGGAAAGACGGTACACCCCAGAACTAGTTAGGATAAAAACAGATCTCAGAAAAATAGAACGTAAATGGAGATACAAGACCATGGATAAGAAAACACTTTACTTTTTAAAGCTAAAAGATTACAAAGATGCAATAAAGCACAGTTACTTACCTGTAACAGGTGATCTCTGGGAACAGCAGGAATTAGTCCTCACATATAGGTACGTCGGTACCGACGGAGCCCGCGCGGGAAAGCTCCCCAGCTTCCCAGAAGGAAAGCTTTTGGGGCCTCCCACTGCACATGCGCGCTGCCTTCCCGCCTTCCTGACCAACTCTCCTCAGTTCGAGTTTTAAGCTGAGACAATAGAGAGAGGAAAGGAAAGAGAGAGATAGATACAACTCCTAGTGGAGGTGGGTGGGTTGTGAGGACTAATTCCTGCTGTTCCCAGAGATCACCTGTTACAGGTAAGTAACTGTGCTATCTCCAGGAACAAGCAGGAATAAGTCCTCACATATGGGAACTCCCTAGCTAAGATGCCGGGGAGATCTCCTGAAGGGTATGAGACCCTGAAAGGTTCCTCATTCTCCTATGGATCTCAAGCATCCATTCAGGGAAGGTGGGCTGGAGTTGTTCAAGAATGGAACAGGTGTCTGAGGACAGCCTGACCAAACAAGGCATCCCAGCGGGAGTCCTTGTCCAAACAGTAATGGGCTGTAAAGGTATGAACCGAGGCCCAGGTGGCTGCTCGACAGATCTGGTCAATGGATACAGAGTTTAGATGAGCCATAGAGGTGGCCATGGCCCTCACATTGTGAGCGGTGACATGGCCCTCCAGAGAAAGGTTCTTACTCTGGTAAGCAAAAGAGATACACTGAGCAATCCAATTGGAGAGTGTTCTTTTGGAGACTGGAAGTCCTAAATGAGAAAGATCAAAAGCAACAAAAAGCTGAGAAGACTTTCGATGTTGCTGTGTCCTGTGGAGGTAAAAGGCAAGAGCTCTTTTACAGTCTAGAGTATGAAGCTTCCTCTCTGCACTGGATGCATGAGGAGCTGGAAAAAAGACAGGTAAATATACCTCTTGATTAAGATGAAAAGGGGAGACCACTTTAGGCATAAAGTGGGGATTGGTCCTAAGGACCACCTTATCATGATGGAACCTTGTATAAGGTGGATTAGCCACTAGGGCTTGCAGTTCACTGATACGGCGAGCTGAGGTGACTGCAATAAGAAAAATAACCTTCCAGGAAAGAAATTTCAAGGAGGTAGTGGCTAAGGGTTCAAAGGGTGGCTTCATAAGCTGACCAAGAACCAAATTTAAGTCCCATGCCACCGGAGGAGGACGAATGGGAGGTTTAGTTAAGGTTAGGCCTCTCATGAATCTTGCAATAAGAGGATGAGAGGAAACAGGTTGTCCATTGATGGGCTTAAGTGATGCCGCAATAGCACTCAAATGGACTCTTACTGAATTTGTTTTGAGTCCTGCATTGGAGAGATGCAGGAGATATTCCAAAAGAGAATTCAACGGGAGTGCTAGAGGATTAAGACCCTTGTGAGCACACCAAATGGAAAATCTTTTCCATTTAAAAGCGTAAGAACGCCTAGTGGAAGGTTTCCTAGAGGCGTGTAGGATATCCTTCACTTGCTGTGAAAGATTGAAGTCTTGAAGGTCTAGGCCTTCAGTAACCAAGCTCTGAGGTGAAGGGACTTGGGGTTTGGGTGCCACAAAGTCCCCTCCTCCTGAGACAGAAGGTCTGGAGCCGCTCCCAAGTCCAGGGAGGGGGCTTGGGAGAGATGCAGAAGTAGAGGGTACCACACTTGGCGTTGCCAGCGTGGAGCTATGAGAATCATGGACCCTTGATCTCTTTGAAGTTTGAACAGAGTTTTGGGAATCAAAGGAATGGGTGGAAAGGCATACAGGAAGGCTTGACCCCAATGAAGGAGTAAGGCATCCTTGGCCTCAACTCCCTGACACGGAATTCTGGAACAGAACCGGGGAAGTTTGGCATTCCACGGACTTGCAAAGAGGTCTATGTCCGGGGTTCCCCATTTCTGGAAGATTCTGAGAACCTGATCCATGTGCAGGGACCATTCGTGTGGAAGCAGAACTCGACTGAGTCTGTCTGCCCAAGAGTTTTGGATTCCTGGAAGATATACTGCCAGGAGATGGATTTGATGCTCTCTGGCAAAGGCCCATAATCTTAGAGCTTCGTTGCAAAGCGACAGAGAGCCAGTCCCTCCTTGTTTGTTTATGTAAAACATGGCTACTTGATTGTCCGTGTGAATAAGGACTGTCATGTTGCTGAGGAGGGTATGAAAAACTTTGAGAGCCAGAAAGATTGCTCGAAGTTCCAAGTGGTTGATATGAAGGGTGGTCTCCTGTGGAGACCAAGTGCCCTGAGTGGAGAGATCTTGAAGATGAGCTCCCCAACCTGTTTGGGAGGCATCTGTTGTGAGGGTTGCTTGGGGCAGCAATGGTTGAAAGGGGGCCCCCAACAACAGACTTTGAGTGGATATCCACCATTGGAGAGACCAAAAGAGACATTTGGAGTTTGCTATTTGGTCTGAGAGAGCTCCTGATGCTTGAGTCCACTGGGTGGATAAAGTCCATTGAGCTGCTCTCATATGTAGGCGAGCATAAGGCACCACATGCACTGTGGAGGCCATGTGGCCTAATAGTTGTAGCATCTCTCTGGCAGTCAAGTAGCTTCTGGACTGAGTCTGAGAGGCTAAGTGCACTAGACGTTGGCAACAGGCCTGAGGCAGATAGGCCCTTGCAGTGGTAGTATCCAACCAGGCCCCTATGAATTCCAGGGATTGAGTAGGGGTGAGTTGGGACTTTGGCAGATTGATCACAAGTCCCAGATATTGTAGAATGCGCCTGGTGCGATCCAGGGAAGTCTGAGCCTCGGACTGAGATGGAGCTCGGATGAGCCAGTCGTCCAGGTATGGGAAGACAAAAATTCCCAGGGCGCGTAGAAATGCAGCTACTATTGCCATGCATTTGGTAAATACCCTTGGAGCAGAGGCTAGACCGAAGGGAAGTACTCTGTATTGGAAATGTTTTCCCTGGAACAGAAACCGTAGGAATTTTCTGTGGGATGGATGGATGAGTATATGTGTGTACGCATCCTTGAGATCTAGAGAACAAAGCCAGTCCTGACTCTGTAGGTATGGAAGGAGAGTACCTAGAGAAAGCATCTTGAATTTCTCCTTGCATAGAAATTTGTTCAATTCTCTGAGATCCAGAATAGGTCTGTACCCCCCTGTTTTCTTGGGAATGAGAAAATAAGGGGAGTAAAAACCTGACCCCTGTTGAAGAAGAGGAACCTCTTCTATTGCCTTTTGGGCGAGAAGAGTGGTCACCTCCTGACCCAACAGGTCTAGGAGAGATGGGGGAGAATTGAAACATCTCACCTTGGTATGGGGAGGAAGGTTGGAAAAATGTAGTTTGTAGCCCTCTCTGATGATAGAGACGGTCCATTGTTCTGAGGTGATTTGCTCCCATCTGGGAGCAAAATGAGTTAACCTTCCTGGAATGGTGAGAGATTCTGGATATTTTAGAGTCAGAAAGGTTAAGTTCTCTAGTTTTAAGTCAAAAACCCTGAGGGGGTTGGGACTGCTGGGCTGTAGCAGCCCCTGCAGGTTTTGCCCTGGCCTGTTTAGGCTGCTGACGCTTAGGAGTAAAGCGAGCTGCAGAAGATTGTTGGCCAGTATTTGTGGCAAATCTGGCCTTCTTGTAGAAAGGCTTCTTGAAAGATTTTTTCTTGACAGGGGTAGAGGTAGACTTAGAAAGTCTATCTAAAGCAGCATTTTCTGCATCCATTTGAGTGGCTTTGATTTGCCACTCCTTACCAAACAGATTCTCACCTGTACAGGGCAAATTTCCCAACCCATCCTGGACCCAGGGTTCTAGGTCAGAGGCCTGGAGCCAAGCAATTCTGCGAGCCGCTATGGCAATACCTGAGGCTCTGCTAGCACCCTCAAAGGAGTCAAAGGCTGCTCTGTTGGAGAACTTTGAAATATCTTGGGTATGCTTTAGCAAAAGAAGGAACTCCTCCTTTCTATCCTCTGGGATAAAGGGGAGAAAATGGCGTATTTTTAATGCAATGTCCCTCAGAAACATGCCCATATAGAGGCTGTATGAATTGATTCTGCCAATAAGCATACTTGCTTGGAAGATTTTTCTACCAAAAGCATCCAGAGTCCTACATTCTCTTCCTGGAGGAGTAGAAGAGTGTCTTTTTGTACTCTTGATCCTTTTCATAGCTGACTGCACCACGATGGAGTGGTGAGGGAGCTGAGTTTTTTGAAACCCAGGAGAAGGGGGAACACGATACATGGTGTCCAGACGACGAGAATGTGGAAATAGGGTGAGAGGAGTCTCCCATAAGTCCATCATGTGTTCTTGAAGAATTTCATGGATGGGCAAGGTGACTGCCTCTTTGGGAACCTTAGAGTCTCCTAAAATGTCTAACGTTTTTGCTCTAGGTTCTTTTTCAGAGGATACTGAAATAGAAAGACCTTTAGCTACTTCAATGATGAAGTCTTGAAAGGATAAATCCTCTGGAGGAGACATTCTCCTTTTTGGAGAAGAGGGCTCCTCAGGTAGCGTAAGGGATACTTCAGCAGAGTCATCTGATGAATCAGAATCATCAGAAGACTCGAAGTATCGTCTGTTTGCTTCCAGGGATCGATAAGCGTATCGACCGGTATCGACATCGGGGGTACCCGGAACCGGATCGGTATCGGGAAACACCCCGGAACTGGGAACCGGAATCGGTATCCTGGTCGATGTGGATGCCTTGGGTACCGGTATCGGTTGTGGTACCGGAACCAGAGTCGGTACCGCAGGGTGCGGTACCGAGGGCGTCGCAGCCTTAATAAAAGCCAAAATGGCCTGCTGCATGGACTTAACTGTGTGATCCATAGACGCCACGACTGTCTGGATGTCGGTACCGGATGATCGAGCCGGTACCCCAGAGCAGTCTAACAGGTGATCGGTCGAGGCTGTGCCATCGATGTCAACCTGTAACCCCATAGGAGGAGCTTTGGAAGCCGGAGCTTCCCGCCGGGGTTGTTTGGCTGGGGCAGGGTCCTCAGGGTCAAGCCCAGGGGTATCTCGATACTTAGAGGGAGATTTGCCCTTTGAGGAACTGCCAGAGGAATGTTTGGTTACCTGAGATCCATCAGGAGAGGAAGACCTGGAAGATGTCGATGCTGGAGTATCTGTAGAAAACAGCATGTGAAACTTGGCTGCCCGGTTCTGTAAGCCAAGTTTAGACATCAAAGAACAGGATGGGCAATCCGGAATGGAATGGTCAGGCCCCAAACATTTAAGACACCATTCATGAGTGTCTGTGACTGAAATAGTACCGCTACACTTGGTGCATTTTTTAAAACCAGAGGCTGGTTTCTCCATGAGGGAGAATTCTGTGAAGGCCTAGAGGCCTCACAGGACAAACACACCAAGTGGGGAAAAATAAGATTTTTTTTTTTTTTTTTAAAGAAATAAAGAAAAAAGACCGGCGGTACCGGTCCGGAATCGGGGAAGGCAGACACGCGGCCAAAGAAACAAATTAAAATAACAACTTCTTCAGCGGTGACAGGAACACGACCTGCTGGCTCCGCGGAAAAAGAACTGAGGAGAGTTGGTCAGGAAGGCGGGAAGGCAGCGCGCATGCGCAGTGGAAGGCCCCAAAAGCTTTCCTTCTGGGATGCTGGGGAGCTTTCCCACGCTGGCTCCGTCGGTACCGACGTACCCATATGTGAGGACTTATTCCTGCTTGTTCCTGGAGATACAAAGCAAAGAAGAGCTATCACTCAAAAATATTAAATAATGCCATCAATCTCCCAAGAGAGCTTTCTGAACTTGTAAAAATGATCACTAAGCTCCCACAAGATACTGCTTCCAAAATCCCAATACAGCCCCAAATTCTAGCTGATTTCTATGCTAGTAAACTAAACCCTAAAGACATCCCAAGCCTCCCATTGATAGTTTCAGACCTGGCTACTACAAACAGCTGGTATGTATTTCACACCATTGACACGAGACAAATCATGGATATTATTTATTTATTTATTTATTTATTTATTACAGTTGCTTATATACCGCACTATTCGGCATCAGCGCGGTTCACAGTATAACAAAATGACCAAAACACACTTCTGTTTGGTTTTACATCGAACAGGGGTATAAACTTGGATAACAGGGGGGGTTGAACTATATACATGAACTATATACATGAAATATACACATGAAATAGGTCAAATGCATGACGTAAAAGACCTATAACATGATTGAATTGAACAGTATAAAATAAGTCAAATATAAAACACAACATCCCCACTAGATCCACGTCCAGTATCATGAATCAAAGCCACAAAATCTGAAATTGCCCCATTCCTATTAAACATAGCAAACCATTCTCTCCAGCAGGGAATCATGCCGATCAACCTCAAAAAATCTGTAATCCGACCCATATTAAAAAACAATGATCTAAACAGAGAAGATCCTGCCACCTATCGGCCAATTTCAAGCATTCCATTTGCAGCTAAAACAATCGAGAAAGCAGTTCAACGTCAACTTCAAGCTTTCATTGATTCTACAAACGCCTTGGATGAACAACAATATGGATTTTGCCCATTCCATGGAGTCGAAACATTCCTAGTTCTATTTGACAAATTAATCCAGGGAATGGAAAACAAAAAAAGCGTTCATCCTCATTTTCCTGGATATAACGGCGGCCTTCGACAACATGCATCACAAGACCCTCATATCCCGACTCAACACTTTAGGCATAAAAGGACACACACTCAAATGGTTTACATCATACATAACTAACCGCGCTCAATATGTTCAAACTGAACAAAAAACATCAGCCACCTTCCCCCAAACCCAGGGAATACCCCAAGGCTCTGCATTATCCACCCTCCTGTTTAACTTATATAAACCAATCTGCTCAATATTCAAAAAACACAAAATAAAATTACCACATATATGCTGACGACATTATGTTGTACACCCACTTGGACATATGTAATCCGACTTATGATAAATTAGCCGCCAGCCTGGAAGAAACTCAAACCTGGCTACATGAAAACATCATGAGTGTTAACTTCAAGAAAACTGAAATAATGTTCATATCAAGAAACCCTGAATTCAACCCTCCACCAACAATCCACTTAAATAACAATCAATTTCTAGTTAAACAGGAAGTAAAATACCTAGGAGTCACTCTAGATAAAACACTCAACATGGAACCCCACCTAAAGCTTCTAAACAGAATCATATTCTATAAGCTAAGGATTATACAACCATTGAGAAACCTCATTGAGCTGACTTCAGAACAGTAGTACAAGCATTCATAACACTACTGCAATAGCCTCCTGCAGGGAATACCCAAAAGAAGACTAAATATACTACAAATGGCCCAAAAGGTCACAGCCAGAATCATAATAAATGCACGACTCTCTGACCACATAACACCCATTCTATTCGAACTCCACTGGCTCCCAATTTCCTCAAGAATAAGATACAAAATAATGACTACATTTAAACTGTTACATAACGTAGCCCCCTCTTACCTCTCAACACTCATCCAAGTCCAACCACCCAACATACTCAGAAGAACTCCCAACCAAAACATTCTAAAAGTACCCCATACAATATGCAACACCAAACAATCCACCAGCAATAGGGCATTTACATACATAGCACCAATCAAGGTGGAACGCCATCCCTGAGATGCTAAGAGGAATTAAAGAACTACAATCATTCCGTAAAGAATTAAAAAACCATTCATTTAGAGAATATTATACCAACACCAAGAATACCACATAATGTCCTCACATGTCTCATCCCTCTTCCTCTCCCTCCCCCCGTCTCATATTATTACCCCCTCTCTCCCTTTCCCCCTTCTTTTACCCCTCCTAAAGAATCAACCCCTAATGGTGTTAGAATTGAAACTGTTAATGTAACTACCTATATCAACTGTTGTTCTGAATAAGAATGCCATCTAAGAACCTTATTCATCTGTATATAGCATTGTAAATAGTTAGACGTGGTTCCACTCAGCACCACGAGATGTAAATAGTTAGAGGTTGCACCTCACCTATTTTGTTCTTTGTATAAAGTTCATGAATACTGTTCCATGTAAAAGCTTTAGTTAGCCTGTTATGATTTAAACCGCCTCCGATCTCTGGAAGGGTTGGTATAAAAATATGTTTAAATAAATAAACCAATTCTGTCCCGCCGGCGAGTCGGTTGATGACCATATTGATCCTTTTTTTTTAAATTTTATATTTCTGCAATTTTTGACCAACAAATCAAGAAAAATCTCATACAGAAACTGAGATATGGTCATGAAATCAATGAAAAACAAACACCAAAAGAATTAAAGTAATTACTAAGGGTCCATAAAATCTCACTCCAGCCCACAATAAAAGGAGATCCAAGAAGGAAATCAAACATACCTAAAGTGTAAGGAAATACAGTACACTGAACTGGTACGTTACATCAGTCACGGCGACTCGGCAGGAGAAAGCACCTGGTTCTCCAAGCATCTGGCATTGAGGAAGGTCAGCATTTTGGATGGCTGAAAAAAAACAACAAAGGAAACAGCTTGATATTTAACCAAGCATTTACATGGACATTTTAAAAAGAGAAGTGCTCCCAACACCCAGACTCATAAGGAGGAACTCCTGTCATCTACAATGAGAATCACGGGCGAGGTCTGGAAACATACGGACTAGCAAGCCCTTAAAATTCAAGTTCCTCCTCTTAAAAAACAACTTAATCAACCACTCTATCTGAAATCAAAACTAAAGTCACTAATAATGTAGCAGGTGTAACCATTTCTTCTCTAGAATCTTGGAGAATAACAAACATCCAGAACATCTACTTGCCCCAGCTCCAGGACTACCCCAACTGTGGCTGTAGGTGTTTTTCTTGAAGATGGAAGGTATTAAATCTTCACCATCGGCAGGTGGGATTCAGGTGGTATACCCAACACTTCAATTAAATAACTCTGCCACATCTCTCTAGGAGATACTAAAGGATCCCTAGGAAAATTAATAATCCTCAAGTTAGCAGCCCTGATGAGGTTCTCCAAAAGTTCCATCTTCACCTTGTTTATAGCCTGTTCTTTCACAAAAGATTCAGAACATTTCTCCAAAGCATCAACTTGAGTTGAACACCAGACAAAACAGTTTGAAAAGTTACAACCTTAGACGCTGGCTCTTCAATAGTCATAGATTTAACTTGAACTTTCTGATATAAAGAGGAAACCTGAGGGATTCAAGGCAGCTCCCAATTGCACTATTGCCGTCCAAATAGACTCTAAAGTAAAAGTCTTTGATTGCTGTAGTGTAACGGTTTCAGGACGACTGTTCCCCACTACCTCCTCAGGGCCTTCCATACCGCCAGGCTCTCAATACTGGGCAGCCCGATCCGCTGCATGAACCTCTGCAGACAAACCAGCAAGACTGGCGAAATCCTGCTGATTCAAAGTAGAGGCAACTGCCTCATTAGGAGACCCCGGGATTCTCCCTCGTTGACCATCAGAAACCCCCTTAACAGGGGATGCCACAATCTGCTGCTCCTCCGGAGAATCCTGAAGACCCGCCACCTTAGCCGAACGCCGAAAATCCAGGGAGACAGAGTGACTGCTTGAAGCAAGCATCAAGTCACCCGATGCTGATGCCGGTAAAACCGAGCTTAACTCCCCGGGCTCCACCAGTTGCTGAGAAGAGCACAATACAAAGGCATTCAATGGTCCAGTAAAAGCAGGTAATGGTGAAGAAGTTGAGGGGGCCGACGAGGGAGCATTAGCCCCCTTTACTTTCAGTTTCCTTCCCATTCAAACAAAATCGTTTTGCTCAAACAGTGCCTACCAACTCCATCTTGGATCTCCCCAGCACCACAGAGCTACCACAGTTCACCATATCGATCCTTCTTTGTGTTCTGTGAAATATGTATCTATCTGCAAGGCCATAGCAATCATTTGGAATTTGGGTAAAACTGGCTAAGGCGGAGATAGGGTCAAGGTTCCAACCACTCCTGGTACATCCAGAGTCTTTTTCATCTACTCTATTTTCACCTTCGAGAGCAAAGGCTACTATGACAAATGTATGTCCATGGGCTGTTCAATTGCTGTGCATCTTTTGAGCAGTTCAGTTCATTCCTGCTTTGGCTGGTCAAAGAAATAGGTGGGCCTGGTTCAACCATTCATTACCTTGATTTTCTGTTCATGGGGGCCAGGTTCGAGGAGTGCAAAAGGATCTTGGATTCCTGCGAGCCCATTGCACATCATTTTGGAGTACCTCTGGTGGCAGAAATGACTGTGGGACCCGCAGGACACATTCCTCAGAACTGAACTAGATATACAAAGCTCAAGTGTCTAGAGTGCCCAGGGATAAGTTGGAGAAATTAAAAACCACCACTGGGCAAAAGAGAGGCTTGCGAAAAAATAGATTAGAGCAGAAAGCTAAAGTAGAGCAGTTTCAATCTCTGATCAGTTTATTATGTTTCAAATGTAAGGTGATCCCAATGAGATGGGTTTTCTGTCGCCAACTGGCTCTTGTGAGAAGGGGGGAGGGGGATTAAGCAGAGTCACCACCGCATCAGGGTTGATAAAAGCATATGCAAAGACCTACAAGTCTGGGGAACATTTCCTGAAGGCCTTTAATGGCTTAGCCTTCTGGTAGGACTCCCCTGTTGAAACTGCGACCCGGAATTGTTCACGGATGTGTTGGGGGCAGTTTTGGGATATCCTTCTGGAGGGCCTGGGGCTCGGAGTCTTGACTGCATGTGGCACCTCCTTTGGTGCTAACGAGGATATCACATCTTTGGAGTTATTCCCATGATGGCAGCCCTATCTGGGCCCCTCAATTGGCTAACAAGGTGATTACATTCCGCACCAATAATCTGGCAGTGGTCCAAGCAGTACACGAGATGTATGCCAGTACACTAGGGTGGTGGCGCTGCCCCAAGAAATTGTTATGCTCTGCATTCTTCATAATATCACCTTAAAGGCAGAACATATTACAGGATTCTACAATAGCATTGCTGATGCCCTTTCTCATTGTTCCATGCCATCAGAATGTCCATTCCAGCAGTAGTCTGGGCATTTTGTCCGCCAAAATATGGGAGCTATTGACAGTTTTCCTTGAGCAAATGCACCAGACAGAAAGATTTTAGAAGCCTGGGAGCATTTCTGTGAGATTTGTAGTCTTAACGGGATCAGGGACAGTGACCGATGCATGACTGGCTCCAGTGGATTCTATCATGCAAGGGCCATGGCATGATGAAATCTGCAGTACAGATGCGCCTGTTGGAAGTCACTTTCTTCACCTGGGCATTGGGGAAAGATCCCTTCAGCCGATTTAGTCATTGCTAAAGGATGATGGGTGGGGCTGCTGACCGTTGCAACGCTCCAGACCGCAGGTGTCTGATCGCCCATGAGGTGTTAAGGAAGCTGCTCGCTGTCACAGATGGCGGTCTGCTAGGACACCTTTGAGACCCATATTTTCAGATGCACTTTCTCCTTCGCGTTCTCCGGGTCACTCAGGGTAGGAGAGCTTCTTTCATCCTCATGTTCTTGTTTCCGTAACATGATTGCCGATGCCCTCTCCTATTTTAAGATGGCAGCATTCCGGGACAGTGCTCCTGGGGCAGATGCAATCAAGACATCCATTCCAAAGGGTCTGCCGAAGTTTGAAGCTTCTTGATGGGTTTCCTGGCACAGCGTACCAGGCCAACATACTGAAGGCCCAGGATCACTTCCGGGACTTTTGTGTACAGGACGGCATCGGGGAGAGGACTGCTTTAAGACCAGCACCATTCTTCGCTGGATATTCTGCTGCAGGAACAGGGGCAGGAGTAAATCCGTGGTAAGAACACCCTTAATGGCCATCACTCCTTTTGCCAAAGCAATGGGAGAACAGAGCCCTTCAGCAGATTTCGTCATTGCAGGGATAATGGGATGATCAGCCGCATTGCCACATGCCTAACCGCAGACCTGTAGCTCTAAGGCAGACCCAATGAAAGGGCAGGCCAAACTGTCATGGCCACCCCCGCCAGGAGACCTCATGTGTCCAGTGTGGTATTTTGAAGACTGCAGATGATTATGCCTGATGGGAGGCGAGCACTGTTGATCACTGTGAGCAGAGCACCGTCTCGCTTCTGGTTCACCAGGGTGTGGAAGCCGATCATTGCAGAGACGAACCTTGGAGGTTGGCTATTACAGCATTCATTTCTTCCACACTGGGATGGCTACATGGCAGTTGGGCTTGGCATGACAAGGGAACAGATGTCCGTGGGCGGGTTACATTCTGACCATTATAACCTTTACGTTTGCCCGGAAGCTAGGGATTGATGAATGTTACTGTAACTAACCTGACCTTTCTTGTATTCTTCTTTCAATGGTTTGCCCTAGGTGCAACTCCCCAGGAAATGTGGATATCAGGCCATCCATACGTCCACTAGGTGCAAAGGAGAACCTGAAGCAGAACGCAGGGCTTTAATTTGGGCCTGAACCCTGCAGAGGTGTCGATCGGGATGGGGTGCAGGGAATGATATGGGATTTGCTGGTTCCATCCCTTCCGTCCCTTATGCGCAGAAGGAGGGTGGCCAGGAATCTTTGGGTCTTAGTTATGCATCTGGAGGGAGAATGATTGGCCAATACCTGCAGTGTCAAATTAACCAGAAGATGCAGCTGGCCAATGTTTTCTCTGGGACTCGGGCAGTATGGTCCCATATCATACCATGGAGGGTCTGAAAGGGAAAAAGGTCACACTGGGCAGTGGAAAAATGAGACAAAAGGTGAACAGATGGTTGGCTCGCTTCATGGAGGCAATCAAGGGAGGGGAGTTGCATTGGGCATGACTTCATCGATGTAAGTTGCTTTGGCCTGTGTTGCACAGCAGACGTACATCTGTCAGATATCAGCATGGACGTTTTCCTGTTCACGCCGCAGGACATGGTAGAAATGCTGTTGGCCACAGCCAAGTACCAGGTGAGTTCCCCCCCCCCCCCCCCGACAAGCTTGTTGCTGGGGGGTGGCCAGAAGTTAAGGACCATCAAACCGAGCACACAGCTGTACAGCTGAGTATAGGGGGAGTGGCCACAAGGAAATTGTCCTCCCCCTGACAGGGTCAACAGATTCACAGCAGGATCAGCGGGTAATGTGCCTCCCCATGCTTTGACGGTGGGGGGAGGAAGGGATACACCTCATTGCCATATATTAAATATGCTCAATCATCAAAACACAAAAACCAAACCCAAAAGTAAATATCCCCCTAATTTTTCAATAAACTTTTTGTCGGAGAAGACTGGAGGCGACTGAAATGGAGTTCAGTCACACCAGACAGCCTTATCCCTTTTAATCATTTTTATACTAAAAACGTTGTACTTAGCTTGCAAAAGCATCTCAGTGTCCCGAAACTTTTTAAACCATAAGCATTTTCACCACTTTGCGGAGTTCGTAGCAATCCCACGACGTACGTTTCGGGCCCTTGGCCCTGTTTCAAGTGTTCATACGCCTTCAAATTCACCGCTAAACGAAGCTTCCCAAACTATTAAACCACACTGAGAATTTAAAGGGAAAAGTGATTCATCATTGGCTAGCTTTTCTTGCCAATCAAAAGGGAGCTCCAATCAACCAAGCGGGAGACCCCACTGTCATCGGGGAATCCCTTGGCGTCCTGGATAGCATCATAGTAAACTGAACCATTCAACTTCCTTATTCAAGCCAGTAGGTTGAACCGCCTGTAGTTCAAAAATCAATTTTTGCTCTCGACGTTGTAATGTCAGAAGCCGATTACCTCCCCGAGGGTTCGGAGGCACATAATCCAAAATAGTCCAGGTGAAGTCTGAAAGAAATTGATGACCTGTTTGTTCACAATGTTCAACCAAAGGGGCTGACATAACTTTTTGTTTAATACGTGAAGCAAGTTCACTCAAACGCACTTTCATTTTCCGGGAAGTCCTCCCAACATAGATCAAAGGGCAAGAACATGTCAAAACATATACCACATATGTGGAATCACAAGACGTCAGCCATCGGCGTTGGTAAATTCTTCCCGTATTGGGATGTATCCAATCCTGCCCTCCTAAAGCTGTAGCACAAAAATGACACGCTGAACAGATAGAATGACCCCTAGTACTTAAATCGAAGGATAAAGGGCGATCAGGAACAGTTGCTGTTTGAACTAGTCGGTCTCGCAAATTTGACCCCCTAGAAAAGGCGATCCGGAGGGGTTTTCTGAAACAAGGATGTAAACTTAACATGTCCCAGTGTTTTCGCAAGATTGTAACTATAGAGGAGCTCAAAGTCGTATATGGTAGAGTCCCAACAATATGTTCCAATTCACCAACTTGGGTCCGTGAGGGTTGATATTCCTCATTAATAAGCCAATCTCTATGTGTGTTCAAAGCCCGACGATACGCCAACTTGACTACTTTAATTGGATAGCCCCGTTGGTGTAATCTAGCTATCAAATCTGAGGCATGCGATTTAAAATCCGATATCGTAGAACAAACTCTTCTCAATCTGAGGAATTGACCATAAGGTAAATTTCGTCTCATAGGACCTGGATGACAGCTATGGTACATGAGAAGGCTATTGCGCTGAACACTCTTCCGGTATAGAGTTGTATGAAATGCGCCCTGTTCCAATACATCCCAATACGGGAAGAATTTACCAACGCCAATGGCTGACGTCTTGTGATTCCACATATGTGGTATATGTTTTGACATGTTCTTGCCCTTTGATCTATGTTGGGAGGACTTCCCGGAAAATGAAAGTGCGTTTGAGTGAACATGCTTCACGTATTAAACAAAAAGTTATGTCAGCCCCTTTGGTTGAACATTGTGAACAAACAGGTCATCAATTTCTTTCAGACTTCACCTGGACTATTTTGGATTATGTGCCTCCGAACCCTCGGGGAGGTAATCGGCTTCTGACATTACAACGTCGAGAGCAAAAATTGATTTTTGAACTACAGGCGGTTCAACCTACTGGCTTGAATAAGGAAGTTGAATGGTTCAGTTTACTATGATGCTATCCAGGATGCCAAGGGATTCCCCGATGACAGTGGGGTCTCCCGCTTGGTTGATTGGAGCTCCCTTTTGATTGGCAAGAAAAGCTAGCCAATGATGAATCACTTTTCCCTTTAAATTCTCAGTGTGGTTTAATAGTTTGGGAAGCTTCGTTTAGCGGTGAATTTGAAGGCGTATGAACACTTGAAACAGGGCCAAGGGCCCGAAACGTACGTCGTGGGATTGCTACGAACTCCGCAAAGTGGTGAAAATGCTTATGGTTTAAAAAGTTTCGGGACACTTCACTGAGATGCTTTTGCAAGCTAAGTACAACGTTTTTAGTATAAAAATGATTAAAAGGGATAAGGCTGTCTGGTGTGACTGAACTCCATTTCAGTCGCCTCCAGTCTTCTCCGACAAAAGGTTTATTGAAAAATTAGGGGGATATTTACTTTTGGGTTTGGTTTTTGTGTTTTGATGATTGATTATATTTAACCAGACCGAGGATTACATTTTTGGGTATATATTAAATATGCAGCAATCTCGACCCTTAATGGACTGGGTCAGAAACAAAGAAGGACTCTGCTGCAACCACGGGTATAGTGCATGCTTTAACGGCATGCTGCCCCACACAGCATATTATGGATAATGTGTATCAGTTATGACAACAATGGTTAAGAAGTCTTTTCAGGTCAAGGAGTGGGTTTTGACGGCACCTCCCTTGGGCAAGTACGGGCTGTGCATCTCAAGAATAAGTGTCAGAGAGGATTAGGGCAATTTAATGTTGTAAAAAAAGTTTGAGAATTGTACACTGTGAATTTTGGTTATATGCATGCTTAAGGTTATGCTTTGGCCAACATTATCCAATAAACTAAATTTTTGTGGCAAAACTGGTCGTCTGCATTCTGTCAGCAGTGAGGGATGACTTAAGCAATGGGACATGAGGCAGAGCAAAAGGGGGGAGAAGGGGTGGGAGGGCAGTAGGGGAAGGGGAAGGGGCAGAGAACATGGCCTAGACCTGGATGCCACTTGTCCGGTTGAAACCCGGCTGGCTGGATTATCAGCTGTCGGGCACAAGAGGGTAGGGGTGACAGACAGGGGTTAATGTGTGGTGGGGGTGGAAGGGCAGGGGGCCGGGCCATAGCCGGCCTTAAGAGGGGCCTGCAGGCCATGGGCTGCCCTCTTGCCCCTCTGGTTCAGACAGAGGAGGACCATGCACCCACCCGCCCACCCTCTTGGGGTTTTTTTATTGCAGCATAGCCAGAAGTTAAGGGACATCAAACTGAGCGCACACACAGCCATACAGTTGAGTATAGGGGGAGTGGCCACAAGGAAATGGTCCTCCCCCTGACAGGTCGATGAATTCGCAGCAGTATCAGCAGGCAATGTGCCTCCCCACCCTTTGATGGTGGGGGAGGGAGGGATATACCTCGTTGCCATATATTAAGTATGCAGGAATCTCGACCTTTGATATGCCAGGTCAGAAACAGAGGAGGATACACTGCTGTGACCGGGAGTATAGTGCATGCTTTCACAGCATGCTGCCCCACACAGCATATTACATGCATCAATTATGACAGCAATGGCTAAGAAGTGTTTTCAAGTCAAGGAGCAGGCTTTGATGGCACCTCCCTTGGGCAAGTACGGGCTGTGCATCTTGAGGATAAGTGTCAGAGACATTTAGGGCAATTTAATGTTGTATATATGTTTGAGAAATGTACACTGAATTTTGGTTATGTTTGCTTAAGGTTATGCTGTGGCCAACATTATCCAATAAAGCACAGTTACTTACCTGTAACAGGTGATCTCTGGGAACAGCAGGAATAAGTCTTCACATATGGGTATCGTCGGTACCGACGGAGCCTGCGCGGGAACGCTCCCCAGTGTCCAAAAGGAAAGCTTTTGGGAGCATCCCACAGCGCCTGCGCGCTGCCTTCCCGCCTTTCCTAACCGCCCTCTCTCCAGTTCGAGTTTTAAGCTGAGACAAAGAGAGAGAGAGAAAGGAAAGGAAAGATAGATAGAGAGATACAACTCCTAGGGGAGGTGGGTGGGTTGCGAAGACTTATTCCTGCTGTTCCCAGAGATCACCTGTTACAGGTAAGTAACTGTGCTATCTCCAGGAACAAGCAGGAATGAGTCTTCACATATGGGGACTCCCCAGCTAGAGATGCCAGGGAGATCCCAAAGGTTGTGAGTCCCTGATAAGGGCTCCACCTCACCCCCATGGATCTCGGGCATCCAACCAGGGATGGGGGTAGGAGTTGATTAGGTATGGAACAGGTGTTTGAGAACAGCCTGACCAAACAAGGCATCCCGGCGGGAGTCCTTGTCCAAGCAGTAATGGGCTGTAAAGGTATGAACAGAGGCCCAGGTGGCCGCTCGACAGATATGGTCGATGGACACAGAGTTTAGATGAGCCATAGAGGCTGCCATGGCCCTCACATTGTGAGCTGTGACATGGCCTTCCAGAGAAAGGTTCTTACTCTGGTAGGCGAAGGAAACACACTGAGCAATCCAATTGGACAGAGTTCTCTTAGAGAATGGAAGTCCTAAATGAGAGGGATCAAAAGCAACAAATAATTGAGAGGACTTTCTATGTTGCTGTGTCCTTTGTAAGTAAAAAGCAAGTGCTCTCTTACAATCCAGGGTATGAAGATTCCTCTCTGCAGTTGATGCATGAGGTCCAGGAAAAAAAACAGGTAAATACACCTCCTGGTTCAGATGAAAAGGTGAGACCAATTTAGGCATAAAGTGTGGATTAGTCCTGAGGACTACCTTGTCATGATGGAACCTTGTATAAGGAGGATTAGCCACCAAGGCTTGCAGCTCACTGATACGGCGAGCTGAGGTGACTGCAATGAGAAAAATAACCTTCCAGGAAAGGAATTTCAAGGAGGTAGTGGCTAAGGGTTCAAAGGGTGGCTTTATAAGCTGGCCAAGAACCAAATTCAAATCCCATGCCACTGGAGGTGGTCTAATTGGAGGTTTAGTTAAAAGAAGGCCTCTCAAGAATCTTGCAATAAGAGGATGAGAGGAAATAGGCTGTCCATTGAGAGGCTTAAGGGATGCTGCAATAGCACTCAAATGGACTCTTACTGAATTTGTTTTAAGGCCTGCATGGGATAAATGCAGCAAATACTCTAGTAAAGAATTCAGAGGTATTGCAAGAGGGTTAAGACCCTTCTCTGCACACCAAATGGTAAATTTTTTCCATTTAAAAGCATAGGAACGCCTAGTGGAAGGCTTTCTGGAAGCATGAAGGATATCCTTCACTTACTGAGAAAGATGTAAATCTTGAAGGTCTAGGCCTTCAGCAACCAGGCTCTGAGGTGAAGAGACTGGGGATTTGGGTGACACAACGTTCCCTCCTCCTGGGACAGGAGGTCTGGAGCAGATCCCAAGTCCAGGGAGGGAGCTTGAGAGAGATGCAGAAGTAGAGGGTACCACACTTGGCGTGGCCAACATGGTGCTATGAGGATCATAGACCCCTTGTCTCTCTGAAGTTTGAAGAGTGTCTTGGGAATTAGGGGAATGGGTGGAAAGGCATAGAGGAAGTCTTGCCCCCAATGAAGGAGGAAGGCATCCCTGGCCTGAACTCCCTGACACGGAATCCTGGAACAGAACCAGGGAAGTTTGGCATTCCACGGACTTGCAAAGAGGTCTATGTCCGGGGTTCCCCAAATTCGGAAGATCCTGGCTATCTGGTCCCCATGGAGGGACCATTCGTGTGGAAGCAGAACTCGACTGAGTCTGTCTGCCCAAGAGTTTTGAACCCCTGGAAGATACACTGCCATGAGATGAATTTGATGCTCTCTGGTGAAGGCCCACAATCTCAGAGCTTCGTTGCAAAGCGACAGAGAGCCAGTCTCGCCCTGCTTGTTTACATAGAACATGGCTACTTGGTTGTCCGTGTGGATGAGGACTGTCTTGTAGCTGAGCAGGGTGTGGAAGACTCTGAGAGCTAGAAAAATTGCTCTGAGCTCTAAGATGTTGATATGTAGAGATGTCTCCTGTAAAGACCAGATGCCTTGAGTGGAGAGATCTTGAAGATGAGCTCCCCAACCTCTTGGAGAGGCATCTGTTGTAAGGGTTGCTTGGGGTAACACCTGTTGAAAGGGGGACCCCAGCAACAGATTTTGAGTGGACTTCCACCACTGGAGGGACCAAAAGAGGCGACTGGAGGTTGCTATTTTGTCTGACAGGCAACCTGATGCCTGGGTCCATTGGGTGGACAGAGTCCACTAAGCTGCCCTCATGTGAAGGCGAGCGTAAGGAACCACATGCACAGTGGATGCCATGTGGCCTAATAGTTGTAAAATCTCTCGAGCAGTTAAATGGGACTTTAACTGTATCTGGGAGGCTAACTGCACCAAGCGTAGGCAACGGGCCTGAGGAAGATAGGCCCTTGCAGTTGTGGCATGCAGCAAGGCCCCTATAAACTCCAGAGACTGAGCAGTGGTGAGATGGGATTTTGGGATGTTTATTACAAGTCCCAAATACTGAAGGACACGCCTTGTGCAGGTTAGAGAAATCTGGGCCTCTGACTGGGATGAAGCTCGAATGAGCCAGTCGTCCAGATATGGGAAAACGAATATTCCTAGAGTGCGTAGAAATGCAGCTACTACTGCCATGCATTTCGTGAACACCCTTGGTGCAGAGGCCAGACCGAAAGGAAGCCCTGTATTGGTAGTGCTTTCCTTGAAAAAGGAACCGAAGGAACCTTCTGTGTGTTGGATGGATGAGGACATGGCATCCTTGAGATCTAGAGAACAAAGCCAGTCCCGACTCTGAAGGTATGGCAGCAGAGTACCAAGAGAAATCATCTTGAATTTCTCTTTGAATGGAAACTTGTTCAATTCTCTGAGATCTAATATGGGTCTGTAGCCCCCTGTTTTCTTTGGAATAAGAAAATAAGGGGAGTAGAACCCCGAGGCCTGTTGAAGAAAGGGTACTTCTTCTATTGCCCCTTGGGCAAGAAGGGTAGCAATCTCCTGAACCAGAAGGTTGAGGAGAGATGTTGGAGAATTGAACTGTCTCACCATGGTGTGGGGAGGAAGGTTTAAGAAATGAAGCTTGTACCCTTCCCTTACAATGGAGAGGGTCCATTGCTCTGCTGTAGTTTGCTCCCATCTGGGAGCAAAGTAAGCCAACCTTCCTGGAATGGTGAGGGGCTCTGGTTCTTCCGGAGCCAGAAAGGCTAAGTTCTCTAGTTGCAAGTCAAAGGCCCTGGGGAGGCTGAGGCTGCTGAGCCGTGGGAGGCCTGGCAGCCTTTGACTTGGCCTGTTTAGGTGGTTGCTGACGCTTTGCAGCAAAACGACCTGCAGAAGATGCCTGCTGACCATAAGCAGGATAGTATCTTCCCTTTTTAGAAAAAGTTGTCTTTTTGAACAACCTTTTCTTAGCAGGAGCAGAGGTAGACTTTGAAAGTCGATCCAAAGCAGAGTTCTCAGCATCCATCTGTGGCCTTTGCTTTCCAATCCCTGCCAAAAAGGTTTTCACCTGTACAAGGAAGATTTCCCAGTTCATCTTGGACCCAAAGTTCCAAATCAGAGGCTTGTAACCAAGCAATTCTGCGTGCACCTATGGCAATAGACGAGGCTCTGCTTACACACTCAAAAGAGTCAAAGGCTGCACGGTTGGAAAATTTGGAAACATCTTGGGCATGTAAGCCAAGTGAGAAATTCCTGTCTTTTATCTTCTGAAATAAAAGGGGCCAAAGTCTGCAGATGATCTGTGACTTCTTTTAGAAACATCCCCATATAGAGACTATAGGAGTTGATTCTGGCAGCAAGCATATTAGCTTGGAAAACCCTTCGGCCAAAAGCATCAAGGGTCCTGCATTCACGTCCTGGAGGATTAGATGAGTGTCTCTTTGCACTCTTTATTTTCCTCATGACAGACTCTACCACAATAGAGTGGTGAGGAAGCTGAGACTTATGAAAGCCAGGACAAGGAGGGACACGGTACATGGTGTCTAATCTACGAGAATGAGGAGAGGTGGTAAGAGGAGTCTCCCACATGCTCAACATGAGATCATAGAGAATCTCATGAATAGGTAAAGTAGCTGCTTCTTTAGGAGCCTTAGGATATTGCAAAATATCTAGTTGCTTGGCTCTAGGCTCTGACTCAGGGGCCACTGTAATGGAGAGGCCCCTAGCCACTTCCCTAATGAAGTCCTGAAAAGACAAGTCTTCTGGAGGAGACATTCTTCGTTTTAGAGAATCAGACTCCTGAGGAAGAAGTACCGGTGCATCGACAGAAACCTCCGACTCATCAGAGTCTTCGGAGGAATCGGAGTATCGCTTGTCTGGATGCTCCTGTAAAGCCCGATACACGTACTGAGTGGGATCGACATCGGGAGGAAGCGGTACCGGTTCGGTACCGAAGGGCATCATAGGACAGGGTACTGAGCTTGGTTGCTCGGTTCTGCCGACCTCTTTTAGACATCATGGTACAGGACACACAATCCGTGATGGAATGGTCAGGACCCAAACATTTTAGACACCAGTCATGGGTGTCGGTGACAGAAATAGTACTGCCACACTTCGTGCACTTTTTGAACCTGGAAGCGGGTTTCTCCATGAGGAGAAAATATGTTCAGGCCTAAGGCCCAAACCGAAAATGCACTGTTGAAGAAAGAAAAGTTGTTGGGGTTTTTTTGGGGGGGGGGGGGGTTTAAGAAAGAAAAGAAAAGACCGGCGGTACCGGTCTGACGTCGAAGAAGGCAGACGCGACACAGAAAAATAAAGAAAAAAATAAAGAATTCTTCTGCGGTGACAGGAACACGACCTGCTGGCTCCACGGAAAAGAAGAACTGGAGAGAGGCGGTTGGGGAAGGCAGCGCGCAGGCGCTGTGGGATGCTCCCAAAAGCTTTCTTACTGGACGCTGGGGAGCATTCCCATGCAGGCTCCGTCGGTACCGATGATACCCATATGTGAAGACTCATTCCTGCTTGTTCCTGGAGATTGTTGACTACAACTGTATAATAAAGGGTATTGAGGTATCGAAAGATATCTCATATAACTGATATTTTACATATGTTTGTATTTTATTGTCTATGTATTACTGGAAACACAGAATTTTGATATCTGTGGCATACAAAAGAGGTTTTAAGTAAAAAACCAAATGGAAACTGTAACCTTGTAACCAATGCTTTATTATATAATCCTTGATACAATGGAAGAAGCAAGGATGACCAATATTCAGCAACACTGACACCATGCTCCATAGCAAAGTTTACTTTTCCAGTCCTGATGCTATAGAAAAAGTACTGTTCCTCATTACGCACTTCTCCAAGAAGTTATGTACAGTACTTGATTGATGTAAATTATATTGTACTAGGCATTTTCCTTATTTCTTTACTGGAATACTGGCTAGAGATTAAATAAAATTTCCAAATAAAAGAAAATGTCTTAAGTTTCATTAGCCAAATGTA
Source organism: Ichthyophis bannanicus (assembly GCA_033557465.1). Taxonomy (NCBI): domain Eukaryota; kingdom Metazoa; phylum Chordata; class Amphibia; order Gymnophiona; family Ichthyophiidae; genus Ichthyophis; species Ichthyophis bannanicus. The sequence continues at coordinate 62,050,220 of CM066047.1, read as the reverse complement.
CATGGCACAGATATTGTACTGCTGTCAACACCAACTCTGGTGGGGATGGGGTACCCTCCCGCCATTTCAACAACTATGTGGTTATGAAAATATGCATAGGAAATTTTTGGTGGCCTAAGCATAAGGAGGATAATAGTAATGGGTAATTGCAAGGTAGGTCAACTTTCATATCTGGAGGAGAGTAGTTGCTTTTGTGACAAAGTTAGGCCTGTGGCTGGAAGATGGCACTGAAATGGGATATTAATGTTGGCATTCTGGAATATCAAAATCACTGATCATGCACCATAAGAGCGAATGTGAGCATTCTGGAAGGGTTGACAACAGATCATCTAGTTATAACTGGTGAGAAAAGCCTAGATAACTGCGTTTGAGGGATGCATGGTGGTTGGGGGAGGTGGGAGGCGTCTGCTGATGGGGTCCGAGGCTTACTTATAGTGAAAAGTTGTGTGATGTGACAGCAAAGTCAGTAAGGAAATGCATGCTGCACTGAAGGAACATGTATAAAGCTGATCTACGTGGAGCATGCACAGAAAGCACAGTTACTCACCTGTAACAGGTGATCTCCGGGAACAGCAGGAATTTAATCTTCACATATGGGTATTGTCGGTACCGACAGAGCCTGCGCGGGAACGCTCCCCAGCGTCCAATTAGAAAGCTTTTGGGAGTATCCCACAGTGCCTCCGTGCTGCCTTCCCGCCTTTCCCAACTGCCTCTCTCCAGTTGAGTTTTAAAGCTGAGATAAAGAGAGATAAAGAGAGAAAGAAAAGAAAAGAGAGATACAACGGAGGTGGGTGGGTTGGAAGACTAAATTCCTGCTGTTCCTGGAGATCACCTGTTACAGGTGAGTAACTATGCTATCTCCAGGAACAAGTAGGAATGTAGTCTTCACATATGGGGACTCCCTAGCTACAGATACCAGGGAGAGACCCCAGAAGTTGTGTGCCCCTGTGAAAGGGCTCCACTTCCCCCCCATGGATCTCTGGCATCCTACCGGGAATGGTGGGTAGGAGTTGATTAAGTATGGAACAGGTGTCGTAGAACAGCCTGACCAAACAAGGCATCCCGGCGGGAGTCCTTGTCTAAGCAGTAATGGACTGTGAAGGTATGAACCGAGGCCCAAGTAGCTGCTCGACAGATGTCGTCAATAGACACAGAGTGTAGATGAACCATTGAGGCTGTCATGGCTCTCACACTGTGAGCTGTGACATGGCCTTCCAGAGAAAGGTTTTTACTCTGATAGGTAAAAGAAATACACTGTGCGATCCAATTGGACAATGTTCTCTTACAGACTGGAAGTCCCAAATGAGAAGGATCAAAAGCAACAAAGAGTTGAGAGGACTTTCTATGTTGCTGTGTCCTTTGTAAGTAAAAAGCAAGTGCTCTTTTACAGTCCAACGTATGAAGATTCCTTTCTGCATTTGAAGCATGAGGCCTTGGAAAAAATACAGGCAGGTAAACTGCTTGGTTTAAATGAAAAGGTGAGACCACCTTTGGCATAAAGTTTGGATGAGTCCTAAGGACTACCTTATCATGATGGAACCTCGTATAAGGAGGATCAGCCACTAATGCTTGCAACTCACTAATGCGACGTGCTGATGTGACTGCAATGAGAAAGACAACCTTCCAGTTAAGGAATTTCAAGGAGGTAGTAGCTAGAGGTTGAAAAGGCGGCTTCATGAGCTGTCCCAGAACCAGATTTAGATCTCATGCTACCGGTGGTGGCCTAATGGGAGGCTTAGTTAGAAGGAGGCCTCTCATAAATCTCACTATGAGAGGATGAGAGGAAATAGGTTGTCCATTTAGAGGCTTGAAAGAAGCTGAAATAGCACTTAAATGGTGTTCGCATAAGGGTCTTGACCCCCTGGTGATACCTCTGGAATTATTATTAGAGTATCTCCTTCATTTATCTGATGCAGGGCTTAAGACTAACTCAGTACAGACTTGTACAGACAGTACAGACTTGTACTGAGTTAGTCTTCAGCCCTACATCAGATAAATGAAGGAGATACTCTAATAATAATTCCAGAGGTATCACCAGGGGGTCAAGACCCTTCTGCGAACACCATATGGAAAACCTTTTCCACTTGAAAGCATAAGAGCGTCTTGTGGAAGGCTTTCTAGAAGCACGAAGGATATCCCTTACTTGTTGAGATAGGTTAAGACCATGAAGGTCTAGGCCCTCAGCAACCAGGCCCTGAGATGCAGGGAGTGGGGATCGGGATGCCACAACATCCTGTCCTCCTGAGAGAGGAGATATGAAGCAGATCCTAACTCCAGAGATGGAGCTTGAGAGAGATGGAGGAGCAGAGGGTACCACACCTGCCTGGCCAATGTGGAGCTATGAGAATCATATGGCCTCTGTCTCTCTGAAGCTTGAATAGGGTTTTGGGAGTTAGGGGAATGGGTGGAAAGGCATATAGGAAGTCCTGACCCCAATGGAGGACGAAAGCATCCCTAGCCTGAGAACGCTGAGCCGGAATTCTGGAACAGAATCGGGGAAGTTTGGCATTCAACGGACTTGCAAAGAGGTCTATGTCCGGAGTTCTGCAAATTTGAAAAATTTTTGCTACCTGGTCTGCACGAAGAGACCACTCGTGTGGAAGCAGAACTCAACTGGGTCTGTCTGCCCAAGAGTTTTGAATGCCTGGCAGATACACCGGCGAGGGCCCATAGTCGCAAAGCTTTGTTGCAAAGTGACAGAGAGCCTGTTCCTCCCTGCTTCTTCAGAGAGAACATGGCTACTTGATTGTCCATCTCAATTAGGACTGTCTTGTAGCTCAGCTGGGTGGGGAATGCTCAAAGAGCAAGGAAGATTGCTCTGAGTTCCAAGAGACTTGATGTGCAGATGGGTCTCCTGTGGAGTCCAGGTGCCTTGGGTAGAGAGATCTTGCAGGTGAGCTCCCCAACCCACCTGTGAGGCGTCTGTTGTTAGAGTGACCTGGGATGGGGGCTGTTGGAAAGGGGACCCCACCAACAGGTTTTGGGTTGACTGCCATCATTGTAGGGACAAAATATGGCGACTTGAGTTTGCTATTTTGTCTGATGGGCAGCCTGATGCTTGAGTCCACTGAGTGGATAGAGTCCATTGGGCTGCTCTCATATGGAGGCAAGCATAGGGAACCACATGCAAGGTAGATGCCATGTGGCCTAGCAATTGCAACATTTCCCGAGCAGTGAGATGAGTTTTTAACACTGCTTGGGAAGCCAACTGCACAATGCGAAAGCAGCGGGGCTGTGGGAGATAGGCCCTTGCTTTCCTGGTATCCAGCATGGCTCCTATAAACTCTAGAGATTGAGTGGGAGTTAGGTTGGATTTTGGGATGTTTATAACCAGGCCCAAATACTGAAGGATACGCATATTGTGCAAGATAGGGAAATTCTGGCCTCTGACTCCGATGGGGCTCAAATGAGCCAGTCATCTAAGTAAGGGAAGACGAATATTCCTAGAGTGCGAAGAAATGCTGCCACTACAGCCATGCATTTCATAAACACCCTTGGTGCTGAGGCCAGGCCAAAAGGAAGAACCCTGTACTGGTAGTGCCTCCCCTGACATAGAAACCGAAGGAATCTTCAGTGAGTTGGATGGATGAGAACATGGGTGTACGCATCCTTGAGATCTAGAGAACAAGGCCAATCCTGACTCTGAAGGTATGGCAGAAGAGTTCCTAGAGAAATCATCTTTAACTTCTCCTTGAACAGGAATTTGTTCAAGTCTCTGTGGTCTAAAATGGGCCTGTGTCCCCCTGTTTTCTTTGGAATAAGGAAATAGGGGGAGTAAAACCCCATACCCTGTTGGGAAATGGGTACGTCTTCTATTGCCCCCTGGGCAAGAAGTAAATTGACCTCTTGAGCCAACTGATTTTCGAGTGAAGTCTGAGAATTGAACCCTCTTACAACTGTAGGAGGGGGCATGTTGAGGAAATGAAGCTTGTACCCCTCCTTTATAATGGAGAGAGTCCATTCCTCTGCTGTTATCTGCTCCCATCTGGGGGCAAAATGACACAACCTTCCTGGAATGGTGGAGGGCTCTGGCCCGTTGAGGGCCAGGAAGGCAAAGTTCTCTAGAAGGGAGTCAAAGCCCTGTGGAGGCTGAGTCTACTGGGCCGGTTGAGGCTTAGCAGACTTAGTTTTCCTTTGTTTTGGTGGCTGCTGTCCCTTTCGGGCAGACTGACTTGCAGAATGCCCCTGCTGGGTATAGGAGGGGTAAAACCTCTTCTTTTTAGAGAAGAATGGTTTCTTGTAGGATTTTCTCCTTGCAGGATCAGCTGTAGCCTTGGCTAATCTATCCAAAGTGGTGTTATCAGCATCCAGCTCATTAGCTTTCTCTTACCAATTTTTGTCAAAGAGATTTTCGCCTGTACAAGGTATATTCCCCAGTTTGTCCTGTACCCAGTGTTCTAAGTCAGATGCCTGGAGCCAGGCAATCCTACGAGCAACTATGGCAATGGCAGAGGTTCTGCTTATGCACTCAAAGCAGTCAAAAGCTGCACAATTAACAAGCTTGGAAACATCCTGGGCACGTTTGACAAGTGTAAGATAATCTTGCCTCTTATCATCAGGAAGGAGAGGGCTCATAAGCTCCAGATCTCCTGTAACCTCCTTAAGGAATATTCCCATATATAGAATGTAGGAACTAATCCTGGCAGAAAGCATAGAGGCCTGGAAGGTTCGACGCCCAAAGGCATCAAGAGTCCTACATTCACGTCCTGGCAGATTAGATGCATGTCTTTTTGCACTCTTGATCTTTCTCATAGCTGATTCCACTACCAAGGAGTGGTGTGGTAGCTCGGTTTTTTGAAATCCAGGACAAGGAGGTACTCGATACATGGTATCAAGCCTACGAGAATGAGGAGAGGTGGTAAGAGGTGTTTCCCACATTTTTAGCATGAGATCATGCAAGATTTCATGAATAGGCAAAGTGGCTGCCTCTTTGGGAGCTTTGGGATATTGTAAAATCTCCAATTCCTTTGCTCTGGGCTCTGCTTCAGGAGCCACTATGATGGAAAGACCTCTAGCCACCTCCCAGATGAAATCCTGAAAGGATATAGCCTCTGGAGGAGACATCCTACATTTAGGAGAGGAAGGCTCCTCAGAGAGGAGTACTCCTGTACCGACAGAGCTGTCAGAATCCTCAGACTCATCGGAGGATTCAAAATATCTCCTGTCCGAGTGCTCTTGTAAAGCACGATACCGGTACCGATCGAAGTCGGTACCGGAGGGGTCCGGTACCGGACTGTCGATACCGGAGGTAACAGCATGACTCTGTGTCGGTAACAGTTGCCGATGTCGATGCTGTCGGTACCGGTATCGGAGCTGGTGTCGATACCGGTTGAACTGTCTGAAGCGGTCCCTAAGGCACTGAAGCCGCAAGGAGAGCCGCCAGACTGCGTTCAATAGCCAAGAACCTCTGGTCTATTGACGCTGCCGATGCCTGGGTATCGGTACCGGACGAAGTGGCCAATACCCCAAAGCATGGCACCAGTAGTTCTGCCGAGGTTGAGGCCTCGAGAACATCCTGGAGCCCCGATAGTGCTTTGGAAGCCGAAGCCTCCCGCCGGGGCAATTTTGCAGGTACAAATCCCTCAAGGGCAACGCCAGAGGCATCTCGATGTTTGGAAGGCGATCTGCCCTTTGAGGACTGGCCAGATTTATGTTTGGTTACCTGAGATCCATGGGAGGAAGACGAAGCCCTGGAAGACGTCGATGCCACAGATGCTGCATTGGAGGGAAAAAGGGTGCTGAGCTTAGCAGCTCGGTTTTGCCGACCCCTCTTCGACATCATCCCACAGGCAACACACTCCGATATGGAGTGGTCAGGACCTAAACATTTTAGGCACCACTCATGGGTGTCGGTGACGGAGATGGTACTGCCATACTTGGAACACTTTTTAAAAACCGAGGCGGGTTTTTCCATTCTGAAGGAAAATTTGGGCCTAGTGCCCAAAATGGCGCGTGGCACCCGACAGAAAAAAAGACTAGAAAGTCTAGAAAAAAAAAGATTACAATTTTTTTTCTTTTTTTAAGAAAGAAAGAACCGGTGGTACTGGTATAGCGTCGAGGAAGGCAGACGCTACACCACAAAAAAGAATGAAAAAAGATGGGATAATTTCTGTGGTGACAGGAAAACAACCTGCTGGCTCCGCGGAAAACGAAGAACTGGAGAGAGGCAGTTGGGAAAGGCGGGAAGGCAGCACACAGGCACTGTGGGATGCTCCCAAAAGCTTTCTAATTGGACGCTGGGGAGCATTCCCGCGCAGGCTCCGTCGATACCAACGATACCCATATGTGAAGACTACATTCCTGCTTGTTCCTGGAGATAAAGTAAATTGGTAAGAGACTGCAAATTTGTATTGCTAAAATGGAGGCATGACAGCACTTTCATGAAGATACACAACTGCGCAAGACAGCATGTAGAGGACATTGCTCAAAAGTGTCAGCACGGAATGGATTACCATGATCCTGTGCTGTTAAGGGGGCCACAGAAGACACCCCAGACTCAGGCCCATGCAAGTGTCATGAAGAAGAATGCACTTTGGGACAGTAATCTCCTAGGAGCTTTTCTGAGCTGTGACTGATATACTTTCTTGCTCCTTAGCAAATGGACCCTGGAGGCCACAGCACAGGAGGATATGAGTATTCCAAGAAGGAACTAATGTGAACGGCAGAGTTAGCCAAACTCTGTGTGGAGGGGGTCTTTTCTCAGCCTATAAACTGTTTGTGTCCTCCTGATAGCTCTGAAGCGAGTTGTGATCATTCCTGTGTGTCCAGGGAAACATGGAAGTAACATGTTAACAAACTATTCGGCTGTGGTAGAAACCAAGGCAGATTAAACAAATAAGACGGGTATTGGAGTTCTGGAAAGTTTTGCTACATTGTGGGAAGAGGCGAACCACTCCAGTTCAACTGAAAACACAATTTAATCAGTCATTCTACACACATCACTGTCACAAGCCATCTCCCCCCCCCCCCCCTTCCCTCCCAGAAGCAGGCCTCCATCAGATCTCTCCTAAAACTAAAAAAAGACCAAGCTTACCTGCTTCCTACAGACCCATAGCCAGCATACTCTTCCTGGCTAAAATCATAGAAAAGGCAGTCCAGATCCAGCTTCAAGAACACATCGATCAACACGCACCCCTGGACCAGCACCAACATGGATTTTGCCCCTAGCACAGCACGGAAACCTTGCTGACTTCCTTATTATCAACACTTATCACTGGAACACAAAAAAAACTCCTCTGTTTCACAATACTGTTTCTAGATATCTCCACAGTGTTCGACTCTCTCTCACCAAATGCTGATGGACCAACTCCATGACATTGGAGTGCAAGGCAAGCTTCTCTAATGGATTCACTCATACCTCTCACAGTGTAGTCAACTGATAAAGATCGGACATTGCACCTCATCTCCTTACACCCCACTACAAGGAGAACCCCAAGGATCCGTACTCACTTCACTACTTTTCAATATTTACATTTGACCACTGGGCACAATCATTCAGAACTTCAACATCTGATACAAAATCTATGCTGATAGCATAATGATGTATACCCCATTCTCCACAACTGCTCCTGATTAATACATAACCCCAATACTGAAGCACCTACATTGGCTACCGGGTCCACTGCAGACTCTCCTTTAAAGCTTTACTAATGACCTTTAAGGCCATCAACAGGTGCTCCTCCATCTCCCTCACAGACCTCATCCAGCCCACACCCCTCAACAGAACTAGGAGAGCAGCCACCGCCAACACCCTGATAACTCCCGAAGGAAACCACAAAATGTGCACAGTCAACCAGAAAAAGAGCCTTCGCGCTATATGCACCCACATGCTGGAACACACTCCCACCGGCTATCCACGCCATCACTGACCTCACCCAGTTTTGGAAGGTGCTGAAGCACCATCTGTTCCTCTAACACTTCACCGACCAAACTGATATCTCACAGCCAGCCACACTCGGGAATCAGGTCGTCATCCTCTGCACAGCCACCCTGCAAGAGCACAGCCCCACACGCTAGACCACAAGACACCCGGCAGGTAGAAGGTATTTCTACTTTGACCTGTCAATCTGTACATAGTTAAACCAGCCTGTAAGTAATTTGTGAGCTGCCCTGTCATCTGTGACAGCCAACCTGCCTGTACATAGTTACCCTGTTAGCCCATGTAAAAATCCCTGTTTTCTGTAAGTCCAGTGTAGGCCCTGCCTGCACAAATCTGTTAACTGTACACTGCACTGATTTGAAAGATCATAGAAGAGACTTTAAATAAATAAATATAATCAAATCTCACAGCATGCTTTAAGGAAATGTCATTGGCTTCGGCTCCGCAACTTGGCAGTCAACTTTAGCAACAGAAATCCTTCACATCTCACTGAGGCGTAGCACCTATTTTCCAAGGTTCAGATGGTTGGGCAAATGTTATTTGTCTGCGTGCATGTTTCAGGAGCATGCACAAGCATACGCAAATTTGTGTGTGCTAGCTGCTGCTATGACTGAAGCACTACTCCTGAAAAACAGCATATACAGCCGATTGTAATAAGGGAAATATGAAATGTCACCCAAAGAGTTCTTAAAATATTGCAGAGTGTGGTATTAGAGAGGTAGGAGGGGGTGTGGTTAAATCTAAAATATAATTTTTGATATTGTGTAAGGAACCACACACATGCCGGATGTTTTTTTTTTCCCTGTGAATTTTAATGAAAAGATTAAAAAGTAAACATTGTTCACATATCACTACAGTATTTTCTTGCAAACCATATCTACTTAGTTGCATTTTTATAAACTTGATTTAATTTCCTTTGTTTTACCTATTGAATGTCTCCCATTATAAAGTACAGTATATAGGCATGAACTATTGCCTATCCACACCGCAACATCAAAGTGACTTATTAATAGTAACTTACTTTGGGGCCGTTTGGCTAAAGGGTGATTGTGCCTCTTACAGGTTAAAAGTTTAAACTGCTATGATTGCTGGGGGAGTGTGGATAAAAACAGCAAGTATTCTCTAGCTCAGGACTCCTAGTATACAGCATAATCTAGTTTATCCGGCACCATAAGTCTGCTTCCTTTTCTAAGGCAATACAGTGGTCCATGTAGGAAATATAAAGAGCATCACAATATAGAATTGTTAAGTACAAATCTAATTCTGTTTAAACTCCAGTGGACTCTAACAAACTTTATACATTACTATAGGGGTGATCTACACGGAACAGTGGCACACCCCTAAACAAATGCATGGGAAGGGGCAACTTGCACAGAGCGGCAGGTACACCTAACTCTTGCTGCCTTACTGGGTAGACTAGATGGACCATTCTAGTCTTTATCTGCCATAATATATAGCGTAGTTACTCACCTGTAACAGGTTTTCTTCAGGGACAGCAGGAATCGGTCCTCACATATGGGTGACGTCAGCACTGATGGAGCCTGCACCGAGCATTCCCCCAGCTTTCAAAGAAAGCCTTTGGGAAAGCTACCACACATGTGTGGTCCCCTTCCCGCCCAAGGGTGTCATCTTGCTCAATCAGGAGGCAACTCCAAGGGGAGGAGAGAGGGTTGTGAGGGCTGATTCCTGCTGTCCCTGGAGAACACCTTTCTCCAGGAACAAGCAGAAAATCAGTCCTCACATATGGGACTCCCTAGCTCCAGGCTGCTGGGGCCTGAACCGCGACAGCAGCAGCAGCAACCCAAGGGAGGTCATGAGTTGTAGAAGGTGAGTCCCTACCAAGAGACTCTGCAGACTCAAGCATCCAGCATCACCATAACTCCGGTAGCCTGAACACGAAAGAGTTGGCAGGCAGGAGTTGCTTATACACCGAGAATGCTTCTGATCACTGCCTGGCCAAAGGCACTGTCCCTGCGGGACTCTCAAGGCAGTAGTGGGCTGCGCAAGTATGGACTAAAGACCATGTGTTATTCTAGTTAATGTTCAAAACATGTTCAATGTAACTAAACGTGTACATAGTTAACACAAGTTCCATGTAAAATATACAGAAGTATATTGATTTTTGTTCGATGTGAACCGCCCCTGATCTCTGGAAGGGGCGGTATATAAGAAACTGTTAAATAAATAAATAAATGTGGCGGCCTTACAGATTTCTTGTACTGGCACTGCAAATAGGTCGGCCACCGATGTGGCCATAGCCCTCACGTAATGAGCAGTGATCCAGCGCTCCAGAGAGAGGCCAGCACACTCATAAGCTAGGGCAATGCAGTCCACCGCCCAGGACAGCGTTCACTTGGTCACAGGTAGCCCCAGTCTGCTGGGGTCATTAGGCGATAAAAAGCCGAGGAGCTTTTCAATGGGACTTGGTCCTCTATAAATAAAAGGACTTGTTCCTTGCTAAATCCAAAGGCCTCTACTCTATTCTCATCCCTCTTGACCTTTCTGCTGCTTTTGATACCATTGATCACTACCTTCTCCTCAAAACCCTGTCTCTGCTTAAATTTAGGGGCTCTCTTCTGTCCTGGTTTTCTTCTTATCTCTCCCATCACACGTTTAATGTATGTTCTGGTGGTTCCTCCTCTACTGCCATCCCACTTTCAGTTGGTGGACCTCAGGGCTCTGTCTTGGGACCTCTCCTTTTCTCTCTACACTCAGTCCCTTTGCTGCACTTATTTCCTCCCATGGTTTTCAGTACCATCTTTATACTGATGACTCTCAGATCTACCTTTCAGCCTGAAATCTCCCCAGGAATCCAGGCCCGGATCTCTGCCTGCTTATCTGACATTGCTGCTGGGATGTTTCACCGCTATCTGAAACTGAACATGGCCAAAACAAAGCTCCTTATCTTTCCCCCTAAACTCACCTCCCCGCTTCCTCCCTTCTCTATTTCTGTGAACAGCGGCACACTCCTCCCTATATCCTCAGCTCACAACCTTAGGGTCATCATTTACTCATTTTATTTATTTATTTGAACAGTTTTTCTATACTGCCCCTTCCAACGATCAGGGGCGGTTTACATCGAACAAAAACTCAGTTACAGAGAATATATTGAACTATGATACAAAGAACTATTTACATACCAGTTAATCACATATACCGTAATATAGTGAGAGCTGGAACTCTTAACTATTTACAATATAGTCAAACAGTGTGAAAGGGATACAGAGGATTATTCTTGCCTGGGGAGTATAATATAAGGGGGAGTTTAATTTAGTTAGGAGGATCGAGGGGAGTAGTGGGAGGTGAATGTGTTGATGGCAGTGGAGGTGATGTAGTATTCAGTGAAAAGTATTGTTTTTAATTCCTTGCAGAAAGTCTGAAAGACAAGCACAGTGGATCCCTTTACAGCAACAGGATAAAAACAAAATAAACTGAACCATCTAACTTCTCAACAAATAGGGGTGTCCTACCTGGAGTGGTGGGTTCACCCCTAAACAAAGACATGGGGAAGGGTGGCCTGCACAGAGCAACAGGTGCACCTACTCTTACCATATAGCTGCGCAGACTGGATGGACCATGCTGATCTTTATCTGCTGCCATTTACTATGTTATGTTACTATGATTGATCTGATGTAATCAGGGAGGGAATTCCATAGGGTTGGGGCTGTGTACCTGAATGCCCTATTGCTGGGAATTTGTTTGGTTTTACATATTGATGGGGGTATTGAAAGGAGGTTCTGGGTACTTCTTCTCCTGCTTCTAAAGTTGGATTGTACATGTATCAAGGTGGATAAGTAGGCAAGGGAACACAAAAGGCGAGCAGATTTGAAGGTCACATGCGCTTTACTGAAACTAAAATACCCCAACGCGTTTCGGCAAACGCCTTCATCAGGGGGCTGAGGACTGCAAACAAACAATATAAATTACAACAAACTCAATATATGTATAACCATAAGAAAATATTAAAAACAAAAATGAAATATTAAAAACAAAAGTAAACATAAAAGCCTAAAATACATGTGAATAAACATGCATAATATAAATAAACATGCATAATATAAATCCATAAGGATAGGAACAATGAAAGACGACAAACTGACTCAATAAACAAAAAAGGAAATTATGCAAAAAGGTTTTGGCATACTTACAAATTATATGTTTCAGTGTACTGAACGAAGCGCACAGCAGAATATGAATTTATTGCAAAGAACCAATCTTATAGTAGATAATGCTAAAAAATAGTGATATCATTAAAAACTTGAAAAAGTGAAAACAATAATACTTGATCATAAATATAAGTAATGGGAAACCCAGACCCAAGGACAAAAAAACGGACCATATTGTACATAAATGTAATATACAATAAACTCGTTCTAACAATGTGCTACATTAAAATATATTGAGAACCAAAAAATACACCTACATAATGTACTTTAAGGAAAAGGAAGGGAAAAAAGGGGGGCCATATATTGAATAATTGATCTCCCCTTTAAGATCAAAAAAGAACAGAATTTAACCTGCTATGTGGCACATCTTTGTGAAGCAAAAACAAAGAAGTGAACATAAATAAAAATGAAAAATATTATATGTGCATTAAACCGTGCAGACCAGGGGAACCTGCAATGGCGCGGCTAAAAAGGCCACGTAGGAAATCCTACTCTATGCAATATAAATAAATACATATGTATGAGGTCACGAAGTATTGTGCTAGAGCAAATAGTTTCTTTAAGTGTTGCAAGGCAAGTATTGCATGAATACTTAAAAACGCCAAAATAGACACTAGACCTTAAAGATTATTGATTTAAAAAATTAATTAATCGCCCCTTTTAAAATAAAAAACAAAAAACAAAAAACTTATATCGTAGAACAATTTTAAGCTGATGTGTGGCACATTGCGAGCCATGTGAGCACAAAATACATGTCTGTGAAGCAAAAACAGAGTGAACATGATTGGAAGCAAAAATGAAAAATGGAAAATACTGTATGTGCATAAAACCGTGCAGACAAGGGGAAACCTGCAATGGCGCGGGTAAAAAGGCCGCATAGGAAACCGCATAAACTTAATGTAAAAAAAACCCCAACTTTGGCCAGTCTTATGATAAATATGTTAGAAAAACATGATGGGACTGCCATGTGCAGACACCAAAAAATAAAATAAAACCTAAGGCTTTAAAAGAAGCGAGTACATATAGCGTTGCTGTTTAAAAAAACGTTAAAATTGACACCAAATACAAACTGAAATAAAAGAAACAAATACCTTTAGCGTTACAAATCAAGTATTGCATGATTGCTTAAACACCACCACAATGGACACCAGATTCAAGAACTGACGGTCAAACATCGCGCAAAAGTAAAACAGTCTATACATAATAATTTCAACATAAAATCTAAAAGAGCGGTTACCTTCAGCACTACCAACCAAATACTACATCAATTCTTGAAAAACGCTGAGAATGGCGCGCTTTTAAAGGTCAAGGAGCACGTCATGAATAAATACATATGTATAAAGTCACGAAGTACTACGCTAGAAGAAACAGTTTCTTTTAATGTTGCAAAGCAAGTATTGCATGAATACTTAAAAAACGCCAAAATAGACACCAGATCTATACTAGTTCTAATATAAACGTTGACATAATCAACAAAACAAAAATAAAAACCATATACACATAATAAATAAAACATAAAATCCAAATTTTGGAAAAACGATGTTCGGTGTGTCTGAATGCTATTTCAATGAAAGATGTTTTTATACATCCATTCACTCAAAAAAAGTTTTTTCTTAATCATTACTCCAACTGTATGACCAGTAATGTTATATATGTGGTTATGTGCCCTTGTAAGTTATTATATGTTGGTAAGACCACTCGCCCTATTAAGACACGTATTATAGAACATAAAAGCTGTCTAGGAAGACGAGTTTCAGATAAACCAATGGTTGCCCATTGGATAGAAAAGGACCATCTTGTCTCTGATCTAAAACTTTTTGTTCTCAAAGTTGTACATCCCCATTGGCGAGGAGGCAATGTGGATCTGATACTGCTCAGATTAGAACGGTTCATTTATGAGCTGCAATCTGTTGAGCCCCATGGTCTTAACCAAGATCTCAATTTGGCCATTTTTTTTTTTATAGAAGAATCCTCGTATCCCTCTGTTTTATGAGGTTTTAATGAGGTGATTCATTTGTTTGGTTTGCTCTTATATTGCAATAAGTTGTAATGCCACCAGAAGATTAAAGTCGTTTTTAACATTTGTTTTATACTCCTCTCTGGTTGGCCACAGTTTTTCCAAAATTTCCAAAACGCGTTTCAATAAAGCCCATGTGACCTTCAAATCTGCTCGCCTTTTGTGTTTCCTGAGGAGTCTCTGTGAGCAGTTGCTCCAGTTTGTGTTCTAAGTAGGAAAGGGAGACACCATTGTGCAGTTTAAAAGTGGTGACTATAGTCTTCTATCTTATTCTAGCTGCTATGGGGAGCCAATGGAGATTATACAGTATTGGGGTGATGTGGTCAGCTAGGCTAGACTTGGAGATGATCCTGGCAGCTACGTTCTATGCAAGTTGGAGTATATGAAGTGTTTTTTTAGGGAGACCTTGTAAGAGACTGTTGCAGAAGTCCAAGTGAGGGGTAATTAAAGCTTGGACTACTGTTCTAAAGTCCTGGGATTCAAGGATTGGCCTGAAGTGCTACATGGTTTTTAGTTTGTAAAATATAGCTCTACCAGTTTGTTTAATTTGTGAGGACATACTGAGGGTTCTGTCAATTATAACCCCTAAGTATTTTACCTCCTGTTTAACTGGCAAATTGGTGTTGTGTAAGTTGGCTATAGAAGAGGGAGTGAAGTTCTGGTTCAGATTTTCTGAAATTTATTTGCAGTTGTTCTTGTTAAGCCAGGATGTTGCTTCATTTATGCAGTCTATGATATTGTTATATGGGGGGGGGTATGTCTAGTGGTGCATATAACATTATGTCGTCTACGTAGATATGATAATTGATTTTGTATTTATTGAAAATTAACATATCTTCAACCTATATGTACAAACAGGAAGGCAGAAAGGGCTGAACCTTGAGATATTCCCTGTTCCTGGGGGAAGTGGTATATGACTCCTGGCTATTTTTTACATATTGGAATCGGTTGGAACTATATGATTTAAACCATTTTAAAATCATTCCAGATATACCTATGTGCACCAGTCTTGATAGGAGAATGCTGTGGCCAACATTATCAAATGCCGAGGAGATATCCAGAAAACCATGATAAAGGCTTGATATGGATTGTCTAGCCCGCAGATGAAAGTATCTAGTAAAACTAGCAGGAGTGTTTCTACTCCATGGTATGGGTGGAAACCTTATTGGTGGGTATCAAGGGGAGCATTGAGGTAAATTAAATCTTGTAACTGTATTTGGACTACTTTTTCTATTATTTTTGCTAAAAATGGAATACTGGCTATTGGTCTGTATGAGGTGGGGTCATCTTTGTGAGAGAGCTGTTTTTAAGTATGGGGCGAATGGTGGCATTATTCCTTGGAGAAAGGATTGGTTGACTATAGTAAGTATTAGAAACATAGAAACATAGAAACATGATGACAGAAAAAGACCACATGGCCTATCTAGTCTGTCCTTCCATATCAACAACTACAACAGTCCCCTTTTTTCCTTTAGAGATCCTCTGTGTTGGTCCCATGCTTTTTTGAATTCAGTTACTGTCCTCATCTCTACCACCTCCACTGGGAGACTATTCCACGGATCCACTACTCTTTCTGTAAAGAAATATTTCCTCATATCACTCCTGAATCTATCTCCCTTCACCCTCATCCCATGTCCCCTCGTAGCAGAACTTGCTTTCAATTGAAAGAGGCTCTCCCCCTGAACATTTATGCCACGGAGGTATTTAAACATCTCAATCATATCACCTCTATCCCGCCTTTCCTCTAAGGTGTACATATTAAGATCCTTAAGTCTGTCCTCATATGCTTTATAATGAAGCCCACTAATCATTTTAGTAGCCACCCTCTGCACCGACTCCATCCTGTTCACATCCTTTTGAAGGTGCGGTCTCCAGAATTGCACACCATACTCCAAATGAGGTCGCACCAAAGACTTATACAGAGGCATTATCACCTCCTTTTTTCTGCTAGCCATTCCTCTCCGTATGCACCCAAGCATCCTTCTAGCTTTTGCCGTCGCCTTGTCTACCTGTTTAGCTACTTTAAGATCATCAGACACAACCACGCCTAGGTCCCGCTCTTCTTTAGTGGACAAAAGTACTTCACCTCCTATACTGTATTGCTCCCTTGGATTGCTGCAGCCCAAATGCATGACCTTACATTTTTTTAACATTAAATCCCAGCTGCCAAATTCTAGACCATTCTTCAAGCTTAGCTAGATCCCTCTTCATGTTATCTACACCTTCCTGGGTGTCTACTCTATTGCAGATTTTGGTATCATCTGCAAAGAGGCAAACCTTACCCGACAGCCCTTCCGCTATATCACTAACAAAGATGTTAAAAAGAATCGGACCAAGGACAGATCCCTGGGGCACACCACTGGTAACATCCTTCTCCTCAGAGTGAGCTCCATTTACTTGTACATTTACAGGTGCTAGTCATCTTTAGTTGCTTTTATTCAGGATTCCGGACAAGGATCCAGATGTGAGGTAGTTGTGTTAATTTTCAACAAAAGACCGACAACCTGAGATCAACAAAAGACCTCAAAGACTTCCGTAAGATGCTCAAAACCACGCTCTTCACAGAACACTACAAGGACATCACATGAACTGTCTAAATGAACTCTCTCTCAGCCCACCAAAATGTAAAAATGTAAATATTTCCTGTACACAGCTCACACTGTATATAGCTCACCACGCAATCAAATGTAAAAATGTAAATATTTCCTGTACTCTGCTCACACTGTACATAGCTCACCACGCAATCAACTTCACACCACTCAAACGCCTCGATTTATCACTGCATGCCCACACCCACGCACTTGATTTGTTTGATGTGGATATCACCCCCTCATTACCGTTTCCTTATCCTACTGGGCAGAGTCGTAGTGTGGTAATAGAGCAAGGCTTTTATAGTGAAGCTAGGATAAGGAAACGGTAATGAGGGGGTGTAGTTAGGAATAAGAGTAATGCTAGTATCTACTGAAGGAAGGCTAGTTGTAT
Organism: Ichthyophis bannanicus; assembly: GCA_033557465.1. Lineage (NCBI taxonomy): Eukaryota > Metazoa > Chordata > Amphibia > Gymnophiona > Ichthyophiidae > Ichthyophis > Ichthyophis bannanicus. The sequence continues at coordinate 62,033,176 of CM066047.1, read as the reverse complement.
CACAGGTATGAATGCTGGAAATCTTATTGGCCAGAGACCTATCATCTTTGATTAATAGAAAGGCTGACACTTGTTTCACTGAAACACGGCATTTCAAGCCTGATGTGTTTAATGAACTACATCCCACAGGATATATATTGGGCTGTATATTGGGGCTGTGGGAGGAGGATCCACACACCTAAAGGAAGCCGCCGTCGGCGGGATCACCAGAGCAGCCCGCAGCCATCTTCAGCTCCCCCGATCGGGGTCGAGCACCTGAGCGGGCCTGCCAGCCTTCCCGCTCAGGGACTCCAGCCCAATCGGGGCTGTGGGAGGAGGAGTCACACACCTAAAGGAAGCTGCCGTCAGGCGGGCCCGCGTCTGAGGGCCTCGCCAGAGGGTCCTTTGGCGTGGCCCTTAGGCGGGGGACCCATAGGCGGAAACTGAACACAGGCCGGTGAAGCTTAATTAAGGAAAGGCAGGCTCAGGAAAGACCGCAATCCTCCAACAAGCTAAGCAGGTACTCTAACATCCAGAGATATCGATCCTAGTCATTACTCATATTTCAGACCCGGCCCAACGGGACTATGCTAACTACGATTCAGTCTCGTCGCCTGGCTAAATTTCATAACCACATTAAATGTCAGTTTGTTAATAACTAATCGTTGATACCTGACTGCTTAATAGAACTGCCCGTGTATATACCTGTTTTTCGCTATTTACATTATTGCCTGTTAATCATACATGTCTTCTGATCTGTAGCCATGCCATATGCTTGTATGCTTGTCAGAACAAACATCTGTACTACATGACTGTTACCAGTTTTATAATTGTATACCTATGACGCATTCCTGACTGCATGTAAAATAGCTAATTATTTTCTGTGTTATTCTACCAAATTGGTGCACCTCCACGCATAATAGAAGATACCAAATGGCCTTCCCCTTCACTGCCTTTATCAGTTTCTACCTCCTTCTCGCAGGTTGGCTCGGTAACTCCCTTGCCCTATCCCCCTCATCCAATCAAATTCCAATTCTTCAGAGTCATGGGAGAAGATGATCAGGGGCCCCCCATCATTATCCAAAAGGTGAAGCCCACGCACGTCACTCTCACTTGCTACACATCGCACTCCAACAATCTAAGAAAACTAAGCAAGAGGAAACCCCTCATTCACTAAGCCTAAAATGTGCCCTCATAAATACACGTTCAATCCGTAAGAAATGGTCGGTCATCGCAGACATAATATCCCTCCATGATCTGGATATACTCATGATCACTGAAACCTGGCTATCACATGAGGACAATGTCCTCCTCAACCAACTCCTACCCTCCAACTTCTCTATACACACAAGACATAGGGAAAATAAGAGAGGAGGAGGAGCGCTCATACTCACCAAGACGGACCTACATTTCCATACGATTGACTCCACTAGCACAAACAACTTGGATATAGTATCTATTGCAAACGGACAGTGCTCTATCAACCTGCTATACAGAGCCCCCTCATCCTCCCCGGATGATCTCCCTACTATTTTAGACCTAGCTGCCAACATCCACAATCCCAGCACACCAAACTGGATACTGGGAGATTTCAATCTTCCATCTCTGCAACACAATCAGGCTTCCGCCCTCCTGGAAGCTATCGAGGATCTGGGATACAAGGAAATAATCAAGAAATCCATGCATATAAAGGGAAATATTCTTGACATGGTGTTCGCTCCACTGACAGTCTTTGATCCAAGCCACGACCTTGTGATGTCTGTTACCTCTGTACCTTGGTCGGACCACAAGCTAATCAACTTCCAGATACCCATTAACATCAAGCAATCGCAGGATAACAAAAGGTTGAGCAGCACCGCAAGATCAGCAGCACCAAGTTTCCGATCGTTCAATAGAGAGCTCATCCTGTCAGAGACCCGCCCACTCCTCAATGACTCAACTCTCAACCTCGAAAATTTGATCTCCTCCTGGAAAAGCAACCTTAGCGCCATTGCACAACAACCAAACACTAACAATACCCCAAGGAAAAGAAACTCTGCACCATGGTACTCCCCGGAGCTGCGGTCATCTCTCACACATTTGCGGAGACTTGAGACGATGCCGCTGTTCGTTCTCCATAGAGGACCAGACAGCTTACAAACCTCACCTATCAATTCACCGAGAAACAATCACGGTGAAAATGAAGCAATTTCACACTGACACACTCAAAAGATCACTAAACAAACCACGTGATCTGTTCAATTTAGTCAAAACCTTAACGAAGGAACCATCTCCAGAGCAGCAAGATGAGGTTCACCCACAAGAATTTGCCGACTACCTACAGTCTAAACTACTCCAGACAGATAAGGTCTCAGCGGCCACCGCACAAGAGCCAACCTGCCTAATGTCCCTATCTATGTTCTCCACACCATCCACGAAGTACCTTGAGGACACCATCACGTCTCAATACCACCACGGCTCAAATTGACCCCTGCCCAGCCTTTTGGATAAAGGAGCTACGCAGTGAGTTCAGTCCTTTCATTACAAGACTTATGAATCTATCATTCACAACCTGATCTTTCCCTACAGCTCTCAAACATACATCCATTAGACCTCTTTTAAAAACAAGCTAGACCCCCAGAAGGTCGATTCATATAGATCTATAGCCAGTATACCTCTCCTAGCTAAGATAATTGAGAAAGAGGTACAAAGGCAAATACAAGATCACATAGACTCCGCTGCCCCGCTAGACCATTGCCAACATGGATTCAAGGAGTCTCATGGCATTGAAACCCTCCTTACCATCCTCTTCAATAATATAATCACAGGTATCGACAACATCCATCAAGGGTTTGTGCTTATTTTCTTAGACATCGCTGCAGCATTCGACTCAGTAAGTCACGAACTTCTCCTTGGGCGACTAAATGAGAAGGGCATCTGCGGCACTGCACTCGAATGGTGTAAGTCATATCTGGCTGGAAGATAGCAACATGTAAAATCCGGAGCAGCAGCATCAGAACCTTTCCTCCAAAGGCAGGGTGTACCGCAAGGTTCCTCTCTATCATCACTCATGTTCAACATATACATGCAGCCCATCTGCAATGTCATCAGATCTTTCAATGTTGACTGCTTGATATATGCAGATGATATCCTGCTCTACATGCCGTTCTCTACAGATCAATTGGATCTTTCCCCTCTGATAGAATGCTTTGACGCAGTTTCCGAATGGCTCCAATCTCAAAACCTCTGTATTCAACACAAGAAAACGGAGGTGCTCTTCATCACGAGAGACCACAATTTCACTCCGCCACCCCATGTAAGAGTTAAGGAAGCAGATCTTCAAACAAAATCCACAATACGATACCTTGGGGTCACTTTGGACCAACGTCTTGATATGAAGGTGCACATAGATTACATAGTAAGAGCAATCTACATCAAGATCCGAACACTCAGGCATCTGCGCTCCTTACTAGATCCAGAGGACTTCCGGACAATATACCAAGCACTAATCTTACCTCACTTCGACTATGCTAACGCCACTTTACAAGGCCTCCCACAGTCTACCCTGAACCCTCTACAACTCGCCATGAATGCCGCAGCGAGGGTCCTTCATGGAGCCTCTAGGAACGACCATGTGACGCCTATCCTGAATCAGCTCCACTGGCTCCCCATACATGGAAGGCTTGTTTTCAAGACCTTACTACTGACCTTCAAGGCCGTCAATGGTCTTGCATCCTCCTCACTAACAGAGCTCATTCACGCCATTCCACCTAACAGATCCAGAAGACCCACAGCAATAAGCACACTAATAATTCCGAAGGCTTTAACAAAATGCACCCTGACAACGGCAAACAGGGCATTCAGATTTTGCACCCCAAGATGCTGGAATGTTCTACCATCGAACATTCGCGCTATCACTGACCTAGCCCAGTTCAGGAAGGCACTCAGATATCACCTGTTCCTCAAGTACTACCCAATCAGCAATACGTCTAGCTAACGCCACCAATGAAAGTAGCTACACCTTCCTTACTAGATAGCCTCATCAACTTTCTCAGTGCGATATCCAAGATCATTGAGCTTTGTCATAACGCCTGTATGTAGATAGTACATGTAAATAGTTCCCCTATGTTATCCAAGTTTGTACACCTGTTCTCTGTAAAAACAGAACAGCTTGTTGTTCTGGTCATTTTGTTTCATGTAAACCGCGCTGATGTCGAATAGTGCGGTATATAAGAGATTGTAATAAATAATAATAAATGTTTACAAGTATCAGCATAGGGACAGAGGTGGAGGGCAGTGAAATACTGGCAAAGTATATCCCTCTGTTAGGCTAGGCTTTGATATTGGTATGGTATACTGCAGATTGTGAGGGCTTGATAGTGAAAGTGGGGGGCTTTTATAATTGGTTTGTTTTATCGTTTCCCCCGTGCTCAGGTCTATACTCAGATGATAATACTGGATTCATTGGCATATCAGGTTCCTGACCTGGAGACCCTGTTGGTTCTGGGTAATTTAGACCTATGCATGGACAATGCTCAGAGAAGGGACATGGAAGATTTCATGGAGGCCACAATAGCTTTTGGATCTAAGGTTAGCACCCTTAACTGACATTAGATTAAGGGCATTTGCTATAAACAACTACCCAGTACCTTGGTCAGATCATGTTATAAAGAAAGGCAAGGTGCTGGTTAGAAGTTCAGAATCAAGTATCCAGAGATGCTGTCAGGGATGATCCAAGGATAGTTTGATTTTGATAAGTTTAAAGAGGGAGAGAAATTTGAATCGGCAGTCTTGGACTATAATGATCTGGCATCTCTAGTTATAGTATGAAGGGCAGGAGTATAAGGTTTATTAGATCAGATTGCCAAGTTAAAGGCCATTACACTATGCAAGGGGAGGTCATTCTCAATCAGTATGATATTTGATTCATCTCAGGCAGTTGATTTGCACTCTGAGATGAGCAGAGGAACGATAGCGACATCCCAGGCGGGAGAAAGATATGTTAAGATATGGTTGACTGATGAATACATACCATGCTTGCTGTACAAGTTGTGAAGAGACTATATTTTTTCGGTTGCATCCAGGCTGCCTTAAATAGGCCAAGGGAGTTATTCCTGACAGTGAGAAAATAAGTGACGAGGAGAGCTCCGGCCTGAACCTCGAAGCATTTGCTGATTTTTGTTTAAATAGTAGTCATAATATTCATCCAGCGGTTAGTTGGCAACTGGCCAGCAAGTCTAGCTGGGCTGGTTAGTCTGTCAACACTGGAAAATAATTGGGTTTCTTTCTGGCTGGTGGCTGATGACAAAGAAAGTCAGGCTCTTCACGAGATTAAGCCAGAATTGGATATTCTGGATTATTTTCTTTGACAATGATTCAGGGATCATAGGAGAAAGTGTGTCAGATGTTGACAATTATGGTAAATAGCTCTTTCCTCTAAAATCTATCTGCCTGATTTGAAGAAACCATGGCGAGTCCCACCTTGAAATGTGGGCTACTGGATACAACTATGTTGAAAAAGTTTCATCTGTTTCAGACTTACAGACTGAGTAAGCTAACTGAAAAACGTGCCTTCGCTCAGATGAAGTTCATCATGGATTTACTCCACAGGGAACATCATAAGGGCTGCTCAGGGCTGATGGTAACACTGGACATGTCAACTGCATGTGACAGTCAACCATGATATTCTGTTCCACCAAAATTCATATGAATCCAGGTGTGACACCAGTACTACACTAGTTCCATTCTTTTTTTTTATATGGGTGAATTATACAGGTCCATTCCCAGAGTTTAATCTCCTCCTGTTGGATCACCTCAGGGATCCCCACTATCTGCTATTCTACTTAATCTCTACTTATACCCATTAGCAGGTGTTTTGCGTAAAATGATGTTGCATTTCGATGGTATGCTGATGACATTCAGCTGCTCTTCATGGGTGAGCAGGCTGAAGAGATTCCAAGAACTTTGGCCGAATGATGGTCTGGATCTCTGACTGGACGGCAGCTAATGACCTGGCACAGAAAGCCTATGGCTGATAATTCTGTGAATCATTCAGGACTATGCTTCATGCCTGGCTGGGATATATTGTGGAAGCAACTTGATGAAAGTGTCAGACATTATGCATAATTTGACAGTTGAGTTTGACCCCCGTTTAAGCTTTAGGGTTCACATTAATTTGCTATTAAGATCCACTTTTTTTAAAGATGCCATTAAACATCTGTCTACATTATGCTTCTGTGGAGGACTTTCAGTTAGTCTTACAGGCACTTGTGCTAGGCCTCGATTATTGTTATGCTTCATATGATTTCTAGTCCTATAGGCACTCCTTGTGGTCTTGGGCAAGCCACTTAACCCTCCATTGCCCATGTTCCCTGTAAGTATTAGCATATGTGTCTCATATCCCCTCGTGTTAAATGTATCCCCCAATTGACCGCTTTGACCCGGTGAAAAGCAGGATATAAATACAGCTATATAAATAAATAAATAAAAATAAATATGTAGGACTCCCTATTATGGGCCTTACAGTTGATGCAGTCACTCACTGTGGCCCTAGAGATCACACCACCAATCCTAGATGCTCTTCACTGGCTACTTATATCCTCCTGTATACAGTTTAACATCTGTTAGATGTTTAAAATCCTTCATGAGAAAGCCGCAGACTATCTTAGCAAACTTCTGAAATTTACATCTCTAGAAGGCAAATAGCCTGTGAACACCCATTATATTGTTCCATCCTCTTTCCATGAGGCCATACTTGCATGAAAGTGAGCATGTGCTTTTTGGTAGCAGCTCCTTTTATTTGGAATGCTATCTCAGAGTTAAAATGGTCTGGGGATATTATTTAAAATTTCGGAAGCAGCTGAAAGCCTACTTTGTCCAACATGTTTGACTCTGCTTGAGTGCTTAAATATTTTTTTGATCCTGATCTGATCACAGCATGTATGTCTTTTTTTGGGGTGCTGACAACTTTAGTTATGCTGGCTGAAAGTAAAGACTATCTGAAATATCTACTTATCAAGGAATAGTCTTAAAATGGGCTTGCATCTTAACGTAAAGATGACAAATACTCTGATAACTGGCAAAATCAATAATTTCATCCTTGGAGAAGGAAAAAATAGCAGACAACTTTAACCTGATTGGATCAATACATGCAGTCAAGAAATTCAATGACGCATTGCTCTTATTAGAATGGCTATGAAGAACCTAGACAAGATTAGCAAGTGCAGACATCTCAGCATACAAGATTTCATTTGTCCAAGCCATATCATATGAATATAGCAACATGAGAACAGAAGATAAGCCATACCAGGTCAGACCAAAGGTCCATCAAGCCCAGTATCCTGTTTCCAAAAGCAGCCAATCCAGGTCACAAGTACCTAGCAGGTTCCCACAAAGGTACACAGATTCCACATTGCTTATCCTGGGGTAAGCAGTGTCCCTGGTCCTCTTTAAGAATGATTTATAGACTTCTCCTCCAGGAACTTGTCAAACCCTTTTTTAAAGCCAGCTAAACTAACAATTTTACTACATTCTCTGATAACAAAGTCCAGAATTTGATTACCTATTGAGCGAAAAAATATCTTCTCCAATTTCTTATATGGGCTACATTGTAGCTTCATTGCATGTCCCCCTAGTCTTTCTACTTTTAGAAGGAGTAAAAAACCGATCTCTAACTTGTTCCACTCCATTCATTATTTTATAAACCTCTAACATCTCTCTTCAGCCATCTTTTTTCCAAGTTGAATAGCCCCAACCTTTTAAGCCTTTTCTCGTAGAGGTATCCCCTTTCATCCCCTTTACCATTTTGGTGACTCTTCTTTGTACCTTTTCTAATTCTGAGATATCCTTGTTAAGATATGGTGACCAGAACTGCACACAATATTCAAGGTGTGAATGAACCATGAACGATACAGAAGCATTATAAAATCCTTTGTTTTATTTTCCATTCATTTCCCTATGATTCCAAGCATTTTGTTTGTTTTCTTGGCTGTTGGTGCACACTGAGCAGAGGATTTCAACATATTATACATGTTTAACAGCCATTTCAACATGTATCGTATGATAAGGAACCATTGGTGATGAAAGAAGTTGAAGCAGCATTGAAAGCCTTATCAAAGAACAAAGCACCAGGCATTAATGGCATTCCCATTGAAGTATTACAGCAATCGAATGAAGCTGTTACCATACTTACAAGACTCTGCCAAGAAATTTGGAAGACAAATTCATGGCCAACTGACTGGAAAAGATCTGTGTTTATACCAATACTGAAGAAAGGTAACCCGACTGACTGTGGAAATGATCACACAATCGCTCTGATCCCACATGCCAGCAAGATTCTACTCAAGATCATTCAGCAGAGACTACAACCATAACTGGAACGAGAATTGCCTGAAGGGTAAGCAGAGTTCAGGAAAGGACAAGGAACAAGAGACATTATTGTGGATGTGAGATGGATCCTTGAAAAGACAACAGAATATCAAAATGATATCCATAGTGTTTTATTGACTACAGCAAGTATTTTAACTATGTAAACCATGAGAAACTCTGGGCCACATTAAGAAGCATGGGTATACCAGAACACCTGATTGTTCTTTTGCACAACCTTTACATTGATCAAGAAGCAACAGTTTGAATGGAACAAGGAGAAACAGAATGGTTTAAAATCAGCAAAAGTGTACGACAAGGCTGCATTCTTCCCCCTACCTCTTTAATTTATATGCAGAACAAATCATCAGATAAGCAGAACTGGGGGAGGAGTGGCCTAGTGGTTGGGGCAAGTTACCTCAGGCCAGAGGGTTGGGGGTTCAAATCCCACTAGAGGACAGCAACCTTTGGCTGGAAGGACTGGGGTTTCTAGTCCCACAAGTGTTCCTTGTGGTCTTGGGCAAGCCACTTAACCCTCCATTGCCCATGTTCCCTGTAAGTATTAGTGTTTGTGTCTCATATCCCCTTGTGTTAAATGTATCCCCCAATTGTGTTGTGACCACTTTGATTGAAGGATAAGGTGGTATATAAAACTGTCTAAATAAATAAACTGTATGAAGACAACCAAGGTGTGAAGATTGAGGAGTCTTCCACCAACAACCTTCGTTATGCTTATACCACCACATTATTGGCTGAAAGTGAAGACTATTTGAAACATTTGCTTCTCAAGATCAAGGAATATAGTCTTAAAATAGGTTTGCAACTTAACATTAAGACGACAAAGATCCTGACAACTGGCAAAAATCAATAAGTTTATCACTGATGGAGAAGAAATTGAAATAGTTGACAGCTTTAAACTTACTTGGAACAATCAATAAAGAAAGGACTAGCAGTCAAGAAATCTGACATATTGCTCTTGGTAGAATGGCTATGAAGGAACTAGACAAATTCCTCAAGAGAAGAGATGTCTCTCTCCATACAAAGATTTGACTTGTCCAGGCCATGGTATTTTCAATAACGTCATATGGATGTGAAAGTTGGACAGTGAGAAAGACAGACAGGAAGAAAATTGATGCCTTTGAATTATGGTGCTGGCGATGAATACTGTGTATACCATAGACTGCCCGAAGAACAAGCCAGTCAGTACTAAAGATCATCAAACCTAAGCTTTACTTAGAAGCTCAGATGGCAAGACTGACTTTCATATTTTGGACATATCATGCAAAGAGAGAGATCATTGGAGAAAGACATAATGCTTGGCAAGGTAGATGGTCACCGTAAAAGAGGAAGGCTTGCAATGAGATGGATTGATACAACAGCAGCAGCTATGGACACCACTCTGTCAACAATGAGCCGCTTGCCTGAAGACCGAACAAAGTTTAGATCAACTATCCAGAGGGTCGCCAGGGTGTCATCTGCCATTTGGACACTGCCTCCCAATTTTTCAAAGTCCTCTTACGATTTTTCACAATACTCTTGTTTTAACAACTTTGAATAAATGTGTCATCTGCAAATCTGATCACCTCACTCGTTAGTCCCATTTTCAGGTTACTTATGAATTTATTTATTTAACAGGTCTTTTATAACATTTTATCATTTCAGTCAAAGCGGTTTACACTGCAACAAACTTGGTAATGTACATTAAACAGGGACATTGATAACTTGGATTTTTCTGAGGCAGTGGAGGGTTAAATGACTTGCCCAAGGTCAAAAGGAGTGCTAATGGGAATTGAACCTTTCTCTCTTGGTTCCCAAGCCAGTGCTCTAAACACTAGGCTACTCCTTCGCACAGATCCCTCGGGTACTCCACTATTCATATTTCTCCATTGAGAACATTGGCCATTTAGCCCTACTCTCTGCTTTCTAGCCACATAAGAATTTTTCAATATCAGCCTCTAAATCTTTTAGGCATCTACTGTAATATCCAGCTAAAAGCAAAGAACTAAATTAATGCTATGTTTTCTATTTTTTTTTTTGACGCACAGTTTATTGCAAATAGGAAAAAACAATTTCTCACAGAAGCAAATCTGCTCAATGATGTGCAAAGTGAGCTCAAGTAAAATGCAGAATTCCTTCCTTTGCTGGGAACATTATTATTTAAGCACTGAAAATATAAAAAATTATGTAAGTTGTGACTGTCTTCAGCATTTCTGTAGAGGCATATGAATTTCTGTAAGTAGGGATAGTATCAAAGTGTTTTAATTTAAAACCAATTCTGACAAGTGACCAGTGATTTACTACAAAAAGCAACAGTTTCAGACACTCAAAGTTTATCCAAATGCAAAATACATCACACACACACACACACACAAACCCTGCCTCTCCAGAGTAAAGTAAAAGCAGCCAATATTTTTCATCTTCTGTAATGTCAGACCAATTTTTGAGCTATGAGTTTCTTTCCCTGGCTAAGTGCCTGAAAGTAGAAAGGAAAAAAAAAGGGGCCAGTGTAATGACAAACACGTGTTAGCAGGAAAAACAAAAATGCCCCAAGCGGAGGAAGGTCAGAAGTATTACGTCAGAAATGAACTTTATCCCACAATGGCACATTTCAAGCATGAACGCCACATTTTAGAAGAAAGCCATTTCTGGCATATCAGTCTCTTTCCTGGCTTTTCAGTTCTGTAGCACAATAAAGTAACGTTATCTTTTTGAAGCTCATAGTGTGATTTTGTTAGTTTATTTATTTCAGGAGCTATTTTTTAATCTAGTAGGGAATGTCATTTATTTAACTTTCTGGCGCTTTTTAGAACAACATTCCATTTTTTTTGATCCAGTGTTCATTTCCATTCCACGTCACGTATTCTTTAGGTGACACAAAGAACTTTAACAGGACTGAGTTTCCAGCAAGAATCATTATTCATATATTTTAAATATACAAAACCTCAAACTTGCATATTCAGATACAGGTATCTCTTTATATTTGATTTGATTTTAAAATGCTTTACTTAAATGGAACCCAAACTTTAAGAGGTAGTTTTCATAGCCTCCTGGGAGGGAAGGAAGGGGTAGAGGGGAGGTTCCAGTCATTGATCAACAGCAATACCTACTGGCTAGTATAACAGCATCCCTATGTCAAGTTTCAGATTGAACTGTGGTACGTGCTTCTCAATAGCATTGTCAAAGAAATGGCTTAGTTGGATGAGAGGTGATAATAAAAATATTTTAGAAGTAGTAAGGAACGAAAGATCAATGCCTTTACTCAGTTAAGGCAAATGAAAAACAAGCAGCTAAATATGTATACCCTAAAAGAGAGAAATATTCATAAACTTCAAAAATATAAGTGAGGCACAAAAAGATAAGAATATCAGCTACTCTACACCTCATGGTGAGCTCTGCTAAGTTGAAACTGTGCTGTTGCACTTTCAGTAAAAGCTGCCAATGCAATTTAGTAGCTGTTTCATTTCGACTGGCCTTTGGCCTTGCCCCTCTGACGACAACATAAGAGGACTGTAAAACACCAAAGCACTGAGGATCTTTAAGCTATCAGTCACGCTACCTGGTGGTAAGCTCTGCCAAGTTGAAACCACACTATAAATAAAAACTGCCTGGGACTATGTAATTCAGTGGCTGCTTCGTTTCAACTGGTCTTTGGCCCCACCACTCTGATAACATCAACATCAGGGGACTATAAGAAGCCAAAGCAGCGAAATGTCACACCTAAGGAGCAGACACTGGCCCCTTTGTGCACCCCTTCATGAACAAATTGGTGCACATGTTGGGAGGACATTTTTGGTCTTTTTTTGTTTTGTTTAATTTGGGCATCTTGGTTGATTTATTTTATGGCTGTATGTTCTATTTCTGTACAGTCAGCAGCATGTCAATATGGCTCTATTCATCCACTGTTTGTACCAAAACATGGTTGGAATGTTTAATGGGCAGTACTTATTGATAGGTGCATCTCTCCCACCTTGTTCTTCAATGCTTGCTCAGTAAAGAATAAGGTTGAATTAATTTATAATTATGTTTTAGACTCATGGGCAAGTATTTTATGCATTACTGAAACCTGACTCTCTTCTGCTGATGTTATGGTTTTAAACCAGCTTTGCCTCTCCGGCCATGCTATTGAGTCATGGAGCAGTGGGATGGGGTTTTTAGCTATTATAAAGGAGGGGATTTAAGTATAAAGCACAGTTACTTACCTGTAACAGGTGATCTCTGGGAACAGCAGGAATAAGTCTTCACATATGGGTATCGTCGGTACAGACAGAGCCTGCGCGGGAATGCTCCCCAGCGTCCAGTAAGAAAGCTTTTGGGAGCATCCCACAGCGCCTGCGCGCTGCCTTCCCGCCTTTCCCAACCGCCTCTCTCCAGTTCTTCTTTTCTGCGGAGCCAGCAGGTCGTGTTCCTGTCACCGCAGAAGAATTCTTTATTTTTCTGTCTCGCGTCTGCCTTACTAAGACGTCAGACCGGTACCGCCGGTCTTTTCTTTTCTTCTTAAAAAACAAAAAAAAACAAAAAAAATCTTTTCTTTCTTCAACGGTGCATTTTCGGTTTGGGCCTTAGGCCTGAACATATTTTCTCCTCATGGAGAAGCCCTCTTCCGGGTTCAAAAAGTGCACGAAGTGTGGCGGAACTATTTCTGTCACCCGACACCCATGACTGGTGTCTAAAATGTTTGGGTCCTGACCATTCCATCACGGATTGTGTGTCCTGTACCGACGATACCCATATGTGAAGACTCATTCCTGCTTGTTCCTGGAGATTTTTGTAAATGAGAAGCTCCCCATGGATGTGGACTATTGTTACTTTCCTTTTGGGGATGGGGTTTATGTTTGTATTTACCACCTAATTCAACAATTCATTCTTACTATGTGACTATTTATATTCTCTTGAGGTAAATCTTAAAAATCATATACAGTTATGGTCAATATTATTGGCACCCTTGCAGTTCAACCCCTTAATGTCCAATATCTCCTAAAAGAAAAGTGATCAGTGAAATGGCTTTGGACTATATATGCACACATATTTGACACATAAAAGAATGAAATAAAACAAGACCCAATTAAAAAAGGAAATAGTATAAAAACAGGGATATTACCAGGATATGATTAATGGCACCCTTATCAACCATTCAAATCAGTCTGAACAGAAGAGCCACATTCCCACTGCAGTAAAATTAAATGCACCTGTGACCAACTGTCAGTACTCACATGACTTGAATCAACCAATGAATGATGCCCTAATGTTATTTCGCCACATTCACTACCTGTTCCATTTTAACAATGCTGAAGACAAGAGAGCTGCCTGAGACCATAAGAAAAGCCATTATCAAACATCAAACTTCAAAGGGGTACAAGGCCATCTCCAAAGACCTTGGGATCTTTGTGTCTATAGTTCACACTTTTATTAAGACATTTTCTGCTCATGGAACTGACAAGAATCTCCCAGGACATGGGAAGAGGAAAATTAATCCAAGTTGTCTTCGAAGGTTAGTGCAAAGTGTTGGAAAAACACCACGTACAATATCCATAGAGCTTAAGGCTGACCTGGAGCAATCTGGAGTGATGGTTTCAACCAGCACCATACAGCACGCTGTGATAAGGAAGCTTATCATGACCCAGGAGACAGGGATAAAGAGAAGGAATTCACCCTTATCAAAGGACCTATTTTACAAGGTCAGAGAGACAAAACTCAGTTTACACCTAGAAAGCAGGTAATGCCTGGCTGCAATAGGCTGCAGAATGCCCCTAGTGGAGAAAAGGAGAGGGAATGCAGGCCCAAGATAAGGAACCCTTATGTCACTGAATTCCCCAATTACTCAGCTGCCACGAGGCAGTTTGATCTCCAACACCTGAGAGGAGAAGGGGTGGGGCTGCAGCCTGAGAGGTTTAAGTCTAGGTCAGATTATCCAGAGAGAGAGAGGAGTAGGAATGCTTACTGGAAAAGGAATAGAGCTGGCACAGTAAGAACAGCAGGAACAAGGATCACAAGTTGGAGGACAGGACGAGGAAGCTCAGGTGAATGGTGGCCAGAGCATGAGTGAGGAGAAACTGATACAAGCCTTGACCCGGGTATGAGCATTAGAAGTTTGTCTAATTTGGAGCACTGCAGAGTTGCAAGAGACAGTTTTTGCCCTAATGGAAGGCAGTCAGCCAAGCCCTCTGAGCTAGAAACGAAGGTAGAGCCAATGCAACTGGGTGAACAAGACCTAGCTGTAGAAGAAGACGACTCATACATGGATTGCTCTTTATGCCAATCTTCAAATACAGAGGGTTTAGAAGGGAGTCAACCGTAAGGAAAACCTCCAGAGTCCGGTAACCCTGAGAGCCTGTAGATAACTTGTGAAAGTCCTGTATTAAAGGAGAAATACCTTTGCTGAGCAAGCTAAAGCTGTCTAATTAAAACTTGTTCAACAGCTGCTAGCCAGTGCAGTGCACAGCCTGAAGCCATGCCGACGGTGAAAGTAAGAAAAGCTTTGATTTTGTTTTCACTATTCCTAAAAACCTTGCATAGAGAATTGTTTGCCTATGAAGAGTTTAACTTCTTGTTGAAAGTTTTCCTGTGCTTAAGGAGACAAACTGCCGGGAAGTGTTCTGGACTGAAGAGAAAAGAAACCTGTTTTAGGAAAAGCTGTTTCTGTTTGTTTTAAAACAGCACTGCTAGCCATATCTGATAGCATTGGCTGTTGAAAGGACTTTTCTTTATGCTGAAGAACATTATAAGCTGTTTTGTTTTGAGTTCAGTTATATCCTGATGTATTTTTGAAAGAATCCTGGAGAAACAATCCAAAGGTGTTAATTTGTGGGCCTAGCGTTTTCCCCATAAATAAATTTCTGTCAAAGCCTTACCACTCAAAGCCAACTACAAAATGTGTTTTTTTTACCTGAAGCCAAGTACCTCCTGACTGAACTACCTTTCCCATGAGGCATTACAAGGCAGCCAGTCAGGTAAAGGCTAAATGGTGACTCTCTCCTATGACAAGCACGCCCCTCCATACTGTCTGTAAGGGGCTAAAGGCGTGACAACGCAATGATGCGCTTGTTAATGGTGGTTAATCAAATAAGAATAAAAATAATAAACATAAAGGACGACTTAACGGGTGAAAGCCAAGAAGGACCCCATAGCTGAAAGAGAGACATAAAAAGGCATGCCTGATTTCTGCCTAAGCCCACCTTAAGAAAACACTATCCTTCTGGGAAAATTTTCTGTGGACAGATTAAACCAAACTTGAGCTCTTTGGCAATGCACACCAGTGATATAATTGTAGGCAAAGAAATGAAGGAAAAAAAACACCCTTCCTACAATTAAATATGGTGGAGTTTCCTTAATGTTGTGGGGATGTTTAAGCTGCCTAAGGAACTGGAGGGCTGGAACGTATTAAAGGAATCACGAGGTCAGAGGACTACCAAAGTATTTTAGATGAAATGTGCTAACTAGGGTCAAAAAGCTAGGTCTGGGTCAAAGGTCATGGGTCCTCCAGCAGGACAAGGACCCAAAACAAACATCCAAAAGTATAAAAGAATGATTAAAAAAGAACAAATGGACCGTTTAAAAGTGATCAGCAATGTGGCCTGACCTCAGTCCAATCGAGAACCTTTGGAAAGAGCTGAAATCTGCCATTGGTAAAAAGAATCTTGAAAACATTCGAGCTGAAACAAATCGCAGTTGAAGAGTGGGAGAAATAGATGTACAAAACTTATAGATGACAACAAATCTTTGGAAGCTGTCATCACTGCAA
This sequence comes from Ichthyophis bannanicus, assembly GCA_033557465.1. Lineage (NCBI taxonomy): Eukaryota > Metazoa > Chordata > Amphibia > Gymnophiona > Ichthyophiidae > Ichthyophis > Ichthyophis bannanicus. The sequence goes on along the minus strand of CM066047.1, from coordinate 62,017,116 downwards.
ACAAATATTAGTAAAGGGTGCCATTAATCCTGTACAGCTCATATTTTGTTTTTTTTCTCAGAACATACCATGTCTAATTTGCCCAGACATTTTTTTTACCTTTGAAAATACTATTAAAATATTATGATAGCATACAGTTAGAATATTTCCAATTATTTCTCAAGATATTGTGCACAACATATCTAAATTGAAAGGGTTCCAATAATGTTGACCACAACTGTAGTTCTTGAAGATTTTGATGTCCCTGGTTGATTGTCCTGCTCTTACACCTGTTCAATATAGATTTTATATACTTGCTGCAGTCACTGGGTCATTCGCAGATAGTTTCTTCTCCAATTCACCAAAATGCCATCATCTGGATTTAGTTTTTCTTCCTTATAATATTGCTCATTGATCTCTCCTTGTGCTAAAAATATTTCCCTTTCTATGGTCTCATCATTTTTTGACGACTCTCTCTTGCTCTATTCCATATGGTTCCTCAAATTTTGATACTATAGGATAGTTGAAAAGTTATTGGAGGGACTTTGATCCTAAAGAGTTTATGGCTGGAGTGAGACCCAGTCAATTCTACCCAAGGAGGGTAGGTTCCAGCATGTACTTTTTAATAGTAAAACAGTTGAAATCAGCCTTGAATAAAATGGCTCCCCTACAAACTGGAGTCTGTATGAGGAATCATCATAGCCCTTAGTACTCTGCAGAGATTCAACAAGCAAAGGTTGTTCTTCGGAAATCTGAGGTATGGTGTAAGTCTATAGAGTTCTCAAGCCAAGATTATTTATTTGACCTCACTAACTACACTGGTAAAGAATATACTGTATGACAAATTAGGATTACATAAAAATGTACAAAAACAATTAATAAGATCCTCTTCCTTCCCTCTCCCTTATCCCTTCCCCCTGTGCTTCCCTTCATCCCCCATCCCCTCTTCTATCCTTCTATCCTTGTGTGAGTGACCCTGTGCCTGATTTTTTAGAATTTTAGCTTTTTATTTGTTCTTAAATCATTTTTATCCTTTTTATTACTGTTTTTAGTGGTTTTAATTGGATTTCCTTGGTTCTTTTTTTATATTTCATTGCAGTTGGCTTGGTGTTATATGTTTTTACCCTTTTGTTTTTTTATTTTGTTTTTTTTTTATCCATATACTTCGTAGCCACCCCTTTATCTGTTTTGGTTGTCCACATCCCCTTTGTTTCTGGTGTTTACTGGTTGCTCCTTTGGCCTCTCAATTGGTCATGATGCCCCCCCCCCCTTCTTTTATCATATTTTCCCTGCCCCAGTTTTTATTTTTTTATTTTTTTTTTTACCTCTTAGCTGCAATACCCCCTTTTCCCTCCCCTCTCTACCCTTAGTTTGTTGATGTTTTTTTTAATTTTTATCTATCATTTATTTTTATACTGACTCACAATGCCCCCCCTTTATTCATTGCTTATTGCCCGTTTTTGTTTTTTTACTTTTTACTTTATGAAGGAACAGACAGCATATGGTGACTGCACATGCTACATGCTTTACTTTTATTTCTATAATTAACAGCTTTTATTCTTCCAAAGCCCGATTCCTTAATTGTAACCCTATGGAAGAATTGATACTGTTTGAAATCCCGATGTTTACCAACCTTAATGTGTATGATTAGTCCTCACACTATCTTTGCTTACTAGGGTTGCCATAGCAACTCTCCCCTAGTTTTGGTGTGAATGAGTATTTAAATGGCAGTGCCTCAGGAAGAGTCTTTTTACAATAGTTTTCTGTATGGCAGATCACTTCTGTCTGAGTCCTTCTCTTCCACTACCAACTCCAGACTTTTACCTTGCTGCTCTCCTTATGCCTGGAATAAACTACCTGAGTCTGTACGGCAGGTATCATCTCCGGCCCTTTTCAAATCCAGGCTGAAAACTCACCTCTTCGAGTCTGCTTTTGTATCCTGATGCGCTTAGTCTCCTATGTGTTTCCTTACTATACTCCTAGATGTATTCTTGTCCTCAGCTGTTGTGTTGTCTGTCTTAAATAGATTGTAAGCTCTGATGAGCAGGAACTGTCTTTTACATGTTGTACAGTGCTGCGTATGCCTTGTTGTGCTATAGAAATGATAAGTAGTACTAACAGTGACTGACACCCAATTGACATTTCGTTATATTTCAAGAACCTCTTCAAATGGATGGTTTTAATCCTTTATTTATTTTGTAGGACCTTTTTTTACTGCTTCTGTCAGATTTATTGTTACTATATCTCAGTGGTACTCAACCCAGTCCTCTGGGACCCCTAGTCCAGTTGGATTTTCAGGGTATCCACAATGAATATGCATGAGATAGATCTGCATTCAATGGAAGACGTGTGTGCAGATTTCTCTCATGCATATTCACTGTGCATATCCTGAAAACCTGACTGGCCTGGAGATCCCAGAGGACTGGGTTAAGAACCACCATTGTATCTCTGCCACTGCAGTTTTCACTGCTATTAGATACCTCATCAGTACAATTTATAGTACTCTAACCCTGACCCTCCCTCCTGACAATCATCTTTTTGCAAAAGTGACATATATATATTACTTGCCAGTAAAGATTTAACCATTATACACAGCTTGCTCTCCATGACATCGTACCTGTTTTGGGGCTGTTTTATCATTTAATTTCCTACCACCAGGTGTAGCCCTTAATCTATCTCATTATATGTACATTTTTCTATATTTGGGATGCCTCCTTGGCTTGATACTTATTGATTTAGATTGACATAAAGTGCATGATATTTAATTCACTGTATTTACTTATGCCCCTTTGCTATGCACATATCCTTTTATCTAGCTAGGCAAAATACTATTTAAATATACTTTTTTTGTTGGAGATACCAACCCAGTGAAAGGAACCCAAGTCCAGACACCACCGTGGTAACTCTGTTTTAATAAATATTTATTACAAAAAACAGCTTGTCATTTGTACTTAGCTGTAACATTAACATCTTTTCAGGCTGTACAAAACACCAGAGTAAACAACGACGTGACACGTTTCGGGTACAGAAAATCCTTTTTTCCCCCTGCTTCAGGTTAAATCGACATTCGGTCGGTCTCCAGCCTCAAAAGTTGTTTGTGAAAATGCCTTAAATATCGTGGCACTGCAACTTCTCGCACAGCTGATTTCTGCAACCACCAAGTAGAGGAAATTTGAACATAGGGTTTAACCAATCAAAAAGAGGGGGAGGTCCCACCAATCAGAGACCCCGTCCTCTATGAAGGGTTGTAGTATCTCGCTTGACCTTAAATAATTGTATACCAGTCCAACTGCATATTCAAACCCTTGGGGTGGACTATATCCAAACAAAAGATCCAGCACTGTTCCAACTTCTGCAAACAATGCAGGCGATCTCCACCCTGAGGATCTAGCGGTACATGATCCAACACTCTCCAGTGGAGAGACTCAAAGGTATGTGCTTTTTCTATATAATGATCCACCATCGGCGCTGTCAAATTCCTTATCCGGAGACGAGACGCATGCTCACTCAGTCTTATTCGAAATGGTCTAGAGGTGCAGCCAACATAGTAGAGTTGGCAAGGGCAGACAATCAAATAGACCACAAACGTAGTAGAACTGGTCTGCCAACGAGAGGAATAAGTCCTCAAAGTAAGCAAATCTGTCCATTCAGGGCCAGAAAGTGAATTTTCACAAAAAATGCAAGCCTCACAAGGGTAATATCCTTATTTCATGTGAAATAGGAAGGCGATCTTGCAGAGTCGTAGTCTTCATTACCAAATCACGCAAGTTTGCCTTACGAGAATGAGCCATCTGCAAATGTTTGTCACGTTTGGATACAGTCCACCCCAAGGGTTTGAATATTGTTTATTGTTTATTTAACATTTACTATACCGCCTCCCGTTACATCGAGGCGGTTTACAAATAAAAACAATAATTAGAGAGAAAGGAAATTACAATAATTAATAGGAAAGAAGAGAGAAAAGACAGAGGCAATACAATTAGAGAGCAGAGAGAGGTCTTCAGGAGGGAAAAGCTAGAGAGAAAAGATGAGTTTTGAGAAGAGAACGGAATTTGGGGTAGGATTCCTCTGTACGGAGGTTGGTAGGGAGGGAATTCCAAAGAAAGGGTCCTAGGTAGTAAAAGGCAGATTTCTGGTGGATTGCAGGTGAGCTTTAGAAGGTGCTGGGAGGTGAAGACGGTTAATGTGGATGGACCGGAGACTGCGAGAGGGGTTATGGTAGATCAGCAGGTCAGAAAGATAGGCAGGAGTTGAGTGATAAATGGCTTTGTGAGCTAAAGTGAGAACCTTAAATGTTATTCGATAATCAAGTGGCAACCAGTGAAGGTGATAAAGCAGGGGGGTGATATGGTCACGTGGGGAAGCATGGAGGATCGTGCGAGCGGCTGTATTCTGGATCAATTGAAGACGGTGCTTTTGAGATTTAGGAAGACCAGCAAAAATAGTGTTACAGAAATCTAGTCTAGTGATAACCAACGAGAGCAGAAGAGAAGTGAGAGCCTGAGTAGACAGAAAGGGACGAACGGCACGAATTTGTCGAAGACATAGAAAAGAACAACGGGAAACATGGGAGATATGGTCCTGAAAACAGAGTACTGTCAAGAAATACCCCAAGGTAGCGAAGTTTAGATACTACAGTGATGGAGGAGCCAGCAAGGGATGGAGCAAGAGATGGGACAGGAGAGGTGTGAGGGAACCAAATTGCGGCAGTTTTACTAACATTGAGCACCAAGCAGTTAGTGGAAAGCCAAGTGGAAATAGTTGACAAACAATTTTCTAGAGGTGATAAATCAGGGTGGGATGATGAAGTGTGGTGCAGCAGGAAAATGTCGTCCGCATAGAAATAACTGGAGATCCCGGTTTGTTGAATAATTAGCGCCAAAGGGGCAAGGAAGACGTTGAACAATAACGGAGCCAGAATAGAGCCCTGAGGGACACCACATGGGAGTGAGAGATGATTGGACTGGGAGCGAGAGGAGGAGACAGCAAAAGACCGGTGACAGAGGAAAGAATAGAACCAGTGATAGACCAATCCACGAATACCCGCGTCCCGCAGACGAGAAAGAAGGAGGGCGTGATCCACCAGGTCGAAGGCTGCTGAGAGATCGAGTGATACTGCTAGTGTGATGTTACCTTGATCATGAGAGGTATGAATTTCATTTATTACAGCAGTGATTGTGGATTCGACACTGAAACCAGGTCTGAAACCAGATTGTCTGGGGTGCAGAAACAGTGTAGAGGCAAGATAGTGAGAAAGTTGTGAGAAGACTACCTTTTCCAGAAGTTTAGAGGTGAAGGAGAGATTAGATACAGGGCGATAATGAGCAGGGACAGAGGGATCAAGGGCAGGTTGTTTAAGCAGAGGACGAACTATGGCGTGTTTCCAGGGAGTCGGGAAGGAGCCTGAGGACAAACTAGAATTAATGATGGTCAGCAGAGGTTGAAATAATGAGACGGGGGGATCAGAGAACCAAGCGGAAGGGATAGGGTCCAAGCCACAGGTTGTTTTCCGAGTGGTGGACAGCAAGTGAAGCAATTTGGACGAGGAGATAGGTGAGAAGGTGGACCAGGTGTGAGAAAGGCATGGGGAGAATGGGGGAGAAACAGGAGGAGGGGAAGGCAAGGCTTGGGGGCAATGAGGGAGAGAGGAACGAAGTTTCTGGATTTTATCAGAGAAGAAGGATGCCAGAGTGGTAGGACTGGGGGCCGTATCAGGATGAGAAGGGCCCGCCGCAGTGGGAGACTGTAAGCGAGAAAGAGTATTTAAAGTGGTAAAGAGCTGACGAGATCTATTAGGGGCTGCTAGGATTGTGGATGAGTAGAAAGAGCATTTTGCCTGGTGGATCTGGTATACGATTATTTAAGGTCAAGCGGGATACTACAACCCTTCATAGAGGATGGGGTCTCTGATTGGTGGGACCTCCCCCTCTTTTTGATTGGTTAAACCCTATGTTCAAATTTCCTCTACTTGGTGGCTGCAGAAATCAGCTGTGCGAGAAGTTGCAGTGCCACGATATTTAAGGCATTTTCACAAACAACTTTTGAGGCTGGAGACCGACCGAATGTCGATTAACCTGAAGCAGGGGAAAAAGGATTTTCTGTACCCGAAACGTGTCACGTCATTGTTGACTCTGGTGGTGTTTTGTACAACCTGAAAAGACGTTAATGTTACAGCTAAGTACAAATGACAAGCTGGTTTTTGTAATAGATATTTATTAAAACGGAGTTACCACGGTGGTGTCTGGACTGGGTTCCTTTCACTGGGTTGGTAACGCCAACAAAAAAAGTATATTTAAATAGTATTTTACCTAGCTAGATCAGAATCTGGTTTCTTTTGGGCGTTGATTTGTTTGGTTCAGATAAGGGTTCTGTTGTTTCTGGACATAATCTTTTATTGGCATATCTATGTGTTTTTATTTTTAATTACATTCAGTAACATTCCTTTAATATGAACTTACAATTACAATAATATGTTTTTTACTGATCCACCTTTACTTAGGTTTTTAATTCTCTTTTTATTAATGTTATAATGGTTTTTATCTCCCCCTATAATTCATTCAATTCTGTTCATTGCCATTCCCTACCCTTGCAGCAGTGGCTGTTGTGCATATTGTTATTACACATATTTTTCCTACCACTTCACGTCATTAAGTTCTGTACAGTTTAGCAAAACATTTCCCAGGCCATTTTATATTGTTTTTTTATCTGAACACAATATTAAAAAAATCTAAATTCTGCTTCTCCCCCCAGTATTGTCATAGGCAAGCTGACCTCAATCTGGTACCCACAGAGATAGAAGGCAGGAATCTTGCAGGAAAGGCTATTATATTTGCTTGGGGACAGGCTCTAGCTAGCCTGCTCTTAACTGAGTCTTGTATTGTTGGTGATCTTCGTTCCCATTTCCTGATTGGCCCAAAGTTTGTCTAGTCTGGAACTCTGTGAAAACCCTTCCTGGATGTTTTGCCTTGTGAATCTGTTTAACTCCTGCTGTGGAAGTTTACTCTTTTGTCATGTTCTTGTGCCAAACCATCTGTGAAACCATGTCTAAATATGCTATCAGAGACATTTACTAAGCCTAATCCAAGTCATGATCACTAATTGGACAACCAAAACACAAGACACAGTTAAGAGCAGGATAGCCAAAGCCAGCACCCATGGAGACTCAATGGCGCTCCATGCAAGATGCCTGCCTTCTAATCCAAAAGTCACTGGTTCGAGGCCATCTGATGAAAGAAAAAAATAATCCATTTGTTCTCTATTTGCCTGAAATCCTTTCATCTATTTTTTTTTGGACAGCAGCACATTCACAGCCACCTCATTAAATTAACAAAATTGCCCGAAATTGAAAATGTATAAAATAGAAAACGACAAAACAAAAATGTAATAAAATAAAACAAAACAACCCGCAAAGGACAAAGGAAACTCAAGAATATGATTTTTTTTTTGCCTGCATGCCCCTATCATCTATGTTCGTGCCAGTGTTTTATTAGAATCCACTAAGATGATCGAGATTGGTGGAACATAAATTTAAAACATATAAATAAATGATGGGAGATGCATAGAAAGGTCTTCAATGAAGGTGGTGGTGGTACAAACTAACAGAGTTTAAGAAAACAGGACAAAAACAGAGAATCCCTACAGGCAAAGAAATAAAGACGAAAATAGAGATGAACTGGTATGTACAACATGAAGTAGAAACAGATGGAAAGATTAGAGGGTTCTTATCCATCATATTCTATATTTCTAAGGCAGCTTCTAGTGAGGTGGAAGCTCAAATGCATAGGGTGAATATGCCAAGCCAAAAATATAATTTAAGTCAATAGTACTTGTATGAAAATAAATGTTAAACAAAAAATCATATAATATTGTTAGGGCCCTTTTTACTACTGCTTAATGATTATCTGCCACATGATCTTAGAAAGAAAATGGCTATGCAACACATAGTATGCAGTAAGCTTTAGTAAAAGGGGCCATAAATTTGTTAACCAGCTTTTAGGAGTCAACATTGCCTTCCCTCAGGTCCTGAACAAAATGAGGAAAAATGATTATTAGAAAAACATATGTGAATTATAAAATAAATTCAATAGAAGAATGACGGTAAAAGGAAAAGTGTGGGGGGAGGGAGTTTGATGGATTAAAGTGATCAGAAGGTTACAGGTAATGGAATTTATGCTTCAAATGAGTTAGGAAAACAGATCTTTGTTAATTCCTTTATCTGATTGAACTTCAAATGTCCTGAGTGTCTAAATTGTTTAGAATTTTAGTATCCTCATCAGAAGTTCACCAACACAGTACAGCAGATTAGAAAACTTCCTCCATGAAAGCACAAATGCCATACTGGGTCAGACCAAGAACCATCCAGCCCAGCATCCTGTTTTCAACAGTGGCCAATCCAGGTCGCAAGTACCTAGCAGGTACCCAAAAAGGTATACAAGTTTCACATGCTTGTCCCAAGGTAAGCAGTGGATTTCCTGGGTCCTCTTTAATAATGATTTATTGACCTTTCATCCAGGAACTTGTTCAAACCTTTTTTAAAAACAGCTAAACTAACAGCTTTAAAACGAATTCCAGAGTTTGATTATGCATTGAGTGACAAAATATTTTCTTTTATTACTCTTAAGTGGATTACATTGTAGCTTCATTGTGTGTCTCCTAGTCTTTCCACTTTTTGATGGAGTAAACAACCTATTCTGTTCTACTCCTTTCATTAATTTATAGACCTTTATCATATCTCCCCCCAGCAGTCTCTCATTTTATTTATTTATTTAACATTTATATACTGTCTTTCTTCAATTCAAGACGATTTACAGAGAACAAAACGTAACAGCATAGCACAGCTGTTTAACATGGAACAGAACTTTAGATAACATTGAACTTTTAGAAAATGGTACCATCAAGTAACTATTTACACATTTACAAGAGCATGAAGAGCCCTAACCTTTTAAGCCTTTCCACATTGGGGTATCCTTTCATCCCCTTTACCATTTTGGTGGCTCTTCTCGGTACCTTTTCTTATTCTGCTATATCCTTCTTAAGATACGGCGACCAGAACTGCACACAGTATTCAAGATGTAGTGGTACCATGGAACAATACAGAGTCATTATAACATCCTTGAAAGTGTTGCCCTGGTCTTCTCTGTGAAGTGTGATTTTGTGCCTGTGTAAGTTAATTTTTGCCTTTAACTTCTAGCCTCTTTCATATATGGTTTATTAAAAATGTATATACATATACTTCCTTTCAAAATAAAGGCAAGGTGGTTTACAATAATAAAATAAAAGTTAAAATTCATAAAGAAACTCCATCATAACAGACAGGACAGAGAAAAGTGACAGAAAGAGTAGATAATTCTGAGAAAAAAATGAGGGTGGGCTTCCTGGTAGGACCTAGACCTCAAAAGCCTGCTGAAATAGATGAGATTTGAAAGATGACTAGAAGTTTCGAAATAGAGGAGGAGGGGCAATGAGTTCCAATATATTGGGATACAAAAGAAAAAAGCATATTGACAAGTTGATTCAAGCTTGGCTCTGGAAGAGGGTGGGATGTAAAGTCTACTGTCATGCAATGAATGAAGTATCCATGAAGGGGTGTGAAAAGTAGAGGCTGGAGTGAGGTAAGATCATAGCAACATGAAAAGGAAACCAAGTGCTGACGTGATCTGAGAGACCAATATCAGACAGGTGTGAAAGCAGAATATTGCGATCCACAAGATTAAGGGAGGGAGGAGTAGCCTAGTGGTTGGGGCAAGGTACTTCAGGCCGGAAGGTCGGAGGTTCAAATCCCACTAGAGGACAGCAACCTTGGGCCGGAAGGACTGGGGTTTCTAGTCCCACAGATGCTCCTTGTGGTCTTGGGCAAGCCACTAAACCCTCCATTGCCCATGTTCCCTGTAAGTATTAGTGTATGTGTCTCATATCCCCGCGTGTTAAATGTATCCCCCAATTGTGTTGTGACCGCTTTGATTGAAGGATAAGGCGGTATACAAAACTGTCTAAATAAATAAATAAATAAATTAAAGTCAGCAGTGAGGTCCAAGGAAACAGTCAAAGTGATCATACCATTGTCAGAAAAAGCATAGTTACTCACTTGTAACAGGAGATCTCAGGAAACAGCAGGAATTTAGTCTTCACATATAGGGCCTGAAGCTCTGAAATCCTGCATGTGGTGACCAGAAAGACAGTCTTGATGATTAAGTCCTTCAATGAAGCCTGGGGTTAAAGGCTCAAAGGGCCCTCCAGTCAGAACTGTCAAAACAAGGTTGAGGTTCCACGGCGGGACCACCTCTGTCCATGGGGGGGCAAAGGGAGGATACTGACCTGAGGAAGCACACATCAGTGCGTTCCCAGGGGTACTCTGAATCTTCCCCCGATAACAGGCAATTGCTGCCAGTTGCACCCACCAGGGGCTAGCCATTAGCCCCTTATCGAAACTGGCCTGCAAGAAGGCAAGGATGTCTGGAATGGAAGCTGTTGCAGGCTGTGCCTGCCTATCCTTACATCAGACCTCAAAGGTGCACCACATTTGAATGTAAGCTAATGAAGTAGACCTTTGCCTAGCCTTCAAAAGAGTTGAAATCACGGGCTCAAGTATCCCTTCCTTCTCAGGCACGCCCTTTCAAGAGCCAGGCCATAAGAGAGAATCAATCCACCTGTGGAATGCGCAGCGGGCCTTGCATTAGATCATCCTCCCGGAACATGAGATGCCATGGCCGATCCACTAGGAGCTATACCAGCTCAGCATACCACGGGCACCATGGCCAGTCCGGGGCAATCAGAATGACACAATCTCGATGCGACTCTATCCACTGCACGACTCAGCCTATGAGGGCCCACCGTGAAAAAATATCCAGAAGACCCTCCGGAGGATACGGTTGCGCTAGGGCATTGATACCTTCGGACATCTTTTCTCGTCGCCTGCTGAAGAAACAGCTCACTTTGGCCGTATCGAACGTCACCATCAGGTCCATAAACGGTGTTCCCCACCTGCACACCAACTGAGCAAAGACCTCCTTATTGAGCGTCCACTTCCCGGGATCCACATACACTGGGCTGAGATAGTCTGCCATCACTTTGTCGACCCCTGCAACATGCATAGCCAACAGCGCCTGGAGGTTGGCCTCAGCCCATCCGAACAGCAGTTCTGTCTCCTCTTCCAGGGCCGCGCTGCCCGTGCCTCCCTGCTGGTTGATGTAGGCCACCATAGTTGCATTGTCCAAAAAGGACCATGACCGCCTTCCCCCACAACCATGATTGAAAGCTGTGGAGCACTAGGGCTACCACCCGCACCTCCAGCCTGTTGATTAACCAAGTGATCGGCGAGCTCCAGCATCCGTGAGCAAAGTGCAGAACCCACTGCAGAGTCTCGAGGGGCATGTCCGCCTGCAAGTTCCCCAGGCAAAGCCACCATCTGAGCACCCTCACGGGCAGGGGAGCCTCAGAGAGAGGGCCTGTCTGATGTGACCACTGACTGAGCAAAGCTTTCAGAAGCGGATGCATGTGCGCCCTTGCCCACGATACCACCTCCAGAGTGGCTGCCATGGTTCCCAGGAGCTGCAGATAATGCCAAGCCGTAGGCTCTGACAGCTTCAGGAACCAAAGCACTAAGCGCCACAGCCCCTGAGCTTGCTGTTCTGGCAGACACACCCTAGATGTGTGTCGAAACGCACTCCCATGTACTCCAGCTCTTGCGATGCGATCAAGTGGCTCCTGGCCAAATTGACCACCCAACCGAGACTCTCCAGGAACTGTATAACTCCTCGAGCTGTCATCAGCACACTCTTGGCCCTGGACTTTACCAGAATCAGCCAATCATCTAGGTATGGATGTACCAGCACCCCTTCCTTGCAGAGCGCCGTGGCTACTACCATCATGACCTTGGTGAATGTACAGGGAGCAGTCACGAGGCCGAATGGCAAAGTGCAAAACTGGAAATGTCTCATCGGCACTGCAAATCAGAGGAACTACTGGTGCTCTGGTCGAATGGGGATGTGGGGATGTGCAGATATGCCTCTGTGAGGTTGAGAGACGTCCAGAACTCCCCACTTCTCACAGCAACCATGTTAAAATGTGCAACCCAAAGACAACAGTTCACTGCTTGAGATCTAAGATCGGACGAAGAAACCGTCCTTTTTGGGCACAAAGTAAATGGAGGACTGACCGTAGCTGCACTGCTCTCGGGGGACACGAACTACCGCTCAGAGTTGAAGCAGTCGTGACAAGGTGTCCCTTACCGCTGCCGCCTTGCCTCATGCTTTGCAGGAAGACTGGACAAAGGCCTCCCCCACCGGCCGGGCCAACTCGAGGGCATAACCCTCGTGAATGATCTCTAGAACCCATTGGTCAGATGTGATCTGGGCCCAGGCAGGGTAAAACGCCCACAACCGACCTCCCACGGGTTGAACCACTGCCTGAGCCCCCCTCGCTTCATTGAGTCTTCTTGAGCCCCGAGAAAGAGGGAGAGGAAAAACCTATCCCTGCCCCCAAAAAACCTTTCCCTCTGGTAGAGAACCTTCCCCTCTGGAAGGAGCCAAGACGAGAGGAACAAAAACGTCTGAAGTCCTGAAGCTGGCCTTGAGATGTTGACGGATTGTGGTTCTTTTTACTTATCCTTGGTAAGACGTCCTCCCTTAGACTCCCCCAAGTCCTTGACCAGCTTGTCCAGATCCTCACCAAAAAGCAACTTACCCTTAAAGGGGAGCTTGCTAAGGTGGGACTTGCAGGAGCTGTCCGCCGCCCAGTTTTGCAACCAAAGATAACGGCAGGCCACCACAAGAGGCCATGCTCTTGAAGAGACCGTGAATAAGGTCATAGTGAATATCAGCGAGGTAGGCCACTCCCGATTCCAACTTGGATACCTCCGCTATCCGGTATGCTGCCGGCTCCCCCGGCTGTTGGAGTTGCTGCAACCAGTGCAGGTAGGCCTGAGCTACCCAGGCCCTGCCGATGGCTACCTGCAAGGATAGGGCCTTGACATCAAAGGCCTGCTTCAACAAGGTGTCCAACTTTCTGTCCTGCCCATTCTTTAGTGCTGCGCTCCCCTCAACAGGGATGGTTGTCTTCTTTGTGACGGCCGAAACCACCACATCCACCCAAGGAGACCGAAAGAGCTCCTGATCCTGTTCCGACAGCGGATAGAGGTGCTAGAGGTGCGTCATAGTCCTCACACTCTTGAGACCCGCTGCTTCTGGCAGGTCTCATTCATCCTGGATCATTTGCCTGATTACCCTATGCACGGGGAAGACCTTCTGCGTCTTCCGCACTGCTTGGAGTAGGGGGTCCTCCAGCGTATCAACCTCCGCTGGAAGACTGGCAGGCATACTGAGGGCTTTAAGAGATTCTGTGATGAGGAAAGGTACTTCTTCCCAGCGAAACACTGACAATCCAGGCCTGGTCTTCTGGTTCCTAGGTCTCACCCTCTTCCAGCTCCTCGCCCTCCAAGTCCAGGTCTGCATACAGGTCCTCCGCCTCAGGTCCTTCAGACAAAGGCGACTGCTCTTGCCACTCCTCCGAGGGCCTGGGCCTCTTAGCCGTACTTCCCCTGGCTCACTCCCCTTAATGACTGCTGCCCGCTTGGCCACATGCGCTGAAGATGCAGGGCCACCCACTGCCCCCTGCTGCCACAAGCAGAAGGCCTGATGCAGCAAGAGGACAAACTCTGTAGAGAACATACCCGAGACCCCCCCCTCCCCAAGGCCATGAGGGGTGGAGGGCCCTGGAGCCTCTGATGACCCAGAAGCTGCTTTCAGAGGCAGGCAGGTGGCCTCCACAGAGTCCTGGGTCTCCCCGGACAGAGAGAGAGATTACTCCTGCCGTGACTTGTCCTGCAATGCTTGCTCCATGGAGGTGGCCTCCAGTGCACAGCCTCGGCAAACCCCGGTGTCAGACACCGGCCCCTTCCCTCCCCCCGGGTTCCGCACACAAGACACTGCAGGCAGGCCGGCATGAGTGCAAAGCCTGTTCTCTGCACTTCCTGCCCACACCAGTGTGAGGGAATGAGAAGCACTTAAACAGAAAAAAGAAAATCACAGAAAAATTATAGCTAAGGGAACTCCCTAGAAACTCCTCAGAGCTCTCTTCTCTCCTTTAATTTAAACTTGCCTTTTCTCACTTTTTCTTTTTTAAACTGAACCCAAAACCACCACCTTAAAAGAAAGGTGCTCTGACATTCAAAGTGTAATCAAACTGGGATCCAAGATGGCTGCAGGACCCATACGGCTGTGAGCTGCTTTCCTATGCCGAAGCGAAAGGGGAAGCTAAGGGGGGACCCTCCCCAGCCCAAGAAGCCCTCTTCTGCGAGTGTTTCAAAGGCTGGTCCGATGGATACCTTTGTGCAGCAGCACGGTGAGATCTGGTCGGTTTCCGGAGTAACCCTGCTTGTGTCGACGCTGAGACCGGAGAGTTTGGCGTCTTCTTCTGGGTGTGATCTCACTCCAGAACTGCAAAAACCGCCCGCACTCCCTGCAGACTTTCTGAGCCTCAGTGCTTCTGAAGTGGTGTGATCCGAAGAGGTCAGCGCTGTTTCTTCAGTTGGAGGGAAGGCTTTGGTTTCAGACTCGGGGGTTCCGGGGTCAGCGTCTGAGGGAGATGGAAAGGTCACGGCGGTCGAGCAACAAATTCCTGGGGATTTTAAATCTTCGTCAGGAGAGAGAAGTTCGGTAGTGTTTCCTGAGGCCTCCTCTGAACTACCCCTTTTGGTGTCTTTCTCCTTGGAGCGCCCTGAACGTATTACCCTAGACTCTGGATGGCGTTGACAAAGTTTGGTGAGTGTTTATTATCCCAAACTAATGCTACTTTGAAGTTGATCCGGGATAACACAGTGAAAGTGCAGAATTGCCAGGATTCTGTGACTCTCTTATAGTCTCAAGCTTCATTGATGGACAATAAAGTTACACATCTGGAGGATAAATTTAATGATATATGTAAGGATATGCTTGGAGTTAAATTTAAAATGGAAATGTTGGAAAACCAGAATAGGGCAATGAATATTAGGCTAAAGAATTTTCCTCGATCTCCACTGGTTACGCCTCGTGATATGTTCAAGGCATACTTGATAGAGGTTTTGAATGTTCCTGAGGAATCACATCCTCCGCTTTCAAAAATTTATCATCTTCCCACCAGGAAAAAAAATGATAGGACCAACTGGGGTTTCTCTGGTTGAAGAAGAGGTACTAGATGATGTAAATCTTTCAGAGATTCTAAATATCTCTGTATCTGAGAGCGTGGTTCCTGCAACTTTGTTGATGTCACTGGCGCTCGTGTCTGACCGGGAGTGGTTATTAAGAATGTATTTCAAGAAGCGTACTGTTTTGTTCAAAGGGTTGACTATCCGCATGTTTCCCGATTTATCTCGAGAAATGCAAAAAACAAGAAGAGTTTTTGCTGCTTAAATCTGGGGTGATTCAGATGGGAGGTTTATTTTTTCTTAAGTTTCCCTGTAAATGTTTGGTTAAATTGCAATCTGTTTCCTATATTTTTTATGATCCTACTAAGTTAGTCTCCTTTATTAGTGCTCGTTTATCTGCTGGCCCTTAGGTGAGCAGGTTTATTTGCAGGATATATGTACACTGGATCTTTTGTGGGTTCTTCTATTCCTATGAGTTCTATCAGTTGTATTTTCTTCATTCATTTTGGGTCTCGTAAGTGTGAGGACTAGTAAGACTGGATTTAAATAATTTCATGCATGTATATTACTTGGTGTATTATCATTTACTCATGTCTTTTTTCCATATCAAGTACGATTGCTTGTAAATTTTGTTGAAATCTTATAAATTAAAAAAAATAAAAAAGAAAGGTGCTCTAGGCCCAGGGGAATGTATTGCCTAGAGCAGGGGTCTCCAAACCTGTCCTGGAGGTCTGCAATCCAGCCAGGTTTTCAGGAAATCCCTAATGAATATGCATGAGATATATTTGCATACACTGCCCACATTGTATTATAATATCTTTTTTTTTTTTTTTTTTTTTATTTAGCATTTCTTATATACCGCCTTTCATGATATCAAGGCGGTTTACATTGAACAAACTGAAATTACATTGAACAGGGCATTATAACTTGCAGGACTAGAAACCCCAGTCCTTCCAGCCCAGGGTTGCTGTCCTCTAGTGGGATTTGAACCCCCGACCTTCCGGCCTGAGGTACCTTGCCCCAACCACTAGGCCACTCCTTTAGGGATATCCCAAAATCCTGGCTGGATTGCAGCCCTCCAGGACCGGTTTGGAGACCCCTGGCCTAGAGAACAGGAGAGAAATGGCAGAAAACTGCGGGGAAAAGGAGAGAGATCGAAAGAAAAAAAAGCCCACGCCTTTAGCCCTTCCCGCGCAGCTGTAATGGTCGCAGGCCCAAGGCCTTCCCTGCCAGCCGGGCCACTGCCGAAGAGAAAAAAAAACGGCACTTGAAACCCCGGTACCTTACAACATCCCGGGCAATGCACATGCCGCCTCAATTACCTGCTCTGTGCTGGCTTGGAGACTAGACACTTCCACTGCACGTACCCCAGCCTGCCTTGCTCTCACATACCTCGTGCTCTGCCTGATCAGCAGCATCGTCAACGATGGGGGCCCGGAAACACGCTCCTCACTGTCAGACTGGGAATGAGTGGGAGCTCCTCACCCGATCACAGATGCCGGCAAGACCTCCAACATCCCCTGGGCCTCATGGGGGGGGGGGGGTCCTCCTCAGGCAAGCACTGCTTTCTTTCGATTTCTTACTACTTTTTTCTTTTTTATATAATAAACTGCAGCAAAATAAAAATAAAAAAGCCATCTAATGTCCTCCTTATTTGTCTCTTCAGTGAGTCCAGCCCTGGCTCACCATCTTCTCACCTTGGAGACTGAGCATACTGGGAGCTGGTAGGCAGTGCCAGCTGTATTAGTACTGGTGTCATCAAAACATGACACGCTCAGTCTCCAAGCTGCTAGAAGAGGTACCTACGCAGAGGTTGGGACTGGACTGGAGGGATGATAAGGAATGCACTTTAAATGGTCATAGCATGCTAAGGCAGAGAATGGATGGATTACGGCAAAGTGGGCTTTGAGAGCACAAGGCCCCAAGCGTGAGGACAACTGCCACATGCTCAGTGGCAATTAAGCAAAGTGTGCAAAACAATGTGTCTATGGGTCTCGTTAGATGAACCCACATTAACTGTGCTGTGTGATAGTATGCTAACTGCCGGGAACTTTCTGGGCACACCACCAACAGTGTGCGATGGTTGCACTTACTGCACAAGTCAGTTTTTATGCTAATCATGCAATAAGTACACCCTTAGTAAAAGAGCCCCTTAAAGTACTAAAATGCGTAATCCATAGTCCTACCACTACTGAAAATCTAAATGTGGACAAAACCATGGGGCTGAATGAGATCTCTCAGGATACTGAGAGCTCAGAGAGATTCTAGTGGGTCCTCTTAAAGATGTGTTTAATATATCCTTGGAGATGGGAGAGATTCCTCAGGACTAGAGAAGGGCTGATGTGATCCCTCTTCACAAAAGTGGTAAGAGAGAAGATAATGGGAAACTATAGGCCAGTAAAAGCCTTACCTCAATGATTGGAAAAATAAAGAGGATGCTACTAAAGGTAAGGATAGGGAACTTCTAGAAGTCAATCGGTTGCAAGATCTCAGGTGACATGGTTTTACCAAACCACATCAAAAACAAAAAAAACCCTGGGGCAAAGGAACACTACCTGCCCCCACAAAATCCAAAAATAGAAAAATGGCAGGTTCCAGCATACTACAGAACTACTCCCCTGACAAAAGGCTTTAATGTATTCTACAGTCTATTGCACTACCATCTTCTCCTATTTTATTGATTACTTTGGATGTAGTGGCATTATATTCCAATATTCCACAGACAGAAGCCTTAAAAGTTATTTCAGAGCTTCCTCTGCAATTACCTACACTGTTGCCTCAACATTTTATTTTGTCTTTATTGCGGCTGGTACTAGGTAAGAACTATTTTTATTATGCTGGTTCTATTTACAGGTCTTTGGGATTGCCATGGGGGCAACTGTTGCCCCCTCAATTGCCATCTTATTTATGGTGGATTTTGAACACCATTTTGTTTATCCCTCACCAAGGTTTCAAGAAATCTTACTATGAAAGAGGTTTTTGGATGACATTTTTGTATTATGGAAAGGCAGCACTTTTCAATTGCATCAGTTTGACGACTGGTTAAATCTGGTGAATGATAAAATTCACTTTGAAGTGTGATGCCCATTTGATTGAGTTTTTAAATGTGTTGATTACCTGTTCAGAGAATTCTCTGGTTACATCTTTGTTTCGTACAGTGCAATATCTTACTTAAATTTGACAGCTTTCACCTTCCAGCACTGAAACGAGGCCTCCCTTTTGGTCAGTTTTTACGGCTCCGACGTATTTGTTCTTCAACTGAAGAATTTAAGATTCATGCTCATGAACTATGTCAACGTTTATATTCTCAGGACTACCCTAAATCTATTGTTTGCAGGGCTTATAAACGGGTGTTATGCAATCATAGGGAATGGCTGCTGACCCCATCGGCTCAACATGTGTCGGGAACGTCTCAGGGCACTTTGGTGGGAATTCTGCCTTTTAGTAACAGAGCCTTGACTGTACAATCCATTCTTCATAAACAATGGCATATTTTGCATCTTCACATTTGTTTTCAGAGACGTCTTTGTCTGGCCTAGACCCGCAGAAAAAAACTTACGTAATTGGTTGGTACAAGCTAATCCCAGAACTCAAGAGTGTAGTTGAGCAGGCAGGCTGGGCATTTCCCTTGTGGGCGTTGCACATACTGCTCCGGATCTCTGGTTGGGGATACCTGGACTGATCCGATATACTGTACAATAAGATTTGGTCTTTTAAGTACCACATCACTTGTGACACTACTTTTGTGGTATACCTATTATGTCCTTGTGGTATTACTTATTTTATTTAACAGGTTTTTTTATACCGCTTGACTATGTAGGCCGTACGTCACGACCATTCAAAAAGCGTTTGGCTCAACATGCCTCACGGATTCGTACAAATGTGTACTGCAATATGAACACTCTCAGTTTTTGTGGAGAGTTATTGATTGAGTTCCCCCATCAGTGTGAGGTGGTCACAGACTCTTGTTTGCAATTTGTAGAACAACAGATTTTTAAATTGGACTCTGTGACTCTGAATGATTTGAATTTGGAATTGGATTGGCATAGTTTGCTGTGATTCTGATCTTAAAGTCAGCTGGGAGGCGTTTACATGGTTGTTCTCTGCCCTCAGTTGGCTCAGCAGTAAGCATGTGGTTTGTTATTGACGTCAGATGCTGGGTTTAAATGGCTCCCTTGAATGCTTTTGTTTTGGGAGTGGTGCAGCTTACTTCATGGTGAGAAGAAACCTGAAGCATGGGTTATAAATTTTGAGACCCGAAACACAGGACTATCATTGGTTCACCTATGGTTGGATATTGCTGTGCCTTTCAGTTAAGTAAAAATTGATAAATTTTACATGAGGCAGTTTGAAAAGGTTTTACTGATTAAAAGGACATGTTCCTCCAGTTATGGTTGGTCCTTGCCTGGAGGTTATTGTCCGACATTAAAGCCTTTTGTCAGGGGAGTCGTTTTATAGTGTGCTGGAACCTGCCATGTTTCTATTTTTGGATGGTTTTACCAAAGACAGAGCAAGCCAGATAAATATGATTGATTTCTTTGACTGGATGATCAGAGAACTTTATGAAGGGCATGCACTGGGATTTCGGCAAAGCCTTTGATACTGTTCTTAAGATTTGTTTGCCTATTAATACCTGTCATGCATTTAAACATTTGTATCATATCTCCCCTGTATGTCCTTTCCTCTAAGGCAGTGGTTCCCAAACTTGGGGTCCTGATCCCAAGTTTGGGAACCACTGCCTTAGAGGAAAGGATATACAGGGAGATATGATACAAACATTTAAATACATGACAGGTATTAATGGGCAAACAAATCTTTTCCAAAGATGGGGCTATAAAACCAGAGGAAATGAAATGAAGCTGAAGAGAGGAAAATGTAAAAGTAAAATACTTTATGAAAATGATGATGGGTGCCTGGAGTGCCCTCCCACTGGAGGAAGCAGAGACATAAACTGACAGAATTTTAAAAAACATGGGATAAGTAAAGAAATTCTTATATAGGAAGAGGAACATTCCTATTCAAAGCAGAAAACTTAAATGACTTTCACATTTCAAAAAAGCATAGAAGGGGTAGCTGTCACAGAGCAGCAGTTATAATCCAAAAACAACAACATGGAGCGGGTGTAACCTGCACAGAGCAGCAGGTACAACTGTTTTTGAACCGGGGCTTGGGCATGGTTTAGAGGATCCAATTCTTGAAAAAACAATAAAATAAAATAAGAGATGAGAGAGTTGAGATCCATCTTGCTGGCAAGGCGGAAGAAGTGAAAGTGGCCGGCTAGGGGCGGTCCCGGGGGTAGGGCCTGAGGGAGGTGGTCCAGCCCAGAAGGGAAAACCTCTTCTGGGCTAGAGAGAGTACGTCCGTCCACGGCGCCGTCGGCTGACGTCACCAGGTGTGGCTGACTTCATCCTGCTTGTCCTTGGAGAACAACTGTAACCTTGCTGGGCAGACTAGATGGGCCATCTGTTGTCATTTACTATGTTGCTATTCCTACTGCCACATGTTGGTATTTGAAATTATAGGTGTATATCTATACAGTATAGAACAGGGGTTCTCAACCCAATCCTTGGGAAACATCCAGTCACTCAGGTTTTTGGGATAACCACAATCAATATGCATGAGAGAGATTTCCATACAAGGGAGGCATATCAAATATTAAACACATTTTTTAAATAAAGGACAAAAATATTAACATGCATATCAATCTCACTTTGCACATATATTTATCCTACAGTCTGCGAAGAAAGCCCATTACAGGTAAGCCACTTTCTCACTATACAGATCCTCTTTCTCCTCCCTTTTGAGAGGGAACTGAAAACGGCCCCAGGAATAAAGTGACAGCTCAAAAGAGCCAGGAATAGCCACTGTCTCTGGAGCTTGTAACTGCTAATCCTGCCAAAGGTGAATTCATCTAACTTACTTTGATCTCTACAGAGTTCATCCCTGGCATGTACTCATCATGAAGTCGTGCATGGTCATTATTAGGGGATGCAGGTCTGGAAGCACATGCTTGCCTCCCTGTTCTACGGCTGTCGTAGCAGGAGTACGCAGGAGTACTTTTTATGTATTCAGCATGCTCCACTCTGGGACTGCAAGATTGGGGGAGGGCAGAGGAATCTCAACTGCTCTCAGACATGAAGGATCAGGAGTGTGTGCTGGTGCACCCTGCTCTGAGATCACAGAACCAGGGCAAGGGCTAGAGTTGAGAAAGTGATGAGTAATAGGAGACAGGAGAGGGGAAAGGAAAGGAGGGGGACAAAAATGGAATGATAAGACAGGGGCTGTAAAAAGAGAGGAGAGTATATTTGAAGGGGGGGAGGGTGAATGGAAGACAGCGTGTTACACACAGATCACCTTTCCATCCACCCCACATGGTTAGATGCTGGAGAAGGGGTGGGGGGAGCAAGAGGTAAGGTTAAATTGCCTTGTCCCTGATAACTATGCTCTCTACTTCTCTTCTTCCAACATTGGAAAGGACTTCCTCTCACCACCTACTCCTTTCTCTCACCCCCCAACCAATCAGCAACCTTTTCTCCAAGCGAACCATACGTGTCTGAGCTTCTCTGATCTGAAATGCTTTTTGTGAACCTTCATGTGAAAAAATGTGTGTAGCCTTGAGCTGTGCCATGTTAAAACTCAATTACAGTGCATTATACAAATGCACCAAAACACACTAACCTCTAAAAAGACTAAAGATCTGGAACACAGCACGTTGTTCACTGGAAAATAATAATTTTTGTTGTAATAAAAATTTTAACAATCAGATTTACTCTACAAATCGACCTACAGTATAGTGCAGAGGATCTTTTTAGTGTTATGCACCTTCCACATTGCTCTTGATGATGTACCAAATAGAACAGATTTAATGACAGAAGAACTTATCTATGGAAAAGGAATTCAATCCCTCAAAATATTTTAGGGAGAATTTTAGATTATTGTAACAAACTTCACAAGGAATAAGAACATACTGATGTGTTATTATATACACATCATTTCAATTACATTGTTACATAAATTGTTTTGAGGCAGCCATGAGGTAGCTATAGGTAGCCCTTCCCCCAAGCCATGCTGCGAACTGTAGATAGCCCTTCCCCCAAGCCATGCTGCAAGCCATGAGGCTCTGATCAGCCTGACCCTTCCCCCGCAAGCCATGAGGTAATCAGCCTGCTAAGAGAGACATTGAGATTCCAGTAGGCACCCTTCCCCCACTCCAGGTCTGAGCACAGTATTTCCCTAGCCCTGAAACCAACAGACCAGAGCATACCGGTTTGGACAGGTCACCCAGGTACCTCCCCAGGGGCTGCTGATTGGTGGGCAGGAAATACCTGTGGCAAATGGGATTGTAGAATGAGTTTAAAACTGTACTGTATATAAGGCATTGTAGGCCGTCCCTCGGGGTTCAGACCCTTGTGGAGGTTGCTGGTATCTCTGTCTGATCCTGTGCACATTAAAGATCCTGTTTGCATTCCAGCCTGCCTGTGAGTTTTCCTTCTGTGGGTGAGTGATTGAATAAGAGCTTTTCACAGCGATTGCTGCTACATTTTGGTGCATTGGCCGGGAAACATTAAAAGAAAAGCCTCTCTCATCACACCCACGGTGGGAAGACTTCTGCTTTTGCAGCATCTGGGCCTCCACCAGTCAGGGACCGGCCCCTCCAGGTGATTAACTGTCCTTGGCGCCCCCGGGCCACTTTGTGCTCGGAAGGACACCTTGATTTGTCTGGACAGCTGGTCCCTGCGGTTGAATCCCCGATTGAAAAACCAGCTGGATAGACTGGCATCCAAACTTCCTGTCTGATCAGAGTTCTGGTGAGTACTGCTACCTTGTCTGGGGCTAGTTCTGTACTCTATCTGTGAGTCCTGGTAATTTCTGGGAACCTGTAGCAGCCTGATCAACTGCACGAGCAGTCCTAGTACGGGCCTTAGTGGCCCTGAAGCCATTGCTCGTCCTGTATCTGAATCTGAATACCGGTAAAATCTGAATATCTGAAACTGCAGTAATCTGAGATCTTTTAAAAGCGCTGCCGAAAGAAAAAAAAATGTAACTAAATATAGCACTTGATAAGTTAAACATACCTGAGATAAAGAATAGATCGCTGCTGCTTCTCTTCTTTCCGTTCTGCTTGTGGAGAGTTTTCTGAAGCGTGACTGCAAGGAGAGGGCTCTAATATGCTTCCGTTCCGTTTCTAATTTGTGTTAATTTCTGCTCCGGTGTGAATTCTGCCCTCCATGTGCTCCGGTGTGGTTTTACTGCCTTTCTCTGAACCCCCGATGTAATTTCTGTGCTCCGATGTAAGTTTCTGTTCCCCCCATGCTGCTACTGTGTGATTTCTGTGCTCCGATGTTGAATTCTGCCCTCCATGTGCTCCGGTGTGGATCTACTGCCTTTCCCTGAACCCCCGATGTAGTTTCTGTGCTCCAACGTAAATTTCTGTCCCCCCTCCCATGCTGCCGCTGTGTTAATTTCTGCTCCGATGTGAACTTCTCTCTCCGTTGTGCCCCGATGTGAATTTTCTGCCTTTCCCTGCTGTCCCGATGCACCGCTGAGCCCCCCTGCTGACCCGCTGAATTTTCTGCCTTTCCCATGCTGTCCCGATGCACCGCTGAGCCCCCCTGCTGACCCGCTGAATTTTCTGCCTTTCCCATGCTGTCCCGATGCACCGCTGAGCCCCCCCTGCTGACCCGCTGAATTTTCTGCCTTTCCCTGCTGTCCCGATGCACCGCTGAGCCCCTTTAAAGGGTATTAAGAGTGCAGCGCTGCCAAAAGCTATTAAATTAATTTTTGCCCCAAGCAAAAAAAATAAAAAAAAAAATCATACTGACCGTAATTTGTGTGCCGCGGGCCGGCGGGCCCCTTTTTAAACTGCTCCGTCCTTGTTCTGTGTGCCGCGGGCCGGCTGGCTCCCCGATTTTAAAAGTGTATTTTTCTCCTCCTCTCCCGCATGTTTGAGGTCCGGCTGGCTCCCCGATTTTAAAAGTGTATTTTTCTCCTCCTCCTCCCGCATGTTTGAGGCCCGGCTGACCCGATTCTGAAGTTGGGAACAGCTGAGTCTGTCCGGAGGTATCCAGAGCTGAATCGGGCAGTAGAACACACGTGGAGGCGGCCATCTTGAAAAGACCACGTGTAAGCTACACTGCAATATACTTAAAGTGACTCTGGAGCTCCATCTAGTGGACATTAGCTGTAATTACTACTATTACCTGTGTTTTAAGTGATCCTGGAGCTCCATCTAGTGGTCATTTAAAAACTAGCTGTATTTTTATCCTTATGGTTAAAGTGATCCTGGAGCTCCATCTAGTGGACATTAGAAAATAGCTAGCTATATTTCTCATACTGTATTTCTAATGTCCTCATGGTGAAAGTTAGATCCTATGATACAGCTAGAGAGAGTGTCTGTGATGTATTTGTAACAAGCTGCTGCTGGGGAAGGAGAGTGTGTGAGTATTCGCTGCTGAGACGTCTCTGTTTTCTGTTTTCCCTCTTTCTTTTTCCCTTTGTGGTCCTGTGCGTTTTGTGCAGCCAGACTCTGCCTGTTACCAGGATTATATTGTATGTTGTATTCCCAGAGGTGAGATTAGAAAATTTACACTGAACATTGTGATTTGTGAATTGTGATTGGGGCATGGGGTCCGGAGGCTGAATTGTGGTGAGGGAGTATCCGGACCAGCTTCCCTGTATGGATTCATGGCTGGCCCATATAGTTAATGTACTGTTATGTAAAAATTGCTAGTGGCTCTGTGTTTGTTAGTGGCTCTGTGTTTGGTTGTGACATTAGGGAAAGAAAGTTTTTGTCCAGACATTAGGTCTTTATATTTCAGGATTGATTTTGATACTCTATCAGTAAAAGGTGAAGTTATTGACGAGTCGCCCCTGTGTCCCCAAACAGTGAAAAACACCAGGTCTACTGATTGCAGGGAAGGGGACAGTTTGGAAAAGGGGGGGGTGGGGTTTGCTGTGTGTGGACTGTGGTACTGGTATATCAGTGAAGGAAGACAATTGCATTGTTTGATGCATATCCAATTTCATTGCTATGTTACATGCATGATCAGTGGTCAGGGAACCAGGTGTTTTGGTCACACCTCTCAGCGGTGACTGGGGGATAGTTGGAACTGCTGAAATAGTTTGCATAGCTATAGAAAGATACTGGGAGGAGTTCCTTCTTCTAGCAGATGAATGGAGGCCCATTAGAGAGGACAAAAGAAAAAAAAAAAATCATCTAGGAGTCTTTCTCCTAGAGGACAAAGAACCCCAATTCACCTAGCCACACCTAGCCTGCAAACAATCCTCTTGTCATCAATTTTAATTGTAGAGTTTGAGCTTCTAGAACCATGAGGTGCCTCCTTTGAGCATCCTCAAATGTCTGCTGGAAGCAAACAAAGGCTGGAGAAAAATCCTTATAAGATCATGAAGAAATGAAGATTTTTTTTTACTTGTCCTTTAAAGCCTGGATTTTCTCTGGTACATATATTTGGTTTTGACTGCACATACAAACTTAAGCAAGTAATACTTCTGAATGATATGCCATCTTTGGCAGTTTATTCTGCAGACAGTAAATGCTGCTGTGCTGATGATTGCGTTCTTTCCTGCTTGGTACCTTAAACTGCCTTGATCAACTGTATTCATTTTTCTGATACTACAATGATATTGCATTCCAGATATCCACCAACCTTCTTATAAAGTATCAGTTTCATGCCTGTTTTGAACTATAAGATACAAGGTAATCACTTTGCCTTGTTAAGCTCTGTGCTCATGAATGATGAACAGGACAGTAACATCATAGGTGCTATTTAGAATAAATTCACCTGTCCTGCTGTATTTGAATTTTACATGTTGGTGTCCAGAGTTCAGGAGCACAATATATTATAGCACTGTGAGATACAAATCTTTTTAGTTTATACATTTGTACTTTGTTACCAAATATACTGGTAGGAGTACATTATGTAGAGGTCCAGTATACACAGCAATAAGATGAGTAAATATTAAATTTTGGAAAGGGGCTGATCTGAAATCGCTTGGTTCCCAAGTATATAAAGCAAATTTGGTGGAAAGATGGAACTGTGATTCCCAGAAATATGGAAATATTTGTAAAAATATTATTTACAAATATAATGATAACATTAACTCGAGTTGATTGGATAAAACTAAATCTTACTTGTCAGCAATGATCCAGGAGAGCTTTGAGAAAATGAATGAGAGAGAGGGGCAGAAGGTGAGACGACAGCCTAGGAAAAAGGCAATAAAACGTGCTACTCCAAGTGTGATGATCTGGGCCACTGGAATTCTGACTGCTCTAAGACTCCTCGAGGACCCACAAGGCCTGAGAAAACACGAACCTTGTACATTTATGCCTCTGAAGAGACATGAATAGGCAGGGGGGAATAGGCCAAGAAGAACCCGAGGAAGTATTGCCATGAGGCCTATTCACAAATGCCTTGCAGGCCAAGAAGAACCAGAAGGAGTATCGCCATGAGGCCCAACCACCAATGCCTTGTGCCCTCTTAGTCTCTCACCTCAAGAGGATCTCTTTTGACACCATAATTAATGGATAGCTTACATAAATCTTTGTGGACCACTGCATTTTCAAGATCAGTCCAAGTATTTTTAAGTTTCCTACAGTACTCTCACTGGGAACCAGGTGTACAATAGACTCTAGCCATACATGAGAGATATGTGGCTGTCATGTTAGGAGCCATATTTCTTTCTATTGGAATTGATGTATCGTTTTATATTGAAGATTGTTTAGACAGTCGCTATTTAGAATGAGCACCCATGCCAATCTAGAACTGCACCAATTAAGTTAGTGGGAAATGGACACTGTTTACAACAATACTATGTCTCTAACAATTGTTTTAGCAGCCTTGCCAGATAAGGATACATTAGTATGGTATAGAAAAAGAAAAAAATTGAAGGACCTATGTATGTAGTTGGTGGAAAGTGTTGTGAGGGGTAAAGTGATATATTAAGAGGAAGGACTCTGATGGACAGTAAACTGATGAAGGTAATTAATGATGTGGAAGGACTCTGATGGACAGTAAACTGGTGAAGGCAATTTAATGATGTGAAGTGATGTATCTGGCTAATGAATATAAAAAAATGATGAGGGATAAATTGATGACAAATTCTCACAGGCAAAAAAAAAAAAAAAAAAAAATTGGTGTGATTCTAAAACTTGTCAGAATTACAGAACACGCGCGTGCACTTGTCTGATCTGTAAACATGTGGAGATCAGTCAAGGGCATAATGGAATATTTCCTACCAGCAAAGGAACCTCCAGTGATAATGGATCCAGGAGTGGAAGCAGGATCTGCTGACTCCCCAGTGGCGAGACCCGTATACTGTTCTGCGGACCACCCCCACGGCTGTCAAGGTGGCTGAAGTTGCTCCGAGGATCCATCACTCTCGTGTCAAGGCCGCTGCACCAGAAATTGTTCCAGCCTGGACTTCTGTCACAGTTCCAAACCAGCCCCTACGCTTTGACACTTCTGCCCAGTACGGGGTTCTAACAGACTGCCGACGAACTCTGGACCACCGGAGAGACTGATTTACAGACACCTTTCCTGGAACCGGGATCAGACTGAGAAAAGGTGCCTTAGCTGATATAGACTTGCTTTCAAACAAGTGCAGAGACTACTAACACAGCAGTATTACTTGCCCAAACTGCTCTGAACATGCAGACCTTTGTATACGTAACTCTCTACCTTAACTTGTCCCATTGCTGTACCGTACATTTTAACCAAGTGCCTTTTTCCTTACAGGTTGTTTCCACCCTTGGCACCCTGGTAGAACGCAAGGCGGCTGCCACGGTCATGGCCCTGACCCAATATACTCCTCTGCGGCTTGCCTCCAGTAATACAGCCCTCAACCGCCTCTAGCGGTTGAGGTCTTACTTAAAAAGGGGGGAATGAGGCAGCCATGAGGTAGCTATAGGTAGCCCTTCCCCCAAGCCATGCTGCGAACTGTAGATAGCCCTTCCCCCAAGCCATGCTGCAAGCCATGAGGCTCTGATCAGCCTGACCCTTCCCCCTCAAGCCATGAGGTAATCAGCCTGCTAAGAGAGACATTGAGATTCCAGTAGGCACCCTTCCCCCACTCCAGGTCTGAGCACAGTATTTCCCTAGCCCTGAAACCAACAGACCAGAGCATACCGGTTTGGACAGGTCACCCAGGTACCTCCCCAGGGGCTGCTGATTGGTGGGCAGGAAATACCTGTGGCAAATGGGATTGTAGAATGAGTTTAAAACTGTACTGTATATAAGGCATTGTAGGCCGTCCCTCGGGGTTCAGACCCTTGTGGAGGTTGCTGGTATCTCTGTCTGATCCTGTGCACATTAAAGATCCTGTTTGCATTCCAGCCTGCCTGTGAGTTTTCCTTCTGTGGGTGAGTGATTGAATAAGAGCTTTTCACAGCGATTGCTGCTACAGTTTCACTAGGTACAGGAGTGAAACTATACAGAAGAACAATCAAGCCTGCAGTATGAGCATTCCTTTTTGGTGATCCTTGTGAGCATGCTGTTCATCATAGATTCAACAGCATGTCATATGACTTAAAAGATTCAACAAAGGAAATGTATATCTGATATGGATGCTGTCCCACATTCTGGAAATTCTCAGCCTTGTAAGGGAACTTCTGGGCTAATCAAAGCATTAGAGCTGGACCTTTACACACAAACAAAATAGAACTTGGAATGAAGCAGGCTAAGCCAACAAAAGCAGTGAAAGTAATCAGTCATTTGCAACTCCCAAAAGTTAAATGTAAGAGGTAGCGAACAGATGAGCTAGGATGCTGAGAAAAAATATGCATTAGTTCATGCATGGTTACTTGATTTCCTATGAATAATAATGGTTTTGGTTTACCTATTGACCCAGCTCACAGACACACCTGCTGAGGGGACAAACAGCAAGAGAAGCAGATTCAGCGACTACTTCTAAGGAATGTTTTTGTGTGGTTTATGCGATATTACAGAAACAAGCTAAAGATTGAATCATACGCTACTGCTCCATGACGACAGTGTGAGGAGAAAGTGGTAAAATAAGAATGTCGATGCCAATATAATTGCAAAAATGTATCTAGAAAACTGTGAAAATTCAAGCCCTTGTACAGATGCAAAATCAATTTGAAGTAAAACGCTCGCTAACACTTTGGAAGTAGGTAAGATTTAGAAATTGCTTCCAATCACTCTCCACACAATAATCATCTCTAAAAATGCAAAGATGGTACAAAAATGAGAGCCATGTCTGCTGATAAACATCCTGCAAAGTTTACTAGACGTAAACAAACCTTTCATGTATCTATCAAGCAGTCTAATGAGATCAGGGGTTCCATCATTCTACAAATAGTAGGTATCTTGTTTTAAAACTCAAATGCGAGTAATCCATCAAATTTTTATTTGATCAGACATCTAGATGTACAGGTAAAGCCATTAGTAGCCATCACAACAGTCACTACCAAAGGTCAGATTGCTTGTTCTAAGTGCGAGTTTTGTGCTAAAGAAAAAAAAGAGGCAAATTATGAGCCATAAAAGAAAAGAACTGTCAGCATCAATAGCTGTGTAATCCCGACCTAAAAACCAACACTATTCAGTGGGATGCCCAGGTCCACAAAAAAGCCCAACTCTTGCAAAGAGATGAGATTGTACGCTCTGATAAACAGGGACTCTCTCTTGCTTGTATATGTGCAGCATTGCGTACACCTTGTAGTGCTATACAAATAACTAGTGGTAGTAATAGTAATAGTATTTGTTTGTTTGTTTGTTTAAGGCTCAGGCATCGCAGCACTTCCGTCTGCAGGGATCCAATCTCCCGCAGATAGAAGTGCTGCAAAAGGCCACCATCATGACAGAGACCAGCACTGTCTGCCCATGGAGATCCCATCTCCCACAGGCAGACAGTGCCTATCTTAGTCACGATTCGGGTCTTTGCAGCAGTTCTGCCTGTGGGAGATGAGATCCCCATGGGCAGACACTGACTGTCTCAGCCATGATCAGGGCCATTTGCTGCCCTTCTGCCCCTCTGTTCTGAACCCTAGGTGCATGATCTAATTTCTTGGTCATCATGGCAACCTGGCACCTGGTGGTTGTCAAGCCTTGGACAAACACTGAAGAGATAGCACTGCATTTTTGCTGCATATGAAATTCCCCTATTTTGGAGTGCACCAGATATAAAATGCTCAGTAAAATTTCAGGACCTAGTGAACATTTGTATGACTGAAGCATTCTGTGGTGTCTTCTCACCAATTGGTTTAGGTTCCCTGGTATTCAAGTGACTAGAATATGCAATTGAGGATAAGTGCCAAAATTGTGCTACCTTTCAGCTTTGTCAAAGGAAACCAAAACCTTATTTGTTGACATAAATCATTGCCACTTGACTGATGGATGAAGACTTGTAGGGAGTAAAATGTCATTCACTTTCATATGACAGACACAGAATAGTCTCTTGGCCTTTGGCCAGGCTCTGAGTCAGCTGAGTGCCAAGATATGCTCCCCAGCTTTGTTGAAAGTATCTATGGTAAGTATGCAACAATGCTCCTGGAGTACAAAGTAAAGACCTTTGAATAGAATGGTTTCTGTAGCCCACCACTGCAACATGGTTCTTGACAAGATGGATATATCCTATTTTGGTTTTCTCATTTTGATGTGAGCAATAACTACTATGTACTGCAGAATAAAGAGGCTATCTGACATAGCATCTCTGAGTAGGTTCTGGATGTGACTCATGAGGCGCACTGAACCTTCTAAACTGACAGCATTAGCTTTTGAGGTCTATCTGCCAGAAGAAAAGCCTTTGCTTTCAGAAAGCCTTTGACAAGGTCCCTCATGAGAGACTCTTGGCAAAACTAAATGTCATGGGATTAGAGTTACTATTGTGGATCAGAACCAGTTAAAAGGTAGAAAGCACACAGTAGGACTAAATAGCCAATTTTCTCAATGGAAAAAGATGAATAGTGGAGTATCTCAGGGATCTGTGCTAGGCCCGCTGATTTTTAACATATTCATAAATGACCTGGAAATAGGAACAACAAATGAGGTGATCAAATTTGCAGATGAACAAAATTATTCAAAGTTGTTAAAACACAAGAGGATTGTAAGGAATTGCAAGAGGAGCTTGATAAATTGGAAGACTGGACGTCCAAATGGCAGATGAAATTTAATGTGGACAAGTGCAAAGTTATGCACCTAGGAAAGAACCCCCCAAACTATGGCTACACGTGGAAGGTTCCACATTAGGAACCACCACCCAGGAAAAAGACTTGGGTGTCATCATGGACAATACATTGAAACCTTCTGCCCAATGTGCTTTGGCAGCCAAGAAAGCATAGTTACTCACCTGTAACAGGTGTTTTTCGGGGACAGCACGAATCAGTCCTCACATATGGGTGATGTTGGCACCGAAGGAGCCCTCACGAAAGCATCCCCCCAGTTTTCAAAGAAAGCCTTTGGGAGATGCTGCCACGCATGCAAGGTCCCCTTCCCGTCCAAGGGTGCCATCTTGCTCAGTCAGATGACATAGCTAAAAGACTGCAAAAAAATAAAAGATGGTAAAGAAGCAACTCCAAGGGGAGGAGGGAGGGCTCCAAGGACTGATTCCTGCTGTCCCCAGAGAACACCTGTTACAGGTGAATAACTACGCTTTCTCCAGGAACAAGCAGGAAGTCAGTCCTCACATATGGGACTCCCCTGCTACAGGCTGCCGAAAGCCCAAGGCGAGAAAACATCCTCAAGGGGAGCCACGAGCAGTCAGCAATTGAATCCGTGGCTCAGACTACAGTAGGACCCCTGTGTCTAATGAAAACCAGCATTCTAGTAGCCTGAACACAGAAGGGTCAGAGTTAAGAGTTGCCTAAACCCCCTAAACGATTACGGAGCACAGTCTGGCCAAAGGCACTGTCCTGTCAGGACTCCCTTTCTAGGCAGTAATGGGCTATTAAGATATGGACTGAAGACCAGGTGGTGGCCCAGCAGATGTCCACCATTGGGACAGAGCACAGGTTTGCCACCGAGGCCGCAATGGCCCTGACACGGTACACCGTGACATGACCTTGCAGCGGGAGCCCCGCCTGCTCATAGGCGAGGGTGATACAGTTCACAATCCAGGTAGACAGTGTACATTTGGTCACTGCCTCTCCCAGACAACTGGGGTCGTATGAGACATAGAAACATAGAAAACTGATGACAAAGACCACATGGCCTATCTAGTCTGTCCTTCCATATCAACAACTACAACAGTCTCCTTTTTTCCTTTAGACGAAAAGCTGAGCAGCTTTGCAGTGGCCCCGAGTACATTGTATGCAGAAGAACAAGGACTTCTTACAGTCCAGAGTGTGAAGGACAATCTCAACCCTACTGGTGTGAGGTCTTGGAAAGAAGGTGGGAAGTACCACTTCCTGGTTGAGGTGGAAGGACAATACTACCTTCGGAAGGAATTTAGGGTGCGTGCGGAGCACCACCCTGTTCTTGTAGAACCTGGTATAGGGCGCCTCCGCCACCAAGGCCTGAAGCTCGCTATCTCTGCGAGCGGAGGTGAGTGCGAACAGGAACACCACCTTCCACGAGAGGTATCATAGGTGGCAGGTAGCCAGAGGCTCAAAGGGGGGACAAGTGATCTGCCCCAATGCCACACTGAGGTCCCACTTGGTCACCAGAGGGCGAACCAGGAGCTTCAATAAGAGCAGACCCCTTAGGAAGCAGGTCACCAGTGGCTGGACCAAGAGGAGATTGCCTTCCACTGGGTGGTGGTGCACTACCAGGGCACTGAGGTGCACCCTGACAGAGTTAGATCTAAGCCCGGATTGTGAGAGATGCAGAAGGTACTGTAACACCAGTCCCACTGGCAGGAGAACAGGTCTGTCCCATGCTTTGCATACCAGCAGGATCTCCTCTACCTCATCCAAGAAGTTGAAAGGGGCTAGGGTCACCCTTTCAGCAGCCACACCATCAGTGGCAGGGACCCCAAGCTGGGATGTTGAAAAGAGCCCCTCTCCTGAGACAGGAGCCCTGGAGAATTCCCCAATGAGATGGGAGTCTCCATCAATAGTCGGAGGAGTAGCGGGAGCCATGGTTGCCTGGGCCATTGAAGGGCTATCAGGATGAGTGAGGCCTTGTTGCAGAGGGTCCTGAACGGTGCTTTGGCAATTAGTGGCATGGGAGGGAAGGCATACATGAGGCCCTCCGACCACAAGACTAGGAATGTGTCCACCACCACCCTGGATGGATAGTCCTGCTGGGGAGCAGAAGCAGGGCAACTGGTAGTTGTCCGGGCTGGCGAACAGGTCCATCACAGGTTCCCCCCCCCCCCCCCGAACTGGAAGAGCCGATCAGCACACTGGGGTCCAGCTGCCAGTCGTGCGACTGGAGAACCCTGCTTGATCTGTCGGCCAGTAAGTTGTTCTGGACTGGCAGGTATACTACCCGTAGGAGTGTACCCTGTCAGACTGCATAGGAGTCCCACTGTTTGTTCACATAGAACATCGCCACCTGGTTATCTGTCTGGACCAACACCAGCTGTGGCAAAAAGCTTGGAGGGCTAAGTATATTGCCCGTAGTTCCAGGAGGTTGATCTGCTGGTTGCTCTCGTCCTGCCACCAGCTGCCCTCGTCCTGCAACCAGCTGCCCTGGGTGTGGAGTTCCTCGCAGTGGGCTCCCCAGCCAAGCAGGGAGGCATCCATGGTAAGAACCCTTAAGGGGCTCGGGGCTTGAAAAGGCATCCCTGAGATATTGGGGAGTCTGCCATCAGGGCGGGGAGTCCACCAACTGATGGGTCACAGACTTTGTCCCAGAGACGCCCAGTGGCCTGTGTCCACTGGTCCTGGAGGTACCACTGCATGGCCCTCATATGGAAGCGGGCATCTGGGATGGCATGGATCGTGGAGGCCATGTGCCCGAGTAGGCGCAAGAGGAGCCGAGCGGGCACCAAGGGGCGGTGCTGTATGTCCAGTGCCAGGGCCTTCAGATGGTCAGCTTGGTCTCCGGGCAGGAAGGCCTTTGCCTGTAGGGTGTCCAGTCTTGCCCCTATGAACTCCAGACATTGTGTTGAAAGGAGGTGGGACTTGGGGTAGTTTATCACAAACCTCAAGTATTGCAGGACCTGGATGGTGCACGCAGTCACCTGCTGCACCTCTGAGGCCGTGTCTCCTTTTATGAGCCAGTCATCCAAGTAGGGGAAGACAAAGACCCCCCTGGAGGCAGAGGAAGGCGGTTATGACTGCCAGGTATTTTGTGAAGACCCTTGGGACGGAGGCCAAGACGAAATGCCACACCCTGAACTGGTAGTGTCCGCCCCCACCATGAACCACAGGCACTGCCTGTGGTTATGGTGAATGAGGATGTTGGTATAGGCATATTTCAGATCCAAGGAGCATAGCCAATGTCCCTGCTGGAGGTAAGGCAGCAATGTTCCAAGGGAGAGCATTATGAACTTCTCCCTCACCAGGTTGCGCAGGTCAAGAATGGGCCTTAGGCCCCCTATTCTTTTTGGGGCGAGGTGACCCGGGAAATAACAGACCGGTGAGTCTGACTTCAGTACCAGGGAAAATGGTTGAAACCATCATAAAGAACAAAATTACACAGCATGTAGATAGTCATGGCCTAATGGGAGACAGCCAACATGGCTTTAGACAAGGAAAATCTTATCTTACTAATCTGATATGTTTTTTTGAAGGTGTGCATAAACAGGTAGACAAAGGTGAGTCGGTTGATATAGTGTATCTGGACTTTCAGAAAGCTTTTGATAAGGTCCCTCATCAGAGACTTTTGGCGAAACTAAAAAGTCATGGGATAGGAGGCAGTGTACTATTGTGGATCGGGAACTGGTTAAAAGATAGAAAGCAGAGGGTAGGGCTAAATGGCCAATATTCCCAATGGAAAAAGGTGAATAGTGGAGTACCCCAGGGATCTGTACTGGGTCCGCTACTTTTTGACATATTCATAAATGACCTGGAAAAAGGAACAACAAGTGAGGTTATCAAATTTGCAGATGATACAAAACTGTTTAAAGTTGTCAAAACCCAAGAGGATTGTGGAAAACTGCAGGAGGATCTGGATAAATTGGAAGACTGGGCATCCAAATGGCAGATGAAATTTAATGTGGACAAATGCAAAGTTATGCACCTAGGAAAGAACAACCCACACTATAGTTACACAATGCAAGGTTCCACATTGGGAACCACCACCCAGGAAAAAGATTTAGGAGTCATCGTGGATAACATGTTAAAACCCTCTGCCCAGTGTGCAGCGGCAGCCAAGAAAGCAAATAGAATGCTAGGTATCATAAAGAAAGGGATGGAAAATAAAACAAAGGATATTATAATGCCTCTGTATCGTTCCATGGTACGACCACACCTTGAATATTGTGTGCAGTTCTGGTCACCGTATCTTAAAAAGGACATAGCATTATTAGAAAAAGTATAGAGAAGAGCCACCAAAATGGTGAAGGGGATGGAAGGCTACTCCTATGAAGAGAGGCTACAAAGGTTGGGGCTCTTCAACCTGGAAAAGAGACGGCTGAGGGGAGATATGATAGAGGTCTATAAATTAATGAATGGAGTGGAGCAGGTAAACGTGGATCAATTGTTTACGCTATCAGAATATAGAAAGATTAGGGGACATGCAATGAAGCTACAGGGTAAACTATGTAAGACAAATAAGAGAAAATATTTTTTCACTCAACGTGTAATCAAACTCTGGAATTGTTACCGGAGGATGTAGTAAGGGCTGTTAGTGTAGCTGGGTTTAAAAAAGGTTTGGACAAGTTCCTGGAGGAAAGGTCCATAAACCACTATTAAAAAGGGACCCAGGATAATCAATGCTTGACCCAGTACAAGCACTGTGGAACCTGTGTCTTTTGGGGATATTGCTAGGTACGTATGACCTAGATTGGCCACTGTTGGAAACAGGATACTGGGCTTGATGGACCTCGGTCTGACCCAGTATGGCATATCTTATGTTCTTATGTTCTTAAGTACCTGGAGTAGAACCCCTTGCCCTTGAGATGGTGGTTCCACTGCTTTGTCGTCCTTGAGAAGACCTGCAAGTTTCTTCAATAGAAGGTCCTGGGTGAAGGGGAGACCTGAGGGACTCTCCCAGAAAATAAGGGTGAGGTGTCTGAGTCAGATGGAGGAGGTAGCCCTCCTTGACAACCCGAAGTGCACAGGAATCAGTGGTGATAGTTAGCCACCTTTGGCCATAATGGATCAGATGTCCCCCTGTGGGCTGCTGATCTCCTTGGGGTGGAGAGGTTATGCCCAAGGAGTCAAAAGCTCCCCTCTGGCTGGGCCTGGGCCGGCGCCTGGTGATTGAAAGCCTTCTGCTTATGAGGGCCATGCCCATGTCCCTTGGCCTGCTGACCCTGCTGGGGAGCCGGGGAGGCCTGAAAAGGTGGATAGTTTCTGTAAGCAGCCCCTTTCTTCGGGTAGAAGGGCATTTTACCTGAGCACTTCCATCAGGGAGGGGCAGCGGTCTTCTTAGAGACCTTGGTCCTCGTCATGAACTCAGTCTCCTGCTCAGCAGCTTTGTCAGTCATGGGCTTGCCAAAGAGGTTCTCTCCTTGTCATGGGACATCGACCAATTTGTCCTGAACCCATTGCTCAAGCTCGGACAACTGTAGCCAAGCCTGGTGTCAGGCACTGATGTCTGCTGCTGCTACTCGAGCAGCCGACTCGGAGCTGTCATAGGCTGCCCAAGACAAACTTGGAGCACTCACGGACGGCCTTAGCCAGGTTCTTGAACTGCTGCAGGGGTTCCTCGGAGAGACCAGCTGAGAACCCGGCGAGTTCCTTCGCCAGGTCTCTCAGGTACATGCTGGTAGGCCTGGATGTGGCCGATGAGCATTAAGCCCTGGTTACACTTTTTGCCGAGGGCGTCCAAGGTGCATGACTCCCTGCTGGGGGGGGGCACCGAGGAGTGCTTCTTCTGACTTCAGTTCAAGCATGGCTGACTCACAACCATGGAGTTGTGAGGCAGCTGCGATTTCTGGAAGCCCAGGCTACATGGATTCGATATATTGAGTCGAGCCACTTGTTCACCACCGGCAACAGTGCCAGTGTCTCCGACATATGGAGCATCAGGATGGGAGGGATAGGAACCATGAGCGATTCCCTTCGGAGGGGCTTCGTACTGGAGGATTTCTAACACATCCGCCCGAGGGTCCTCCTCCGATCCATCCGGAATGTTAGGGCCTTGGACATATCCTTGATGAAGGCAAGGAATCCCCTGTCCTCTGGCAGAGACTGCTGCCGGGGCTCTGAAGCAGGAGAGTCCGAGGGGACATTGCGGTGGTGATGGGTGTCGGGCGACTCCTCATCCTCCATCTCCCACTCAGAGTAGATTGTCGAGGATTCAAAGGAAGGATGGTCCGCAGGCCCTAGGGCTAACCCTGGCCCGCAGCACTCTGAAGCCCCGTGGCTGGTGCCGAGTGCACTGGCTGGGGACGATCACGGCCCCATGGATCAAGACTTCAGCAGAGGATCGACTTAAGGCCGAAAGACCTCAAGGATCGGCTCGGCCTCTGGGGACATTTTCGACTTTGAGGATCTGGTGGTCAGGGAGGATGAACCAGTAGTACCAAACAACAGCGCCCACTGCTGGTCCTTGAAGGCAGACAAACTGCACTTCAGGGACACCATTTTGGACTCCAGGACAGAAGGCTCCGCAGCCATCAGTGCAGGCACCGAGGGAATTGGGCCCGACACCGGTTCTCTCAAGGGGGAATCCTAGACAAGGAAGGTGTCTGGCGAGTGAGGCTGGTCCGAGGTCAAGTCCCTCATGGAAAAGTTTGCAGGTCGCTCCTTCTCTGATCCCTCAGATGAGCATCTCAGACTGGGATCTGGCTCGAGACCTATCCAGCCTGTCTGATCTATCCAGGGATGCTGCCTTCAAAGTTTTCTTCGTCTTGGGTTCCCACGAGGGAGACCGCCTCTCTAAAGAACAACAATGCTGCTCAGGTTTGGAAGGGCCCACCCGAGATTCCGTAGCTTCAGATGAGGCCCTGGCCTTCGGAGGTACCGGGGACTCAGGGAAAAACTTATCATCCCTACTTCCTGTGAAAACCAAACTGGTGCATGTCTCAGCTGGAGTGGCTCACGACTTGAGAGCTGCAGTAGGAGAAGAAAGCAAAGTTGTCTGGGTAGTAGGGAGTGATGAGAATCATCATGCCTCCATTCCATTTGAGCTTCAGTAGGGTCTCTGCAAAGATAGAGATTGGAGGATATGCGCACAGAAGACCCTCCCTTCCAAGGTAGAAGGAAAGCATCAGAGGTTAGTCTGCTATGTGACCCTACCCTTGAAGAGAGGCAATCCACCTGGGCATTCTGTGGCGTGGCAAACAGATCTATTGAGGGAGCCTCACTCCCGAAAGATGCGGGGCACAACCTACCCATCCAGTGACCACTGTGTGGTTGGAGGACTTTAATCAACCTGTCTGCATTAGTGTTTTGATTGCTTGGCAAGTATGTGGCTCTGATGTCAATCCCCTGTGCAAAGGCCAGCTTCCAGAACCTGACTGCCCAACACTAGAGGTACAGGCCCGTTCCCTGCTTGACAATGTAGAACACTGCAACTTGATTAACTGTCTGAATCAGAACAGTTTGGTTGTCCTGCTGGTCTCAGAAAGCCTCCAGAGCAGTTGCTACGGTTCTTAACTCCAGGAAGTAGGCTGGCAGAGACTTTCTTGGAGAATCAATTGCCCTGGGAGTGAAACCCACAGAGATGAGCCTACCCTAGCTGGGATTCGACTGTTGCAGACTTTTTGAATTGGAGCAATTTGGAAGGGGAGACATCTAAACAAACTGCAATGGATTGGTCACCATTGCAGTTACTGAACGAGTCACTGAGTCTTCAGAGTTCCCTGACCTGCCTCCTATGGAGGCATGCCAAGGGTGTAACGTGCACGGTAGATGCCATGTGGCCTAGGACAGTTAACCTTCTGCTGGCTTGCTGGCTCAACTGAGTCTCCTGCACTGTTGTTGCCAATCTATGAGTTTGGTTGTGTGGAATGAAGGCTCTCACCTGAGTCAGGTCAAGCAGGACCCCTATGAATTGCAACTAATGGGTGGGTTGAAGATCAGACTTGGGCTTATTTA
The DNA here is from genome assembly GCA_033557465.1 of Ichthyophis bannanicus. NCBI lineage: Eukaryota > Metazoa > Chordata > Amphibia > Gymnophiona > Ichthyophiidae > Ichthyophis > Ichthyophis bannanicus. Next base: position 61,977,949 of record CM066047.1, on the reverse strand, counting down.
TAATGAACCCTAATAGTTCCAACACCTGTATGATCAATCATGAACTATAGTTTTATAGATATTAAAACAACTTTTGACAGTTATTCGTGATATTTTATCATCATGCTTGGAAGAACTAGGTGTAGATGGATTAGTGTTATAATGGCTTACATCGGGAGTGAAACTCCAGTCTTGGGAGGTCATAAACCAGTCAGGTTTTCAAGATATTCTAATGAATATGTATGATATCTATTTGCATATACTGCCCCAATTATATGCAAATATATCTCATGAGTATTCACTAGGGACATCCTGAAAACCAGGGTGCCGCCCCCCCCCGCCCCGCCCCCCGCCGCCCCCGCCGCCGCCCCCCCCCCCCCCCCCGCCCCGCCCCCGCCCCCCCCCCCCCCCCCCCCCGCCCCCCGCCCCCCCCCCCACCCCGCCCCGCCCCCCCGCCCCCCCCCCCACGCCCCGCCACACCCCCCCCCCCCCTCCCCCCACCCCCCCCCGCCCCCCGCCCCCCCCCCCCAGAGCTGAAGTTTGGCACTCTTAGTTTATGTAATTCCTGGGCAACCATCAATTCTGGGTGCGATATTTCTGATTAGTATTCACTAAGGAAGTCTTAGAGGAGTCAGTCCAGCCGCCATGCATTTGGCTCCTCTTTGCCATCAATGGTGAATTTTCAGTATATATTTTAGGCTTTACTCAGATGATGTTCTGTTCTCTCTTATCTACCAATGAAGACGTAACCGATTCAAGACAAATTAAAATATTGATCTGATCTTAGATTAGTGTCCACTGAATAGGCTGGCAGAAAAAAAATTAAAAAAATAAGAGGCAATGATTATATATAAATGGTTGAGCTATGTTCCTCCCACTTCACTATAGACTGAAGTAGGAGGTCCAGTTGTAATTCCAATTAAAAATTAGATTCACTACTTAGGACTGGTGCTTAATGCACAGTTAAAAATGTGACTAAGTTATGAGAGTGGTTCATTGCATTTTGTTTAGTAAACATTGATCCAAAGATACAAAGCCTTTTTAGGATCCGAGAATTTTCAAAATATAGCACAAATGCTGATATTACCTTATCTTGATTATTTTAACCTGCTACGAGGTGTAATCAAAAAGTATCAAGATTTGTGTAGCTATATAACAATACATCACAGCAAGATGCTACTAAACATGCAGCGACCTAGTTATGTGGTAAGCATGTGCAGAGTGTAGCATGGCTGCAGTGCACCTATTCTTTTTTTAATCACATGATGTTTGGGAGGTGTGGCCTAGTGGTTAGGACAAGGTATCTCAGGCCAGAGGGCCAGGGGTTCAATTCCCACCTGGGGACAGCAATCTCAGGCCAGAGGAGCTGGGTTTTCTAGTCCTATAGGCATTCCTTGTGGCCTTGGGAAAGCCACTTAACTCTCCATTGCCTCAGATACACACAGATTGCGAGCCCTTTAGGGACGAGGGAATGTATCTGGTACCTGCTTGCAGTGATTGTAAATCAAGAAATTGCAAACACATAAACATCATGTAAAAACAGTTTGCCAGATTTACAATAAGTGGAAAAAACTGTGAATTTGCATTAAATTCTGCCAGAAATTTGGAGCTTCGTGCAGAGACTTATGACAAGTTACAGCAAGTGAATGGAGATGAATACATGAGTCATGCTCGAGTTTATAACTGGTACAAATGTTTCCAAGATAGCCGCCAAGTGTTGACAGTGACAAACGTTCTGGAAGGCCATCCATAAGCAGGAACGAAGACAAAGTTGAAGCAGTGCATGCTGCAATATGCTCAAATCATTAACTGACTATCAGGGAGCCTGCTGAGGACATGGACATTGGTTTTGGGTTGGTACAGTCCATTCCTACTGTCAATTTGAGGATGAGATGCGTGTCTGCAAAATTTGTGCCGAAACTCCTGTCCCCTGATCAAAAAAGATTGAATGTCTGCAGCCAGGCAGTTGTTGGAATGTGTTGAAAATGCTCAAATTTCACCAAAAAGATTATTACAGGGGATGAATCATGGGTTTATGGTTATGACCCGGAAACTAATGTTCAATCTCACAATGAAAAACTCCAGACTCTCCCAGACCCAATAAAGCCTATCAGGTAAGGAGCAATGTCAAGGTCATGCTCACAGTTTTCTTTGATTACCAGTGTATTGGTCATCATGAGTATGCTCCAAAAGGCCAAACCATCAATAAAGAGTACTACATCCAAGTTCTGACTCATTTGAGAGATGCAGTTCATCATAAGAGCAGGGCCGGCCCGTCCATTGAGCAAGAATGTTTTTTGTACAGGGCCCCGCGTTTCAGGGGGCCCCGCGCAAAGAACATTCTGCTTTTTTTCAAAATTTAAAAAAAAAAAGCTGACTGCTACCGCTGCCGCCGCGGCAGCACAGAGTGTCCCGCGGGGCCCCCTCTGCCCGGCTGAGTCCCTCCCTCCCTCTGCGACGGCTGAGCCCCTCTGTGCCGGCTTTCAGATTCGCGAAGGGAGAGTGTCTCCCTCACATCTCTGTTAAGCCCGCAGGGGCTGATGGGAAATTTCCCATCTGCCCCTGCAGGCTTAACAGAGACGCGAGGGAGACACTCTCCCTTCGCGAATCTGAAAGCCGGCACAGAGGGGCTCAGCCATCGCAGAGGGAGGGACTCAGCCGGGCAGAGGGGGCACCGCGGGACACTCCATGCTGCCGCGGCGGCAGCGGTAGCAGCCAGCTTTTTTTTTTTTTTTTTTTAATTTTCCTTGAGCCGATGGGGGGGGGGTTAGGACTGGAAATGGGCTATGGGGGGGCTAGGACTGGAAATGGGCTGGGGGGTTAAGACTGGAGGTGGGCTGATGGGGTTAGGACTGGTAATGGGCTGTGGGCTGTTGGGGGGGGGATAGGACTGGTAATGGGCTATGGGGGGCTAGGACAGGAAATGGGCTGTGGGGGGGGTTAGGACTGGAGGTGGGCTGATGGGGTTAGGACGGGTAATGAGCTGTGGGCTGATGGGGTTAGGACTGGTAATGAGCTGTGGGCTGATGGGGGGGTTAGGACTGGTAATGGGCTATGGGGGGTTAGGACTGATAATGGGCTATGGGGGGCTAGGACAGGAAATGGGCTGATGGGGAGGGGTTAGGACTTGAGGTGGGCTGATGGGGTTAGGACTGGTAATGGGCTGTGGGCTAATGGGGGGGTTAGAACTGGCAATGGGCTGTGGGGGGCTGACTGGAAATGGGCTGATGGGGTTAGGACTGGAAGGAGGCTGATGGGGGGTTAGGACTGGTAATGGGTTATAGGGGGGGCTTAAACTGAAAATGGGGTGATGGGGGGTTAGGACTGGAAGTGGGTTGATGGGGGGGCTAGGACTGGTATTGGGTTGGGGGGTTGCTAGGACTGGAAATGGGCTGATGGGGGGCTAGGACTGGAAATGGGCTGATGCAGGGACTAGAAGGGAATGGATGCTGGGTGAGGCTGGAACTAGAAGGGAGTTGATGTTGGGGGAGGATTAGAATGGGATGGGGCTGGGAGAGTAAAATGGAGAGGGGAAAAATATTTTGTGTGGGAGGGATGAAAAATCTACAATTGGCCGGGTATTGGGAGAGTAAGTGGGGATTGAGGATGGAGGGGTAAAATCTGAGTGGATGAAATAGGAATGAGGAAAAAGCAAAAGGAGAAAGATTAGTATGTTAAAGCAGATGTAGAGAGAGAATGGAAAAAAAACTAGGAGAGAAGAAAGGACAAATGGACAGCAGATGATGGACAGTTAGCAGAAGACACAAAGAAACCAGAAGAAAGTGACTGGAGCAATTGCAGCTGAAAAAAATGCACAAAAGGTAGAAAAATATCTCTTTATTTTGAATTTATTAATTGGAATATGTCAGCTCTGGGAAATGTGCATCATTAACGTCTGCGCTATGTTTAGTACAAGAGGAAATTAATTTATAGTTTTATTTCTACAGTGTTGCTGTACATTCCAAGTTTGGCTTTTGGGTTCCCAGTTTAATTATTGTCTTCCTATTTCTAAATTGTGATTCCTTGTTTGGTGATGGTCTATGTTCTGCATGTGTAATTGAGCTGAGGTATTCTGTTTATGTAATTCCTATTTGACATTGCCACTTGTTCTTTCCCCAGTAGGCCATGTACTGTTATTCTCTGAAACGTATTGGTTTAATATTTGCAGTGTTTCCTTTTGATAGGTAGAGTATGGTGCTTTGTGAGTCCTGGTAGTGCTGTTAGGATTCGGCGGGTTTGCTATGGGTTCTAAATGGGCAGTGTTTGTAGTAGTTCCTAATGTGTCTGGCGGTTGGCACTGGATTATAGTAATGTAGAAATCTTTTAGTCTTTCTTTATCCATACACTCATTAAGAGGCATGTTTACTAAAAGTTAGTATATGGTAACATTATGCAATATTTATGCAAAAGAGGCCTCTTATGCAAATGAGGCCCCACACCGAGTCTCCGCACATGGCCCCGCACCCCCCTTGGGCCGCCCCTGCATAAGAGGCCAGAGTTGCACAGGAATGGTGAATGGTTGCTTCATCATGATAACACCCCAACTCATGTATCACATCTTGTCCAGCAGTTCTTGGCCTAACACCAAATCAAGCCAGTCCGTCAGCCTCCGTACTCACTTGACCTCACACCCTGTGAATTTTTCTTGTTTCCAAAAGTGAAATTACCACTGAGCGGAAGGACATTCAACAACTTGGAGACCATTAAGCAAAATTTGACACAGCAGCTTCACAGCATAACGAAAGAGGCATTTCGAAATGGTTTCCAGAAGTGGTAGGAATGCTGGAAGAAGTGTGTTTTATCAAAAGGGGACTACTTTGAAGAAGACTAAGTGCAATAACGGTCAGTGTTATACTTCTTGTGCTATTGTACAAGTCTCAATACTGTTTGAATGTGCCTTGTATATGTTGGTCTTGCTGATATCTGACTAAGTCAATACAATTAGCACAGAATGCATAATAAGTAGAATTAAGAAGTTTGGTCACACTTCTCCAGTCTTAATGGAGCTGCACTGGCTATTGTAAAGTTTCATTTTCAGTTCAAATGTGTGTTTATTGCTTAATACAAGTGCATGGGATTTTTCTTAGAGTTGCCTAGGCTTATTACCAGTTCAGTCACAGGAGTTGGTTTTACCTTCTGTTTCAACAGCATGAAAAACATGAGCCTTGACTTCAGTTTTTTCTGTGACTGGACCTCAACTTTGGAATAATTTACCATACAAGAGAAACTTTGTAACATTTAGAAAAACTAAAAGCCTATTTTCTTATGCATGCTTTATATGATTTGTAATTTAGTTCTATAGACTTTTGTTTTAATGTGTTTACTATGATATTGTATTGTAGCAGGTGATTTATTGGTAACTGCCTAGGAGTGTGCAGTTGGTGCATTATAAGTAATAAATGAAATGAAAAGGAAAATAAAAATCAAAGGTAGGAAACATGAATTTGGAGGAAACAAACAATGTGAATAGAAGAATACGGAGATAAAACTAAGAGAGGATGAAGGAAGAAAGAAATTAATGAATGGAGTGGAACAGTTGAACGTAGATCTGAAGTAGAACATACAAACAAAAACTTTGGAAGCAAAATAAAGTAAAGTAGTTTTTAAATTTCTGGTGTGCTATTTCACTCTTTTACATTAAATTTAATTCCTCACAGATCTAGACCATTTCCTCAGCTCAGTTAAATTTGGTATCTGGCTAGTCTCAAACTTTCTCCAAAGCAAAAATTTCTAAGCAGAATTTCATGGGTGGAGGACTCTACCCTGAAGTCTGAAGTTTGCTCTCTGTTGTTGGGATATGTACTCTTGAGCTTCCAAAAATGTTTAGGTATACCATTTACCAGTAAGTTTTACATATTTAAATAAATCTCTGCTACAGCAATATTTAAGCAATTTGAAAAACTCAAGTATCACACAGAGCATGGCAGCATACGGTTGAACTGCTTCACTAGTGAAAAAATATCAAGTGAAGTAAATAGCTGCTGATGTTATCTTTCTGAAATGTTTTCTGTTACCATCTGCTAACAGGAAAAGCATGCTCATGCTATTTTTGGGCATATCTGGGAATACATGCTGCCAGATGCCTTAGTGGACACAGGGGGACCCCCCCCCCCCTATCAATAGTATAACATACACCTATATGCTGTACAATCATATCAAATCTAATTTAAGGTAAGCCATGAAAGTACCAATAGTTTTGCAATATCTAATAACCCAGCTGTGTTTATATAAACACACTGTGTAGCAAATAAATACATGGTCATGATTGTCATTACTCTCTCAGATGCACATTGACACTGATTACACTTATCAAAAGTACTACAGCTACCAGAACTGTTACTGCTAAAAGGCTACTTGGCATACCACTACTACACATTTGTGTAGCGCTACATGGCATATGCAGTGCTGTACAGACACATGTAAGAGACCGTCTGTTCATCAAAACTTACACTCCAGTCAAGACAAACACAACTCGGTACTAGGCTATATCTAGGGAAAAGCCTTTAACAAGGTCCCTCATGAGAGGCTCTTGGCAACATTAAAAAGTCATGGGATTGGAGGCAGTGTAGTATTGTGGATCAGGAACTGGTTAAAAGATAGAAAGCAGAGGGTTGCGATAAATGGCCAATTTTCTCAATGAAGAAAGGTGAATAGTGGAGTACCCCAGGGATCTGTGCTGGGCTTGCTACTTTTTAAAATATTCATAAATGACCTGGAAATAGTAATAATGAGTGAGGTGATCAAATTTGCAGATGAGACAAAATTATTCAAGGTTGTTAAAACGCAAGAGGATTGTGAAAAATTACAAGAGGATCTTGAAAAATTGGAAGACTGGGCATCCAAAAGGCAGAAAAAATTTAATGTGGACAAGTGCAAAGTTATGCACCTTGGCAAAAAACCAACCCAAACTACGGTTACATGATGCAAGGTCCCATCTTAGAAACCACCACCCAGGAAAGCACAGTTACTTACCTGTAACAGGTGATCTCTGGGAACAGCAGGAATAAGTCTTCACATATGGGTACGTCGGTACCGACGGAGCCTGCGCGGGAACACTCCCCAGCTTCCCAAAAAGGAAAGCTTTTGGGAGCATCCCACAGCGCCTGCGCGCTGCCTTCCCGCCTTTCCTTACCAGCTCTCCTCAGTTCGAGTTTAAAGCTGAGACAATAGAGAGAGAGAGGAAAGGAAAGATAGAAAAGAGGTATAACTCCTAGGGGAGGTGGGAGGGTTGTGAAGACTTATTCCTGCTGTTCCCAGAGATCACCTGTTACAGGTAACTGTGCTATCTCCAGGAACAAGCAAGAATGAGTCTTCACATATGGGGACTCCCCAGCTAAGATGCCTGGGAGATCCCCAAGGATATGAGACCCTGGGAAGGGTTCTACATCCTCCTATGGATCTCAGGCATCCATCCAGGGAAGGAGGGTAGGAGTTGTTTAAGAATGGAACAGGTGTTTGAGGACAGCCTGACCAAACAAGGCATCCCAGCGGGAGTCCTTGTCCAAGCAGTAATGGGCTGTGAAGGTATGAACCGAGGCCCAGGTGGCTGCTCGACAGATCTGGTTGATGGACACAGAATTTAGATGAGCCATAGAGGTGGCCATGGCCCTCACATTATGAGCTGTGACATGGCTCTCCAGAGAAAGGTTCTTACTCTGGTAGGCGAAAGAAATACACTGAGCAATCCAATTGGACAGAGTTCTCTTAGAGACTGGAAGTCCCAAATGAGAAGGATCAAAAGCAACAAAAAGCTGGGAAGACTTTCTATGTTGCTGTGTCCTTTGTAAGTAAAAAGCAAGAGCTCTTTTACAATCCAGAGTATGAAGATTCTTCTCTGCACTGGATGCATGAGGAGCTGGAAAAAGGTAAATACACCTCTTGATTAAGATGAAAAGGTGAGACCACTTTAGGCATAAAGTGTGGATTTGTCCTAAGGACTACCTTATCATGATGGAACCTTGTATAAGGTGGATTAGCCACTAAGGCCTGCAGTTCACTGAAGCGGCGAGCAGAAGTGACTGCAATGAGGAAAATAACCTTCCAGGAAAGAAATTTCAAGGAGGTAGTGGCTAAGGGTTCAAAAGGTGGCTTCATAAGCTGACCAAGAACCAAATTTAAGTCCCATGCCACCGGAGGAGGCCTAATGGGAGGTTTAGTTAAAGTTAGGCCTCTCATGAATCTTGCAATGAGAGGATGAGAGGAGATAGGTTGTCCATTGATGGGCTTAAGGGACGCTGCAATAGCACTCAAATGGACTCTTACTGAATTTGTCTTAAGTCCTGCATTGGAAAGATGCAGGAGATAGTCTAACAGAGAAGTTAAAGGTAGTGCTAGAGGGTCAAGACCCTTTTCAGCACACCAAATGGAAAATCTTTTCCACTTAAAAGCATAGGAACGCCTGGTGGAAGGTTTTCTGGAAGCATGGAGGATATCCTTCACTTGCTGAGAAAGATTTAAGCCTTGAAGGTCTAGGCCTTCAGTAACCAAGCTCTGAGGTGAAGGGACTTGGGGTTTGGGTGCCACAAAGTCCCTTCCTCCTGGGACAGAAGGTCTGGAGCAGCTCCCAAGTCCAGGGAGGGGGCTTGGGAGAGATGCAGAAGTAGAGGGTACCACACTTGGCGTGGCCAGCGTGGAGCTATGAGGATCATAGATCCTTGATCCCTCTGGAGTTTGATTAGAGTCTTGGGAATCAAGGGAATGGGTGGAAAGGCATACAGGAAGCCCTGACCCCAATGAAGGAGGAAGACATCCTTGGCCTGAACTCCCTGACACGGAATTCTGGAACAGAACTGGGGAAGTTTGGCATTCCATGGACTTGCAAAGAGGTCTATGTCCAGGGTTCCCCATTCTTGGAAGATTCTGAGTACCTGATCCATATGCAGGGACCATTCATGTGGAAGCAGAACTCGACTGAGTCTGTCTGCCCAAGAGATTTGGATTCCTGGGAGGTATACTGCCAGGAGATGGATTTGATGCTCTCTGGCGAAGGCCCATAATCTTAAAGCTTTGTTGCAAAGCGACAGAGAGCCAGTTCCTCCTTGCTTGTTTATGTAAAACATGGCTACTTGATTGTCCGTATGAATGAGGACTGTCTTGTAGCTGAGGAGGGTATGAAAGACCTTGAGAGCTAGAAAAACTGCTCAAAGTTCCAAGTGGTTGATATGAAGAGAGGTCTCCTGTGGGGACCAAGTGCCTTGAGTGGAGAGGTCTTGTAGATGAGCTCCCCAACCTGTTTGGGAGGCATCTGTTGTGAGGGTTGCTTGGGGCAACAACTGTTGGAAGGGGGACCCCAGCAACAGATTTTGAGTGGACATCCACCATTGGAGAGACCAAAAGAGACGTTTGGAGGTTACTATTTGGTCTGAGAGAGCTCCTGAAGCTTGAGTCAACTGGGTGGACAAAGTCCATTGAGCTGCTCTCATGTGTAGGCGAGCATAGGGTACCACATGTACTGTGGAAGCCATGTGGCCTAGCAGTTGTAGCATCTCCCGGGCAGTTAAGTGGTTCTTTGACTGAATCTGGGAGGCTAACTGCACTAGACGTTGGCAACGGGCCTGAGGAAGGTAGGCCCTTGCTGTGGTGGTATCTAACCAGGCCCCTATGAATTCCAGGGACTGAGTAGGGGTGAGCTGGGACTTTGGGAGGTTTACCACAAGTCCCAGATACTGCAGAATGCACCTTGTGCGGTCCAGGGAAATCTGGGCCTCTGACTGAGATGGAGCTCGGATGAGCCAGTCTTCCAGGTATGGGAAGACAAATATTCCCAGAGTGCGTAGAAATGCAGCAACTATTGCCATGCATTTGGTAAACAGTCTCGGAGCAGAGGCCAGACCAAAAGGAAGCACTCTGTATTGGTAATGTTTTTCTTGGAAAAGAAAACGTAGGAATCTCCTGTGAGATGGATGGATGAGGACATGTGTGTACGCATCCTTGAGATCTAGAGAACAAAGCCAATCCTGACTTTGAAGGTATGGAAGGAGAGTACCCAGAGAAAGCATCTTGAACTTCTCTTTGCATAGAAATTTGTTCAATTCTCTGAGATCTAAGATGGGTCTGTATCCCCCTGTCTTCTTCGGAATGAGAAAATAGGGGGAGTAGAACCCTGACCCTTGTTGAAGAAGAGGAACTTCTTCTATTGCCCCTTGGGCAAGAAGGGTAGTCACCTCCTGACCTAGAAGGTCGAGAAGAGATGTGGGAGAATTGTAGTGTCTCACCATGGTGTGGGGAGGAAGGTCTGAGAAATGAAGTTTGTAGCCCTCTCTTATGATGGAGAGGGTCCACTGCTCTGATGTGATTTGCTCCCATCTGGGAGCAAATTGAGCTAACCTTCCTGGAATGGTGAGAGGTTCTGGCTGTTGTAGAGCCAGAAAGGCTAAGTTCTCTAGCATCAAGTCAAAAACCCTGAGGAGGTTGGGCCTGCTGAGTTGCAGCAGCCCCTGTAGACTTAGGCCTGGCCTGCTTAGGTTGCTGACGCTTAGTGGCAAAGCGACCTGTAGAAGATTGTTGGCCAGAAGTAGAAGGAAATCTGCTCTTTTTGAAAAAAGACTTTTTAGATGAAATTTAACGTGGACAAGTGCAAAGTTATGCACCTAGGAAAGAACAACCCAAACTATGGCTACACGATGCAAGGTTCCACATTAGGAACCACCACCTAGGAAAAAGATTTAGGAGTCATCGTGGATAACATATTAAAACCCTCTGACCAGTGTGCAGTGGCAGCCAAGAGAGCAAATAGAATGCTAGGTATCATAAGGAAAGGAATGGAAAATAAAACAAAGGATATTATAATGCCTCTGTATCGTTCCATGGTGCGACCGCACCTTGAATACTGTGTGCAATTCTGGTCGCCATATCTTAAAAAGGATATAGCGTTATTAGAAAAGGTACAGAGAAGAGCCACCAAAATGGTAAAGGGGATGGAAGGCTACTCCTACGAGAAAAAGCTACAAAGGTTAGGGCTCTTCAACCTGGAAAATAAACAGCTGAGGGGAGATATGATAGATGTCTATAAATTACCCATTCCACTCCATTCATTAAACGTAGATTGATTGTTTACGTTATCAGAATATAGAAAGACTAGGGGACATGCAATGAAGCTACAGGGTAAACTATTTAAGACAAATAAGAGAAAATATTTTTTTACTCAACGTGTAATCAAACTCTGGAATTTGTTACCGGAGGATGTAGTAAAGGCTGTTAGTGTAGTTGGGTTTAAAAAAAGGTTTGGACAAGTTCCTGGAGGAAAGGTCCATAAACCATTATTAAAAAGGGACCCAGGATATCAATGGTTGACCCAATACAAGCATTATGGAACCTGTCTCTTTTGGGGAAACTGCTAGGTACATATGATAGATTGGCCACTATTGAAAACAGGATACTGGGCTTGATGGACCTTGGTCTGACTCAGTATGGCATATGTTCTTATGATTAACAGCTATTCCAGGAAAAGGTCACAGCAGTACACAATTTATAAATGCTTTCTTCATACACCTTCCCTCAGCACCCTCCAAAAAAGGACCCATCCACAAATACCCAATTATAGCATCAATGTCCACATAAAATCATTGTAAAGAATACAGAAGCTCATCACCACTCCCAACCGCTCCCCAATAAAAACATCCATCTTCATAAGAACCCATTGCAGAACATATAAAACTCCATTCAACAGGGAGAGGCCACTAAACAGCATCCCTTCTCTAGACACAATTAAATGCCTGAACAAATAACCAGGCTTTCAAGGCCTTTCAGATGGTCACATTTTGTTCTAAATGACTCTTCAAAGAATCGGGGCTGCACACCAAAGTCATACATCTTGTGACTTTCAGACAGATTGCCAGGAACCGTGGAACAGCAAGCAAATCCTACTCCTCCCAGCCACAAATAAGAAAAATCAGCCAAATATGAAGGTCTCCTTTTATATAACACTTTCTAAACCAAAGATAAAATTCTGAATGTGCCACTAAACTGATAGCCAATGAAGGTCTTTCAAGATGGAGATCAGGAATTGTGTGAACCCATTCTTGATCAAAAACTTGACTGCAGTATTCTACAAGAGTTGCAATCAAAACAACTGGCAAAAAGATAAACGCAATACAATTTATTTGGGGTTATTTTCAGTCATATATCAGAAAATGAACATTAGTAATCAGATCCTTGGTCATTAGAGATGTACACATACAACCGAGCACATAAGGACCAATGTAATAGGAGTATCCAAGGCTAAAGAGGTATACAGATGTACTCCAAATCGAACAACTTCCTCCTTCAAAACCAAGATCTCTCCAATAATCTCAGGGTGCACTATAGGGCCTACAACTCCCCCATAAGACCTCCATTTTCTTAGAAAACAGTTTAAACTTAGCTTGTCTCAATCAATCCCCCGTGGTCTCTAAACAGTCAGTCATGTAGCTGTGCCTGCCTGTGAGTTTGCTGATCCAAACTCACAGCAGGAACAGCTACAAGTTATCAGCTTATATAAAGCATAGTTACTCACCTTTAACAGGTGATCTCCGGGAACAGCAGGAATTTAGTCTTCACATATGGGTATCGTCAGTACCGACGGAGCCTGCGCAGGAACGCTCCCCAGCATCCAATAGGAAAGCTTTTGGGAACATCCCACAGCGCCTATGTGCTGCCTTCCCGCCTTTCCCAACTGTCCCTCTCCAGTTGAGTTTAAAGCTGAGACAAAAGAGAGAGGAAAAGAGAGAAAGAGAGAGAGAGATAGAAAGATACAACTCCTAGGGGAGGTGGGTGGGTTGTGAAGACTAAATTCCTGCTGTTCCCGGAGATCACTTGTTACAGGTGAGTAACTATGCTATCTCCAGGAATAAGCAGGAATGTAGTCTTCAAATATGGGGACTCCCTAGCTGCAGATGCCAGGGAGATGGCCCCAGAAAGTTGTGTGCCCTTGTGAAAGGGCTCCACTTCCCCCCATGGATCTCTGGCATCCTACCAGGGATGGTGGGTAGGAGTTGATTAAGTCTGGAACAGGTGTTGAACAGCCTGACCAAACAAGGCATCCTGGCAGGAATCCTTGTCTAAGCAGTAATGAGCTGTGAAGGTACTGAAGCCCAAGTAGCTGCTCGACAGATATCATCGATAGACAGAGTGAAAATGAGCCATTGAGGCTGCCATGGTTCTCAGATTGTGAGCTGTGACATGGCCTTCAAGAGGAAGGTTCTTACTCTCATAGGCAAAAGATATACACTGTGCAATCCAGCTGGACAGTGTCCTTTTGGAGACTGGAAGTCCCAAATGACTAGGATCAAAAGCAAAACAGTTGAGACGATTTTCTATGTTGCTGTGTCCTTTGCAAGTAAAAGGCCGAAGCACTTTTACAGTCCAAAGTATGAAGGTTCCTTTCTGATTTCAGGCGTGAGGCCTTGGAAAGAATACAGGAAGGTAAACCATTTGGTTTAAATGAAAGGGTGAAACCACCTTTGGCATAAAGTGTGGATGAGTCCTAAGGACTACCTTATCATGATGGAACCTTGTATAAGGAGGATCAGCCACCAACGCTTGCAATTCACTGATGCGATGTGCTGATGTGATTGCAATGAGAAAGAACCTTTCAGGAAAGGAATTTCAAAGAGGTAGTGGCTAATGGGTCAAAGGGCGGTTTCATGAGCTGCCAAGTACCAGATTTAAGTCCCATGCCACCAGTGGTGGCTTAAAATGGGAGGCTTCATTAAAAGAAGGCCTCTCATAAATCTCGGTATGAGAGGATGAGAGGAAACAGGTTGTCCATTTAGAGCACAGGTGTCAAACCTGTCCTGGAGGGCCACAATCCTGCCAGGTTTTGGGATAGCCCTAATGAATATGCATGAGATATATATGCATTAGAGAGAGCCTGCCAACCTGACTGGTTTGTGGCCCTCCAGGACTGGATTTGGAGACCACTGCTTTACACCTCTGTCATTTAAGATGGTGAGTGGGCAAGGTACAGATGTCCTAGACATCAAAAGGGTAGCTAGAATGTGTCACATTCATCCTCGATTCTCACCACCACCAAAAAGATGTCTAATGGACAATATTTTGGTGGTGGTGAGAAGTGAGGAGGAATGTGACAAATTCTATCTAACCTTTTTGATGTCTTGGACATCTGCACCTTGCCCACTCACAATCTTAAATGACAGAGGTGTAAAGCAGGGGTCTCCAAATCCAGTCCTGGAGGGCCACAAACCAGTCAGGTTGGCAGGCTATCTCTAATGCATATATATCTCATGCATATTCATTAGGGCTATCCCAAAACCTGGCAGGATTGTGGCCCTCCAGGACAGGTTTGACACCTATGATTTAGAGGCTTGAAAGAAGCTGCAATAGCACTCAAATGGACTCTCACTGAATTGGTCTTAAGCACTGCATTTGATAAATGAAGGAGGTACTCCAGTAATGATTCCAGAGGTATCACAAGAGGGTTAAGAACCTTCTGCGAGCACCATATGGTAAACCTTTTCCACTTAAATGCATAAGAGCGTCTTGTGGAAGGTTTCCTGGAAGCAAGGAGGATATCCTTTACCTGCTGGGAAAGGTTAAGACCGTGAAGTTCTAGGCTTTCAGCAACCAGGCCCTGAGATGCAGAGACTGGGGATTCGGATGCCACAGCATCCCATCCTCTTGAGAAAGAAGATCTGGAGCAGATCCTAACTCCAGAGGAGGAGCTTGAGAGAGATGTAGGAGCAGAGGGTACCACATTTGTCGTGGCCAACGTGGAGCTATGAGGATCATATGACCTCTGTCTCTCTCAAGCTTGAACAGGGTTTTGGGAATTAGGGGAATGGGTGGAAAGGCATACAGGAAGTCCTGACCCCAATGAAGGAGGAAAGCATCCCTGGCCCGACAACCTCGAGCCGGAATTCTGCAACAGAACCGGGGAAGATTGGCATTCAGCGGACTTGCAAAGAGGTCTATGTCTGGGATTCCCCAAATTTGAAAAATTTGGGCACTTGGTCTGCATGGAGTGACCATTCGTGTGGAAGCAGAACTCAACTGAGTCTGCTTGCCCAAGAGTTTTGAATGCCTGGAAGATACACCACAAGGAGATGAATCTGATGCTCTCTGGCGAGGGCCCAGAGTCGCAAAGCTTCATTGCACAGCGACAGAGAGCCTGTTCCACCCTGCTTGATCACATAGTACATGGCTACCCGATTGTCCGTTTGAACTAGGACTGTCTCGTAGCTGAGCTGGGTGTGAAATACTCGAAGAGCAAGGAAGATTGCTCTGAGCTCCAGGAGGTTGATATGGAGATAGGCCTCCTGTGGAGTCCAGGTACCCTGGGTAGAGAGGCCTTGCAGGTAGGCTCCCCAACCCACCTGTGAAGCATCTGTTGTTAGAATGGCATGGGGTGGGGGTTGCTGAAAAGGAGACCCCACCAGAAGGTCTTTGGGTGACTACCACCATTGGAGGGACAAAATAAGGCGATCTGAGTTTGCTATTTTGTCTGACAGGCAACCTGATGCCTGAGTCCACTGAGTGGATAAGGTCCACTGGGCTGCCCTCATATGGAGGCGAGCATAAGGAACCACATGCACGGTGGATGCCATGTGGCCTAGAAACTAACATTTCCCGAGCAGTGAGGTGAGGTTTTAACACTGCTTGGGAAGCTAACTGCACAATGCGAAGGCAGCGGGGCTGTGGAAGAAAGGCCCTTGTCTGTCTGGTATCCAGAAGAGCTCCTATAAACTCTAGGAATTGAGTGGGAGCAAGATCATACTTTGGGAAGTTTATGACAAGTGCCAAATACTGAAGGATGCGCATTGTGCGAGACAGAGCAACCCTGGCCTCTGGCTCTGAAGGGGCTCGAATGAGCCAGTCATCTAAGTAAGGGAAGACGAATATTCCCAGGGTGCGGAGAAATGCTGCTACCACAGCCATGCATTTTGTGAACACCCTTGGTGCAGAAACCAGGCCAAAAGGAAGAACCCTGTATTGGTAGTGCTTCCCTTGAAACAGCAATCGAAGGAACGTTCGGTGAGTTGGATGGATGAGAACATGAGTGTACGCATCCTTGAGATCTAGAGAACAAAGCCAATCCTGACACCGAAGGTATGGCAGCAGAGTTCCTAGAGAAATCATTTTGAACTTCTCTCTGAACAGGAATTTGTTCAATTCTCTGAGGTCTAGAATGGGTCTGTGTCCTCCTGTTTTCTTGGGAATAAGGAAAAAGGGGGAGTAAAACCCTGTACCCCGTTGGGGAATGGGCACCTCTTCTATTGCTCCTTGAGCAAGGAACATTGTGACTTCTTGACCTAACCAGTTGTTGGGAGAGGTCTGAGAATTGAACTGTCTTACTATTGTAGGAGGGGGCATGCTGAGGAAATGAAGCTTGTACCCCTTCTCGTACAATAGACAGAGTCCAGTTTTCTGCTGTTATCTGACACCATCTGGGGGCAAAATGACATAACCTTCCTGGGATGGTGGAGGGTTCTGGGCCATTCAGGGCCAGGTAGGCAAAGTTCTCTAGATAGGAGTCAAAGCCCCTGTGGAGGCTGAGTCTGCTGAGCCTGTTGAGGCTTAGCTGCTTTTGGCTTCCTTTGTTGCCTAAGTTGTTGCTGCTGTCCCTTTTGGGCAGACTGACTTGAACGATGTCCCTGCTGGGTATAGGAGGGATAAAACTTCTTCTTACTGAAGAACGATTTCTTAGAGGATCTTTTCCTTGCAGGATCAGCTGTAGATTTGGACAATCTATCCAAAGTGATATTGTCAGCATCTATCTCATTAGCTTTTTCCTGCCAATTCTTGCCAAAGAGATTCTCTCCTGTGCAAGGTATATTCTCCAGTTTGTCCTGTACCCAGATTTTTAAGTCAGATGCCTGGAGCCAGGCAATTCTATGTGCACCTATGGCAATAGCAGAGGTTCTGCTTATGCATTCAAAGCAGTCAAAGGCTGCATGATTCACAAACTTGGAAACATCCTGAGCATGTTTAACAGGAGTAAGATAATCTTGCCTTTTATCATCAGGGAGGGCTCATAAGCTCTAAGTCTCCTGTGATTTCCTCAAGGAACATTCCCATATACAAGATATAGGAACTGATCCTAGCAGAAAGCCTGGAAGGATCAACGTCCAAAGGCGTCAAGAGTCCTACACTCATGTCCTGGAGGATTAGATGCATGCCTTTTTGCACTCTTCATCCATCTCATAGCTGATTCCACCACCATGGAATGGTGTGGTAATTGAGTTTTCTGAAACCCAGGACAAGGAGGAACTCGATACATGGTGTCGAGTCTTCGAGAATGAGGAGATGTGGTTAGAGGTGTTTCCCACATCCTTAACATAAGATCATGCAAGATCTCATGAATAGGTAAGGTAGCCGCCTCCTTGGGAGCTTTAGGGTATTGTAGGATTTCTAATTCCTTTGCCCTAGGCTCTTTTTCAGGAGCCACTGTGATGGAAAGACCTCAAGCCACATCTCGGATAAAATCCTGAAAGGACATATCCCCTGATGGAGACATCCTACGCTGAGGAGAAGAGGAATCCTCGGGAAGAAGTACTCTGGTATCGGCAGAGCCTTCGGAGTCTTCAGACTCATCCGAGGATTCGAAGTATCTCCGATCCAGGTGATCGTGCAAGGCACGGTACCAGTACTGATCGAAGTCGGCATCGGAGTGGTCCGGTACCGACTTGTCGATGCCAGATAGACGCATGACTCAGTTACGGTAGAATACCTGCCGATGTCGATGCAGTCAGTGCCGGTACCAGTTGAATTGTCTGAAGCGGTTTCAGGGGCATCGAGGCTGTTAGAAGAGCCGCCAGACTGCGTTCAATAGCCAAGAATCTCTGGTCTATCGACGCTGACGATGCTTGGGTATCGGTGCCGGTTAAAGTGGCCAGAACCTCAGAGCATGGCACCAGTAGCTCTGCCGAGGTTGAAGCCTCGAGAACATCCTGGAGCCCCGTTAGTGCTTTTGGAAGCCGAAGCCTCCCGCCGGGGCAATTTTGCCGGTGAAAATCCCTCAAGGGCAACGCCAGAGGCATCTCGATGTTTAGAAGAAGATCTACTCTTTGAGGACCGGCTAGATTTATGTTTAGTTACCTGAGATCCATGGGAGGAGGATGAAGCCCTGGAGGACGTCGATGCCACGGAGGCTGCATCGGAGGGAAAAAGGGTGCTGAGCTTAGCAGCTCAGTTTTGCCGGCCCCTTTTTGACATCATTCCACAGGCAACACACTCTGAAATAGAGTGGTCAAGACCTAAACATTGGAGACACCATTCATGGGTGTCGGTGACGGAGATAGTACCACCACACTTAGAACGCTTTTTAAAACCCGAAGCGGGTTTTTCCATTCTGAGAGAAAAAGTTGGGCCTAGTGCCCAAAATGGCACGTGGCACCCGAGAAGAAAATTACTGGAAAAAGACTCCAGAAGCAAAGGGTTTTTTTTGTTTGTTTGTTTTTTTTAGAAAAAAGAACCGGCAGTACCGGTATAGCGTCGAGGGAGGGCAGACGCGACCACAAAAAAGTATAAGGAGGGAATTTTTCTGCGGTGACAGGATGTGCCACTTGTCAGCTCCGCAGAAAACGAAGAACTGGAGAGGGACAGTTGGGAAAGGCAGCACGCAGGCGCTGTGGGATGCTCCCAAAAGCTTTCCTATTTGACGCTGGGAAGCGTTCCCGCGCAGGCTCCGTTGGTACAGACGATACCCATATATGAAGACTACATTCCTGCTTGTTCCTGGAGGAGATAACATTCCATCCCATAACTTTCAATCACATTACACAGAAGACTCAAATAGAAGTTAAATAAAGTATAATTTATTTTTTGTGCCATCAAGTCAGTTTTGACTCATAGTGACCCAGCTACCTCTGGGTTTTCTTGGCAATGTATCACCAGAAGTAGATTGCCAGCCTTTTCTTCTGAGGCAATGGAGGGTAAAGTGACTTGCCCAAAGTCACAAGGAGTGCCAGTGGAATTGAACCCTTGATCTTCTGGGTATAGGCAGTTGCTCTAATAAGCCTTGCTTATTAACCGTCATTCCTAGAGTCCTACCAGACTAGTCCAGACCAGCTATACCTCCCTCCAGACAGTGCAGACAGCGATAAACTGCTTGGCCTATGTATATAGCCTTGTACAGCCAGGAAGTCAGTCATATTCCCATGCCATAGTTAGGAACTGTTCGGCCCTATTCTCCCAAGCAATGCTCTACATCAGGGACTGAACCTCATTGGGCAACAGCCTCTAGGGAAAACAGTTGCTCTTCTACTAATTAATAATGCCACAGTAATCTAGAAAATGTCACCTTCGAGCCTATGTACAGTTTTATATATTGGCAAAACCATGAGCAAAATGAGAATGACTGAACATAAAAAGTTCTAGTAAGTATAAGATTATGATGGCACCTGTTGTTGAACACTACATTGCACAACATAGGTCTGAGGATCTGAAAGTTATTGAGAGAACAATGGACTACATTTGAATTAGATATGGCACAGCCAAAGGGTTTAAACCAATCATTGAATTTAACAGTTATCTATAAATATAGTCTTTACAGTCTCCATCTTCTTACTTTTATATTCTTATTTTATCATTTTTTATTTTAACTCTTATTTAGATTTTATTCAGACTTATTCTTTATACACATTATTCAATTTTGTATTTTATTTATATTATATTTTATGATATTTATTGATGATTTAATGTCATTTTTATGTTTGTACATTTTTAGTACAATGTGGAATATCACTCGCTAACAAATTATTCCTCTTGGTGGCCAATTTTTACTTATTATTCTCTCCTTTTCATGTAATTTTTATTTATATATTTTTACATTTATTTTATTTTATTTATGTTTTAAGAGTGTAGCCATGTTATTCTGGAGTAGCAACTATGACAAGGGGAGGGGCACTTTATAAACTAACCATTTTATTGATGCATGAGCTTTCAAGCACAAGAGTCCACTTTGTCAGATGTATCTAACAAAATAGCTTCTTGTCCTCAAAAGCTCATGCTTCAATTAACTGAATTGTCAGAAAGCATTTGACAAAACCCCTCATGTGAGACTCTTGAGAAAATTAAAAAGTCATGGCAAGGTTACAGGGAAGGGCCTGGCAACAGAGAAACTTCTCATATTCTCATCAGGGAATATCAGACTATGTTCAGAAATGTCTTTGGAAACACTCCTTGCCAGACCAATCTGAGAGAATCCATGCATAAATGGGACATTCTGAGCTTGGCATGGAGTGTAGTCAAATTCAGAATGGTACAGAATGAACCACCTTTCTTCGGCACTATGAAGTAGATGGAATACCACTCCTGACCTTGTTCTGAGAAGGACATGGGTATGATAGACTCAAACTGCAGGAGGCAATGAAGAGTTTCCATGATCAATGCTCTCTCGGCTAGGAAGCTGCAAGGAAACTCCAGAAAGGTGTCCTGCAGAAGCTTCATAAAAACTCCTGTACGTGCCCTTTTTTAGGATCTCAAGAACCCACTGATCTGACGTGATGTTGGTCCAATCTGAGCAAAACAGCTGGAGACACTCCAATCACCTGTCTCTAAGAAGGGACCCACTGTATCTCATTAAGAGGGCTTACCAGCTCCCCTGCGAGTGCTGTAATCCACAAAAGGACTGATCCTTTTTGGGCTTAGACTGTGCCAGACCCCTTTCTAGCTCTGAAATGCTGCTCACTCTTACGAGAGGAACCCCTGGAACCTCTGGGCCTATCTTCTAGGAGTGTCTGTGAGCAAGCTTTTCCCAGGTCCTTCACCAGTTTTTCTACATCTTCCCCAAAGAGCATGCTGCCCTTAAAAGGGTGCATGCTCAGCCACAGTTTGGGCATAGTATCAGCAGACAAATTCCCGAGCTAGAGCACCTTCGGGCTACCACAGCTTCCATCATGAACTTAGAGGAGATGCTAATCAAGTCATACAGAGCATCCACCACAAATGACGCTCCAGATTCCAATTTCATGACCTCCAAGCTGTCAAACAATTGCTGGATCCAATGTAAGAGCACTCATGCCACCATGCCCACACACAGTGCTGCCTGAGTACCCAAGGTCAAAGCCATTATGGCACTCTTAAGAAGGATTTCCACCCTCCTATCATGAGTCTCCTTCAGTGCAGCGCCATCTTCCATTGAAATGGTCATGCACATCATCACTGTCATGACCAGGACATCCTTCTTATGGACCCCGAAAAGCTGTTCATCTCCCCTTAGTGCCCCTCAGCCCCAGCACCTCCCAAAAGAGAAAACAAACTTTTATATGGGCTCAGAAAGGGGAAAAAAAACAGAGGGGCCATCACAACCCCTCCAGGAGAGGGTCCACTTCAGAAACTTGCACAGAAGAGGGGTCCACAATGCGCATGGCATCCTGAATAATGCTATGCAGGTCCTCCCTATGAAAAAGGCAAGTTCATGAGGGAAAGTGCCACCCCTTCTTCCGACTCATCCACTGGAGACAGGAAATCCTCATCTTCTCCCCAGCATCCCCCCATAGAGGATAAGGATGGGCTCATGAAGGAACAGATAGGTGGAAATGAAAAATGGGTATTTATTGAACATCTTTTTTATACTGTCTTTCTACTAGTCAAGACGGTTTACAGATAATTCAGTGCAAAAACAATGTAACTTGAAATGTAAAAGTGCACATTACAAGGAACATATTGTAAACAAGTATTAAACGTTGAAGAATTAAAGTTAATTATTTACAAGGAAGTAATGAGTTGCATGAGGACTGTGAACACTGTTCCCTAATCTGCATTTGGTCCATAACGTTCGAGGAAAAGCAAAGTCTTTAGGTTTCTATGGAATTCAATGGTGAGTTGAATTGATCTTAGTTGAGGTGGTATAGAGTTCCAGAGGGTGGGAGTATATAGAGCAAAGGCTCTGTCATTGGTTCTTTGACTGCTTGAGGGTTTGTCTGTGGGGATTTCCAGAGTGTTTTGTGTAGTTTTTCTCCTGGGTCTGATGTAATTATTAGTCGTTAATAAGGGAGTGAGGCTGTCTGCTGATTGGCGGGTTAAGATTTTATGAATGTTGAGCAAGATTTTGTATTTGATCCTGCTTGTGATGGGTAGTCAGTGAAGCTTTTAAGGAGAGGGGTGATGTGAGTTTGTTGGGATTTCACCAGTATGATTCTTGCTACAGTGTTCTGTGCTATTTGAAGGGGTATAATGTACTCTTAGGAAGTCCGTGATAGACGGAGTTGCAGTAATCAAATACTGATACTGGGGTGATTACAGCCTGACACAGTGTGTGGAAGTCTGGGGGGCGAGGAGTTTGTGTAGATTCTTTAGCATGTAGAACTTAAAATACACAGACTTGCTAATGCGGCTTTTTTGACAGCGAGTAGGTTATTGTTTATCATGATCATGGTTGGCGGTTTGAAATTCTTGTCTCTTGTGATGTGAAGTATTTCTAATTTGCTATGGTTAATCATGAGATAGTGTTCTTTGAGATAGAGATTAATTGTAGCAAAGCAGTTTGAGATTTTGGTGTAGTCTGGAAATATGATTGAGAAAGGGGTAAATATCATTACGTCATCTGCGTATATGAGGTAATTGATGGCTAAGTTCTTAATGATGTCAGAGTGGCTGTATATAGATGTTGAATAGAGTGGAGGAGAGAGCAGATCCTTGAGGTACTCCTTGACTGAGGGAGAAATGTGCAGACGTTAGGGTGTCAATTCTGACCTGTTGTATTCAGTTTGACAAGTAGGAGTGAAACCATTTTAAAGGAGTTCCTTGAACCCCGATCTTGTAGAGTCTGTCTAATAAGAGATGGTGGGAGACAGAGTCAAAAGCAGAGGATACATCCAAGAAAGAGTATAAATCCTTGTGTCATGATTTCCATGCCCTAGATCAGAGTATTGAGAAGGAAGGTTAGGAGGGTTTCTACACTGTGGTGTGGGTGGAAGCCGTGCTGGTGAATGTCAAGAGGAACATGTCTAAGTGATCTTGAAGCTGCTCCTAAACAACCTTTTCAATGACTTGGGCAATAAATGGGGTACTAGAGATTGGTCTATATGATGGGACAGATGGTGAATTGCTTGAGTAGTGGGGGAAGAGTCCCTTGTGATAAGGAGCTGTTAATCATCTTGCATATATAAGGTATAAGGCTGGCTTTTTCCATCTTGATCCAGGACACTGGGCATCGGTCAAGGGGGAGAGATGGTTGTGTTTACAGGAGAGAGTATGGAGTCAATATGCTCATTGATGACTATGTTGAAATTGCTCTAAATGTGGTCTTGGTCTGAGCTGACCGAATCTGAAGGAGCCTTGAGTTGGGGGTGACTATGGTTCAGGTACTTAGCTTGAAGGTGTTGAGCTACTGTATGCTGTGTGGGTTTAGTGATGGTTTAGTATGAGGTAGCACAGGATTCTTTATGAGTGAGATGGCAATGCCAAATAACTCCCTAGGCTTGTTGATGGCAGTTTTGATGAGGTTTGTATAGTACCCTCTTCTTGGCTTTGTTGGTGAGGTCATAATATTTATTCAGCTCTTGTAGGTATAATGCTTGTAAGTTGTTGTCTTGGGAAGTTCTCTATTTGCGTTCCAGGCAGCGCAGCTTGGACTTTTGTTCCTTTAAATTGTTGGAGTACTAGGTTGAGGTTTTTGTGCGTTTGAATCTTTTGATTGTAGGTGGAGCTTTAGCAGCATCTGAGACGGTGATGTTCCACATTGCTATCATGGAGTCTATCTGTTCATCTAGAAAGTTTGTGATTAGCTTCGGAGCTCTTTGCCGGGTGAAGTCTTGACTGTCAAATGGGAGGAACCTGCAGTTGGAGGTGCTAGACTGTTGTCTAGCAGTTTTTTGTTGAGCAAGTGCAAAGGTAACTAAATGGTGATCAGACCAGGGGACTGGAGAGATGCAGATGGAGGCTTTCATGAAATCGGTGCTGCTTGCAGCGGAGGAAAGGATGAATATAAGGTCCAAAGGTCTTCCTTTATCATGGTTGGGGTTAGTATACTTAACCTTGGCATTGGAGCAAGGAGCCATCAGATCCATCTCAGGGTGAGCCAAACAGCGAAGAATCAACTGAAATGCCTCCTGACTCAACTCCCATATTTCAGGATCCAGAGAGTGCCAGTCTACCTCAACATTGTCCACCCCAGCAATGTGCTGTGCCGACAGAGCTAGGAGGTGCTTCTCTACCCAGGCAAACAAGCAAGCCATCTTCAGGGCCACTCTGGCACAACTCATGCCACCTTGCCGATTGACATAAGCCACTGTTGTGACATTGTCTAAAAACACTTAAACCACTCGGCCATTGATCAAGGGCCAGAAACGCAGAACAGCCAACCTGATGGCCCTCACCTCTAGGCAATTGATGGACCACACTGCCTACCTATGGTTCCAATGTCCCTGGGCAATTCACTCTTGGCAATGGGCTCCCTAGCCGTTGAGACTAGCCTCCGTTGTCAGAAGGAACCATGAGTAACTATCCAGCGGCATGCCTTTCTTCAGGTAATTGGGTTGCCATCACCACAAGCTGGCCTCCACCATCAGTGGGAGTGGATACCTGAGCTCAAATCCCTAAGAACGCAGAGATCACCAAGTACCGGGGGGCAGCTGCAGATGAGCACATGCCCATGGCACCATCTCGATTTCGGCTACCATCAATCCGAGGAGCTGTAAATAATCCCAGACCCTGGGAGCCTGTTGTGAACAGAGCTGCGCCAGGTAATCCAATAACCTTCTGACTTTCTCTTCTGGCATGAAAACTCTGCACACTTGAGTATCTAACCATATTCCCAGGAACTCCAAGGATGTGGAAAGGCATCAATTGGCTCTATACCCTCCTTGAACACACAGCTGACGCTTTCCAGGGAGGCTACCACTCAGTATTGCCACTTAAGACGCCTCCAACAGATGATAGGCTTGGATGAGTCAGTTATCCAGATATGGGTACACACAAGTTCTTTGGCATCATGGCGCCACAGCCGCCAACATCATGACCTTGGAAAAGTGGAGAGCCTGAATGGAAGAGTGGCGAACTGAAGGTGAGAGCCAAGCATGGCAAAACACAGATACCTCTGCTGATCCTCCTGGATCAGGATATGAAAAGACGCTTCAGCCAATCTAGATATGCATGGAATGCCCCTCGGTGCACTATTTGAACCACTGATCTCAATTTCTAGCTGACAATGCAGGGACATGCAAGTGCATGTTGACACCCTTGAGGCAGAGAATGGGCTAGAATGAGCCACCCCCTTTTTTTTTTTTTTTAGATGCAATATCTGTCCCTGCCCCAATCGTCCAGATTATGGGCACCACTGCCTTCAGGAGCATCAACTTGTCCAAGACGATTTGGATAGCTGTCTTTTATTCGCTGACCCACAGGGGGAAATGACAAAATCATTCAGAATCAGCTATTTGCATTCCAGGACATAGCTGTACTGATGACGTCAAGCACACAGTGATCCTTGATGACCTGGACCCCTTCCTGAAAGAGAAGGAAGGCAAAGCCTGCCTCCAACTAGAGAAACCAGGGAATGGGCCCCCAAACCTTTCATTGCATAGCCCAGGAGATACCTCCTCTGGAGGGGACAGAGTCCCTGGACCCACAAGAAACTTGAAAGTACTGAGAACAAGCCTGAAATCTGGAAGCAGTGGAGAAGAAAAGGATTTCCAGGCTGTGTCTGTGAAGGGCAGGTGGAGGCCTATGGAAAAGGGAGCTCTTGCCTACATCTTACGCTCCTTGGACCTGTCCTCTGGAAGGTGGTAAAGATTTGTTTCGCCCAGATCCTTAATCAGTTTCTCCAAGTTGGCTCCAAAGGGAAGCTTCCCTTTAAAGGCCAGTTGGGTCAACCAGGCTTTAGAGGATGTTTCCACTGCCCAGAGGTGAAGCCCAAGCCAACACCATGTCACTGTCAACAGAGCACTATCCCTGGCCTCTAGATAAATGAGGTTGTATATGACATCAGAAAGGAAGACCGTAGCCAATTCCAAGAGGCGTAGTATCGTCTTGTGGGAGTAACTGAATCCAAGGAGCAGGGCGTGAGATGTCAGACCTGCACATATCACCAACTGAAGAATAGCAGCCACCATGGCGAATTAGTTTTTCAACAATGAATCTACTTTACAGTCCAGAGTATCCTTCAAGGCCGATCCATCTTCCACAGGAATGGTGGTCTGTCTAGTAACTACCATGACCTGCACATCCACCTTGGGAATACCAAACCACAAAACTCACTCATTCTCTGGGAGAACATACATCTTCTCAGGAACCTTTAGCCGAGAAGTTGAGAAAATCTCACTCCGACTGGTTCATGTCCTTGAACACCTCTGGAAATGGGAATAATGTAGTGGATATTCAAAACCCTTACAGGACTTGAACTTTCAGCTCCTGCTCCATGCCTGAAGTATCTGCCGAGTCCAAAGTCAAATCAACACTGCCAGTTCATCCTTCCAAAACAGACAAACATCAGCCTTTTCATAAACCTCTGAAGGCAAAAGCACTTCAACATCCACAGCAAAACCCAAAATTGAGACATCTGAGACCAAATGTTGGCCAGACTCCCGCTGCTCCACATCTCCAGGAGGCGACCTTTGCTGAGGGCGCTTAGCCATAGGCAATGACACAAGGCTTTCGTTCTCTGCCTGCCCCTCATGAGACTGTGCACAGATGGGACCCAGAGACCACAGGGTCTGAATTTCCACACAAAAATGACCAATCCAGTTGTAGAAAGGAACAGAATTCTGGGGAAGACAATCCGAATTCCAGAAGTTCTCCTCTCAGAAATGACCCCCCAACAACAGGGGACACAGTTGCTGCTGAACCCTTAGAGAAAGGGGAGCAGCCAACAGCATGGTTGCCGGAACCTACGGCCAACTGGCCATTTTTACCCACAGTGCCATCTGCCACCTCCTGCTCTAAGACAGGCAAGACTGGACCAACTGCATCCCCTTGCTGGAGAGAGGGGAAACTGGCCCTCAAGGGACAACTCAGAAACCGCCATGCCAGAAGAGTAGAGTCCAGATGCCGGAAATGAGGCACCTCACTTGCCTCAGGCCAAAGAACATTTCCTGGAAGATGACAAAATTAAGGCAAGTATAATAGCAGCATGCGCCAATGACATGGCGTCCTGGAAGGCGTGCATTAACAGTGCTTGTACAGCAATTAGGCATTTGGGTAGGAATGCACGTTGGAGCCACTTGGGCAGAACGCACGCTAGGACTGCGCGACCGCCAGGCACACAACAGTAAAAGTGCTACTAACTAGTTTAGAAAACAGAAAAATGACGGCAGAAAAATACCACATAGCCTATCTAGTCTGCCCTTTCATATCAACTACAATAGTCCCCTTTTTCCCTAGGACGTGAAACCCCCAGTGGTCCACCCTGAATTGCATCCCATTCGGATGGAATCAGGTGCCCCCCAATAAGGACAATAAAGAAGTCAAGCCTTGGGTACTCACCCCTTGAGAGGCCCAGACAAACTCATGCTGTGCTCAGTTCTACTCCCCTGAAACAGTTACTCTTGTTTTTCAGACACTGTGTTTAAGGTGGCTAACAGGCAGATTCCTCAGAGAGCTTTCTGCGATCTCCGGGAGAGAGCAGGGTGACAGAGGAGGAGGAAGAGGCATTGAGAGTGTGAAGTTGCTGAACTCTTCAATCCTTTCAATTTTCTGGCTGCTCAACAGGCTCTTATAACAGCACAGAGTTGACCAATTTTCCCTCCTCCTACGGCTAACGAAAAGACCACAGTCTAGTGGAGCCTCTCCATGTCGCATTCAAGCGAGAGAGTCACCCTCAAGCTGGTTGTTCACGAGCAAAATCAATCTTTTCCTCTCAACTGTTCAGATTTTCTTCAGAGTGGAGAAAATGCATCCACCATCTGCTAGAGACAAAAGAATATTGAAGGGCCCCTCTGGTGGCTGATGTGATGATCATCCTTTTAGACTTCACTTGGACATTTGTTTTTATCCCTTCTTCCCCCTTCCCCTCACCCGTCCCTTTCCTTTCCCCCTCCCCCCCCCCTTCCCTCCCTTTTCCCTGTATTTATTCTTTTATTCATTTACTGATTTTTTTATCATTTCTTAACTGAATGGTCATCTTTTTAAGGTTTTATTCTGTATGTGTTTTACTTTTGGCATTATTTTACCCCCTTTTTTATATTTCTCTTATGTATTTGCCTATTTGCATGATTGGGGCACTTTCTACCTCAGGTATTATGGTATTGAACTGCTTTTTAGGACCATTGGTAATGACTCTTTTTTTTTTTTTTTTTTTAACACACAACATGATGTTTATAAATGATTCAAAGTGAGGGGCTTTTATCCCTCCTTTTTAAACACTGGGCTGTTTAATATAGGTTGTAGCAAGATAACATGATGAGAAGTATAAACGCACTCTTACCTTTTTCTCCTCCCTCTCCCCTTGGCCCCCCTTCCCCGCCTTCTTCCCTCCCTCACTTTGGATTCAAGAAATATGTTTTCTGTGCAACACACATTTTTTCTTTAAAAAGTGCATATTTATTTTTATTTAGTTTGGGCAATTTAAAAGTCTTCTACCAAAAAAAAGAATTAACGTGCATGTAAATTAGGCACCTTTGACCTTTTTGGTGCAAAATCATGGTGAACTGAAAAACCCTTACTCCCATGCTAGTGCTTAGAATCATTTTGGTGATTGTGAAACCTGCTACAACGTGACTACTTGTGTAAGTAGCACGATTTACAATGTTTCTTTTTATTTTCATTTACTGCAAACTTGTGGCACTCCTTTATGGCAATAGTGTCATTCTGCAATCTGCTTTCTGTTTTATTATTGCAGATTGGGTTTTATTTTATAGGTTATTGGATTTCCTCAAGACATGGTTCCCAGTGTGTACCACTGTAAGTACCGATTTACTATACATTGAGATGGCACACACCTTAGTTCTCTCCCATCTCTATTACTCTCATCCCAAGTTGAGGTTAGCATATGGTTTCTACTTACTGTGATATTAGGCAATTTCCTATGTACCTCGCCTTATGTTTTTGATTTCTTCATGGGTTTGTATTGTCTTTTACCTTTCGTTTTTTATTTAAATATCTATTTATTTATTTATATCTCTGTTGATCTATATATCTGTTGAGTATTAGTTCAGACCATGTTTTAATACTATTTGTGATATTTTTGCTTTTTCATTTTGTTTTTAAATTTCTTTGAGGATGTGTATCCCCCGAGGAAGGCGTTTGCCGAAACGTGTAGGGTTTTCATCTAATAAAGCACCTGTGATCTCTGCACACCACCTGCCTTGTTGTGTCTTTACTTTAAAAATGTCCTCATCATGTGGGCTTTTTCTGATTTGAGCCTGGGCCTTGGTATGGCCGGAGAACCTGAAGGGAGAATAGTGCTTATCCCTCTGGTTTTCAAAAATACCTCAATAAGAAAAAAATGTAAATATTGAAACTCTTAGTTTGGCAAAATTTAATGTTATATGTGTAAATAGCAAAATCCGCCACTTGCATGTACAACGTCCCAAGTGATGCAGAATATTTTTAAAATATTTTATTTGTAAAATAGCTGTTCCCACTGTACACCAAATACATATCAGGCCATGGAAAATGTGTGTATTTTACAAAAGGCTCCATATTTGACTTTTTAGGAAACACATTGCAAATTCTTACCTTGCCAACTTAGACAACATTTTTCCCCCACATGGACACCCCATACAAAATTGAGCTTTTACTATGTTGATTGTTGCATTTTGAAATTTTAAGTTTTTAATACAAATAATTTGGTAGTTGGAAGTAAATAACTGTTCTACAAACACCTTGTAGAAAATGCTAAACCTCAGAACAACTGAGTAAAATTTAGATAGAACTAGTTCTTTCTTTCTTTATTACTTATTTATTTAACCTCTCCAAACTTAAGTCCCAGGGCAGGTCACAAGCTAACACCCATAAACTAACAACATAACAGGCAACAAATACCCTAACCTCAAACCCAATAAAAAAATTATAAAGTTACATAATATGACCCAAAGGACCAAAGACCAGGGTGATTCCCAATATCCCAATCTACCCTTATCTCCTAAGAAACATGGATCTTCAAAATTATCCTAAAACAGACCAAGGTTTAGGATCCCTGACGAAAAACTAATGGCAATTTGTTTCACAATGTGGCACGCCAACAAAAAAAGTGGTTACTCGCACAACTTCCATACAGTATTCCAATCTTTGATCACCCCATATTTCGTTTATGCAAATATCATTCTCCATGATCTCCCAGATTATGCAATACACCCCCTTCAAATGGCTATGAATATGGCAGCACGAACACTGGTTGAAGCCTCAAGATACGAACATGTCACTCCCATCTTAAGACACCTACACTGGCTCCCCATTGTTAGCCGTCTCAAGTATAAGGCTCTCATCAAAACATTGAAAATACTACATAACCTCTCTGCTCATGCTCTTAACGATATTCTAAGATCTACCATGGTAAACACTCTTTCAGTCCCTTCTATAACAAGAAGTTCTTCCCAGTTTGAGAATACCCGAGCATTCAAATTATATGCACCACCTCTCTGGAAAACTCCCCCCCCCCCCCCCCCCCAAAATCTGTGCCATCTCTGACCTAGCTACTTTCAGAAAACTGTATACTGTATAAAACCAAGAGCAATTAGACCTTACCTGCTAATTAGTGTTCCTGAAGGAACTCCAGTCCAATCCCTTTCTTCTGGGTTGTGCACCCCCTTCCAGCAGTTTGGAGGCTGAGCCTATCATCGATTTGATGATCCTCTGGTACAAATACCACTGGCACCAACCACCAGCACCAGTAATCTATTGAAAAAGCAGACTTAACGGGGAGACAATTAAAAGATAGAAAGCAGAGGGTAGGGCTAAATGGCCAATTGTCTCAACAGAGAAAGGTGAATAGTGGTGTACCCCATTGTGCTGGGTCTGCTGCTTTTTGACATATTCATAAATGACCTGGAAAAGGGAATAACGAGCAAGGTTATCAAATTTGCAGATGACACAAAACTATTTAAAGTTGTTAAAAACCAAGAGGATTGTACAAAATTGCAAGAGGATCTTGATAAATTGGAAGACTGGGCATCAAAATGGCAGATGAAATTTAATGTGGACAAGTGCAAAGTTATGCACCTAGGGAAGAACAACCCAAACTATGGTTACACGATGCAAGGTTCCATATTAGGAACCACCACCCAGGAAAAAGATTTAGGCGTCATTGTGGATAACATGTTAAAACCCTCAGCCCAGTGTGCAGCGGCGGCCAAGAGAGCAAATAGAATGCTAGGTATCATAAGGAAAGGATTGGAAAATAAAACAAAAGATATTATAATACCTCTATATCGTTCCATGGTGAGACCGCACCTTGAATATTGTGTGCAATGCTGGTCGCCGTATCTTAAAAAGGATATAGCATTATTAGAAAAGGTTCAGAGAAGAGCCACCAAAATGGTAAAGGGGATGGAAGGATAATCCTATGAAGAAAGGCTAAAAAGGTTAGGGCTCTTTAACCTGGAAAAGAGAAGGCTGAGGGGAGATATGATAGAAGTCTATAAATTAATGAACGGAGTGGAACGGGTAAACGTAGATCTATTGTTTACGTTATCAGAATATAGAAAGACTAGGGGACATGCAATGAAGTTACAGGGTAAACTATTTAAGACTAATAAAAGAAATTTTTTCTTCACTCAACGTGTAATCAAACTCTGGAATTTGTTACCGGAGGATGTAGTAAAGGCTGTTAGTGTAGCTGGGTTTAAAAAAGGTTTGGACAAGTTCCTGGAGGAAAGGTCCATAAACCATTATTAAGAAGGGACCCAGGATATCAATGCTTGACCCAGTACAAGCATTGCAGAACCTGTGTCTTTTGGGGAAACTTCTAGGTACTGCCACTCACCCGCTCCCTGGACCTTGAGGGTTTCAGGAGGGGGTGGCCTTTGATGCCCTTCAGGGTTTAGAATTGTAGTTGTGTGTGCTCAAGTAGTAAGGCAGGCAAAGAAAATTTCTTTGATGAGGTTTATTTCCGTATTGCAGTTCAAGTGCAAACAGACGCAAATAAAGTATAATAGCACAAAACAAGAGTGAGAAACCAAAACAAGGTATTGCCCTGCTAGGCTAAATGTCCATTATCTTCTGTGATCACATTCAGTTGTCATGTGACCCTTTTCACTAACGGAAGAAACAAACTTTTGTAAACAGCAATGCTCCTGGTATGCAGACAATTATGCTTTAACTTATTCCCTTCTGATAATCTTCTCAGCATAGGAATCAATACAGCAACTTCTGTTATATTGCTTCATATAACTTTGCACAGCATTTCAATTAAATGTCCTTCTCAATGACACAAGCTGAACAGTCCATTGGCATGTCTGGCTCTGTGAACGGTAGAGAAGAAACTAAAGGCATTTCCTCTTCACAGCTGTTTGTGGGCTGTGCTACGTTAGAGGAAGAAACCCCTGCTTTCAAGGAACTCTCTGAAATCTTTAAGAAGCAATTCAGCCTGAGTTCTTCCTGGGCTAAGCTGATAATGTCTTCCTGCTTCAGGTAACTGTTTGTTTAAACTGCTTATCTCTTGATAATTAGCAATGCTGCTTTTACTAGGACAACAGTTCCACGTGTTAGGATTATCCTTCCCCCACTTATCACTAAACGTTAGTGCTGGGTTTAAAACTTCAGCTGTTAGAGGAGTTTCTCAACAGAGTGTTAAAAGTAGAACGGTCAGGCTTCTCTTGGCACACGTCTCTGTAATAAGACTCAGCTGTTCCCTTACTATAGGTTTCTGCTGGCTTATGAGAATAGCCTAGGCTGCTTAAATGCTTTTCAGACTGCAACCAATTGCTACCATGTTGTCTGACTTTGTCTTGGCTTTTAACATTAATTAGCCTTTACTCTTTCTGGCTTCCCAATGTTAAACTTGCTAGCTGCTTCAAACCCACTGTGTACCTTGTGCTGTGGCTTTCTCCAGGGTAATTCTCTGTCCCTCTGCCTTCGGTTCCAAGGTTCTGCTTGGTCCTCTAGAAGCCTGTGCTGTAGCCTTGGGTCTCTCAGTGCTCCTGAATCCTTCTAGTCACAGAAGATTCTCCCTGCCCCTGAGTCTCCCAGGTACTTGCTCCGTGAGTCCAGTCTTCTTCTTAGTGGATCACAGCTGCTTAATTGCTCTCTCTCCAACTCCTCCTGGTCCTGTCCGTCTTCGTCGTTGCCTTCTTTCAAATCCGACTCTCTCTGTTTCTGAGTGCTTAACAAGCTGCCTGTGTACTGCACTGCCCGCCTCCTGCTTGGGCGTGCCCAATCAGGGACTTGGCTTCTCTCCTTCCTTGACGTGAGGTGTGGTTCCTGATTAGCTCTGTGTTTTTTTCTCTCTGAAGAGAAAATCCTGCATTCTCTTGCAGTACCGGTTCTCTCCACCGGATCACTATCTGTTTCTATAGCATCTTGAGAGGCTTCTACGTCACAGTACATATGACCTAGATTGGCCACTGTTGAAAACTGGATACTGGGCTTGATGGACCTTGGTCTGACCCAGTATGGCATATCTTATGACGAGGCCATATTCTTTGCCAGGCTCCTAGTGAGGTCATACTGACTATCTGCCAGGTAGGCCACCCCCGACTCCATCCTAGCCGCCTCTCCCTGCGCATTACCGGTAAGGCCACCAGCTAACTGAAGCTGCTGCGACCACCTCAGGCAGGCTCTTGCCACCCAAGCCCCCGACACAGAAGCCTGTAAGGAAAGGGCACTAACATCAAAGGCTTGCTTCAGCAACGTATCCAGTTTTCTATCCTAGGCATCCTTCAGAGCCGCACTGCCCTCGACCGGGATAGTCATCTTGTTTGTGACCGCCGACACCGCTGCATCCACTCTGGAAGACTGCAGCAATTTCTTGTCTAGCTCTGGCAAGGGATACAAACAAGCCATAGATTGTATCCCCCTTAAGCTGGATTCAGGCTGATTCCATTCCTCCTGAATCATCTGACGCACTATTCTGTGCAATGGAAAAACCTTCTGGGATTTCCTGACGACCTGTATCAACGGGTCTTCTAAGACATCTTTGTCTGCTGGCGCATCAGCCGCCATATTCAGCACTTTCAGCTATTCAGTAATCAATGTTGGAGTCCCTTCCGACGAAAAACTCATACTATCCGGGCTTGTTCCTCCTCCAGAATCTCTCCCTCTTCGAGCTCCTCTTCATCTTCCCCTAACTCCCTGTCCGAGGCCTCCCCTTCCAGAGTCTCAGACAGAGGGGACATGAGGCTCTCCTCATTCAGTAACCTAGCGTGCTTAGGCGTGACGCCTGCCTCATGATCCTTGGCCATCACTTGTCTGGAAGGCCCGCTTACCTGCGGCGCCGAAGGCCCTTCCGTTCCCTGTTGACGTATACAAAATGCTTTGTGCAGCAGCATAACAAACTCAGGAGAGAAGTCCACCCAGCCTCCCCCTTCCCCGGAGGATGTGGAAGGGGTGGGCTGTGACAGAGAAGGCCCCGGCAGATCCACGGTTATTTTATTTATTTATTTATTTTATTTATTTGCGTTTCTTATATACCGCGCTATTATAATCAGTGCGGTTTACATTTGAACAGAACATACAACAATGTAACATGTTACATTGAATTTACAATCAACAGGGTATATAAACTTGGATGAACAGGGGAACAAACTGTACATTGATATTTAGTTATAAAGCTTAACATTATATGAGGGACATGGTTAGGCATTGAAATGTGCAAATCGGATGTGTAACAGGAGGAAGGTCAAGCTAACCATTTTCTGTAAAAGGTAGGGGAGAGATCCGCTCACCTCCCACCTCCAGAGGGTTCCCCTGACCCCTGGGAATCGGAAATCTGTTCTTGGGCTAACCCCCCTTGCATTTCCTGCTCCACCAAAGCAGCCTCTGCAGTACAGCCCCTGCAGACCCCTGCTTCTGACACTGTGCCCCACCGTGTGCTGCACACCAGACACTGCGGCCTACCCAGCATGGCGCGGTGCTCTCTGATCACTTTCAGAAACTCCAGAGACTGAAACTCTATCCTAGCCCCCCCCCTTCAAATTCCACACTTAAAACACTAATGTTTTTTAATCTCCTTCTCTTCTTTTTGTTTGTCTTTTTTTTTTTTTTTTTTAACTGCACCGATTGGCAGCAAATGTCCCCCGATCAAGGGAACTCCAAATTAAATTCTTCCCCTCTAAGCGCTCGCGAAATCTGCGCAAAGAAAAACAACCCGACACCTACCTCCTGCTTACTGTTCCCACATGCAGTAGGCTGCTCAGCTCCCTGCTGTCGGAGGCCACGAGGACCGAATTGCCACACGACTGTCCTCCCTTCTACCGCTGCCCTCTTTGTCTTCCAGCCGCCTGTCTCCTTTCACACCAGAATTCGCCGTTGGGGATCTTTTCTCCACAGCAAGCAGCAGTGCCGTCGATTCACCAGCCCCGTGCTCAGTCACCAGACAGGGCTTTGGTGCAAGGCGGGAGGGGCAGGAGCAATGCCCTTGACAAACCGGCTGCCTCTCTCCCAATGCCTCTTCCCGCTGCGGTAGACAGCAACCCTCCTCCTCCTTTAACCTCCGAGGAACAACGGGACCGCGGGGAGAGGGGGGTTGGGGAAACTACTTAATTTAAATTAAATTAATTAGTCCAATTTAAATGAAATCAACCCAAAGGGAAAATACTAGGCACAGGAACCCTATCTGTCCCCCTAAGGCCTAAGTGTCTCTCCAGTAAGCCCAGAGCTCTGGCTTACTGCTACCCTCCAGAGGAAAGGGATTGGACTGGAGAGACGATAAGGAATAAATAAACTACAATCCATGTTACTCTCAGACTTGGAATTGCAAACTGATCTGTAGAACGTAAACAAGAGTACCAACTTAATTTATCCAGCAGATAATGTGGCCCCATTCCAAACAATATCTTAATAGCCAGGGTTAAAGCTTTAAAATGGATTCTCTTTACAGCAGAGAGCCAATGGAGTTCAGCTAAAATAGACACATGTTCTTTCTTAGAACCTTTGCTGCTGCATTCTGCTCTGGCAACAAACAGTGTAGCAATACTAAGTAAAGAATATTACAATAATCAAGATGAGTACTGATTGCCGAATACAATAGAACAAATGTTTCATTCCTACTAACTGCATATGTGGCCAGTGTTTGCTTGGCCAAAAATTAGTTGAATGGCTGCTTTAATTGCTGCTTTCAGCAGGCATATTGCGTCAATAGAAATGCAACTGAGTCAGGTTGCATGAAGAGGGCAACTTTTATAAGAGTGTATTTTCTTCTTCTTTTTGCCTGAAGAAAACAAGGAGAAGATTGGTCACAGAGTCTAGACTTTAACTGTTCTCATGCCTGTTCAAAATTTCTTGGGGAGGAAGAGAACAGCAATGTAAAGTTCAAATATATAATAAATAATGGAGGAAAAGAGCAATTTAAAAAAAAATATTACTAATTGTATTTCCTACAATGCCCAAAGTTTATTCTCTCACAGTAAAAAAAAAATGATTGCCTGCCTTGTAGTTTTATTTAAAAATATTTAAAGTTATTTCATAGCAATAACTTAGCATACATGTGACTGACTAATCAGGGCCAACATCACTCCTCCTCTCTCAGGTAGCCAGCCTCTCCCCATCCCCACTTTTCCCTACTTCTACTTCCCTAACCCAATCCCTGTGGCCAGCATCTCCCCTTCCCCTCTCTACTTACCCCATGTCTAGCAACCCTCCTTTTCCAGCATCTGGAAACAGACTATCAATTACCCTACACACATTAAAGGTAACATCCTTGACTTGGTCTTCCTTCCTGAACATACAACTGAATTACCTCAATACACTCCTCCTATCATAACTCAGGTCCCATGGTCAGAGCACTCTATGATACGATTTTCTATTCACATTCCTCACACCCCCACCCCGCTTCACACCACCACTCACCAAGGCCCGAGATTCTGACCTTTTGTGATGGAAAAGTTCCTTGAAACAATTATACCTCAGCTAGATGAAGACCCAAGCAGCCTTGACAAAGCTGTGTCATACTGGAACTTTACAATAAAAATAGCATCCAAACCAATTCCTATAGCTAGCAGACACTATAGAAAAATATCTGAAAAATGGTACACTCCTGAACTAGCTACCCATAAAAAAGAACTCAGAAAGTTAGAATATAAATGGAGAACAAAAAAAAACGCCAGAACTTCAGGACCTATATCTTACATCTCTTAATTCCTACAAGGTAGCTACAAATAATGCCAAAAATCAATACCATACAACAATCCTATCTAAAGCCATCAACCGACCAAGGGAATTATTTGAGATTGTTAAATCCTTATCTAAAGCTCCCCCTACTAGCACACACAAGATTCCTATTAATCCCCAAACATTAGCAAACTATTTTGCTGACAAACTAAAACAAAGCATCCCTTCAGTACCTGACCCCCTTCCTCCAATAATGAACAACACTAATGAATTGAAATCTTTCCACCTTATTGATAGAAAGCAATTAACTCAATATAATTACAAAACTTAATACAACATCATCTCTCTTGGATCCATGCCCAGTAGCCTGGATCAAGACAACAAAACTAGAACTTACCCCTTACATCTTAAACATAGTACACAAATCCTTACACCAAGGCTTACTACCAAACGAACTCAAACTCTCTGCAATTCGCCCGTTGCTGAAAAACAAATTTATTTATTTATTTATTTATTACAGTTGCTTATATACCGCACTATTCGGTATCAGCGCGGTTTACAGTATAACAAAGTGACCAATACACACATTCTGTTTGGTTTTACATCGAATAGGAATATAAACTTGGATAACAGGGGCTGAACTATATACATGAACTATTTACATGAAATATGCTATATACATGAGGTAAAATTCCTATAACATTGTTGAATTGCACAATAAATGATGAATCCGTTTTGAATACTTGAGACCTTGTGAGTATGGGCTGCAAATGGGCGGTGTTTCTTAGGTGGTGCTAACTAAATTCATCGCTGGTTGGGTAGTATTGGAGGAAGAGGTGATATCTGATTGCCTTCCTGAATTGGGTCAGGTCTGCTATAGCTCGAATGTCTGGTGGGAGTGCATTCCAACATTTGGGGACGTAAAGGCTGAAGGCCCTATTTGCTGTTGTATTATTGCATTTTGTCAAGGTCTTCGGGGTTGCTAATAAATTTAGGGCTGTTGACCTCCTAGCTCTGTTGGGGGGCACTGTATGGATGAGATCCGTAAGTGCTGTGGAGGAAAGGCGCTTGATTGCCTTGAATGAGAGGATTAATGTTTTGAAGATAATCCTTCCGTGTATAGGTAACCAATGAAGCTGTTTTAATATCGGAGTCACGTGGTCTCTTCTGGAGGCTCCATGAAGAATCCTTGCTGCAGCATTCATGGCCAGCTGTAGCGAGTTTAGTGTGGATTGCGGGAGACCTTGTAGGATGGAATTGGCAAAGTCAAAGTGCGGCAGGATCAGTGCTTGGTATATGGTCCGGAAATCATCTGGCTCCAGTAGGGAGCGCAGATGTCTGAGTGAACGGATTTTAAAATAGACCGCTTTGACAATGTTGCTTATATGACATTTCATGTCCAGATGTTGGTCTAAGGTGATCCCCAGGTATTTTATTGTTTCTTTGGTTTGTAATTCCGCTTCCTTTACCTTTATATGTGTCGGTGGGGTGAAGTCTGGGTCTCTAGCGATGAACAATACCTCCGTTTTCTTGTGCTGGATGCGGATGCGGTATTTGTGCTTGTAGCCAATCCAATATGGTATTGAAGCATTCTATAAGAGGTGTAAGGTCCATTTGAACGGTTGAAAAAGGCATATATAGTAGGATGTCGTCTGCATATATCAGACAGCTCACGTTAAATGATCTAATGATGTTACAGATGGGCTGCATGTAAATGTTGAATAGTAAAGATGACAATGAGGATCCCTGCGGCACACCTAGTGTTTGATGGAATTGTTTCGACTCTTCTGCTCCAGATTTAACATATTGACATCGGCCATTTAGATAGGAACTGCACCAATTGAGCGCGGTATTACAAATTCCCTTTTCTTTCAGTCGCCCGAGGAGAATCTCATGATGAACCGAGTCAAGGCTGCAGCGATGTCTAAAAAGATGAGCACAAAGCCTTGTCGGATGTTGTCAATGCCTGTGAAAATGTTATTGAATAAGAAGGTGAGAAGTGTCTCTACTCCATGGTACTCTCTAAACCCGTGTTGGCAATGATCCAAGGGCGCTGTGGAGTCTATATGATCCTGGATTTGCCTTTGGACCTCTTTCTCCAATATCTTTGCTAGTATAGGAATACTAGCTATTGGTCTGTACGATTCGGCTTGTTGTGGATCAAGTTTAGTGTTCTTCAGTAACGGCCTGATAGATGTTTGCTTGAGGGTTGTAGGGAAGGAACCAGTAGTAAAGGAATGTTTTGTCAATTTTGCGATGAATGGACTAAATTCCTTGCGTAGCTCCTTGATCCAAAAAGCCGGACAAGGGTCTGTTTGTGCTGTGGAGGTATTGAGGGAAGCTATTGTATCTTCAATGCTTTTTCTAGATGGTGCGGAAAACTTACTTAAAGGGGTTATGCTGGTATGGTCTTGGAGTGAGGCTGTTGATATTTTGTCGGTCTGTATGATCTTTGACTGGAGGTAGTCAGCGAATTTTTGTGGATGGATATCCACGTGTTGTTCAGGAGTTGGTTCTTTAGAAAGGGCTTGCACCAAGTTGAAAAGATCCCGTGGTTTGTTCAGAGATCTTTTCAAAGTGTCAGTGTGGTGCTGTTTCATTTTTATTGAGATCGCTTCCCTGTGCCTTGTTAGGTGGAGTTGGTAGGCTGTCAAATCTTGTGTGGAGAGTGATCGGCGCCATTTTTTCTCTAGTCTGCGTAGTTGTGTTAGAGAAGTTCTCAATTCTTGGGAGAACCAAGGGGCCGCATTTCTTATTCTCTTGGATGTGTTATTGCTTTGTGGACGTTGTGAGATAGCCTTGAGGTTGAGGTTCCATGCGGTGACTAGTTCTTCCGGGTCCGATGAGGTTATGGTGAAAAGGGATTGGGTTTGCGATAGTATTAACTCTCTGTCAAATGCGCGGAAGTTTCTTGTTGGGGTTCGAGCTGTGTTGTAGCATTTTTGGGTACTGTGCCGCTGGCTGTCCCTGGTGGGTATTTGAAAAGTGATAAGTTTATGGTCAGACCAGGGGACGTCAATGATAGACATCGTGTTATGGTTTTCCTCGAGGGCTGCGTG
This sequence comes from Ichthyophis bannanicus, assembly GCA_033557465.1. Taxonomy (NCBI): domain Eukaryota; kingdom Metazoa; phylum Chordata; class Amphibia; order Gymnophiona; family Ichthyophiidae; genus Ichthyophis; species Ichthyophis bannanicus. Next base: position 61,937,831 of record CM066047.1, on the reverse strand, counting down.
AGGTGCGAACACCATGTCCAAGATATTGCCCTTATCGTGTGTGGGTTTGTCGATGATTTGTGTAAAGCCCAGATTCTCGATGGCTTCGAGGAAGGCAGTTGCATGGCTTTGATGAAGTGAAGGGAGGTTAAAGTCTCCCATTATCCAAATAGGTGGGTTGAGGTTGTGAGCATTGGCAGCAAGGTCGAGAATTGTGGGGAGGTCCTCAGGTGATGAAGATGGTGATCTGTATAGTAGAGTGATGGAACATTGCTGGTTTTTGATGGAAAGCGAGTCCAGGTCACTTGTACTGGAGGCTTCAGTGATATGGAAATGAAGATCTGATTTTGTAAGTATTAGTACTCCCCCTCCTTTTTTAGTTTCTCTGTGTCTTATATGTACAGAGAAGTTGGGAGGTAGGAGTTGGTTGAGGATGACGTTATCCTCCGATGATAGCCAGGTTTCCGTGATCAGAAGTATGTCCAGGTTATACAGGGATATTATATCTAGGACAACGGGCCATTTCTTGCGTATGGAACGTGCATTAATCATGGCACACTTTAGGTTGTGGCAGTATTTTAGTTTCTTGTGGTCGGGTGTCCTGGAAGTTTGAAGTGGAATGTGTATAAGGTGAGAGCGACGTGTGTCGTGACTTGGGTGGGGTCCAGACCATCTTTTCCCACAGTTGCTCAAGATGGGGATATGGTTCTGGGATTGAGATAGTGCATTGGATATTCCCAGCCAATGTGTAAGGAGATACAGGCTGGCAAGAGTCAGGATGTGTGAGGCCATCTTGTGTGTATAGGAGAGAGTGATTGCAAAATGGATAGGTTCTCACTGCAGATTACACAGCAATAGTAGAACTAGTAAGTATTAAAGGGGTATAAAGCACTAGATGATGATGTCAAACGGTTGTAAAAGCAAACATGCTTACATGTTGTAGTGGGGTAGTAAGATGTACATTCACGATAATTAAGACAATGATGGCAGTAAATGTTGGTACTTTTGTTGGGTAACTAGTAGAACTATGCAGCAAAGATACACTCATAAGAGGGTAAGCTGAGGAGCATTACTCATACAATTTAAATGCACAGTAAAAGCTAGCAATAGGGAACAGATAATGAACAGAAAATGCACAGTTTAATCTAACAGGGATAAGCTACAAGATAATATACAGTATAGGCTACCAATAGGGAACATATAATGACAATGGTAAAGCCATAATATTGTTAATGGTAGTGATATGCAAAGCTGTTAGGATCAGTACCTGTGAGGGTTACAAGTATGTCTCTGATAAGGTGTTTTCTTAGGTGGTGCTGTGCTTCCGTGTTTCGTATCCGGGAGCTGTGTGGCTGGAAGTCTGATGGTGCACTCGTTTGGCGAAGCTTTCCGCCCTGTTCCACGCTCAGGCGCGGGCCCGACCAGGCACGGGCCCGCCTGGCGGCGGCTTCTTTTTATGCCAGCCCGCTGCTCCTCCCCCTCCCACAGCCCCGACTGGGCTGGAGGGGCTTCTCAGGCAGGCCGGATGGCCTGGCGGCGTTGCTCTCCCCGATCAGGGGAGGAAGATGGCAAAAGGGTTTTCCCGCCGGCGGCGGCTTCTTTTTATGCCGGCCCGCTGCTCCTCCCCTCCCACAGCCCCGACTGGGCTGGAGGGGCTTCTCAGGCAGGCCGGATGGCCTGGCGGCGTTGCTCTCTCCCCGATCAGGGGAGGAAGATGGCAAAAGGGTTTTCCCGCCGGCGGCGGCTTCTTTTTATGCCGGCCCGCTGCTCCTCCCCCTCCCACAGCCCCGACTGGGCTGGAGGGGCTTCTCAGGCAGGCCGGATGGCCTGGCGGCGTTGCTCTCCCCGATCAGGGGAGGAAGATGGCAAAAGGGTTTTCCCGCCGGCGGCGGCTTCTTTTTATGCCGGCCCGCTGCTCCTCCCCCTCCCACAGCCCCGACTGGGCTGGAGGGGCTTCTCAGGCAGGCCGGATGGCCTGGCGGCGTTGCTCTCCCCGATCAGGGGAGGAAGATGGCAAAAGGGTTTTCCCGCCGGCGGCGGCTTCTAAACAATGACCCATCCTCATATCAGCCTATCGCCAGTATTCTCTTCCTGTCTGAAATCATTGAAAAGGTTGTCCAACTCCAGCTTCAGGACTTTATAGACACTTCTGTTCCCCCTGACAAACATCAGTACTGGTTTCGCCCTTTCCATGGTGTGGAAACTCTCCTCCTTGCCCTTTTTGACTCCCTCATCAGGGGCATGGACAACATCAAACAAGCCTTCATATTGGTATTCCTTGACATATCTGCTGCTTTTGACAGTGTAAATCATAACATCCTCATTTCTAGACTCAGTCAACTAGGTATAAAGGAAATAGCTCTTGATTGGTTTAAATCAAATATATCTGACCATGATCAATATGTACAAATCGATCAAGTTGCATCACCGCCTTTTCCACAAGAACAGGGAATCCCACAAGGCTCTGCACTCTCTGCCCTCCTTTTTAACATATACCTTCAACCGATATGCACCATATTCAAAAGAAATAATATAAACTATCACATTTATGCGGACGACATCATGTTGTTCTCTCCAATTAACATATCTGACCCTAATTATGACAATCTAGCAGCCTGCCTCTCTGAAGTGGAACTATGGCTGCTCCGCTCAAAGAATACGTACATTAATTTCAAAAAGACTGAAGTACTATTTACTTCAAGAAACCCCAACTTCACCCCTCCATCTGATATCAAGCTCCAAAACTTTACCCTCCCAGTGAAGCATGAGATAAAGTATTTAGGAGTCACCCTTGATAGGACTCTTAGCTTCACTTCCCACATTAAGCACATAGCCAGAACAATTTTCTTCAAGCTTAGGACCATTCAACAACTAAGACCACTTATAGAAAAGGATGATTTTAGAACCATTACCCAAGCTCTAACACCCCACCTGGATTATTGCAACGGGATACTCCAAGGTATAACAAAGAAGAACCAAAACATTCTCCAAATGGCTCAGAATGTAACCACCCGAATAATTTCCAAGGCCAGGCTATCTGACCACATTTCTCCCATCCTTTACACTCTTCATTGGCTTCCCGTTGCCAGCAGGATCCAATATAAAACCATACTGACTACCTTTATTCACTCAACATTATTATAATTTAGATCATTGCCTGGATCTGCCCCCCCCCCCCCAGCATGATCTGACAAGCCTACCTAATTAACCATCACATACAAGTACAACTCACCCACTGAATTTCCGACAAACATTGTTTCACCTTACACAAAAATATTTAGCTATGTCCAATCCTGAACCCTAAAGTTATGCTGTAAGTCGTAAATAGTTTCTATGCTTATATTGTTTTTTGTAAATAGTTGCAATTCTGCAAAACGTTCTATGTATGTTTCCTTTGTTCCATGTAAACCACCCCCTGATCTTGGGAAGGGGCGGTATATAAAAGTTTCCAAATAAAATAAATAAATCTCTCCCACATGTTCCTTGCCCCTTGCAGGGCTTGTCCCTTCCTGCCTCTGCTGTCCCGAGGCACTATAGCGTGACATGCATAATGCGAGGCCTTCAAGTGTAGGTGCATGCTCAAACTCTGCTGAGTCCCGCCCATCAGAGAGCGGGACCCAGGAGAGCTTGAGTGTGCACCTTAACTCAGAGGCCCTACACCATGCCCACAAATTGACAGCTAGGCAGAGATAAGGAGACTGTGATCACAGCAACAGAGGAGGGGAAGAAGCAGGCATCAACTTGACGGCACTTAACAACAAACAAATCAAACAAATAATCACACATGAAATAATGCTGAAGGACTGAATGAAATGTATTAATGATATAAGGCCTGTTTAGATGTGGCGGCACTGTATACATCGATACCGCAGGATGAGGCAATTGCTGTATTAGAAGCGTTGTGGTATAATAGACCATCTCCTCATTGGGTGCCTACCTGTTTTTTAACTAGGTTGACGGAAATAGCGTTGAAGAGGAATTACTTTATTTATAAAGAAGATTTTTTCCAACAGATTTCAGGGACGGCAATGGGTGCGACTTTTGCCCCATCCCTTGCTAATCTATATATGAGTTTTTTTGAGACTCAGTATGTTTACTCTTCTGTTTATGCTAGTCATATTATCAAATGGTTCAGGTATATTGATGACATCTTTTTGCTGTGGCATGGCTCTAAGTCTCTTTTGGAAGAATTTTTTCAGTATTTAAATGACTGTAAAACCTGTATTTCTTTTGATATTAATATTCAAGAATCTGAAATTAATTTTCTGGATGTCAAAGTTTTGAAGACTTCTACTGAATTTGTTACCACTATTTTTACTCAAAGCCAACAGATCGAAATACCTTGTTGCATTTTGATAGTTTTCATCCTTATCACCTCCGTCGCAGTTTACCTTATTCACAACTTCTGCGTTACCGTCGTATATGCTCAACTACATCTGAATTTAAAGTACAAGCAAAGTCTATGTGTAGTAAGTTTGAAGCTAGGGGTTACCCTGATTCAATTCTTTCTACTGCATATAAGAGGGCGAGATATAATCATCGTGAGTGGCTCCTCCAATCTCCATCTGCTGCTATGAATTCGGTTCCAACAATTACTTGTGTGTTGCAATATTCTAGTCTATCGCGCCGAATTGCGGCTGCGATTCGTAAAAGATGGACTCTTTTCAGTGCACATCCTATTTTTTCTATCAGTTGCGGCTAGCGTATAGCCGTGGTCGTAATCTGCGGGATCGTTTATGTCCTGCAGTGCCACGGCGAGATGTTTTAGCACCTTCAACTGTGGGCCATGTGGCCTGTCAACGCTGCTCTTTTTGTAAGCTTATGGTTCCTGATCTTTGTGAGAAGTATCGGGTTAAGGTACAGAGATCTATGAGTGCCACTACTTGCAATACTACCCATGTTGTTTATGGACTTTGGTGCCTGTGTTTATTATTATATGCTGGAAAAACTACTCGCCCTTTACGAACTCGTCTTGCTGAGCACAAATACAGTCTTTATAAATCCCGTGTGGATACTCCTTTAATCCAGCATTGTGTGGACCTTGGACATGTTTTTGAGACTCTCTCCTGCACAGTATTAAAACATGTTCCTAGTAATGTCCGGCGTGGCGATCGTAACAAGCTTTTATTGCAGAAAGAGCAGCGATGGATATATTCGTTAAATACAATGTTTCCATCTGGCCTTAATGATAGAATTGAGTGGTCCCTGTTTTTGTAATCACTTTAATTTTATCAGCTTTTTGGTTTGTGTCACTGTGGAGCTCCTCCTATTTTGGGATTTTGTTTGTAGGTGATGACGTGTTGTGTTGTGATTGGTTGTGAGGGTTTATAAATGTGACATCAGACGCCGTGGTTTTTAGAGCTGAGACTCCTTTAGGAAGTTTATGGATTTTTTAAATTGCCATCTTTCCCCTGACGAAGCCTTAGTGGCGAAACGAGAGCTTTCGTAGGGCTGTTTGGTGAAGGCTACTAGAATTGAATTGGCTTTGGAGTTCTCTGCGTAGTGCTGTCTGTTGGTGACATTTGCAGCATATCGGTTGGGCGTTGGATTTTCATTGCAGGAATGGAGTGATGCACAGCATTCTTGAAGATAAGTGATTACTAACACTGTTAGTGGGTTAGGTTAACCGCTTCTTATGCTTATTTTCTTTTCCTTTTTAGGGAATTAAGGATTGTCTTTGTAACGCTCATCCTATTGCTGTGATGATTATGACGCTTTCTGTATGAATATGGATGGTGTGTGAGTTGTATGATTGAGATTATTGGTGAATGTGGTTTAGAGTAATTATTTCCCAGAAGTAAACGTTGTGGTTATAGAGTTGGTGACTGTGTTTAAGTACGGGTTGAAAGAATGGCTAATTGACCTGTGATGTGAGCGTCAGCTGTTCCCTATAGTGATTTATCACTACATGTAGGGCTCTAGCCATCCTGAGGTTAATTAATGCCAGAGTGATGTGTTAAATTGTTATTGAAATTATTGGATTATTTGGGAGTGTATCTATTATTCAAGGGCGGTTTGTTTTTTCTAGATTTTATATTGCTCTTGGACAGTTGGTGGTTGTTTTAATGATATAAGGACCATATCACTTGGTTTTTTTTAAAATATGGAGTATGGTGCTCATGAAATTAACACTGGTCATTAAATATAAGTATAAAACATCTTGTTATAAGTGGTGCAGTATTTAGATTTGAAAATACATTCAGAAAAGTAAACCATGAGCACACTGCAAAGCCTACTACTACTACTTCCTCTAATAATTTACTAGACACATAATAAAGAGTTCTTATTCCATAAATCTTACCTTCTAGTCAAGACACACATAGAAACTTGAGGATTCACAAGAATGTTGTTTTAATATGTTGGATGGATTGAGGTTTAAGATTTCAGTGGTGGAATAAGCTGATGTGAAGAATATAACGGAGGTGGATGAAAGGTTATTTTTATGGTTTTGTTATACTTTGTATTTTATTATATATTGCTGTTCCACTGAGAGGTTTCATATGAACTGGGGAAGCAACATATAAATTATTAAAAGAAAATGAAGTGAAAGTCCAGAAAAAGAGGCAAGCACTCAGATTTAACAAACACTCTTTCCTCCCTAAAACAGAACTAATCCTATTACTTACTTTTTAGGCAGTTGTTATAGTAAAGTACCTTAGGATTACCCTATGTAGCTGATGATATCCTTTTTCACATGTAAAAGGCCTGGCTTTTTGCAAATTACTGAAGGGAAATTCCACAGCTTGGAAAATGCATGCCTCAAGTCTCACAGGTGGAAAATTAACATGGGGAACTTCCTGCAAGCAGTCATTACACATGCAGAAACTGTACACATGAAAAATGACACAGTGACACAATGACACAGAAAGAGATGTAGGAGTACACAGACACACACACACACACACACATATTCATATACTTGTGGCTGAAGCACAAACATAATCCCACTATAGAGTTCTCCCCAGAAACTGTTGCCAGCTGGGTGGGTCGCACTATAAGCCAGCCGGCAACATACAAACATAACTAGTCATCTTTCAAGAAGTTCCACATACAATGCATTTGTCACTCTTTCAAATTCATTTAAGTGTCTAATTCATTCATATGATATTCACATTACTATTACTTAAAAAGTATTGATTACAAAATCACTTAAATCATTTTTCCATTCCTGCTCTTTATTTTGCCATGTCAACTCATCAGATTAAGTTAGCCAGACGGTCAATAAAATCAGCCAGGTGGCGCATCCATTCAAAAAGATCCTGGGGAGAACACTGAACTATACACCCGCTCCCTACAGTGCAACACATTTCACCATGAGCAACTGGAGCACATAAATATACCACCCACACATACACATTCCCAGAGTTATTGAAGGAGTCCTTAAATGTTAATTTTTCCTATTTAGTCCCACTGCTCATTTTATTATGCAAACTTTCAGAAGACGGAGACCTTTTGCTCAAATAAAGTGGCCCACACAGATTCTGCTTAAACCGCACTTTTATGAAGTAGCTCCTAAATCCTAAAATTATTTCTCCTTGAGCATGATCTCATTTTTAATTAGTTTCTATAATAAAGTTACTATACCCTATACAAAGCTGCCAATTCTTCTTGTCTGTCTTTTCTGAGTGTCTTGCTAGACTTTAAAGCTCTTATGTGTGTCTGTACAACACCCCTTTCATACACAGTTCAAAATTCAAGACATGCCTGAGCTTCAGAGGAAGAGTGTGAGATCTCCAATCAGCTCAATTATTTGCTAGCAGAATAGGGAGGAACAATGAGGAGGGCCATAGAAGGATCACAGTTGGGGCTAGGGCTAGGAAGGAATTGTAGAGATGAGTCAATTGCTGCAAAGATTTGAGAAACTTGTATATTCCATGGAGAAGAGTCAGTAGACTGTTTCATTTTTGTTCATTTTCAATTTTGTTCAAACAATGCATACATATCAACCTGCCAATCTGTAAAAATAGTTGAGCTGCTCACGTAGCCAGTGACAACCAGTTCTTTGTCTGTACATAGTTACCCCTGTTAGCCTTGTTCGAGACCCCTGTTCATTTTAAGTCCAGTGTAGGTTCTGCCTGCACTGCAGAAATTTTTGTTATATGTAAACCGCACTGATTCTAAAGAGCACGGTATATGAGATGCTAAATAAATAAAATAAATAAATAAATTCATTAAGGGACATGTTTACCAAGGCATGCTAGACAGTTAGCATGGGCCCATGGTAACAGCTACAATGCATTAAACACAGAGCACAGTAAAAATCCTACACTAACTGGGACTGGAGAAATCCACTGCTTACCCCTGGTATAAGCAGCGTGGAATCGGTCTGTCTACCTTTTGGGAACCTGGCAGGTACTGAATTGGTCACTGCTGGAAACAAGATATTGGGCTCGATGGACCTTTGGTCTGAACCAGTATATACTTAACTGTTTAGTACTAGTGGGGCTGGAACTGGGTGGGTTGTGGGTGGAAAAAGGGCATGGACAAAGTTTGCAGTTAGTGCACAGTAAAGTTACCACGAGCTGTCAGTGCTGCAGATAGCATAAGTGTACTTAACAATTCCAAAACTGTTTTGGACTAGTGAAAAAACGGTATAAAGAACATGTTAAATAAATAAAATAAGAGGTGGCGTTATATGCACCACAATATAGAAGGCAGTTCATTAATTTATTTATTAAACATTTATAGATCATTTTCCTGGACAACTATTCAAAATAAAAGTTGACAGTTCCGATCCAGATAGGAATTCACCATATCCAATTTGGCATTCAATAGTACCTCTGTTCCACAACCCACCTGAAAACCTGCAGCCCAACAACAAATACCCAAACCTCCTCCAAATATGAGCTGAGCCGGCAAACCACTTTTTTTCCCACTAATCTAACCAAAAATGCCAAATTTGAGATCCCCCATGACCATTTTCAAAATGGGGTCTCCTCACTCTCCTTCAATCTCAAAGGAAAAAATACCCAGATGACACATTCACCAGATCACACACCCTTTACTACTATGGCAACTTTAAAAACCTCCCCCCACTCCATAAGCATCACCATCACCCCCTCGATGACCATAATCGCCCCCTGAAACTCTTGATCCCCCTAGCACTTAGCAGAGGCCTCCCTGATGGCATAGTAAACAGGTAGGGGCAATCCCCAGGCACTCCTGCCCAATTTTCATCCTGAATTCAAAATGGTGGTTCTGTCCCCCTGCGGTAGTCTTGTGGTACCACTGGTTAGGAGCTAAGCTGCCTTTAACTGTATATTTATAGCACAAAATTATCATTTGTATTTGTGGCACAGAAAGCAAGTAACTTTTTTCCTTTGCTTAAATGAAGAGGCTCTCATTTTATTTAATAGGAAACCATGCTGATCAAGTACCTGACTCTTCTGAAACACACAAGCAGAGCACCTGCTGGATCAAATGACACTCTGGAAAAGAGATGGCTGGCATCCCAATTCCCTTTTGGATTTGCATGCTTGTAGATTTGTAAAATGATTCAACAGGGCAGCATGGCACCTCCTCTGGCTTGGTGGTCAGGACGGTTGCCCATTTTGTCCACGGTTACATCATCCTTGTACACATAGTAAGACTCAAAGTTATCAATTAAAAATTTTACAAAATTATTAAACTGCTGGGTACTTGTGGCCCAGATTGGCCACTGTTGGAAACAGAATACTGGGCTTGATGGACCTTGGTTTGACCCAGTATAGCATTTCTTATATTCTTATGTTCTTAAATGGGACAGGAAGGACTTAGTGCAGGGCTGAGGGCCTTTCAGCAGCCTTAATTTCATCCCATCCTAGGCAATATCTAATGTATATTCTGAATCAAAATATATCTCTAAATTGTATATTACCTTAATATGCTGCTTCCACTGAAGCAGGGTTCTCAATTATTTTGTTTTTCCTTTAATGTGGAAGTGTGCTAATATTGACAAAGCAGCAGTATACTATAAAAATAAACATTATGCCAACAAAAAACTTGTTAGAGGACTTGCCTGTGTACTCAATTAAAGAACACTAAAGTCTGGATTTTCATGGATTAATAGAGACTCATTCTTTTGCCCCCTTTGCAAGATCCGACATTTAGCAGATAAACACAAAGCTTCTTCTGCAGTACAGAATGACATCAGGTCACCTAGTAACAGCATTTAGTGCAAAAATGGTGATGGTGGTGCTGCTTCAAGTGGTTTTTTTTTTTATTATTACTACTGAACAGAATGACAGTATGTAGACTTAACCAGAGATTCAGGAAAAAGAAAGCTTACAAAATGCATGCAGCTATCTTCTAAATACCTTAGTAGATGTTTAAATCCTTTATAGTGACAGGTTTAGTTTTCATTCTGTTTGCCTCTACTACCCAAGTACAAGATGTTTTAAGAAAGAAAAGCCACAACAGTTTGGTTCTTAATATGCAATCTCCATTTTGCTTCTCAAAGGGAATGCTAAACTGGCAAGCATAAGTTTCAGGACTTTTTATGATTTGTTAAGAAACAGCATAATTTAAAACAAGGAATAAAATGAAGACAGAAACTTGATATGGAAAGCATCCCAAGACCCATGAGCACCTATGTCCCAGTGTACTGCTGGGTGAGATATATGAATGTATGGCAAAGAAAAAGCAATGAGACCTTTTTTGGTGCAGTAAACAAGTTGAAAGAAAAAGAAAATTACACAAACACACATTCCCCCTCCCCCACCTTTGCCGGTCTCTCCCTCTCTAGACATCACTCCATAAACACTAGAATGCTTTCTAAGGACCTTGCTGACCAAAAAATAATGCTCTCTTTTTGAAAAGAAGGGAGTGTTGGGGATTCCAGTCTCCAGCATGGTGGCATTCATGGGAGAGTTTTCACAGGCAGTCTGCCAGTCAGAAGACTCCAGCACACAGTATGCAGGATGGCCCAAAAAAAGTGAGATCATCTTGTAGCATATAAGTTATTTAAAAATTCAAAAAGACAGATGCAAACGATTGACACATTTTTTTAAAAAAGATGGCGACCGGAAATTGTCAAAATAAAGATGTTATATAGCTAAAAAAGGTAAATAAGTAAACTATTTAAGCTTTTAATTTACAAGATGTTCTCACTTTTTTTGGGCCACCCTGTATTAGTGGTGAAAGTCTGCTGCAGACAGGAATAGGGGCACAGCTGACTGAACCTCATGGGTAACCGAGGTATCCGGATGCCCAACCCGGCATGGGCCCCACCCCCTTTCCCCTCCCCCCCACTGACAAAGCACACAGACATCAGGTATTGGTGCAAACATCGCTTGGTCGCAGCTTTATTAACGGTAAGAACACCGGCCCAACATGGGCCAACTCAGCAATCAGAACAATAACTGAATACCCCCCACCCATCATCCGGATGGTGCCCCCCACCAGCCATTTGTAGCAAAGTGGAGCACCATCCAACCCACCCCCCCTCCCATTACCCCCTCGTGCCCGCCTAGCCGTTATAGCAAAGGCCGGCTGAAGGGGTTGCCTATTTTCCGGGTAGAGACCCCAGCCGGGACGTCTCCCCCAACCTAAAGAGCCGTGCCGCTCACCTGGAAAGCGGCATACAGCTGAACTGAGCCGCCGGGTCAACGAGCACCAGCTCGCCACCCCGCCACCGGTGCTAGGTAGCTCGCTATCTTAGCACCGCCCCCACCACCGAAAGCTGCGACCAGCACCAAGACTCCAATGCCTCCTGCCAGTTGTTCAAGAGTAAGTCCTGCCCCACCGGGGCAAGGTGAACCCCATCCAGCCGGTACAGACCGGCACAAGCGACGTCGGCCCAAGGGTGCCGAACTTGGAGCCCACCCGTCAGCTGCACCCAGCGCCCAATCTGACGGTTGAGCTTACACAAGCCCCTTGACCAACGCCGCTGGGTCCAGCAAGCAGGGCGAGGAATAATGTCCGACCAGATGATGGCCACCCCAGGGAGGACCTCCCGCAACCGGGCAATGTCGCCCTGAACAGTCATGATGAGTTGCCGGCAAGCCCGGCCAGCAACATCATTGCCCCCAGGTGGAGCAGCAGCCCGACTGGCCGCTGCCGCCGTCCAAGTTCCGCGTGCACAAGATCTAGGAGCTGTCCCCAGTGCATACCGCGGAGACCCATCCAACACAGCCGCACTCCTGCCATGGCGAGACCAAGGTGAACACCCAACGGCCGAACCGCCGCTCGACGCTCCGCCCAGTAGACGAAGGAGTGCCCGATGATCCACCAGTCCCCAGCGAACACACCACCTGAAAGCAGAAAAGAGCGGACTGCCACCAGCAAGCAATTCTGCAACAGGAAGAAAATAATTAGTACCCCCAGGCCCCCCACCCCCCGCACCGCCCGTAGGCAGACCACCGCCCCGGCACCGCACAGCACTATGCCGCACCACCAGAAGCCGATGGGCGACCATACCCAGCATAAGCTCCTGACCGCCATCTACCAATGTGCTGAATAACCCGCGTGTCCAGGCCCGCGGCCACCGCACTAGTAGCCACCCCAATCCGGAACGAATGTGAAGCGTAACTCCGCTCCGCGCAACCCAAGACATGCAAACCCAAGCGTAGCACAGCCGTAAATTGAAACTGAGTCACCGGCTTGCCGTCCGCATGAATGAAAAATAGGCCACGTGCCACCGGTTGCTGCCGCACGTACGCACACAGAGCACGAACGGGACAGGACAACAAGGGGGGAATGGCGCACAGCAGGACCCAGCCCCCCTCTCCGGACTGGTCCGTCTTGGACCGTGGCAAGAAGATCTGGACACGCGCGGGATCTACCCGGACGTGCCCAACTTCAAGCCCACCGAAAGCCCCTTGTCTCGCAGACCGAGGAACAAGCTCGGACACCCGGAAGGCGCCGAAAAAAGCCGTAGTAAACAGCGCATGAAACACTGCCTCGAAGCCGGAGACAGCCACCCGCGGTAAAACCTCACAAATCTGCAACAAAAGCTCGTGAGATACCGGGAGCCGCCAATCCTGCGACCCCGGCTGCACGCGAGCCCAGCCGTTGAGCAACCGCCCGACTAGAAAGGAGACACGCGGGTTCCCCCAACCAGCAGCCTTACAAAAGAAAGAGAATCCCGCTAACGCACCAGTGACCGCCGACCGAGCCCAGCCCTCCTTCCTCGCCCACAACACAAAACGGCCGACCAGGCTATCAGGCACCGCCCCCCCAGCCCAACCTTGCGCGCTCAAGAAAGCACTCACCTGAGAGTAGCCCCGGCGATACGTCGCCCAGGTACTGCGAGCCACCGATGCTGCCAGCAGAACCATTAGGTCGGGGTCCCAATCGTCCAGAGATGCTCCGGGACCCGCAAGGGCAACTCGTCCGCCCCAGGAGCCAGCCGCCGGAACTGCGCCCACTGAAAATGGGATAAAGCGTCAGCAATGACATTCTGGGAGCCCGGCACATGCCGTGCCCGGGTGGTGACGTTCAGGCGCAAGCAGGCCAGCATGAACACCCTCATCAACGAAGCTACCCTGGGGCACCGGGGAGCATGACGGTTAATGACCTCGACAACCGCAGTATTATCACACCAGAAGACCACCCGCCGATCACGCAACCGGTCCGGCCATACCCAAAGAGCAACCACGATTGGGAAAAGCTCCAAGAAGGTGATGTTCCGAGTCAAACCGGAGCGCACCCAACCGGCAGGCCAAGACTCAGCACACCAGGCACCGTGGCAAAAGGCCCCAAAACCAGAACCGCCCGCCGCGTCGGTGAACAACTGAAGGTCGAGATTCGAGAGCTCAGGCAACTGAAGGACAGAGCACCCATCAAAGCCAGCCAGAAAAGCGTCCCAGATCCTCAGGTCTTCCCGCATCCCCGCGGACACCCTGAGCCGATGGTGAGGCAACCGCAGCCCAGCCATCGCCAAGGACAAACGCCTCGTAAAGGGGCGCCCCATGGGGAGGACACGGCAAGCAAAGTTGAGATGCCCAACCAACGACTGAAGGACACGGAGGGAAGTCTTAGAGGCAGAACAGACTGAGGCCACCAGCTCCCGGAGGCGACGGATCTTTGGCGCCGGCAAACGGACGACCATAGCAACCGTGTCGATCTCAATGCCGAGAAAGGTGAGGCAAGTAACCGGCACAACCGTTTTATCAGCCGCAATGGGAATGCCGAAGGCGGCAGACACGCGCAGAAAGGTGCTCAAAAGAGTGGGACAGGTAGGGGTCCCCTCAGGCCCGACAAAAAGAAAATCATCGAGATAGTGCACAATGCATGAGACCCCCGACTGCCGTTCCACAACCCAGTGCAAGAAGGTACTGAAGACCTCGAAGTAAGCACAAGAGATTGCACAGCCCATGGGCATGCACATACCGAAATAGTACCACTCCTCGAAGCGAAAACCGAGCAAAGGGAAAGCCGAAGGATGTACTGGCAACAGACGGAAAGCTGATTCGATGTCCACTTTAGCCAGGAGGGCACCCGGCCCGCATTGACGGACCAGGGAGACGGCAGCATCGAAAGAAGAGTAATGCACCATACAGAGCTCGCGAGGTATGTGGTCATTGACCGAATCGCCCGGAGGGCAAGAGAGGTTGTGTATCAACCGGAACTTGCCCGGCTCCATCTTGGGAACGACCCCCAACGGAGAGACCGTGAACGGGGAAAAGGGGGGTACCAAGAAGGGGCCCGCGACGCGGCCGAGGGCACACTCCTCAGAGATTTTCCGCCGCACGAAATCCCCTTGGAGCCGCACGGAAGCGGCGTTGCGGGACCCACCCTGCGCGGATGCACCCCGCATGGGGATGCGGAAACCTCGTGAAAAACCCCCTAGAATCAAAGCGGCGGCCCTACCACGATGGGATCGCCCGTACTCGAGCAACCAAGGGCCCGGACGGGGGTACGAGCCAAAACCCCCGATGCCTCACTTACCCCCCCCCCCCCCGCAGGAGCCCCCGCGACCCCTTTCCTGCTGCACTTCGCGGCCGCGTGCGCGCCCCCACACAAGGAGCAAGCATGCTTGAACTTGCAGTCTGGGAAGGGGCAGGACGCCTTGTGGAAGCGCCAGCAAACGTCCCCCCCCCGACGACACCACCCCTTGGCAGTGGCAAGGCAAGACCGGAGGCACGAAAGGAACGCCCACCCGACGGCTGCGGAGACGATCCTGCCTTGACAACAGCCGCGCCGGATCCCACAACCCGACCCCTCACGGACATCTGGGTCAACCACAGGTTGATGTCCTTTGTCCCCCACTGCAAGTGACTGTTCTCCTCCATCTGGTCCCGAAACTCCTCATCATAATTCAACCAGGCCCACCCCTCGTGGGCCTGGGACGCCGCCAGAATGTTATCGGCATGGGCCAGCAAAGCCCCATACTGGTCCGGGAAGTAATGCCCCCAGACACTCGCCAAACGCAAGAAAGCGCGGGTCCAGTTGAGGGCATTGCGAGAGATCTTACGCACCCTGCCCGCCTTTTCGTCTTCCTTGCGCTTTTTCCGGCTCTCACCGGAGCGCTTCCGGCCATCAAGCAGACGGAAGATATCAATATATTTCCGACGCTTAATCTGCCGGCGCAACTTCCGCGGAACGGACTCCCAGAGCTCGGCACAGCGTATGACAGAGGTCCCGCCACCCACACCGCCGTCAGCCGACCCCGGAACGGAGCCGTGCGAAGAGGCCGAGGACGACGACGAGGAAGAAGAGGAAGATGACGCTCGTCTGCAGCGACGAGCCCGCTTGCGCTTCCCTTTAACTTTTCCCACCCCCACGGAGCCCGGAACGGAGTCGAGGACCCCACCCTCCGTCCCGCCAGGATACTCACCACTCCCCCCGGAAGAGGCGACTGGAGCACCCCCGTCGAACAGACCAGGCGCCGCAGCAGCCAGCTCCGTTGTGGAACCCGAAGGACCCGCATCAGCCGGCCTGTCGGAAGAAGCCATGGATGTTGAAGGCATAGAATTCCTCGGGACCTGCAGAGAGAAAGAAGAAAAACCAGCAACCGGGGCCCCAGGAGTACTGGGAGCTGCAGGTGGCCCGGCCCCCCCAAACATGAGCCGAAGGCCCCAACCCACCGGCTTCCCACGCCGCAGCACCCCTGGCCGCCCCACGCCCATCACTGAACCAACCCCCCCCCCCAGCCGCCCCCCCAAGGCCCCAAACCCCCCCCACGGGACCGCCCCGTACCCCCAAGGGGCGGATGGACCGAGAAAACTGGGAGGAGGAGGGGAAACCAGTGGGGGAGGGGCAAGACACCCTTCTACCAGGGGAGAGGACGAGACCGGAGGCCAGCCCGGCCCCCGCAGGGAGCGGGTCGGGAACCGGGGCCCGCGGGGACCCGGGCCCACCAACGACCGGACAACCCAGCACATCCACACCCCCAAGCGCCACCGGCGCACGAACCCCACCCGAGACCCCGGCTGGAGGGGCCAGCTCGCCCCGGGAGGCGCACCCGGCCGCCGGTACGGGCACGGGAAGCCCACCAGTGGTCCCCCGGCCCCGGGCCCCTCTAGCCCTGCTGCACCCGCGCCCCTGCCGGACCCCAGGAAGGACACTGGGGGCCGGGGACACAGAACGCACCGCCCGACCGCGGCCCATGGGTAGGGCCCCACGCCGCACGGCCCCACACCCCTGAGCAGCGCCCCGCGGCCCCTTGGCCGCACCCCGCGCTGGAAAACGCCGGGCCATAAGGAGAAGAGCAGCAGCCCCAGCCAAAACCAGCACCGAAAATTAAAGTGCCGCCCAGCTCCTGCTGAGTGTTTGAGCACCTTGTTGCCTTGTTGTTCCCTTTTTTATTATTATTATTTTTTTATTTGTGTTCTGCGTTGAAAGTGTGGTGCGGTTTTAGAGGGGGGCCTGCTGAAAATCACCAGCCCTCCAGCCCGCTAAGTTGACCCCCCCCCACCAAAGCAGCACCAGGGGCCACGGGGAACAAGGCAAAAGCCCCCACGTGCCCAGCAGCGGGCGCGCACGCGGTGTGCCGCTGAGACTCCCTTAGGTAATTACTGAAGCCCCGCCGTTGAGGTTAGGTTTGGAGTAGATTTTCTGTGTGCAGAAGGGAACCGAGCGGAACTGCACCCGCGACCACCCGGGGAAGAGGAACGAGGCCGCAGGAAGGCCCAACCCACCCGCAGCCCGCAAGAAGCTCCCCGACGAACCTTTTTCCAGCGCGAGCAAGGAGAAAGAGAGGGATCGCCGGCCGGCAATCCCTCCTTGCTCGCGCTGCCCGCCCCCGTGTCCGCCTACGCGGACCAATCACCGGGCTCCACGAGGACCACGTGGAGCCCGGCGCACATATGCGCCTGCCTTCGCGCCCCCCCCCCCCCAGCGAAAGAGGCCTGCCTCGTGGTCGGGCCCCGGGAACCCGGTTACCAGGCCGGCCGCGGGACCGGGGCCCGGCCGATCATAGTAGCAATCACTTGGTGCCTGCACTTCTTGCTACTTTCCTGTATGTGTCATATGCCTTCTCTCCTCTGCCATTTCTTCCTTCAGACTGGCCTCTGTACTTAGGGAAAATATGCAATTTAATGTAATTGCATACATGCTAAAATTAGGAAAACACAAAGCACTACAGGACACCAAGATAAATGAAAGCTAATAAAATAAAACCACCAACAACTGTTAGTGTCACTGAATATCCGTAGATGCTGCCGCTACATGCCCCAATGCTAACCAGTTAGTACTAGGGAGTTTCGGGTACAGCACCCAGCAATAATGGGACAGAGACAATATTGAACAAGCCACTGCCCAGTTATCACAATGCAGCGAACGTCTGGCACAATAATGGCTAGTCTAAAGTTTGCCACTGAAGATAACTGGGCAGCGGCTGAATATTACTGTCAACTAGTTAGCGTCATACCAATCCAGATAGGCCATGTGGTCTTTTGCTGTCATGTTTCTATGTAATCCAGGCAACCTGGATATTCATTGCCAGAGTCCAAATATGGCCTTGGCATTGTATATCAGAGTCTAAAATTCCGTGGCAGTGGCTAGCTGCTGAATATCATGCCTACAATTTATTCCGCAAAGTTATACATAAATCAGCATAAAATCCAACATGGCCTTGTTTCACCATCAGGTTGCTTCCGGGGTATCAAAACATTTAATTAGAAAGAATTAAAAATAAAAATCATTACTTACAATTAAAAGATAAAAACAATTTCATATACGAGTAGATAACAAGTATATGCTTACATGCTCAATATATTACATTTGCCACATTTGTAAAGGTTCTAAGACCCTTAAAAATCCTGACCCTCTGAGTTTTTGTTTTGAACACTGTTAGTTTGTAGAGCGAGTGAAAGTTAGCCCATACTAATATCTATTACCCACTCACTGATACATTGTTTCTACAGCTCCTGCATTATTGCTCTGTTTATATGTGGGCTGTGTGGATTTTGTTTCTAATTGCGGTGACATTTGTAAAGACCAACTAATTTTGTTCTTGTATAAAATATCGGTAAAGCAGATGGTGCCAGTCTGCCCCTCAGACTCAGTCCTCTTATATGCTATTATAAAGACTTTTCTGTTAACATACTAGAAAGAGGTATAGCAATTAGGATTCCCGGAGGTCTTTGAGTATTTAAAGAACTCAAAATGTTAAGGACAACAAAGGCTTCATAAGGGACTGAAATGTCATACTGAACAAGTGTTCTTTGGATTTAATGATGCTAGTTAACACAGACAAGAGACAACCAGAAACAATAAAAAAAGGAGACAGATACAGAAATGTATTATTTGAAAGAAAATTTACGTTACAGCATGTTGATTGATGAATGCAATAAACATTTGGGGAAGTTCAAGAAAGAGGTTAAGAAAATTAAAGTTCAGAAATATAAGTTGGATGAGAATCCCTTTTATAATCCTTCTATCTATCCCTGAAGGAAGGTAATAGAAAGAAACAGGTGAATTTTCACAGTAAAAAGTGAAAGCGAAAATGTTTTTGGGGAGAATGAGGAAAGCATCAATAATATAATTAGAAAGGATTTGAAGATGAGTTTTGACATCAACCCTTCCACTTATGTCAATGGTAGATAAGAAAAAGGGTTTTCAGCTAGAGAAGCTGTGGAGAGGGATGGGAGACACTGAAGATACTTGGAATTCAGGAGAAGGGATTCTTTAAGGCAAGGGAGAGGGCAATACAGTCAGTCACTACTTAACTGAATTAATCAATTTATCCAATACCTTGCCTACTAAGAATGAGATTCAAGTGTAGGACAAGGGTTGACATTTGTATCCACACAGAGATATAACACTTCAAACCAAAACAGATATATTTAAATGCACAAGAAAATTTAAGATAATGTAAATATTTTTCAAAACATAAAGATAAAAGGATTCAAATACCTCCTAGGCCCCCTGACCCTATTCAAACTCTTCAGAAAATTCTGTTGAAAAAAAAAATCAAAAGTGAAAGTTCCCAAGGCAGTGTATGGTGAAATGCTCTGGAAGACAACATGTTTTCTCTGATCAGGAGCATTTGGAGGAATTTATACAGTCCCAGGAGCAGATTAAGTAAAATTCAGTCTTGGGGTCTCGTTTGGAAGTGGATGGGGATTAAATTAGGCAATTTAAGTCCATTGTTCTGATGTGTCTAATAGTAGTATTTATTTTTTTTGTTATTATATATCATTGCTTTCATCTCCCACCTTACTGGTAATAGGGATGGAGGTTAGTTTGTTTTGGTAGTTTTATTGGCAATTATTGTATCACATATCCCTTTTTTTTTCCTATGTAATGGATGGAGGATTCCAGATATATTTGGATGTATATCCTTTTCTTTGTGTATTTTGAAAATCCTAATAAATGTTAAATTTAAAAAAAAAGTGAAATTAGGCCTTACTTCCTAATTTTCTTTCCTGTGGTCTCTCCATTTCAGTAGAGTCCAGTCCAGGCAAGTGGGTTATATACGCCAGCCAGCAGGTGGAGACTGAGGAACACTTTCTCAGTTCAGTATAAGTAGCCTGTGCCCACTGAGCTGAGCCAGTATTTAATAGTCACCAAGAAGAACCATAACAGAGGCCAAACCCCCAACACTACCCAGTCCCTCCAGGGACCAGAAAGGGATTACCCCAAAACATGCAGAAGCCTTGTGCTTATGACACTTAACCGCTGTTGGCTCCAGGACCATATACAAACCCACATTCGTAGTTCCCATGCCCACTCAAAATGGCCAAGCATAAGCAGCATATGAAAATGCGTACTCTTTTTTTTTTTTTTTTTATAAAATATGAAACAGGAAGAGGCAAGCTGCCTCCAGTAAGATACACCTAGACACCACACCTGACCAAGTGGGAATCCACCACTCACACGCATACCCATGATAACTTATTGGTGTAGAATAATGCACCAGACTCTGAAAAAAACTGAATGAAGGGTGGATCCGGGACTGGACTAGAGGGATTACAGGAAAGAAAATTAGCAAGTAAGGCCTAATTTCACCTTCCAAGGTGTCCCTCCAGTCCAGTCCAGGCTGCTATCCCTGCTGTTTTCTGCTGGATTATTGCTTGCTTTGTCTCCCTGTTATCTGGCTTCACTATCTTCCGTCTGTCGACACCACTGATACCTGTACTGGATTCTCTGCCTGCCAATATCACTGATCCTGCCCACCCAGAAGTAATACAGCTGTGTTCCCTTTGAGTAACAAGGAGATAAAAGTTTGCAGTCTGCAGCACGCACACCCCCAAAGAACAGGATGTGTTTCTTGGGCAAGCTCCTTGGGCGACTCCGGGGCCTGCCATGTCATAAGAACATAAGATATGCCATACTGGGTCAGACCAAGGTCCATCAAGCCCAGTATTCTGTTTCCAACAGTGGCCAATCTAGGTCATATGTATCTAGCAGTTTCCCCAAGGGACACAGGTTCCACAATGCTTGTATTGGTTCAAGCATTGATATCCTGGGTCCCTTCTTAATAATGGCTTATGGACCTTTCCTCCAGGAACTTGTCCAAACCTTTTTTAAACCCAGCTACACTAACAGCCTTTACTACATCCTCCGGTAACAAATTCCAGAGTTTGATTACACGTTGAGTGAAAAAATATTTTCTCTTATTAGTCTTAAATAGTTTACCCTGTAGCTTCATTGCATGTCCCCTAGTCTTTCTATATTCTGATAAGGTAAACAATCGATCTACGTTTACCTGTTCCACTCCGCTCATTAATTTATAGACTTCTATCATATCTCCCCTCAGCCGTCTCTTTTCCAGGTTAAAGAGCCCTAACCTTTTTAGCCTTTCTTCATAGGAGTATCCTTCCATCCCCTTTACCATTTTGGTGGCTCTTCTCTGAACCTTTTCTAATAACTCTATATCCTTTTTAAGATACGGCGACCAGAATTGCACACAATATTCAAGGTGCGGTCTCACCATGGAACGATATAGAGGCATTATATCATCCTTTGTTTTATTTTCCATTCCTTTCCTTATCATACCTAGCATTCTATTTGCTCTCTTGGCCGCCGCTGCACACTGGGCCGAGGGTTTTAACATGGTATCCACAATGACGCCTAAATCTTTTTCCTGGGTGGTGGTTCCTAATGTGGAACCTTGCATCGTGTAACCATAGTTTGGGTTGTTCTTCCCTAGGTGCATAACCTTGCACTTGTCCACATTAAATTTCATCTCCCATTTTGATGCCCAGTCTTCCAATTTATCAAGATCCTCTTGCAATTTTCCACAATCCTCTTGGGTTTTAACAACTTTAAATAGTTTTGTGTCATCTGCAAATTTGATAACCTCACTCGTTATTCCACTTTCCAGGTCATTTATGAATATGTCAAAAAGCAGCGGACCCAGCACAGATCCCTGGGGTACACCACTATTCACCTTTCTCCATTGGGAAAATTGGCCATTTAGCCCTACCCTCTGCTTTCTATCTTTTAAGCAGTTCCTGATCCACAATAGTACACTGCCTCCTATCCCATGACTCTCTAGTTTTGCCAAAAGTCTCTCATGAGGGACCTTGTCAAAGGCTTTCTGAAAGTCCAGATACACAATATCAACCGACTCACCTTTGACTCATAAGAACATAAGATATGCCATAGTGGGTCAGACGAAGGTCCATCAAGCGCAGTATCCTGTTTCCAACAGTGGCCAATCTTGGTCACAAGTACCCAGCAGTTTCCCCAATGTTTGTATTGGAGCAAGAAGTGAATTTCCCAGGTCCTCTTTAATAATGGTTTATGGACCTTTCCTCCAGGAACTTTTTCAAACCTTTTTTAAACCCATTTTTTACTACATCATGTCCTCGGACTGCATACCACTCCTACCTATGATTCTGTTGCTGCTCCTGCTTCCCTTCACCTCTTGATGTGTGACTGTATGTAAGCCTGCACTGCTTCTTCTTTCACTACTGGGTCCACTATTTGCTTTATTTACCTGTCCTTTCTATATGACTCCTATTCCAGTTCACTGGGGCTGGCGTCCTGGCCTACCAGGCTCCTCTATTCTGCCCCACTTATCCCGGTCCACTGCTAACCTACTTCTCTGTTATTCCTCCGCCCCCCCCCCCCCCAGTCTGCCTCACATCAGCTCATGCCATCCCAGGTTTTCCTCCATTTTGCCCTTCTTAATTGCCAGTCTCTTTGATCCAAAGCTTCTCTGGTTTATGATCAGACCCTACAGAACTCTCTGGATTTCTGTTTATGACCAAAACTTGACTTCGAGAAGGTGAGAACCCTCTTCTTATTCAATATCTGTCACCAGGATTCTCTGCTTTTTCCTCCCCCTCGACTGGAATGGACTGGAGGAGGCATGGCTGTCCTCCAATGTTCCACTCTCCGTCTTCAGGAAATTAATTCCCCCACTCTGCACTATCATGAATCGCTCTTCCTCCAGCTGGACTCTACTCTGCCCCTTCATCTTCTCCTTGTCTATGTCCTCCCCCTCTCTACAATCACATGGCTGGGATGATCTTCTACTAAGTATTTCTGTAATCTCCGTCATGCCCCCATGTTCTACTCCTGGGTGATTTCAACCTACCCCTCGATCCTCGTGTTAGACCTAGGTATAGGACCTTCGCCTCACTCCTTCTCCCCCCCATCATCACTCCATCCAGCTCCTCCCCCCTTTGCTCCCTCAATGGTGCTGACTTTACCTCTTCCGTGGAGAGATCACCATTGTGTCCTCTATGCAGCTGCCCTTCCCGTCCTGTTCTTCCCCCCCCCCCCCTTCTCCTCAACCTCATTGGTTCAGGCACCATATCTCACCACTTACTCTCCAGCACTTTTCATCTGCCGATCAACTCCCTACATCAGACTTTTCCCTGCTATCCCCCGACTCACAGGCCCACACCTGGAATAATGTTCTCCCCACTGCTCTTGATCTACTGGCCCACCCCTGGTACCATTCGGGTCTCCACCTCCACCAAACTCATCTTTGTCATGCAGAGCATATCTGGCATGCCTGGCCCATCCCGATACCCTCTACATAATTCACCAATGTCATTGAGAATATTGTTCCATGATCCATTCAGCCAAGCAGGAATATTACTCCAACTTGATTCTTAAATCTTCCAACTCTTCCCATCAGTTATACTCTCTATTCTGGTCTCTCTCTGTTCTCCGCACATCCTCATCCTTGTCCTCAATCCCAGACCCTGCCAGTCTAGCAGGATTTCTTCTCCAGTAAGGACCTGTCCCTCTGCTCAGTATTCCCATCCTGTCCATCTCCTCTTACCTACCCTCTCATTGCCTCCTCTACCATTGTCTCCTGCAGGGCTACGATCGTCTCATACCTGGTCATCCTTCCACCCGATTATCACCCCCGAATTGACCAAGACCATTTCCACCTCTCCAAAAGACGACCTGCTCTTTGGATCAGATCCCTTCAAAATGGCTATTTGAGTCTTCTCTCACTCTTCTTCCTCCTATCTTTTCAATGCTCAACACCAGTCTTTCCACCAGTTGCTTCCCTGCACCCTGGAAGCACGCACTGGTTCGCCCCATCCTTAAGAAGCCCCCTTTTGACCCCTCTGTTCTTGCCAATTGATGCCCCGTCTCCAAACTCCTTGAACAGTTTGTCTTTGCTCAGCTATCCATGCACCTCACTTCCACCAATGCCCTCCATCCATGTCAATCTGGTTTTCAGGTAGGTCAGAGTCTATCCTTCTCTCTCTACTAAACGAGCTTCACGTTACTCAGGAATGCAGGGACTTCACTCTTGTCATTTCTCTGGACCTTTCTGCCTTTGACCTTGTGGATCACCGCACCCTTCTCATATGTTTTTCTGAACTTGGCATTTCTGGCACTCTGAGATGATTCCAGTCTTTCCTCATTGCCCATTTATTCTCTGTTCTGTCTACTTCCTTTGCTTCGCCATCCATAACTCTGTCCTGTGGTGTCCCTCAGGGCTCCATCTTGTCCCCCCTTCTTTTCAAATGTCTTTCTGGCTCCCCTTTCCCTTCTAATTCAACATTATCTCCGCATACTATTACGCGGACAATATCATCCTCCTTCACCACACTGACTCCTCTGCTACTGATGTTACCCCACTCAATTCCTGTCTGGTTCTCATCCACACCTGGATGACTTCAAATTACCTTCATTTGAGCCCCTCCAAATACACTGCCACTTGCATCACCTTCGGGGCCCCCTCTCCCTCTCTGGCCCCCATACTCTCTACTGCTATCCTGCTGGTTTCCTCCTTCAGATATCTCAGGTTATTCTTGATTCCTCTCTCGTTCACAGAGCACATCTCATCTATTAACCATCGGTCATTCTACTATCTCAGTAAAATTCATGCAGTCCGTCCATTCCTCTCCCCTGCCTCTTTGACCACACTCCCCCTCTCTCTTGTTGCTACAAGAATTGAATACTGCAACATCGCTCTAGCCAGCCTTCCATAATATCACCTCCACAGACTCCACCTGCTTCAAAACACTGTTGCCCGCATCCTCAACTACTCCTCTCGGTTTGACCACATTTCTCCACTCCTTGCCCGCCTTCATTGGTTACCAGTTCACTTCAGAATTCAATACAAAATACTCACGTCTGTTCATACACTATTCACACACTCGCTCCCGATATGGCCCCTATGACCCAGTGCCTCGAAGCTATGAACTGGCTCGCAGACAATAACCTGAAAGTCAACTTTGACAAAATGGAAGCAATGATCATATCCAGAAATCCCAATTGCAACCCACCTCAAGCCATCAGTATCCTAAACCAAACGATACCAATAAAGGATGAGGTGAAATACTTACGTGTCACCCTGGACAAGAATCTAAACCTACAATCTCATATAAACAAAACCGCTGCAGACATACCAATGATTGAAGCTCATCAGGAGACTCAAACCGATCATCAGCCAGGACCATTTCCGCAATTTATCCCCCCAATATTAGACTACGGAAACTCCTTATACCAAGGACTACCCAAGAAATCTACCCATCCACTCCAACTGGCGCAGAACACTGCAGCTCACATCATAACTGGCACAGCCAAGCACGAACACATCACACCTATACTTCGGCAACTGTACTGGCTATCCGATATTTTCATGGACAAGATTCAAAACAACCATAAACATATTCAAGATCATGCACCTATGCACAGCAGATGTCCTCCACAGTTTACTAACCAGGGACACAACCAACTGGCCCAGACGAGCTAATGGCAGCAATAGACTCGGCACACCCACAGGATACCATAAGACAAAACAAGTTACCTCCAACAGAGCTATATCACTCAGCACTGGCCCTCTGGAATTCCCTCCTGGATGAGCTGCGAGCACTAAATGACCTCAAGGATTTCCGTAAATCCCTCAAAACCTTCCTATTCATGGAATTCTATGATCAAGCAAACTAAAGACCCTCCCTACTAACATGTTTAAATGTGACTAATTTGCTTAAATGTTAAGATAAAAGCCAAGCACCGAAAGTCTTTATGTATGTCTTGTCACCCCCCCCCCCCCCCCGTTCAATGTAAGAACATAAGATATGCCATACTGGGTCCAACCAAGGTCCATCAAGCCCAGTATCCTGTTTCCAACAGTGGCCAATCTAGGTCATACGTACCTAGCAGTTTCCCCAAAAGACACGGGTTCCACAATGCTTGTACTGGGTCAAGCATTGATATCCTGGATCCCTTCTTAATGATGGTTTATGGACCTTTCCTCCAGTAACTTGTCCAAACCTTTTTTAAACCCAGCTACACTAACAGCCTTTATTACATCCTCCGGTAACAAATTCCAGAGTTTGATTACACGTTGAGTGAAAAAATATTTTCTTTTATTAGTCTTAAATAGTTTACCCTGTAGCTTCATTGCATGTCCCCTAGTCTTTCTATATTCTGATAACGTAAACAATCGATCTACGTTTACCCGTTCCACTCCATTCATTAATTTATAGACTTCTATCATATCTCCCCTCACTTTTAAACCATGCTGGCAGTTTTTTGGACTTCCTTCCACTTTTCTTAAAGCGAGGAATTCAGCTGGTCTGGGCTTCCAAGATAGTATTTTTCAACACCCCCCAAGGTCTTTAACCTTTGCAACTGCTCCTTTTAGTTTTTTCTTAATTATTTTCCTCATTTTAGCATAGTCTCCCTTTCGAAAGTTAAAAGGTAGTACTGTGGATTTCCTCACCATCCCTCCTCCACTAATTAAATCAAACGCGATCATGCTATGATCACTATTGCCAAGTGGCCCCAACACCCTTATCTCTTGCACCAGATCTGGTGTTCCACCAAGGACTAGGTCCAATTTGGCTTCCCCTCTGGTCGGGAAACACAAGGAGCAAGAGTGGTGATGACATAATTGCTTTATTGATATTCCCCAACGCGTTTCGGCGGAACGCCTTCTTCAGGGGGGTGAAACTACTTACAAACATATAATAAGAACATATATTAAATACATATAAAAAAACAATAAAAAGAATAAAAGTCATTAAAAGAGACATGTTCAAGCTAAACGGGCATCATGCTAAAAAGAATAAAAACGTAACTACATCATATAGCACTCAAAACAATTAAATAAATAAGAGCATATATAGATTAAAAATATTCCATGAAGGGACCATATATAATAATACGTATATATGCATCAAATGATGCAACTTGTGCATAATCTCAAATAAAGGAACCAATAAAAACCATAAAAAAACGATAAAAAACAACAATGAAAAACAATGGACGCAGGGCAGAAAGCAAGCTAAAAAATAAATAATGAAGCTAAAACAGGAATCACTCAGAAAGACATGTAAAATGTTTTGGCAATCGGTACTCACTACTAGGTGTCACGAGGAAATCTCCTTATGGTGAGATCTAAACGGCAACCGCCGTGAGTCCTGCAGTAGGAGAACCTTGTGGGTATGAAATTGAAGAGAGCTACAGATCAATATAGTCATAAAATCAAAATACATTGGAGCTGGCACATCTCAATGTGAAGTTTGTTATCTAACAAACAATTTTGGGAAGCCCAGTATGTTTCCATTCTGAGATAAAGGGAGCTGAATTACTGTTGAACTGACACAGAACTGTCGGAGCAGTGTTTAAAACCATAATATGCAAAGCTGTACGGGGTAAAAAGGGATCTTTTGTAAAACCAGGTGATTGTGAGACTTAGTCAAATAGTGATATTAAAACAGAGAGGCTCACTTCCCGAAGGGTCAGGAGGGTGCTGTACAGGTTATTATTTATTTATTTATTTATTTATTTAGTATACATTTGTATACCGCTACTTCCAGCAATCAGCAGCGTTTTTTGATTACAGATTGGAAATTGTCAAATCATGACAGGAAATTTTTTTTTGAGGTATAAACACATTGATTAGACAGGAAAGCACAGCACACAGAGAACTATTTTACAGGGAACATGGGCTATGGAGGGTTAAGTGGCTTGCCCAAGACCACAAGGAGCACCTGTGGGACTAGAAATCCCAGTCCTTCCGGCCCAAGGTTGCTGTCCTCTGGTGGGATTTGAACCCCCGACCTTCCGGCCCGAAGTACCTTGCCCCAACCAATAGGCTACTCCTCCACTGCACTGTTAAAACTGCACTTACTGAAACAGAATGAACTCTAGGGTATTGACGCGTTCTTCTAGTAGGAGTTACAACGCCGTAGCAACAGCACGATAAAATACTGACATCTAGGGAGAAAACAATTTGTAAGACTTATATATCAACTATGTTTAGTGGTAAAATAGAGATATTAAACTTAGGCAAATGACTTGCACTGCTGAAGCAAGTAATCGGCTCGATTATATTTCCAGAAAGGAAGCCAAGCATAAAAAACAGACATGCACTCAGTGAGATCGTAGCGCTGCTCATAATTACGATTTAATTGTAAAATGCTTACTTCTCCAAAACAGGCCGTGTGCCTAAGAACGTGTTTAAAACTAACCAAGTTAAAAAAAGCACTCAAGAGGATTGTAGCACTGTTAAAATAAGAATTAAAAAATACTGATGTTACCTGACACAATGTACTTCAAAGAACATTTACTCCGATGCAATGTGCAAAAGGTTGGTTCGTGATGAAACCGAAATTATGTAGACGCTGAGGAGCGTGCCAAAAAACCAGGGGGCGTGGCTTAGGTCAATATCAAATTACAAAGAAGTGAAGGAGACTAAAAAGTAGTGTCTGTGAAGTTGACAAAGCAGTGAAATCTTGACGATGTCCTCACTGGCTACAAAAAATCTTGTGTTTCTTAAATCAATCTAATGGGGAGCAGTAAAGGATAGACACATAAAGACCGTGCTTTTTTACAAAAAACGTGCTTTTAAAGAAGGGCAATTGCAGATAATTTACACTTGGAAAAGCAGTATGGTAAAACAGAATATTGTACCACTATATTTACAGATGAAAAAAGGGGGATCTTTTAATTAAATGTGCATAGAAATAATATATTGGTATAGGTGTTATTTATAAAAACACTGATAAATCTATTTCCTGGTTCAGTCCATTGGGTTCTAAGCTATTCAGCTCGTATATATACCGTTGTTCTAGTTTTAACAATAATTTATTGACATCCCCCCCTCTCCAATTCGGTACTACTGTCTTCAAGACTAAATATCTCAAATCAGTAATAGTGTGATTCTTCTTTTGCCAGTGAGCTACAAGTGGCTTATCTGAGATCCCTCTCTGAATGCAACTCCTATGCTCTATTATCCTAGTGCGTACCTGTCTTTTGGTCTTACCTACATAAATTAATTTACAAGGGCATATTATTAAATAGATCACTTTTTCTGTTTTGCAGTTAGAAAAGCTATGTATATAAACCTTACATTGTGATACCGGATGAACAAAAACCTCCTTAACTTGAATTGTATGAGAACATACCGAACAATTGCCGCACTTAAGATGGCCCTTTATTTTTGGAACTGGTTGGTGATATGTAAGGGCGGATGGCACCAAAATGTTAGACAAGTTCGGGTTGCGTTTATGAGCTACCATGACCTTCTTGGCCGCAAACGACGGTAATGATGCTAATAAATCCCATTGTTGCTTTAATATATTAGTAATTTCTCTGGTGTGATTAGTAAAAGTGAGAGAGCATACAATCCTATCTGTTTTTGGGCGCTCTTTTTTCTGCAGAAGTGACGCACGATCTATAGTACTAGACCTGTAATAGGCTTCCTTGATACAGCGCTTTGGATATCCACGTTGTTTGAATCTATGTTGCATATCGGCTGCATGTTTCTCAAAGTCTGTATCCATAGTACAAAGTCTTCTAACCCTCAGGAACTGACTGATGGGTAAATTGTTCTTCAAAGATGTATTATGGAAACTGTCATACTGCAAGAGTGTGTTTCTGTCTGTGGGTTTACAGTATAAATCTGTAAGAAATCCCTTATCTCCTTTCTTTATCCTAATATCCAGGTACGCTATCTGTTCTGCACTGAATGTTCCTTCAAACTGTAGGTTGGGATCTAATGTATTAAGCCAATTGAAAAAATCAAGCAGTGTAGATTCAGTGCCATCCCATATCATCAAAACGTCATCGATATATCTTTTCCAAAGACGTATATTAGATTTAAATGGATGGAAACTAAGATACTTCTTCTCAAAGTCTGCCACATATAGATTAGCTACATCCGGGGCCATGGAGAAGCCCATGGCCACACCTTTAATTTGCTTGTAGTAGACCCCTTTAAATGCAAAATAATTCTCCATCATTGCTATGGAGGCCAATTGTATCAGAAAAAATGTTGGTGTACGAATAGGTTTAGTTCTCTGAATGAGGGTGTTAGCTAAAACCTCTATAGCAGCTTTCTGGGGTATATTAGTATATAGAGAGTTAATATCCAGAGTGACTAACAGTAATCCATCATGGTATCTTGGAAAATCTTGTAAGATGTTAATAATATGGGTGGGATCCTGAACATAGGAATCTATCTTGGTGATGAATGGTCTTAAGAAGACATCTAAAAATTTGGATATCGGTTCAAGGAGCGATCCGATAGCGGAGACTATCGGGCGTCCTGGTGGGTCACGGAGAGATTTGTGAATTTTGGGAATCATATATATAGTGGGGCTAACCGGATGAGAGACTGTCAAAAAAGTTTTTTTCTTTAGGGGTCAGGTAACCCGCTTCTTGCCCTATATATAAAAGAGTATCAATCTGTTGCTGTATAAGTTGGGTGGGATCGTCGTAGATCTTTTGATAAAATTGAGTATCGTTAAGCTGGCGCAATACTTCAGTGATATAGGTGGTGCGGTCCTGTATAACTAAAACCCCACCCTTATCTGCCGGTTTAATTATTATAGAATTGTTATTATGAAGATCCTGCATTGCAGACTTCTCTGCCCTGGAAAAATTGTAGAAAACTTTGGTCTTTTTTTGGTATAGCTGATCTATTTTAGACAACACAACACTTTCATATGCTGAAATAAGCGGATTAGTATTAAATGGGGGTATCCAAGAGGATGTTTTTTTGATCACCAAAGGGTCAATAGTCTTTTCTTGTGTATTATGAAAATAATCTATAATCTTAAGCTTACGGAAGAATTTAAATAATTCAACATGAGTTGTGAATTTGTCATGTCTTCTGGT
Organism: Ichthyophis bannanicus; assembly: GCA_033557465.1. Taxonomy (NCBI): domain Eukaryota; kingdom Metazoa; phylum Chordata; class Amphibia; order Gymnophiona; family Ichthyophiidae; genus Ichthyophis; species Ichthyophis bannanicus. Next base: position 61,906,934 of record CM066047.1, on the reverse strand, counting down.
AGGGACGAACGACAGTCCTTTTTCTAGAACTTGTATCTCCATATTAGTAAGGGGGTGGTTGGAAAGACTGATTATACCGCTCATAGATCCCAATCTAGCCGTCTCTTTGACATCAGGCCATGCCCTCTTCCCCTCCCCCGTTGTGGATAGGGCTGATAGCCTCTGTAAGTGGCTCGCGACTTGTGTGGATGATGATATAGGTCTCGCCCTCCTCCCCTCCAAAGGGAGTCCATCTGAAAACCCCGATGTGGACTTATTGGTTGCCGATGGGCGGGTGGGGGGGCTCCTGAGAAAAGGGAGCCTGAAGGATCAATGGGAGCATCACCAGATTGATGTCTGCTTCTCTTATGGCTTCTCTCCTGATCAGGGGAATTGGAGGGGGACCTACCTTTGGATCCGACTTTGTTTCTAGAATGGTTCCTAGGTTGCGGCCTAGGGGATTGGGGAGGTCTCTTATAGGAGGTGCTCCTCTGTCTGTTTGAAATCGGTTCCATCATGGGTCCAATAATAAACTGTATTGAGTTTGTAGTCCTCTTCATCTCTCTTGAATTTGTTAATTTTAATATCCTTAACTTCTTTCTTATATTCCATAGTGTGCTTATCGAACTTCTTTTTCTCTCTCTCAAATTGAGCATCCTGCTTTTTAAGTTTATCCATGAAAGAATCCATTAGAGGTTTTAAAACTTCTGCCCTGCGTCTAGATGTGTTAATAAGTAAAATCATCAGATCTAGAGAGCATTTGTTAAGAATTTTGATCCAGTCTCACATGAAATTTTTATCGTCACTGAACATGCCCGGAGCTTTATGTACTCTAAGTCCTCTTGGTATAATTTTCCTGCAGCAATATTCTAGTAGAGATGCAGCATGAAGGTCCTCTCTAATATAGCGCTGTGTCCTGCGAATTAAATTCCCCCATTCTTCTTCCAAATCAGGTGTAGCTTCTTCTTCAGTAAAGAAGGGGTCCTCTGGCAATAGAGATTGCAATTCATCCTCCTTGAAACTTAGGACATCTCTCCAGGGGGAAAACATGGCTCGAACCAAGGGTCAGGCACAAAAAGAGCAGCAGCTCTTGCAAGTTCGATCAGGAAACACAAGGAGCAAGAGTGGTGATGACACAATTGCTTTATTGATATTCCCCAACGCGTTTCGGCGGAATGCCTTCTTCAGGGGTGTGAAACTACTTACAAACATATAATAAGAACATATATTAAATACATATCAAAAAACAATAAAAAGAATAAAAGTCATTAAAAGAGACATGTTCAAGCTAAATGGGCATCATGCTAAAAAGAATAAAAACATAACTACATCATATAGCACTCAAAACAATTAAATAAATAAATAAGAGCATATATAGATTAAAAATATTCCATGAAGGGACCATATATAATAATACGTATATATGCATCAAATGATGCAACTTGTGCATAATCTCAAATAAAGGAACCAATAAAAACCATAAAAAACGATAAAAAACAACAATGAAAAACAATGGACGCAGGGCAGAAAGCAAGCTAAAAAATAAATAATGAAGCTAAAACAGGAATCACTCAGAAAGACATGTAAAATGTTTTGGCAATCGGTACTCACTACTAGCTCCCTTTATATCTCAGAATGGAAACATACTGGGCTCCCCGAAATTGTTTGTTAGATAACAAACTTCACATTGAGATGTGCCAGCTCCAATGTATTTTGATTTTATGACTATATTGATCTGTAGCTCTCTTCAATTTCATACCCACAAGGTTCTCCTACTGCAGGACTCACGGCGGTTGCCGTTTAGATCTCACCATAAGGAGATTTCCTCGTGACACCTAGTAGTGAGTATCGATTGCCAAAACATTTTACATGTCTTTCTGAGTGATTCCTGTTTTAGCTACATTATTTATTTTTTAGCTTGCTTTCTGCCCTGCGTCCATTGTTTTTCATTGTTGTTTTTTATCGTTTATGGTTTTTAGTGGTTCCTTTATTTGAGATTATGCACAAGTTGTATCATTTGATGCATATATACGTATTATTATATATGGTCCCTTCATGGAATATTTTTAATCTACATATGCTCTTATTATTTATTTATTTAATTGTTTTGAGTGCTATATGATGTAGTTATGTTTTTATTCTTTTTAGCATGATGCCCGTTTAGCTTGAACATGTCTCTTTTAATGACTTTTATTCTTTTTATTGTTTTTTTATATGTATTTAATATATGTTCTTATTATATGTTTGTAAGTAGTTTCACCCCCCTGAAGAAGGCGTTCCGCCGAAACGCGTTGGGGAATATCAATAAAGCAATTGTGTTATCACCACTCTTGCTCCTTGTGTTTCCTGATCGAACTTGCAAGAGCTGCTGCTCTTTTTGTGCCTTCCCCTCTGGCCGGTTCATGAACCAGCTGCTCCAAGCAGTCATTTATTTTATTTAGAAACTTTCTCTCCCTAGCATGTCCTGCCGTGACACTGACCCAGTCGATAATGAAATCACCCATTATTATTACTGTGCGGTAACCTTTGTTAGCTTCCTTGATTTCTTTGAGCATTTCATCATCCATTTGTTCATTCTGGCCAAGCGGTCGAATATATATCCCCATTGCCATCGCCCTCCCCTTTTTACATGCCATTTCAATCCATAGAGATTCTACAGCAAATTTTGTTTCCTGCAAAACGTTAATCCTTTCTGACTCAATGCCCTCTCTAACAGAGCGCAACCCCGCCACCAATTTGATCAGCTCTATCATTACAATATAGTTTGTACCCAGGTGTCAGTGTCCCACTGGTTGTTCTCCTTCCACCATGTTTCTGAGATTCCAATCATATCTAACCTCTCATCTAGTGCTATATATTCTAACTCTCCCATCTTATTTTTTTAGACTTCTAGCATTTGCATACAAGCATTTTAGAGACTGTATTTTATTCATATTAATTTGCCTATTGGTAGGCATGGGTAATTTGGAATCTTTAAGCTCTGTCTGCTCCATACTCAAGGGCATTTGGGCTACTTTACTCTTTTTTTGGAACCTCTCTGCTTTTGGTAGTATCCTTCAAGGATACATTCTTACAAACCATGCGCTCTTCTGCGACTGTCAGCTTTCCCCTATTATCTAGTTTAAAAGCTGCTCTATCTCCTTTTTAAAGGTTAATGCCAGCAGCCTGGTTCCATCCTGGTTAAGGTGAAGCCCATCCCTTCGGAACTGCCCCTCCTTTTCCCAGAATGTTCCCCAGTTCTTAACAAATCCAAAACCCTCAGCCTTGCATCATTGTCTCATCCATGCATTGAGACTCCGGAGCTCTGCCGGCCTTTTGGGTCCTGCGCGTGGAATGGGAAGCATTTCGGAGAACGCTACCCTGGAAGTTCTGGATTTCAACTTCCTACCTAAAAGCCTAAATTTAGCCTCCAGAACCTCCCTACCACATTTTCCTATGTCATTGGTACTGACATGTACCAATACAGCAGACTCCTCCCCAGCACTATCTAAGGCCTTATCTAGGTGGCGTGTGAGGTCCGCTACCTTCGCACCAGGCAGGCATGTTACCAGGCGATCCTCACGTCCACCAGCCTCCCAGCTATCTACATGCCTAATGATCACATCACCAACTATAATGGCTGTCTTAACCCTTCCCTCATGGGCACATGGCCCTGGAGAAACTTCCTTGGTGTGAGAGGGTTTTGCATCACCTGTTTACATCATTCTGTTTGCAGTCCTTTGTATTTTTTGCCATTTTATGCTCCAGCCGAAGTTGTCTATCAAGAAACTGAATAAAGATAAGGATAAAATTTGACATAGCAAAGCAGTACTAACACTGGGAGGGACACAAAGCCCCCTCACACATCACCATCGCCCCAAAACATACATCCTGCCATGTCTGTAGATCCAGGTGGTAAGGCTGCACAAGAGAATGAAGGCAGGACCATGTGGCCACCTGACAGGTGTCAAGGGGAGGAACCCTCCCCCCATCTCAGTCAAGGATGAAGCCTGAGCCCTAGTCGAGTGGGCTCAAAGTCCTGCAGGCACTCGCCTGCCCTTCACAAGATAGGCTACTTCATTTGTCACCCAAATGCAGCAGGTAATCAAGATCTTGGAGGCCACTTTCCCTTTGCTGGGACCACCAAAGAGGATAAACAACCTCTCCAAGCGCCAAAACGGCTGGGTCACAGCCAAGTAACGCTTCAGGGCCCTGTGAACATCAAGCTTATGCAAGAGGGGAAGCTCCAAGGAATTCTGCTGCTTTGTGAATGATGGTGCAGTGACCATCTGATTGAGGTGGAAATTTATAACCATTTTAGAGAACACCAGAAAGGGCTCCATGCAGGAAAGCACTTCCAACTCTGAAATTTGCCGGGCCAAACAAATGGCCACCAGGAAGACAACCTTCAGGGTCAGATTTTTGAGTGAGGCCCCATACAGCAGCTCAAAAGATGGGCTGCACAGAGCAGAAAGGACCAGATTGAAATCCCAAGATGGAATCACTGGATGACTAGGCAGCCGGATGTGCTTAACGCCCCACACATGAAGCGGACGACATCAGAAAGAACTGCCAGAGAAGCGTCCTAGACACTTAGTAGCAGGCCAGGGCCGCCACCTGAACCTGCAGAGAGCAGAGTGCCAGGCCCTTATTCAGGCCCACCTGTAAGAACCCCAAAATGGCAAACATAGGCACTCGAAGGGGCTACAGCCCCATTCTGCACATCATGCCTTAAACAGCCTCCAGACCCACACATAGACCAAAGAAGAACATCGCTGTGCCTGTAACAAGGTCGATATAAGGGGCTTTGAATAATCGTGACACCTCAACCGAGCCCTCTCAAGAGCCATGCCTTAAGCGCAAATTAATCCACCACAGGCATGCAGACCAGACCCTGAGTCAGAAGAGCTGGTACCAGTGGTAACCACAGAGATCTGTGAACCAGGGTCGGCGGGGCTAGTCCAGTACTATCCGCACCACTTGGCCACAATGCGCCTCTATGCACTGTATCACCCACCCTATCAGGGCCCAGAGTGGGAACACGTACAGCAGGCCCCTCCAAGGCCACAGCAGCATTAGAGCATCAAGACCCTCAGCCATTGGGGACCACAGATGGCTGAAGAACCATGGCGACTTGGCATTCTCCAGTCTCACCATCGGGTCCATGACTGGCCTCCCCCAACGCTCCCACCAGGGACTGGAAGATGACATCAGAGAGGAACCATTCCCCTGGGTCCAGGGTGTGGTGACAAGTAGTCCATCTGCACATTTGCTACTCCACTCACATGTGCTGCTGAAAAGGCCATGAGATGCATCTCCACTGGAGAAGAGGGATCACCTCTGCCGCCACATGGCAGCTCCAAGTGTCACCCTGACGACTGATGTAAACCACTGTAGTGGCATTCTCTGATAGAATCCGCACTGCCTTGTGTGCACCAGGGGAAGAAACGTCTTCAGTGCCAGATGCACCACCCTCTTATCCAAGCAGTTGATGGGCCATTGTTCCTTATCGGTGGACCATCTCGCCTGCACTACCTGCATCAGACAGTATCCGCCCCAGCCAGAGAGACTTGCATCCGTTGTAACTACCACCTAATCCGGCATCTCCAAAAGCATCTCCACCACCAAGCTCACTGGGTCCAGCCACCTGCAGAGGCTAACCCAAACTGAATGAGGCAGGAGGCGGAACACCTCTGTGAACTGTACCGTCAGAGACAGTCAGGTTAGGAGCTGCATGTTGGAGATGGTCCCATGGGACTAACTCCAGGGAGGCCACCATGGAGCCCAGCACTTGCAAGCAGTCCCAGGGCTGCAGCCAGAGTACCAGACACAGTTCTTGAATCTGGGTCTGCAACTTTACCACACGCCCCTCCGGGAGAAAGACCTCCCCTAATGTGTGTTGAAGTGGGCCCCCTGATACTGCGATGGTCACAACTGACTCTTGCTGAAGTTGACCACTCAACCAAGGCCCTACAGACAGCACACTACTGTCTCCGTTGAGCACTGGCACTCTACTACTATTACTACTACTGATAATTTATATAGCGCTACAAGACATACACAGCGCTGCACTGATACATGTAAAAGACAGTCCCTGCTCATCAGATCTTACAATCTAGTCAAGACAGACAACACAGTAGCTGTAGACATGGGATACATCTAGAGAGAATTGTAAGGAAACACAAAGAAGATCAGGTGATTCAAGATCAGAAAGCAGCAGCAAAGAGGTAAGTTTTCAGCCTGAATTTGAAAAGGGTCAGAAAAGGCACCTGACATACAGACTCTGGTAGTCTGTTCCAGGCATAAAGAGCAGGAAAGTAAAAGCAGCAAAGTCTGGAGTTAGCAACAGAAGAGAAGGCACAGATACAAGCGATTTGCCAGAAGAACGGCGTTCCCAAGGTGGAGTGTAGGGAGAGATAAGAGGAAAGGTAGTGAGGAGCTGCAGAGTGAATACACTCCTCAAGGGACTTCCCTCAAATTGTTATTCAGTTGTTCAGGAAAGGGTTGGATCATCACTCCCTGCTTCCAAAGGTGGGCCGCCACTACCACTATGACCTTAATAAAGACCCGGGGCACTGTGGCTAGCCCAAAAGATAACGCTTGATACTGGAAGTGACCTGTGGGCACCAGAAAGCAAAGAAAGCACTGATGTTTCCCCCACACAGGGATGTAAACATAAGCCTCTGTGAGGTCCAAGGGGGTAAGAAATGTTCCTTGACAAACTGCAACAATCACTGACCAGAAGGTCTCTATGCGGAAGCGGGAAACCTTGAGTGTCCTGTGACTCCCTTGATATCCAGGAAAGGACGCCAGGATTCCTCCTTCTCAGGTACCATAAATTAGATGGAATACCTGCCGAGACCCCATTCAGCCCTTGGCATTGGCACCATTGGCTCAAGATGTACCAAGTGCTCAAACGTGTCTGCCAAAGAGCTGACCTGCAGGGGAAAACATGAAGAGGTCTGCAAGGGGCAGAGCAAACTCAAGGGTGTACCTCTCTCAAATGACCTCCAAGACCCAGGCAACCATTAATCTGGGCCCAGGTAAGAAGGAAGCCGCAGAGGCGGCTGCCCAACTGGGCCCCAAACCTTCATTGAGCAGTCTTGGTGGCAGCTGGGGCGAAAACCTCAACCACCCCTAGCTCCTCCTCAAAAGGATGAGCCCTCTCTGCAAGAAACTGGTCCTCTGGGAGTTCCCCCCCCCCCCACAAGAGGGCCAGAACCCTGATAACTGCCCCCACAACTGTGGGAGGGGCCATCTCTCCCAAACTTTGGTTTATCCTCTGGTAGATGGGGCACCTTGGATTCATCCAAGGCCTTCACTAGCTTTTCCAAATCATCTCCAAAAAGTAATTTGCACGAAAACAGCAGCTTAATGAGCTTCGTCTTCAAAGCCACATCCACCAACCAGTTGTGCAGCCGCATAAGATGGCACGCCGCCACCATCATGGCCATACTCTTTGCAGAAACCTGCAAGAGGTCATAAAGCAAATCTGCCAAGTAGGCAGTCCCGGACTCCATAGGGCATCCACCATCTGGCCAGGAACTCCGGAGCTTGCCACCTCCAGCGACTCCTGTGACCAGCAGAGACAAGCATGGGCCACATAGGCCCCCCAGACAGAGCCCTGCAGCCCAGGGCCACCACCTCAAAAGGCCTGCTTCAGCAGGGCTGCAATGTGGCGGTCCTGCAGATCTTTGAGGGCCGCGCCATCCTCCGCCAGGATTGTAGTTTTCCACGTAACCACCACCACCAAGGCATCCACCTTGGGCAGGTGCAATTCTCCTTCTCTAGAGGGAGCCCTGTGGACCAGAAAGGACTGCAGAGGCTGCCGGATAACCTCTGCAGTCCTTTCTGGTCCACAGGGCTCCCTCTAGAGAAGGATTAGGCCCAGGCTCTGAGATCTGCAGCGCTGACAGTGACTCAGTTATTAAATTGGGGAGCTCATTCCAGTCGAAAATCCAAACCGTGGATGGATCCTTCCCCTGTGGGGCTCCCCTTTTCCAGCTCATCCTGGAGCTGGTCCATGAATACCAAGGGGCCCTCCAAAAGACCCAGTAACAGCAAGGAAGCAGCAGACCTCAGGTCAGGGTCCTCATCCAGGCGATCCCACCTGGGACGCTTGGCTTAGACCAAGTCACCCCTCTCCCACCCCAAAGGGGCATGGGGGAGGCCCCCTGGCTCCCTGCTTCATCAAGAAGGCTGGATGAAGCAGTAGCACAATCTCCGGGAAGAAAGGTGTTTCCCCTGCTATTTCCTCTCCTGCCGCAGTGCCAGAGACCCATCCCACAGTGAAAATGCGCAAATCTTGCAAATTAGAGGCCCCAACTCAGCCTCTGTGGGCTGCAAAAGCAGTTTCCATTATGGCGGCGGTTCCCACCAAAAGCACAGGACTGCAACCATCATCCGTGGCATCTGCATGTTCCATCAGGTCCCCAGCATCCTCTATGGACCCTTCCCAGGTCACTGCGAGGTCAGCTGCAGCGAGTTCTCCCAATCTGTGGCAGTCACGGCACAGTCCAAGCTCAGATCTGTGTCCTGTGGCTGCCGCACAGTGCATACCAGCCCCTCTCCATGCAGCCATGTGTGTGCACTGAAAATCCCCCAGAGCAAAAGAGCAACGAGAAAAAGTCAACCTCTGGGGCCAAACGGACTTACCTGGGGCGTCGTCCTCCACGAGAGACCAAGAACAGATTCCCCTGATTGAGGTCTGCAATGTCCTGCACTCTCCTGTTTCTGACCTTTTTTTTTTCAAAAAAACAAAACAAAAAAAACTTCAAAGCTGAATATGCTAAAAGGGCCAGGCAGGCAAGGCTGAGCTGCTAACTCCACCGGCCCCCCTCCCAAAGGTTGGGGAGGGGGTAAGGCAGGAGCACACAGAAGGGGTTACTGTGGAATAGTGGGGGAGGGACCTGGAATGTCCAGGTTCTGCACTCCTTGGTTTAAATCATACCTTGTTGCAAGGCTCCAGAGTCCAACAGAGGCTATGCAGACCACCTGATGGAGACAGAGAAATACTGGCTCAGCTCAGTGGGCACCTACTGAACTGAGAAAGTCTTTTGCAGTCTCCACCTGCTGGTTGGTGTGTATAACCCATTTTTCAGGGCTGGACTGGAGGGACACCTTGGAAGACGACATTTTTATCAAACTTGCAGATAAAGACAGTATCGTAGTAGTAATGAATAGGTTTATGTTTATTAGCATTTGCTTGCCCACCCTTCACAATAGCACCAGGGAGGTGTACAAAGTTAAAAGACAAATTAAAATATGATGTGAAAGACAGAGCGGAACGCCACATCATAATAGGACAGCCTATGGAGATAATCATTCATGCAGAGAAACAGGAAGGTGAAGAAAAGGTGGGGACAGAAGCAGACAGGTCAAAAACATTGTTAAACAGATAGGTCTTCTTCAGCAGGGATTTGAACCGAATGTAGGAAGATTCTAATCTGAGGGCAGAGGGGAGGGAATTCCAGGAGCCTGAGTAGCAGGAGACTGTTAGCGTGGATATCGCAGAGGGTGCAGTATGGATGATGTAACAGAGAATCTGAAAGATAACGGGGAGAACCGGAATGGAGTGCACGGTGGACCAGAGTGACCAATTTGTATTGTATTCTGAATTTGACAGGGAGCCAATGATAGTGTATTAAAAGGGGAGTGACATGTTATGACAGATGCATAGGCGAGAATATGAACAGCAGTATTCTGAACTGTAGGTGCTAAAATTGATATTTAGGGAGATCAAGAAACAATATAGTAGTCAATTCTGGAGACTACAAGAGTGAGAAGGAGTGTTACTAAAGATGAAGGTGAGAGAAAAGGGCAGACAGCACAGATCTGCCAAAGAGAAAGAAAGCATCGACAGACTACAGATGAGAGATTAGCATGAAAAGATAAAGTAGAGTCAAGTAAGACTCCCAGGTAACGAAGAGACTCGACAACAGGGATAACATGACAGGCAAGAGAGGGGACCAGAGTGGGCGAAGGAGAGCCAAAGGAAAACCAGAGAGTGGCCGACTTGCTCAGATTCAAAAGCAGGAAGTTGCTTGAGAGCCAAGAAGAAATACGGGACAGACAGGTATTGAGAGGTAAAATGTTGGTGGTCATTGGATGAGTATGATAGAGTAAAATAATGTCATCCATATAGTAACATGCGGAAATGCCATGTTGCTGTATCAGAAGGGTAAGGGGAAACAGGATCATGTAACAGAAGGTACATTTAAAATAATACAATGAAGATTTTTTCATACCACAACATAACCAATACAGGAACCTGAGTGGTATACAGGTATATAAAAGCATCAGTGCAAACAAATAGAAGCTTCCCCATTCTGTCAATTCCCATTTTACCTAAAAATCAAAGACAACCGTTCACTCTTCTAAAACTATAACAATCACAGCCTCCCTAAAAGCATTTCAAATGACCAGTCTCCTACCAGAGACTCTTCCAGATACGCAGCATCCACCCAAGGTGCCAGCTAACTTCATCTGCTTAGCCTCAGGTACCTTCAAGTCAAATCTCTGGACCAATACCATGTAAACTGCTGATAGCGTGACTGCACCTAAAACCAAGGAGGTGGCATTAAGTGCAGTGGCAGCTGAAAGGCCCTGTTGTTGTTGTTAAGTGCCGTCGAGTCGGAGTCGACTCATGGCGACCCTCTGGATAGCTATCCTAAATTGTGTTCGGTCTTCAGTCAGGCGGCTCATTGTTGACAGACTGGTACCCGTAGCTGCTGCTATTGTATCGATCCATCTCATTGCTGGCCTTCCTCTTTTGCGTTGACCTTCTATCTTGCCAAGCATAATGTCTTTCTCTAATGATCTCTCTCTTCGCATGATGTGTCCAAAGTATGAAAGTCAAAGTCTTGTCATCTGAGCTTCTAAAGAAAGCTTAGGTTTGATCTACTCTAGTACCGACTGGTTTGTTCTTCGGGCAGTCCATGGTATACACAGTATTCGCCGCCAGCACCATAATTCAAAGGCATCAATTTTCTTCCTATCTGTCTTTTTCACTGTCCAGCTTTCACATCCATATGATGTTATTGAAAATACCATGGCTTGAACAAGTCGAATCTTTGTATGGAGAGAGACATCTCTGCTCGAGAATCTTATCTAGGTCTTTCATAGCCATTCTGCCAAGAGCAATGCGTCGTCTGATTTCTTGACTGCTTGTTGCTTCTTTATTGATAGTTGATCCAAGTAGGTTAAAGTTGTTCACAATTTCAATTTCTTCTCCTTCAACGATGAACCTGTTGATTATGCCAGTTGTCATGATCTTTGTCTTCTTTACATTAAGGTGCAGGCCCATTTTGAGACTATGTTGTTTGATTGTGAGAAGCAAATGTTTCAGATCATCTTCACTTTCAGCCAGTAATGTGGTATCATCAGCATAGCGAAGGTTGTTGATGAGACTTCCACCAATCTTCACACCTCTGTTGTCTTCATACAATCCTGCTTCTCTGATGATTTGTTCTGCATATAAATTAAACAGGTAGGGGGAAGTATGCAGCCTTGTCTTACACCTTTGTTTATTTTAAACCATTCTGTTTCTCCTTGTTCCGTTCGAACTGTTGCTTCTTGATCAATGTACAGATTGCGCAAGAGAACGATCAGGTGTTCTGGTATACCCATGCTTCTTAATGTGGCCCAGAGTTTCTCATGGTTTACACAGTCAAAAGCCTTGCTATAGTCGATAAAGCACAAATAGATATCCTTTTGGTATTTTTTAGTCTTTTCAAGGATCCATCTCACATCCGCAATGATGTCTCTCGTTCCTCGCCCTTTCCTGAACCCTGCTTGCACTTCAGGTAGTTCTTGTTCCAGGTATGGTTGTAGTCTCTTTTGAATAATCTTCAGTAGAATCTTGCTGGCATATGGGATCAGAGCGATTGTGCGATAATTTCCACAGTCAGTTGGATCACCTTTCTTTAGTATTGGTATAAACACAGATCTTTTCCAGTCAGTTGGCCATGATGTTGTCTTCCATATTTCTTGGCAAAGCCTTGTGAGTACAGTAACAGCTGCATCAGATTGCTGCAATACTTCAATGGGAATGCTATCAATGCCTGGTGCTTTGTTCTTTGATAAGGCTTTCAATGCTGCTTCAACTTCTTCTTTCATCACCAATGGTTCCCAATCATAAGGTACAGGTTGAAACGGCTGTTGGTCCACTTGATCTTTATCATATAAAAACTCTGTATATTCCTTCCACCTTTTCTTGATCTTCTCAGCATCATTCAACATAGAACCTTGAGCATCTTGTAACATTCCAATTTGAGGCTGGAACTTTTTCTTTAACTCTCGTAGCTTTAGGAAAGCCGATCTTGTTCTTCCTCTAATAGTTTCTGCTTCTATTTCCTTGCAAGTGTCATTGTAGTACTTTTCCTCGTCCTGTCTTGCTGCACGTTGGAAATCTCTGTTGAGTTCTGCGATTGTCTTTCTTTCTCCTCTGGCTTTAGCTTCTCTGCGTTTCTGGGCAATTTTCAGAGTTTCTTCCGTCATCCATTTTGGCCGTTTTTGCTTTTTCATCTTTTGTAGAGACTTCTCGCTTTCTTCCAACACAACCTTCTTGATGTCATTCCATAACTCTTCCGGAGCTCTGTCATTTGTATCTAAAGCAGCAAATCGATTTTGCAGGCAGTCTTTAAATTCCAGTGGTATATTCTCAAGGTCATATTTTGCTGCATTCAGGAGTGGTTTGCTCTTTTTCAACTTTAGCTTGAGTTTGCATACTAGTAGTTGATGATCTGTACCACAGTCAGCTCCAGGTTTTGTCTTTGTTGATGTTACAGAGCTTTTCCATCATTGACTTCCACATATGTAGTCAATTTGATTTTTATATAATCCATTCGGTGAAGTCCATGTGTACAGTCGCCGCTTGTGTTGCTGGAAGAAGGTGTTTGAGATGAATAGATCATTGGTCTTGCAGAATTCTATCAGTCTTTCTCCAGCTTCATTTCTGTTGCCAAGTCCATATTTTCCAACTACTTTGCCTTCTTCTTTGTTGCCAACCTTTGCGTTCCAGTCACCCATTACTATCAGGATATCCTGTTTGCATGTTCTGTCAATTTCAGCTTGTACTTGTTCATAGAACTCTTCAATTTCATTCTCTTCAGCAGCTGTTGTTGGGGCATTTAAGTCCGCGCAGTTTAAGTTTGGTGTTGTTGCCGTTGTCACAAAAATGTGATCCTCTGCCGTCAACAATGTCCCATTCTGCTGCTGCCCAGATGGGTGGTTTGTCTTGGTCTGGCACCTCAGCTGAGACCTGTCCATCTTGGGAGACCCTGCCAGTAGTTAAACTACCGATAGTTTAGCTCTCAGCATCACTGATGCATGCAAGCCCTCACAGCACGACAAGCTGCAAACCAAGTGAGAGGAAAGGCCCTGTAAGGTTTATAAAATGAACAGTGTCATGGTACAGATTTCTCCCTGTCCCTGTATTGATCCCCCTAAGCCCTATCACATACCCTTTGTCAGAGCAGCACAGTACAGGCTCCTCCGTCCAATCAGGGTCTTATTTATTACTCACGTATTACATCTTTCCAGTAGCAGTTCAAGGTGAGTTAAATTCAGGTACATTAGGTATGTCCTCGTCGCCAAAGGGCTTACAGTATAAGTCTGTACTTGAGGAGAAGAGTCACCAAAATGGTAAAGGGGATGGAAAGATACTCCTATAAAGAAAGGCTAAAAAGGTTAGGGCTCTTTAACCTGGAAAAGAAATGGCTGAGGGGAGATATGATAGAAGTCTATAAATTAATGAACGGAGTGGAACGGGTAAACGTAGATCGATTGTTTACGTTATCAGAATATAGAAAGACTAGAAGACATGCAATGAAGCTACAGGGTAAACTATTTAAGACTAATAAAAGAAAATATTTTTTCACTCAAAGTATAATCAAACTCTGGAATTTGTTACCGGAGGATGTAGTAAAGGCTGTTAGTGTAGCTGGGTTTAAAAAAGGTTTTGACAAGTTCCTGGAGGAAAGGTCCATAAATCATTATGAAAAGGGACCCAGGATATCAATGCTTGACCCAGTACAATCATGGTGGAACCTGTCTCTTTTGGGGAAACTGCTAGGTACGTATGACCTAGATTGGTCACTGTTGGAAATAGGATACTGGGCTTGATGGACCTTGGTCTGACCCAGTATGGCTTTTCTTATGTTCTTATCACAAAGAATATCATTGCAATTTGAACCCTATCTGCCCTGTTTCCAGCCCACTGCTTTAAGCACAAAACTATTATTCCTCCTTCACTCCAGGCCACTCCCTAAAGGTCTTCTTGCCTGGAGAGGGGGGATCTCTCCTGCAGTGGATGGGGGGGGGGTGCTATTATGACAAAAAAAAACCATGAGTTGGGTCTCCAGAGGATCAGTTCTGGGTTGGAGAGAGGTCTTTATTGAAGCATGCAGGGTGGTCATGAATCACCACATGTCAATGGTCTTTTTTTAATCCTATTTTACTGCCACCACCACCGTTCCCATTCCATGGCTTGGCAGGTAGTGGGATTGCACCCATGGAATCTGCCCAGCCATGGAATGCAGGCCCATGCAATAAGTAAATGCAGGGCAGAAGCTAGGCATGCTCCCTGCATTTGTCAGAGGTTCTGAACTTACCACACACTAATTTTTGCCCATAACGCGCAGTAAATGCAAAGATTTACCACACTTTGGTAAGATGAGGTAATGAAATTCATGCACCTTATTTGATATAGTAGGTGTAAATCATTGCACATCTAGATCATGAGGGATATTTACATGATTACAATTGTGCCCAAAAGAGCTTGATCTATATTGCTTTAGCCCAGCAACTAGGTTATTAACTGGATTTGTTATCTATATGAAATTAATTTTTCTTTTGCTTTAAATAACGATTATTTTTTTTTCTAGTTATATTTGTTTTGAAACCTCGAGCTATAGAGCCTGTTCCCCCCAACCAACACAATACGGGCTTCTATTCCAAATACTTCCTCGTCCCCAAGAAGTCAGGGGGGGGGTGCGCCCCATTCTCGACCTTCGGAATCTCAACAAATTCATCATGAAGGAGAAGTTCAGAATGCACTCCCTGAACTCCATCCTACCCCTCATCCAATCCAAGGAGTGGCTGGCCTCACTGGATCTCCAGGACGCCTACACCCACGTCCCCTTTCACAAGCAACACAGGAGATTCTTACGCTTCCAAGTTCTGGGGAGACACTATCAATACAGAGTCCTCCCCTTTGGCCTATCCCCGGCCCCACGGGTCTTCACCAAAATAGTTTACCCTCCAGCTTCATTGCATGTCCCCTAGTCTTTCTATATTCTGATAACGTAAACAATCGATCTACGTTAACTGAGTTACTTACCTGTAACATGAGTTCTCCAGGGACAGAAGGATAAGTCAGCCAAACCCAGCTACACTAACAGCCTTTACTACATCCTCCAGTAACAAATTCCAGAGTTTGATTACACATTGAGTGAAAAAATATTTTGTAGCTGGGTTTAAAAAAAGGTTTGGACAAGTTCCTGGAGGAAAGTCCATAAACCATTATTAAGAAGGTACCCAGGATATCAATGCTTGACCCAATACAAGCATTGTGGAACCTGTGTCTTTTGGGGTAACTGCTACATACGTATGACCTAGATTGGCCACAGTTGGAAACAGGATACTGTGCTTGATGGACCTTGGTCTGACCCATTATGGCATATTTTATGTTCTTATCTTGGTAATTGTAATCCTAGGGCTGAAGAACTTACTACCTCATGCTAATGTTACACTATTTTTCTATCAGTAATAAAGTCTAATTTATATACAAATACAGGGTTGGTTCTTGTTTTATCATGTGCTTTGTTTGCCAGGTAGTCCTATGAAATCCTGAGAAAATGGAGAGTAGCAATTTTCCCTAGCCATACTGAGTATTTACACATCTGTATTTATCTGCTACTGACAATTTCTCCTACAGTATCCTGCCTCCTACCATCAGAAGAATGATATTATGCTTCTCAGAAACCACAATTCATATACATCATATTCTGTGATTCGTGTGAATGGCTTAGTCCTAGATCAGAAACACAAACTTCAGTCTCCCATGCAGAAGTACACAAAATACTGCTATCCTACATTACTGCTGCCAGAATTTGCTGTGGATACATAAATACTCATCAAAAACAAAAAAATAGTCATTTTAAGTATAAGAGCAAGGTAAACAAATATTATCTTCAAATTTGAGCATGATGTTGCTCCTAAAAAAATGCCGTTTCTATTTATTAGAGAAATACTGAGAAATTGAGCTTCCTAGGATGGTCTGTAATTTAACAATTTATACTCAAAAAATAATTAGATCCTAATATAAACTCAGATCAGAGCTATGCAGACATAATGAATATCTAAGTTATCAATGTTCCTGTTTAATGTTCATTACCAAGCTTGAGTTACAATGTAAACAGTTTCGACTGAAATGATAAAGCAGTATAAAAAAACCCTGTTGAATAAATATTTATTTAGCTGTGCTTATATACCGCTTTTCACCGGGTCAAAGTGGTTTACAGATATACGCTAACAGGCACTTTTTATTCCCTTGTCCCCAAAGGGCTCACAATCTAAGTGTACCTGAGGCAATGGGCTAGAGACCCCAGTCCCTCCGGCCTGAGGTTACTTGTCCCTACATGGGAATTGAAGCCCTGGCCCTCCAGACTGAGGTAACCTGTCCCAACCACTGAGCCACTCCTCCGCCCCACATGTGTTTTATTTATTCAACAAAATATTTCACAATAGGTATACATGTGAAAACGTTTCTGAAACTCATTCAGTAACTAGAGATACCTCATTGAGGAGCAATAACCAACTAAATGTTTCTTGTAATAGCTACTCACATCATCCTTGTGAAACTTTGGCCCATTCTTCCATAGAAAACTATTTCAACTCTGACATATGACAGCTACCTTGCATGAACAATTCACTTTGACTTGACAAATCCAAAACATGAAACCACTTTAGCCATTCCACCGTTAAAAGAGTTTGGATATTTAGGGCTGTCATCTTGCTTCATGATCCACTTTTGGCTCAGCCTCAGCTCACAGATGGCCTGGCATTCTCCTCTAGGTTTTTCCTAGATATAAAGCAGAATTCATTGTTCCATCAGTGAACACAAACGATCTAGATCCTGATGCAATAAAACAACTCCACACCATGGGATGAGGTTCTTAATTTGGAAGGCAGCATTTGTTTTTCGTAAACCAAAAAGTTTGCTATTTTAACGGAAAACTTCAATTTTTGACTCATGTCTCCAAAAAACGTTATTCAAGAGGTCTTGTGGTCATCTAGATTCTTTTATGTGAACCTGGGCGAGGCAGCAATGTTCCTTTTAGAAAGCAGAGATTTCTTCCTGGCTATTCCCCTATGAACACCATGCCTGTTGATTTTTTTTTCCCAATGAATGATGATCTCACTTCAGCTGCAGTGAGGGATGTCTGCAGATCTTTAGATATTAGTCTGAGTTTCTTTGTGACTTTGTGGATGATTTTACAGTTAGCCCTTGGGGTAATTTTGGCAAAATGACTGCTCCAGGGTAGGGTCACTGTAGTCTTTAGTGAATAGATGGTGCCCCAAACATTTAGAAATGGTCTTATAACCTTCTCTAGACAGATGAGAATTACTATTGTTCATATGTCCTCTGAAATTTCTTTTGATCATAATATGACAGGTTCCACTTAACTTATTGAGACCAACTCAAAATATTTTGGACCTCTTTAACTAAAAAAAAAGGTGACAGGAAGGCCAAACGACTGCCAGCATGATTTAAAAGTGAGGTCAGAGATACTTGTAGCCAAAAAGAGCAACTTTCAGGAAATAGAAATAGAAACCAAATGATGCATACAAGAAACATAAGCACTGTCAAGGCATTGAGAAAGCAGGAAAAAAAGAGAATATGAAAAGAAGTTTGCCGTGGCAGCAAAAATGTAAAACTACTTTTTCAAATAAATTCATAGGGAAAAAAAAACTGCGAGTCAGTTGGACCATTAGATGATAGAGAAGTAAAAAGGGCACTGAGGGAGGACAAGGCCATAGCTGGAGTGGAGTGGCCTAGTGGTTGGGGCAAGGTACTTCAGGCCAGGTGGTCAGGGGTTCAAATCCCACTAGAGGACAGCAACCTTGGGCCGGAAGGACTGGGGTTTCTATTCCCACAGGTGCTCCTTGTGGTCTTCGGCAAGCCACTTAACCCTCTATAGCCCATGTTCCCTGTAAAATAGTTATCTCCAAGTTATAATGCCCTGTTCAATGTAATTTCAGTTCGTTCAATGTAAACTGCACTGATGCAGAATAGTGCGATATATAAGAGAATGTAAATAAATAAATAATAGCGGAAAGACTGAATGAATTCTTTGCTTCAGTCTTTACTGAAAAAGATGTAGAAATGTTAACCATACCTGAAATAGTATTTAAAAAAGTGATGTACTGGAAGAGTTGAAACAAATCTCAATAAACCAGGAAGATATACTATAACTAAAAAAGTAGCAAATCACTTGGACAGGATGGCATTCAGCACTCTGAGATGTAAGAACTGAAAAATTAGATTACAGACCTACTATTAGTAATCATTAAAATCATCAGTAACACCAGTTTTTAAAAAGGGTTCCGGGGTGATCCAGGAAAGTACAGACCAGTGAGCCTGACATCAGTACTAGGTAAAATGGTAGAAACCATTATAAAGAATAGAATTACTGAACAAGTAGATAGTCATTGTATAAAGGTAGAAAGAAAACATGGATTTAGCCAAGGAAAGTCTTGTCTTACCATCTGTAATATTTTTTGAAGGTGTTAACAAGTAGATAAAGGTGAACCAATTGATATAACATATGGGGATTTTCAGAAAGCAATGTACTATTCTAGATCAGGAACTGGTAAAAGATAGAAAACAGAGAGCAGAGCCAAATGGCCAACTTTCTCAATGTAGAAAAGTGAATAGTAGAGTACCCCCAAGGATCTATGCTGCACCTGCTGCTTTTTAACATATTCATAAATGACCTGGAAAAAGGAATAATGAGTAAGGTGATCAAATCTGCAGATGAGACAAATTTATTTAAAGTTGCTAAAACGTAAGAGGAATGTGAAAAACTGCTAGATGATCTTGATAAATTGGAAGACTGAGTGTCGAAATGGCAGATGAAATTTAAGGTGGACAAGTACAAAGTTATGCACTTAGGGAAGAACAACCCAAACTGTGGTTACACGATGCAAGGTACCACACTAGGAACCACCATCCAGGAAAAAGATTTAGCTGTCATCATGGATAATATATTGAAACCCTCTGCCCAGTGTGCAGCGGTGATTAAGAAAGCAAATAGACTACTAAGAATCATAAGGAAAGAAATGGAGAATAAAACAAAGGATATTATAAGCCTCTGTATTGTTCCATGATGTGAATGCACCTCAAATAATGTTTGCAATTCTGGTCACTATATCTTAAAAAGGATATAACAGTATTATAAAAGGTACAGAGAAGAGCCACTAAAATGGTAAAGGGGATGGGAAGGATACCCCCTACGTGGAAAGGCTTAAAAGGTTAGGACTCTTCAACCTGGAAAAAAGATGTCTGAGGGGAGATAGAACACAGTTCTATAAAATAATGAATGGAGTAGAACGGGTAAAGCTATATTTGTTCAGAGCAAGGTCCCTCAAACCCAGTATCCTGTTTCCAGCAGCAGACAAGTACCTGTCAGGTTCCCAAAGAAGGTGCACAGATTTCCATGTTGCTTATCCCTGCGTAAGCAATGCATTTCCCTGGTCCTCCTCAATAATGGTTTATGCACTTTTCATTAAGGAACTTGTGCAAACCTTTAAGCCAACTACACTAATGAGAATTAAAAGTTCTTAACACGATACTCTTGTTTTATTGAAACCAATCTTTTCTTTTTGGGTGAAATAGCAAATGAACCTCTAGTTTCCTTAGCACAGTTAATTGACTAATTACAATCAAGTGCTCAAGTAATTATATAACAAGCAAGCCACTCTGCACAATTGAGCTAGGGATACTGTTCTATAGAGAGAGCATTTCTTAGATTTGTTGTTTTCTCCTTCAAAAAGGTAGAGAGACTAGGGGACGCACAAAGGGCTATACTGTAGCTTCGTTGAGATAGACAGGAGAAAATATTTTGTCACTCAGTGCTCGTAATCAAACTCTGGAATTTGTTACCGGAGGATGTAGTAAAAGCTGTTATTATACTTGAAGTTCACAAACATTTTTTTTAGTGTTGTAAAACAGAAATGTTTACTGATGATGATAACTTGGCTTAGAGACAAACTCAGGAAGTGCTAGTCCATTCCTCCCCATCTCCCATTTTCACCACTGGAGAAAATATATTGGGATGGTCAGGAAATAAGGGAACTGACACAAACAATTCAGAATTCACTTTGTGCCTTCAAAACAAATTTAAGAAACTTGTTGCTAAGTTTAAATTTGAACTGAAGATCAGACAACTTAGTTGACCTCAAAAACCTTTTATCATCTGGATAGGAAATAATTCCCTTCTACTTGCTGGAATTGGCATTTAAATTCACTTTTTATTAAACTTCTAGACCATGCTCCATAAAATTACCCAATATAGTTTACAAAATTCAATGAATAATATGAAATAGGTATCGAGACTTGTACAACACCACAAAAAGTAGAACACTGACAGTTACTGCACTCAGTCTCCTTCAAAGTAGTCCCCTTCAGATAAAACACACTTCTTCCAGCAGTTCTGCCACTGTTGGAAACAATTTTAAAATGCCTCTTTTGTTATGCTGTGAAGCTGCTGCGTCAAATTTTGCTTAATGGTCTCCAAGTCATCAAATCTCCTTCCTCTCAATGGTAATTTCAATTTTGAAAACAAGAAAAAGTCACAGGGTGCGATGTCATGTGAGTACGGAGGCTGACGGATTTGCTCGATTTGATGTTTGGCCAAGAACTGCTGGACAAGATGTGACGCATGAGCTGGGGCGTTATTGTAATGAAGCAACCATTAACCATTCACCATTCCTGTGCAACTCTGGCCTCTTACAATGAACTGCACACCTCTCAAATGAGTCAGAACTTGGAACTAGTACTCTTTATTGATGGTTTGGCTTTTTGAAACATACTCATGATGAACAATACCCTGGTAATCAAAGAAAACTGTGAGCACGACCTTAACATTGCTCCTCACCTGACTGACTTTCTTGGGTCTGGGAGAGTCTGGAATCTTCCATTGTGAGGACTGAGCCATAGTTTCCGGGTCATAACCATAAACCCACAATTCATCACTAGTAATAATCTTTTTGTTGAAATTTAAGTCATTTTCAACACATTCCAACAACTCCCTGGCTGCAGACAGTCTATCTTTTTGGTCAGGAGACAGGAGTTTTAGCACAAATTTTGCAGACACACGTCTCATCCCCAAATCGACAGTAGGAATGGACTATACCGACCCAAAACTGATGTCCATGTATTCAGCAAGCTCTCTGATAGTCAATCGACTATTTGAGCATATTGCAGCATGCACTGCTTCAACTTTGTCTTCATTCCTGCTCGTGGATGGCCTTTCAGAACATCTGTCACTGTCAACACTTTGGTGGCCCTCTTAGAAACGTTTGTACCAGTCATAAACTTGAGCATGACTCATGCATGCATCAACATACACTTGCTGTAATTTCTCGTAAGTCTCTTTGCTGAACCTCCAAGTTTCTGACACAAATTTAATGCAAATTCGCTGTTCAAGTTTTTCACTCATCGTAAATTTGACTTACTGCTTTTACACGATACCAAACATCACGTGATTAAAAAAAAAGTAAAGGTGTGTGCAGCCACACTACACTCTGCACATGCAGAGCACAACTAGGTCGCTGCATGCTTAATAGCATCATGGTGTGGCATGGCATATCGTAATATAACTATACAACAAGTCTTGATACTTTTTCATCACACCTTGTATACTAAGCTGCCTATTTATGAGTACAGTACTTAGCTGCATTAGCT
The DNA here is from genome assembly GCA_033557465.1 of Ichthyophis bannanicus. Lineage (NCBI taxonomy): Eukaryota > Metazoa > Chordata > Amphibia > Gymnophiona > Ichthyophiidae > Ichthyophis > Ichthyophis bannanicus. Next base: position 61,885,006 of record CM066047.1, on the reverse strand, counting down.
GTTAACTTGCTTTAACCATTAATGCAATGGCCATGCTAACTACTGCTGTTAACAATTAATGTGGAACAGAACATACAATGGATGGAGAATGGAGCAGAGGCTATGCCTTACAATTAAAGCGAAAAATAAGTTACCATGTGTTTTATTGTTAATGTGGCAAATAACATGGTGCAGTTAACGCCACCAGTATAGCTATAACGAACTGCAGTGTTATATGCAATGCAGTCAATGCACAGTAATGGCATTTCTAGTACATTAATGGATATGGAAACTACTGGGGATACCCCCAACAGTTAATGCAGAGTTTTTGGAGTTTCCTAAAAAATCCCGAGGTAGTGCTGATGGGTGGGCAAGATATGAAAGTATTGTTTTGCTGGAAAATCGGGCATCTTAAAATGGAAAGAAAGCAGAATGTTTGGTGGGAGGGAAGTACTGTGAAGAAAGGGCCTGCTTTTCGAAGGCATTTACATGGGTAACTTCCCTAACTACCCATGTAAATGCCTTATCCAGGCTTTTCAAAGGGCACCAAATGGGTAGTGCCCTTCAAAAATCCCAGATATATCCCTAACGTGCCCAGATGCTATCTGCTTAGCATTTGAGCATGTTGGAGCATTCTGGGGGCAGAATGGAGGTGGGCCATGGCGCTACCCATGTATCTTTAAGGCACTGGGGCTAACCACGGTAGCATCAAAAATTGGTGCTACACGGGTAGCTCCTGTGAATTCCTGGCTGTGCGAGACACCTGGATTTTCTATGCCGGGGCCGTATATGACTCCGACATGGGAAATATAGGTTAGGGAGGGGGGGTTGGGCTATGCGCCAACATGGCTCATAGCACCGTGCCCAGCTCAAAATCGGGCCCAAAGGTTTTACAATAGGGCACATTCCTGTGAAGAGGTCCAAGACCATTGTTATTATAAAAGTGTGCTCTCTCAATTGTAAGTTTTTTCCTATCCTCCCTTCCCAACATCCAGACACCCTAGCCACATGCTGTGATTTATAGCTTGTTATCCCAATTAGGAAGGAGGGATTTCTTTTAAACAAATTAACTTGGGTTTTCATCAACAAATGAGTAACCCTGTCCTTATCAATGGTTAAACTGTAGTCTTTTGTAGATCCTTTTCAAATTAACAAATATAACAAGTACATTTAAAGGACTTTATGATAGATTGCAAATCCCTACTCCCGAACAGATGCAAGATGGCACCATGAGAGGGTTACACTGAAGAGTGCTAGGTGCAGTCCTCGGTGAGCGACCTACCCTTGCGTGGCATGCCAAAGCACAAGGGCAAGCAGCTGCACTGTCCAGCTGGAATGGCTACGGAAGAAAGTGGCCTGCTTACCATTAACGCCCTGGGTGTCTAGACGATAAGAGTAGAGGTTGTTGCCTTGGACTGCTCTGGAGGTATTTCTTTGGAGAAGAGCACAGAGGGGGGGGCCTCGTTGAGCCCCGAAGAAAGGGCATTTCCCCAGCAACCCGGAAGCACTCTTACAAGGGGGGTTGGTTCATCCGACTGCTGGAAATGTTATGCCAGCAGTGGAAGGTGTGCCGGGCTTCCCCCTTGCTCAATTCTCAACTGAAGGCAAGGCTTTAGTTTGTGGAGTGGGAGCCTTACCAATTGAACATCTGGGGAGTAGGAATGGAGTGTCTTCTTCGGAGAAGGAGCCTATCACCATGGACGTGCTATAGAACTCAGTTAAGTCTTTGGATGGGTCTCTTCATACAAGTTTGGCACAACTTTCTTTGAAGGTGGATTCTGTTACAGAACTGGTCTCGGCTCAGAAGAATGAGGTGGCACAGCATGAGAGCAGACTCAAGCAACTGGAGGAGCAAGTGGTGGAGTTTAGTACCTTCAAGGATGCCCAAGTGAAAGAGAGTTTTGGGCTTTGGAGGAAGTTAGAGTTTCTGGAGAATCAGTTTAGGAGGAATAACTTGTGGTTCCTTCAGTTTCCTCGATCCCAGTTGCTTGCGCCTGTGGAGTTAGTGAAAAAATATCTGGTTGAGAACTTGTGTTGGGCGTCGGATAATCTTCCACCGGTGGCCAGGGCGTTTTAAGTGCCCTTTTCCAGTGGATGGTCTGGTAGCCTTAGCCGCTCTCATGAGTAGCTGAATCTGACTATTTTTGGAGAGTTCTATGGAACGGATAAAATCTTGTAGTACTCTGCTGGTCACTTTTACTTTTGAGCAGGATAAACTTTCTGTTTTACGTCTATATTTTTGACATATTCAAGAGCCTTTTATGGGTTTTGTTGTTTGTATATTTCCTGATGTATCTAAACAGTCTCTGGCCTGGCGAAGGGAGTTCTTGCCCTTATGGTCTAGAGTCCTTTAACTTCAAGGGAACTGGCTTTTGAAATTTCCTTCTTTATGTTATGTAAGATTTGGGGGGCAGAATTATTACTTTACTGAACCAAAGCAGCTCTTAGAGCTTATTATTTCTAAGGAGAGAAGTCCAGAGCCTAATGGGAGGGGACCTTAGTGTGCATTCCACTGGTAGCACTTCTCCACAGCTCTCTCTGTTACAGTGAATTTCCTTTTTTTTTTTTTTTTATTCTTTGTTGGTTCTTGCCTCCCTTATTGTTGGTGGATGAGAAGGCATGAATTTCTTTTCTTCATTGCTATATTTCTTATTGTTTTACTGATTTATTTTTATTGCCTATATTGTTATTGTGAAAAATCTAGAAATATAAAATTTTTAAAAATCCCTACTCCCTTAGTAACTAACAACTCAATAATATTAAGATGCAAACAGAAATCCATCAGTAAGATGGAGCTACCCAGTCTTTTGCACTAAATGCAATATGTATGATTACTTACTATACGACACAGAGTTCTTGGCTCTCAGAGAATAAGTCCAATCTCTGGAGGCTGGAAAGGCAATACCTGGAAAAACTAAGACAGAAGTACACAGAGAAGACCTTCAAGGACTATAGTAGATTAGTCCCTCATAGTCTGGAAGTTCCTGTGCTGCCTTGGAAGAGCAAGATTACCTAGAAGGAGAGCATGACCTTGATTTGGATCCTATAGCTAGCAACTATCCTCCACATGATACCATATCCTTTCACACAGAGGATGTCATGTTGGGGCATGTGCAGGTGGAATGGCCATGGCAATAGGTGATTCAATCTTTATGTGACAGGTGATAAGAAGATTGCTTGGTAACCTGCCTGCCTGATGTGACGGTGGCAAGTGCTGGCGAGGAGCCTGCTGTCATAATACATGTGGGTACTTCTTCAACAAAAGCCAAACCAAAATAGGTTTTCAGCATTTTCACTTTTTCTTTGTGACCTTCCCTATTTTGCCTACTTTTATCCAGTCTTGAAAGACTCTCTCTCTCTGCAATTCTTCCTTTTACAAATATACCTGACAAACATTTCTCTTTTACTTGCTTTATCACCTCAGATCTCTTTTCTTCACTCATGCCTTCATCACCTTGACCAGTGTCTCCCAAACTTGGGATTGCAACCCTAAATGGGGTTACATCTTCAGTAATGGGGTCAAAGAAATATGGCCATTTCCCCTTCTCTCCCCAAAAGACACGCAGTTTCCACAATGCTTGTATTGGGGCAAGCAGTGGATTTGATGGGTCCCCTTTAATAAAGGTTTATGGACCTTTCCTCCAGAACTTCTCCAAACTTGTTTTAAACCCAGCTACACTAATAGCTTTTACTACATCCTCCGGTAACAAATTCCAAAGTTCGATTACGCATTGAGTAAAAAAAAACATTTTCTCTTATTAGTATTAAATAGGTTACGCTGTAGCTTCATTGCATGTCCCCTAGTTCTAAGAACATAAGATATGCCATACTGGGTCAGACCAAGGTCCATCAAACCCAGTATCCTGTTTCCAAAAGTGGCCAATCTAGGTCATACGTACCTAGCAGTTTCCCCAAAAGCCACAGGTTCCACAATGCTTATATTGGGTCAAGCATTGATATCCTGGGTCCCTTCTTAATAATGGTTTATGGACCTTTCCTCCAGGAACTTGTCCAAACCTTTTTTAAACCCAGCTACACTACATCCTCCGGTAACAAATTCCAGAGTTTGATTACATGTTGAGGAAAAATATTTTCTTTTATTAGTCTTAACTACTTTACCCTGTAGCTTCATTGCATGTCCCCTACTCTTTCTATATTCTGATAATGTAAACAATCGATCTACATTTACCCGTTCCATTCCGTTCATTAATTTATAGACTTCTATCATATCTCCCCTCAGCTGTCTCTTTTCCAGGTTAAAGAGCCCTAACCTTTTTAGCCTTTCTTCAAAGGGGTATCCTTCCATCCCCTTTACCATTTTGGTGACTCTTCTCTGAACCTTTTCTAATAACGCTATATCCTTTTTAAGATACGGCGACCAGAATTGCACACAATATTCAAGGTGCGGTCTCACCATAGAACGATATAGAGGCATTATAATATCCTTTGTTTTATTTTCCATTCCTTTCCTTATGATACCTAGCATCCTATTTGCTCTCTTGGCTGCCACTGCACACTGGGCCGAGGGTTTTAACAAGTTATCCACAATGACGCCTAAATCTTTCCTGGGTGGTGGTTCCTAACATGGAACCTTGCATCGTGTAACCATAGTATGGGTTGTTCTTCCCTAGGTGCATAACTTTGCACTTGTCCACATTACATTTCAACTGCCATTTTGATGCCCAGTCTTCCAATTTATCAAGATCCTCTTGCAATTTTCCACAATCCTCTTGGTTTTTAACAACTTTAAATAGTTTTGTGTCATCTGCAAATTTGATAACCTCACTCGTTATTCCCTTTTCCAGGTCATTTATGAATATGTCAAAAAGCAGCAGACCCAGCACAGATCCCTGGGGTACACCACTATTCACCTTTCTCCATTGGGAAAATTGGCCATTTAGCCCTACCCTCTGCTTTCTATCTTTTAACCAGCTCCTGATCCACAATAGTACACTGCGTCCTATCCCATGACTTTTTAGTTTTGCAAACGTCTCTGATGAGGGACCTTGTCAAAGGCTTTCTGAAAGTCCAAATACACTATATCAACTGACTCAGCTTTGTCTACCTGTTTATTCACACCTTCAAAAAAACATAACAGATTAGTAAGACAAGATCTTCCTGTTGGCTGTCTCCCATTAAGCCATGACTATTCTACATGTTCAGCAATTTTGTTCTTTATGATGGTTTCTACCATTTTTCCCGGTACTGACGTCAGGCTCACCGGTCTGTAGTTTCCCAGATCACCCCTAGCACCCTTTTTAAAAATTGGTGTTACGTTCGCCATCCTCCAATCTTCAGATATTACAGCTGATTTTAATGATAGTTCACAGATCACTAATAGCAGGTCCGCAATCTCAGTTTTCAGTTCTTTCAACACCCTTGGATGTATATCATCCAGCCCTGGTGATTTGCTACTCTTCAGTTTATCTAATAGTTGTAATATATCTTCCCCATGTATCGCTATTTCCTTCAATTCTTCTGCACCTTTAAATACCACTTCAGTCATGGGTAACATCCCTACATCTTGCTCAGTAAAGACCGAAGTAAAGAATTCATTCAGTCTCTCCGCTATCGCCTTGTCGCCTTAGTGCCCCTTTAACCCCTCTATCATCTAATGGACCAACTGACTCTCTCACAGGTTTTTTGCTACGAATGTACTTGAAGTCTTTATTACGCGTTTTAGCTTTCGCAGCAAGCTTCTTCTTAAATTCTCCCTTTGCCTGCCTTATCAATGCCTTGCATTTAACTTGCCAGTGCTTGTGCTGTTTCCAGGTTTCGTCGTTTGGCTCTTTTTTCCATTTCCTGAAAGATGCTTTTTTGGCAACAGCCTCTCTGACCTCACCTTTAAACCATGCTGGCAGTTTTTTGGACTTCCTTCCACTTTTCTTAAAGCGTGGCGTACAGCTGGTCTGGGCTGCCAAGATAGTATTTTTCAACAACACCCAAGCTTGATGTAAGTCTTTAAGCTTTGCAACTGCTCCTTTTAGTTTTTTCTTAACTATTTTCCTCATTTTATCATAGTCTCCCTTTCGAAAGTTAAAAGGTAGTACTGTGGAATCTATAGATTGATGGCGTAAACAACCGATCTATGTTTACCCATTCTACTCCATTGATTAATTTATAGACCTCTATCATATCTCCTTTCAGCTGTCTCTTTTCCAGATTGAAGAGCCCTAAGCTTTTTAGCCTCTCCTCATAGAGGTATCCTTCTATCCCCTTTACCATTTTGGTGGCTCTTCTCTGTACCTTTTCTATTTCCACTACATCCTTTTTAAGATACGGCGACCAGAATTGAACACAATATTCAAGGTATAGTCACACCATGGAAAGATACAGAGGCATTATATTATTCTCTGTTTTATTCTCCATTTCTTTCCTTATGATTCCTAGCATTCTATTTGCTTTCTTGGCTGCCGTTGCAAACTCGGAGGGTTTCAACGTGTTATCCATGATGCCCCCTAAATCTTTTTCCTGGATGGTGGTTCCTAACAAGGAACTTGCATCATGTAACCATAGTTTGGGTTGTTCATTCCTAGATGCATAACTTTGCACTTGTCCACATTAAATTTCATCTGCCATTTGAATGTCCAGTCTTCAAATTTATCATGGTCGTCTTGCAATTTTTCACAGTCTTCTTGGGTTTTAACAACTTTGAATAATTTTGTGTCATCTGCAAATTTGATTACTTCACTCATATCTTATTTCCAGGACATTTACGAATATGTTAAAAAGCAGCTGACCCAGCAGAAATCCCTAGGGTACTCCACTATTCACCCTTCTCCACTGAGAATAATGGAGTACCCCAGGGATCTGTGCTGGGTCCGCTGCTTTTTAAAATATTTGTAAATGACCTGGACATGGTTATGCCACAGAGAAAGCCCTTTATTTGATGGTCTCTATATTTCCTTTAAAATTTTGATAAATCAAAAACTTTATGCCCATAAAATCAAGTTTACAATTTGTCTGGTGAAGCATTTCCTACAGCTGGAAGTTTTGTTGGGTGATGTGAGTTTAACTAAGGAAGATGTGCTATACTGTACATTTCTATTTCAAGGGATCATTTTTTTAATATATAGTTGGGGTGTTTTCTGTGGCATTGCAGAATTGCAGGAAACTCAGGTTCTGCTGGAACCTTACTTAAACTTGTTTAAGGTTAAACCTTAATTTTTCAGCTACCCTCCCCCCTTTAAATACTATGCCGGTAGATTTTCCTCATTTTTTAAGAAAGATTTTTTGTGCCTTTACTATAGCTCCTTTAAATTTAGGGGTTTTTTTGTTTGTTTTTAATTTGCAAAGATCATTCTGCCCCATCATCACTTAAGGGTCTCTTCACTCTGACTCTAATCATAAAGTTAATTGAAGTGTATGCCCTGACATTTGTGCCCAACCTTTCTAGTTTTGCTCTCACATTAACCATACTATGTCAGTCATTGAGGTTCAGGTGACCACTTATCCAGATATTTGAAACTTTTCACCCATATCCAAGTAACAGATCCAGCATCATGTCCTCTCTTATAGGGGGGCAAGGACAGTATGGTTTATCATATAAGCAGCAATCTGCACTAACATGCATGCAATTTAAGCCAAAACCTAATATACACACTTTGGTCTGGAATGTGTATTGTACAGAGGTCATAACAAAAAACAAAAACAGAACATGAGGCAATGTGCAGCAATGAGGGTTCGAGGTCACAAAGAGCTTCAACAGGATTAGAATCTTGGCTTCATTGGTTTTCAGCTTGCTGCTCTAATCACTAAATTACTTCCCCACTAAATTTTACAATCATTTATGAGAAAAATATTTAGCATTCCAACTTTTCAGATGATATTTTCTCCTTTGATCTATAATAGCCAGGTGTGTGTTAAGCATAGTTGGAGGTTCATTTAGACTTAAGTCTTCAAGGTTTTCACAGACATCATTTTGTTGCAATGAGGTCAATGGAGATATACATGTAGCACCTTTAAAGCAGACGTTAAGGTAGAATTTTCAGTGTAAGGCTATCACATGACAGTTTCAAATTGTAAAATGGGAAAATAAAGTTTGGCATATTTCAAAATGTCAAAGAAAGATTAAAAAAGCAAAATAAACTCTTAATTTGAAATTCTGATAGTCTGCAAATATACTATTGTTAAGATTCAGCATGGTAATTTATTTATTTACTTATTTAACAGGGTTTTTTTTAATACCGCTTTATCATTTCAATCAAAGCAGTTTACATTGTAACTTAAACTTGGTATTACCAACAAAAAGCAGCAGTATTACTGTATTAGAAAATTAATACCAGTGCACTTTACAATGGATTACATGAAAGTTTACTCTATAACTATTAATGAAAAAAACAGATGGGAGCAAGAGAGCATACAAGGTGAAACCAGGAACAATTAAGGGCAATAACAGAGAATCTATGGCAGGCTGAACAAAGATGTCTTACACACAACTTTAAATACTTTATCTCTGCTTGATATTTTAAACTGTGCCAGATAAAATAGTAGAAGATATTCTGAAACTGGCCATTTAGTCCTACTTTATGTTTTCTATTAGTTAAAATCCATAAGAGAAGATTCTCTCTTATCCCATGATGTTTCCATATCCTGAGGAGTCTTTCAGGAAGGACTTTTTCAATGTCTTCTGAAAATGCAGCAAATTAATTGGCTCACCCTTATGCACTTGTTTATTAACACTTTCAAAAACAAATCCAGTAGGCTGGTAAGGCAAGCCTTTTCTTTGCTCCATCAAGCCATGCCTATCCAAATAGCCTATAATTTTTTGTTTTTCCACTTTGTCCATCTGGGGTTTGTAAAAGTGGAATACAAGCAATGTTATTAAATTAAATTGTGAAATGCCCCAAGTATCTGTACTGCACTAACTCATTTTACTATATTTATAAAATGCTCAGAAAAAAGGAGCAATGAGTGAGGTGTTCAAATCTGCAAAATCAAAATTATTCAAAAATGTTAAATCACAAGCAGATTGTAAGGCACTGGAGGAGGAGGACCTTGCAAGATTCAGAGTTGGGCATGTAATGGCAGATGAAATTAAATGTGGACAGGTGCAAAAGTAATGCATAACGGGAAAATAATCCTAACTATAGGTACATGATGCTGGATTCCATATTAAGAGACACCACTCAGAAAAAAGATCTTGGAGCCATTGCGGACAATACATTGAAATCCTTAGTTCAGTGTGCAGTGGTGGTCCAAAAAGCATCTAGATTAATTTTCTATTCCTTTCTAAATAACTATTAAAGAGATCATCATAATGCCTCTATATCAATCCATGGTACAACTTCACCTTGAGCACTGTGTGCAAATAATGGCTGGCGCATCTCAATAAAGACATAGCACAGGAAAGGTATAAGGAAGGACAACCAAAACAATGGGGGTGGAACGTGTTCCCTATGAGGAAAGGCTAAACAGATAAGGGCTCTTCAGCCTGGAAAAAGTAGTGCAATAGCCATTTTAGTCCCTATAATGGTAATAAATAAAAAGAAAAACAAAAAGGAAGACAAGGTGATATATTGTTAGTTCAATAAAAATGTATTTGTAAACTAGCTTTCAAAGGAAGAAGGTTTTGACCTTTGAAAGCTATTATTAAGTTAGTCCAATAAAAAGGTATCATCTTATTTACTACCAACTTGGAAGAGAGATCCTATAAAGTCATGGGTGGAGTGGAACAGATAAATAAGGAACAGTTGTTTACCATTTCAAGTGATTCTAAGGTTAGAGGATACTCTATTAAAGTAATAGATATCAAATGAGAAACAAATGAGATTTTTTTTCTTCTTCCTTAGCCCTATGCTCTCCCCTCCGACCTCGACATGGAACTGTCCTCTGCCAAATTCAAATCTAAGCTCAAAACCAATTTGTTTCAGCTGGCCTTCGGCCTTCCACAACATCACATACAGCCCTTCAGTCCCCACCCTTCTCGTCTACCTTTTCTATCCTTTTTTTCCCTACATCCTCTTCCCTCACTGTATGACTGAGACACCTTTCCTATCAGACTATGATGTTTCTTTCATTGTTGAAATTTGTAAACTGCCTTGCTGCTTATGTCAAGGCGCAGTCTATCAAGCCTAATAAAGAATAAAGAACACAGGGGTCAATGGTAAGAAAAGAAAACCCACCTCATGCCAGCTAGCAGAAATGCAAAAAAAAAAAAAATTCTGAAAGTAACTTCCAAAAACCTCGTAAGAAAATATAGAATATTTTTGGCAGGGTAATAGAGATTGAAAAATAGAGAATACTGAAAAAGCAGGGCTGTCATCTATGGCAGAGGGGCCACATGAGCACAGAAAAACACAGACAGGTGTGATAAAGGCCTTCGGGTCTTTCCTACAAGCTTTGGATCAGATGCCCATTTGGCACCAAGTGGAGTCACAACCTACTTGTGAGACTATGGTAAACTGTTTATTCTCAGAAAAAAGTCTCTCTATAAACAGAAAAGCGGGAAAAACAAATCTTCTGATTATTGGTCTAATGCTACGAAAAGGCAGGCTAGGTAAAATATGCTAACTGCTCACTGATCGGGATTATACTCATGGATATTAACCACAATGATGATCCCTACTTAAGATGTAATAGTAGGTTATGACATTCTAATGTTACATTGATCTCTCATGAAAAAGGACTGTTCCACAATTAGTAAATCAATTCCCTGTACCCTAACAGTGACCAGGTCAGAAAACGTCCCAAAACCAGATTCAGAAAGTGGACTTGTGAATGGGGGTTATGGTCAAGTATTACAAACAGAAAATATACACTATTGAGAAGACTTAGTATTTGGCCCCTTGTAGCACATGTGAATCATTAATAAGTCATATAAGGCTGTTATGGATATACAGTAGGCCACTCTAGTCTAGCAAAAGCCATGGTTATAAAATCCTCACCTGTGCAGCACCTCAGTAGAAGGAGATCTTCCTGGAATCCGGGCAGATATCGTCTGGTGGGGACACATACCTTGTGCTGCAGTGCTGTCTTTCCTCGCTCTCTGCAGCTCTAGCATGTGCCCTATCTCTGTGCACCGGGGCTGGCGCTCCCCAAATCCGGCTCGCCCCTTTCTCACCCAATAACCATATACTCTTGGTAATCTACTTCCTTGCTTTACTACCTCTGTTCCTACTTCAGGCATTGCTGCCCCCTCCCAGTTCTTTTCTGCCTTGCACTCTTGAACTGCAGATCCCTTTGCTCTAAAACCGTTCTTGTGCAGGATGTTCTCTCCCCGTATCACCTTTATGCCCTTTTTCTCAGAGACCTGGTTGAGAGAAGGGGAGGGAGCTGCTCCTCAACCGATACCTCCTGTCAGACTTTGTTGCATTCTCAACACCAAAAGTGGAAAGTAGCGGTGGAGGAATGGCAGCCCTCTTCTGATCCTTTCTGCCTGTTTCCAAAGTCTCCTCCTCAGCCCTCCATTACCCCGAGTTCCTTCTCCTCCTCCTCCTAAATGCCTTCTCCCCTCTCTACCTCCTACTTATTTACACTCCTCCAACCCTTCGTCCTCATCTCTGGGACTCTCCCCTCCTCACCCTTTCTAAACCGTCTTCCCTCGATCCTCAGCTCATTATTCTAGGTGACTTTGATGTCAATTTTGACCGTCCTCTTAAACCCTGTGACAGAGTCCTTGTTACTCACTTTCAAGATCTCTCCTTCACTCAACATATGCTTTTCCCCACGCATGCCGCTAGCCACACCCTTGATCTAATTCTCTCCTCTTCGGATCTGCACCATCCTTTTTCTTCCCTACCGGCCTTGGACCTTCCCTAGTCTGACCATTTCTATAACCTTTTCAGTTTGCATGTCTAAGCAGTCCATCATCTGCTGCTGATCACTCTCTTTCTGCCACCCCTTCACCATATCTCACAACATTACCTCGCGCACCCTTGAGTTCTATCTTTCGACACCATCCTCCCCAACAACTTTTGTCTTCCTCCTGGTTGATGCTCAGGTCCAATCATGGCACTCCACGTCATCCACTCCCTTGACAAGACTGGCCTGCTCCACCCCCGGAGCAGGCCAGTCAAACACTGTCACCCATGATATCATCATGGCCTCCATCTTCACCGCAGGTATCTCCACCTTGCTGAACAAAGCAAAGAAAAAACACCCCTCCCCCCAGTCACCCCAACACTTCACAACACCTGCATCACCGTTACTGTCTCCTAATCCAAAATGCTAAGAGAGCCTACTATACCAATCTTATTTCATCTTTGCTCAACTCAGCTCGTCAACTTTACTCCGTTCTTACATCCCTTTCCAGGCCAAGGACCACCTCACTACCCATACCTGCTGCACCTCTGCTAACCCAGACCTTCTCGCTCATCATTTCCAGAACAAAGTTTTGACCCTTCATACTACTTTCTCAAACTGCCCCTCCTCCCTCTCACCCAGCCCTCCTAGCTCCCCTGCCATTCCCTCCTCATCCCTCACTCATGCTTGGTCTACTTTCCAAGCAATCTTATCAGCTGAACTACTCAAAGTCATGTCCTCCTCCCATAAGACCACTTACTGTTCTGACCCTATCCCTTTGTCCTGGCTAACAGAACCCTCCCTGGTCCTACTGCCTCCAATTCTTTCCATCTTCAATAATGATTTGACCTCTGGTACCTTCCCCACCCTTTAGAAACATGCTTTGATCCGGCCTATTCTGAAAAATCCTGGTCTTGACTCCTCCTCATCCGCTCACTACCGAATGGCCTCTTCTCTCCCATTCTTGTAAAAAATACTTGAAATACTAGTCTTCAGACAGCTCTCCATCCACCTTAATTCTACACACACCCTGCACTCTCGTCAGTCTGGATTTCGCCCCAGTCACAGCATGGAAACTCTTCTCTCTTTCTTGAATGAAATATATGAATCTCACGACCGGGGGTAACATCTCTCTAGCAGTTTCTTTGAATCTCTCATCTGCCTTCGACCTTGTTGATAATGCCACTCTCCTCTCCCACCTTCTCGACTTTGGTGTCCACAGCACTGTTCTACATACAGGTCATTCTCTGTTCTTTCTGGTTCCTTATCATCCACATTTTTCCCACACTCTTGTGGTGTCCCCCAGGACTCTCTACTTGCATCCCTTCTTTTTAATATCTTCATGGTCCCCCCTCACTCTCCTGATTCAGCAACACATTGGCATACTATTATGCTGACATCATCCTTCATCACACCAATCCATCTGCCCTGGACCTCTTGCTACTGGATGCTTGCCTCTATCAAATTTCCACCTGGATGTCTAACAATTTCCTCCACCTCAATTCCATGAAAACAGCAGTTTTCTGGTTCCCTGTTAGTAGCCCACCCCTGTCTCTTGCCCCTGCGTTCCTGAATTCTGCTATTCCTCTGGTTATCTCCCTTCACTACCTGAGTGTGATTCTGGATTACTTCCTGACCTTCAAGGTTCGCCTTACTTGTTCATCATTCCTTCCTCTCCCTTCGCCAGATTCATGCAGTATGTCCTCCTCTTTGACCACTCTTCTGTTAACACTCATCATATCCAAACTTGATTATTGCAACGCTGTATTCCTGGGTCTTCCGTAATATCAACTTCACCACCTATGGCTCATACAAAACACTGCCATCCGAATCCTTGTCCATGCCTCCCATTTCAATCATGCTACTCCCTTTTTGATCTGCTTTCAATGGCTTCCGCTCAAGTTCCACATTCAGTTTAAACTCCTTATCTGGTTCACAAAGCTCAACATACTGGCACCCACAGATACCTCTCAGACAGCCTGCATCTCCATTCCCCTCACTGTGTCCTCCGCACCATTCAAGTCAATCATCTCCACCTTCCCCCTGCTTCAACAGCTCTGTTAGAATCAACCAGTACTTCCACCTTTTACTTTCTTGGACCAGCCTTATGGAAGGCACTACAGACTGGTCTCTGCCTCAAACTCTCCTATACTAAGTTTAAAGCCTTACTCAAGAGACACCTTTTCCAAACAGACTTCGACTTGCCACCCTCAAACTCCTAGTACTCCTTCCCAGGTCTTTTCTGATCTACTGCTCTCCCTGTATGGCTGTGTTCTCTCCTATCCAACTATGGCATTCTTTTCTGTTTCTTCAATTGTTATTTTAATTGTAAACCACCCTGCTACATTTGTGAAGATGCAGTATATCAAGCACAATAAAACAAACATACATCAGTGATGCTTCTGTTAATCCTTCGCTATAGTTTTAAAGCAGACTTTAGATAAGCCTCCAATTTTCAGTTATGCAACAGTAGCCCAATATACAGCCCAGTAAAATAATCCAAAAACAAAACGACAAAAGCATGCTTAGCAAACAAAGGCCTGGTCTTAAAAAAGGACAAATTTAGAAGCCACTCAAATTAAAGTCTGCACGCCAAGCCATGAAAACAATCTGGGCTTCTAAATCCTACTAGTTGTAACCTCCCATATTCTGAACTATAGGGACTACTACTTTAGAACCCATGCAAAAAGTGCACTGGAACAGAACTCATGCCTCTGTCCTCAAACCAAAAATGTAAAAAAAAAAAATCACTTTTTCGTTCAATTAAAAAAAATGTACAGTATGTACTTTCCCAGCAGCCTGGCGGCAATAAGAGCAAGAGCTCCATTGAAATGCCCAAAACCATCAACACAATCTTTTGTAATAGGAACAATAACCTAGATATCATCCACAAAACACATGCAGGCATGCCAAAATCACAAATGAACTTTTCCATTCATTGGATAAAGATACTGAATGAGACAGACTATAATGGGGAACAGTGAAATACCTTACAACCTAAACATTTTGACTCCAAAACTCTTCCTCTAGCAAACCACCAAGAATGGATTTCTTCTCTCTCATCAGGTAAGCCAACCTAAAATGGTACCCCCTAGCCTAGCAGCCTACAGTGGACCTGTATAATAGTATGGTCTACCAAGTCAAAAGCACATGAAAGATCTGAAAGGACCTGATCCTCTATATCAATACAATGTAAAATACCATCAGTGACTGACATGAATACAGATCAGAATTATGATCTGACTAAAAATAATCCAGGCTGGTAGTGTTGTCTAAAAATGACAATTGACAAATCAGTTTCTTCCAAAAGCTTAACCAAAAAATGACTAATGGCAATGGGCTGATCAGTTTTACATATAGATGCCTCCAGCATAGGTTTCTTCAAAAATGGGGTCACTAGTGAATGACATGGCCCCGGAGAAACATACATACCCCACTCTTAAAGACTCATTCACAAGATGAAATATGAAATGAAGACTCTTCTCAGGTAGAACCTTCACCATCAAAAAGAGCAAAAATTAGTCTTTAGAAATGTTGAAAATGAAAGAACACAGACATAAATAAAACCTGGCCCAAATGTCCTTTCAGTAAGGCTGTTAGGGTTGTAACTGTTGCTCCATGCAGGTAACTCACCTTTATGCTTGTTTGAGGTGTGAATGTCATTAAACTTTAATTTTGAGTGGAAGCGAAGATCCTGTGTGTATCCCATGTCTGTTTTTGTCCCTACTACGTTCACCAGGAGGGCATTCCAAGCATCTACCATGCTTTCCAAAAACAAATTCCTGATGTTGCTTTTAAATTTACTTCTTTTCAGCTTCATGTCATGTGTTCAGATTATCACTTCTCCATCTTCGGAAAAGGTTTGTTTGTTCACTAATAGCTTTCAAGTATTTAAATGTCTGTATCCTATCTTTCTTTCTTGGGTGGGTGGGGTAGGGGGGTGAGGGAAGAAAGATTTTCATCTCTTCAAGTCCCTTCTCAAGGGTCTTTTGGAGCAGAATGCAAATCATTTTAGTCACAATCCTCTGAACTGCTTCAAGTCTCTTTATATCCTTAGCAAGATAAGGCTTCTAAAACTGAACACAATACTCCAAGTGAGGCCTCACCAACAACCTGCTCAAGTGAATTCTGTTTTGTTTTGGGGGTTTTTTTGTTTTGTTTTTGTTTTGTTTTTTTACTGGTTATGCCCTTTTCTATGAACCTAACATCCTTCTGGGCATGGCCACTGCCTTGTCACACTGCTTGCCATCTTGAGATCCTCAGACACTACCATCCCCAGCTCAATTTCCTGATCTGTACACAGCTCAAACCCCCTATCAACCCATGTGAATCACTCTGTTGCAAATCTGAAAACGTCTGGAGGAAGTAGACAACATAAGATGAGACCAACAAATATTTGAAGAATGGTCTAATACTTGGCAGTTAAGATTTAATATGAAGAAGTGCACAGTTTTCCTTCCCTGACAGGCCATTCCAGATGCATGGATTATGCCCCCCTGTCAGCAGACTGGTGGAGAGAAAACAGACACTTTCATTGACTTCACAGCTCTAAGACTGTTTTACTGGCAAGTTCCAGGGCTGTACCAAATAAAACAGTACAAAAATCATCTCTGAATCATCTCTCTCCGCTTCAATCTGTTCAACACTGTGCTGCGCAGCTAATCTTCCACCAGCCTCGTCATGTTCATATTACCCCTCTTCTCGAGTAACTTCATTGGCTCCCTATTTCCACATCCATTTCAAACTTCTCCTGCTGACCTATAAGTGCATTTACTCTGCAGTTCCTCACTACCTTTCTTCTCTTATCTCTCCTTACAACCCCCACCCCCTCGGGAACTCCGCTCTTCTAGCAAATTGCTTCTCTCTGTATCCTTATCTTCTACTGCTAACTTCAGACTTTGTTCCTTTCACCTTGCTGCACCTTACGTCTGGAACAAACTACTTGTGTCTGTATGCCAGGCACCTTCTCTGACCCTTTTCAAATCCAGGCTGAAAACTCACCTCTTCACTGCTGCTTTTAGATCTTGACTCATCTGATCTCCTTGTTTCTTTTCCATTCCCCCTAGATTTATCCCTTTGTACACCTTCTGTGTTGTCTGTCTTGTCTAGATTGTAAGCTCTGATGAGCAGGGACTGTCTCTTACATGTCTGTGCAGCAATGTGTACATCTTGCAGAGCTATACAAATGCTCAGTAGCAGTAGTAGTAGAACATCCATCTATGCACATCCAACCCAGAAAGGACTGTATCTTTCCTTTTTCCCTCCCTTCCTAATAAATGAGGGCAGGCAAACTGACTTATTCAAGTGAATAGGAGATACCATCACTGGCAAAAAGATAAGGACTGATAAAAGATGACAGGGTCACGATAGAAAGACAAGTAAAATCCCTTTATGAAAAGCTCTGCCATTCCAAGGTATGATGCACTCAACAAATTGCAGACCGGAACATCACTATCAAAGTGAGATCTTTTAGGGCGCCCCACCTGAGGGGCTAAAAAGGAGCCTCTGACAACCTCTGAAGAACCACATTGAGATTCCACCAGGAGACTATCAGCCTGAATGGAGATCATCACAGCTCAACTCTCCAAAGAAAGTTTGCTACATCCAGATAGGATGCCAAGGAGTACCCTTGAATCTGTCCCCAGTAACACAAGAGCACTGCAATCCGCGCTTTTAAGGAATTCTAGGCTGGACTTTTTTCTGAACTTGATGTAAAAGGGTTAGAATGGCGGGAATCTTTATCTTCCAAGAACAGGTCTTGTGTTCCAGATACCAGCCCTCAAAAATCCTCCAGGCCCAAATGTATATTAGCATCAAAACCCTCTGGGCTTTTAAGAGGGTAACCATTACTGCTAAATGGTAACCCCTCTGATGCAACCACCTCCTCTCAAGGCCAAACTGTAAGACAGAAGGTATCTATCCTCCATTAAGACCAGACCCTAACACAACAGTTCTCAAACTCTCAGAAAATGGGAGGGAGTGGCTTCCAAGGCTTCCTGTGCCAATCCATTGCAACCAACAGCATTAGAGAAGGGTAGTCTTCTATTCTGAGGATATGTCATATGAGGTACCATATCAGAAAAACAGAGCAGACCCCATTTACTCATTTAGATCCAGTGTTGTCCAGCTCAGTAAGCTGGCTTTGACATTTTTTACTTCAGTTATGCAAGATGCTGAAATTGCCCATAAATTCTGCTCTGCCCACTGGACTAGATGGTCATCTACTGCATCACTGCTGAACTCTTCGTGCCCCCTCATATGTTCACATAAGCCGCCACTATTATAGTTAGAAAGAATGTAAACTGCAGCATCCAGCAACAAAAGAAAATGGAGAAGACCCAGCCTGATGGCCCTAGCCTCCAAACTGTTGATGGGCCACTTGGATTCCTCCCACAATCTGATACCCTGGACTGCTCAGCCCTGGCAGAAAGTACCTTCCAGAGATTCTGGAGACAGCCTCACCAAGTAGGCCACTGTGTACATCCTCTGGGAGGAGCACATGGATCCTGAAGTCCCAAGACTGGGGGGGGGACTATCATGAGAGAAGACACCTCTGAAGGAGTCAAATGTGTGCTTTCATGTAGGTCACAACTCAAGAATTGCTGCCATCAAGCCTAACAGCTGAAGGCAGTCCCAGACTTGGTTGGGCCTCTTCTGTGTTCTCCAACTGCACACCTGCACACCTCTAGCAACTAGAAAATCCTGTGTCAGGAAAACCATATGAAAGTGGGAAACCCTCAGACAAGCACTGACCATTCCGAGGTTGAGAATGAGTCAAAATAAGCCATCCTTCTTTGGACCACAGAGTAGATGGAGTTTTGACCTCACCCCTGCTGCTCCTTTAGTGGAATGAGAGACATCCCCTCTAGCTGGAGAAGCCATATGAGAATCTCTTGCACCACTGATGCTTTAAAACTGAGCCACAAAGGGATTCAACAATGGCATCTGAAATGGGAGAAACAAGTCAGAGCATAGCTGCTGCTGACCACTTTGAGGACCAAATGGTACAATATTATTAAGGACCATTCTGTGACAAAGCAAAAGCGATGCACTCCCCCCCCCCCCTCCCCATGGGGATCATCCTTGAGCAGACCTGTCTAATCTCATTGGCATATACAGGCCCCTCCAGAAGCAGGTATCTTGACTACTTTGCGCCATGAAGTGGCAGACTCTTCCCTAGTATTGACTAGATAGAGGGGCTCTTCTGAAGGGATGGGCTTCACCTTAACCGGGATGGAACCAGGCTGCTGAATTAACCTTTAAAAAGGAGATAGAGCAGCTTTTAAACTAGATAATAGGGGAGAGCCGAGAGTCACCCAAAAGCACATGGTTCGGAATAATGTATCCTTGAAGGATACTACCAAAAAAATGAAGTTAGGGCACATCAGCAGAGAGGTTCCATTAAAGACAAAGGCATTATTTATTTATTTATTTAAACAGATTTAGTCCAAATGTCCTTGAGTACAGAGCAGACAGTGCTTAAAGATTCCAAAGTATCCCTGCCTACCGATAACCAGATTAATATGAATAAAATAGTCTCTAAAATGCTTCTATGCAAAAGCTAGAAGTCTAAAAAATAAGATGGGAGAGTTAGAACATATAGCACTAATGAGAAGTTAGATATGATTGGTATCTCAGAGACATGGTGGAAGGAGGACAACCAGTGGGACACTGTGATACTAGGGTACAAAACTATATTGTAATGATAGAGCGGATCAAACTGGTGGAGGGGTTGCGCTCTACGTTAGAGAGGGCATTGAGTCACAAAGGATTAAAGTTCTACAAGAAACAAAATTTGCTGTAGAATCTCTATGGATTGAAATTCTATGTAAAAAGGGGAAGGCGATGGTAGTGGGGGTGTACTATCGACCGCCTAGCCAGAATGAACAAATGGATGATGAAATGCTCAAAGAAATCAGGGAAGCTAACAAACGTTACAGAACAGTAATAATAATGGGTGATTTCAATTACCCCGGTATTGACTGGGTCAGTGTCACGGCAGGACATGCTAGGGAGATAAAGTTTCAAGATGAAATAAATGACTGCTTCATGGAGCAGCTGGTTCATGAACCAACCAGAGGGAAGCCATTTTGGACTTAGTCCTTAGTGAAACACCTGATCTGGTGCAAGAGATAAGGGTGATGGGGCCACTTGACAATAGTGATCATAGCATGATTGCGTTTGATTTAATTAATGGAGGAGGGATGGTAAGGAAATCCACAGTACTACCTTTTAACTTTCGAAAGGGAGACTATGATAAACTGAGGAAAATAGTTAAGAAAAAACTAAAAGGAGCAGTTGCAAAGGTTAAAGACACATCAAGCTTGGGTGTTTAAAAATACTATCTTGGAAGCCCGGACCAGCTGTATTCCACGCTTTAAGAAAAGTGGAAGGAAGTCCAAAAAACTGCCAGCATGGTTTAAAGGTGAGGTCAGAGAGGCTGTTAGCAAAAAAGCATCTTTCAGTAAACGGAAAAAAAGAGCCAAATGACAAAAACTGGAAACAGCACAAGCACTAGCAAGTTAAATGCAAGGCACTGATAAGGCAGGTAAAGAGAATTTTAGAAGAAACTTGCTGTTAAAGAAAAAACACATAATATAGACTTTTTCCAAGTACATTCATAGCAAAAAACCCGTGAGAGTGTCCGTTGGACCATTAGAGGATAGAGGAGTAAAAGGGGCAGTACCAGGGGACAAGGCCATAACGGAGAGACTGAATGAATTCTTTGCTTCGGTCTTTACTGAGGAAGATGTAGGGATGTTACCCATGACTGAAGTGGTATTTCAAGGTGATACTGTGGAAGAATTGAAAGAAATATTGCTACACCGGAAAGATGTATTATAACTATTTGAAAAACTGAAGAGTAGCAAATCACCTGGACCGGATGGTATACATCCAAGGGTGCTGAAAGAATTGAAATATGAGATTGCAGACCTGCTATTAGTAATCTGTGAACTATCATTAAAATCATCTGTAATACCCGAAGATTGGAGGATCGCCAATGTAAAACCAATTTTTAAAAAGGGTTCCACATGGCCCACAGGGTGTGGAGAAGGTGCAAGACATTGCTGAGTAAAGTACAGAGGCGATGCCGTGGAGTTCGGTGTGCTATGAGGGGGGAGGGGGGGGATAGGGAGCTAAGGGGGAGGGGGGGGGATAGGGAGCTAAAGGGGAGGGAGGGAGGGAGGGTGGAGGGAGGGAGGGGGGGGGAAAGGGGTAAGGTGGGGGGGGGGGGTAAGAAGACATAAATGGGGGAAAATGTTTAACCATGATTGCCCTTCGGTTCTTTTTTCCTTATTGTGTTTTGTCACGGCAACATAACGGTTATTGTCTTGGCCTAAGAGGAGATAAGATACCACTCCTCGGTGGCTTTCTAACATGTATTGTTTTGTAGGTTGTGTTGCTGTTAGTTAATAAAGAAAGTTATCAAAAAAAAAAAAAAAGGGTTCCAAGGGTGTTCCGGGAAACTATGTCAGTTCTGGGAAAAATGGTAGAAACCATCATAAAGAATGAAATTACTCAGCATGTAGATAGTCAGGGCTTAATGGGAGACAACCAACATAGCTTTAGACAAGGAAGATCTTGTCTTACTAATCTGTTATGTTTTTTTGAAGGTGTGAATAAACAGGTAGACAAAGGTGAGTCGGTTGATATAGTGTATCTGGACTTTCAGAAAGCCTTTGACAAGGTCCCTCATCAGAGACTTTTGGCAAAACTTAAAAGTCATGGGATAGGAGGTGATGTACTATTGTGGATCAGGAACTGGTTAAAAAATAGAAAGCAGAGGGTAGGGCTAAATGGCCAATTTTCCCAATGGAAAAAGGTGAATAGTGGAGTACCCCAGGAATCTGTGCTGGGTCCGCTGCTTTTTGACATATTCATAAATGACCTGGAAAAGGGAATAACGAGTGAGGCTATCAAATTTGCAGATGACACAAAACTATTTAAAGCTGTTAAAACCCAAGAGGATTGTGGAAAATTGCTAAATTGGAAGACTGGGCATCCAAATGGCAGGTGAAATTTAATGTGGACAAGTGCAAAGTTATGCACCTAGGAAAGAACAACCCAAACTATGGTTACACGATGCAAAGATCCACATTGGGTATCACCACCCAGGAAAGAAACTCAATACAAAAGACTGGAAAGCCCCCATCTCGCTGCTGGACTGCTGTCTGCATCTTAGTTTTAAGCTTGTGTTTAGATCTTTAAGTTCTTTACTTACTAAGGGTTGCTATGGATATTTATACTAATAAAACTGTACCTAATACGTTTAATATACCTTGTTCACCTGAAGCTTAATTAATCTCAGGTCCTTAGTGTATGACTGATTTGGGTAACGAGCTTCACCTGAGAGCACCTCCTGTCCTTTAAGATGTGTTAATACCTATAAAGCTACGATTATCCATGGGGTAAGTGGGTGTTGGGGAGGGAGGGAGGGAAATAACACTTATTAAAAGAGGGCTGCTACACAGTACCCTGTTCTGTGCTGCTGAGGTAAGCTATATTCTGATTTGATTTAAATTATAGCTCTTTGCTGCTGCTAGGCTCTAACTTATTATGAAATTTAAACTACAAGCTCTCTGCTGGGTTCCAAATTTAACCAGAAAGCTCTCTTCGGTGTTTTAAATTTAAAACTAAAAGTACTTTGCTGATGCTAGGCCCTGAGTGACTATTACATTTAAACTACAAACTCTCTGCTGGGTTCCAAATTTAACCAGAAAGTTCTCTTCGGTGTTTTAAATTTAAACTTAAACTGCTGCTACTAGGCCCTGACTGATTTAACAAAAAATAGTGGTTCACAGATTAATTACACAGGTACACTACCAAAAAACTACCTCCAGTTTTGCAACTGATTCCTATAGATTTTGGGGTGCTGAATCCAGGAAAAATAGCCAAAATGTTCCATCACGTCACGTTTTCTTGCAAAATTAGATTTCTTACCCATATAAGGAATGTTCACATAATTTCTTTTTAGCCGACTGCAGTTTATTTTCTTGGCCCAAAATAGAGGTTGTAATGGTTAACTAACTAGAAACACTCCCTCATGATATTTTAGAGTGTTTTGTATTCATTTTATACATTAACAGGACAATTGGGAGGCGGGGGGCTAAATCCAGTACTCGCGCTGGCGCATGTTCTTTCCTGTTCGCCTCGCCTTGTTCGCTCGCTCAAACACGGTGGTTGCGACATGAACGTTCCTGTCAAATTTCAGTTTCTTGCAAGTTCATTATTACCTTTTGTTTGCTCAGTCGTAATCCAGCTTTATTCCGAAGTGGTTCACTACAGTTGTAGTTTGCAGTGCTGTGTATTTGTGATGGCTCACAGATCCAGAGGTTGCGTCAACTCTCCGGACAGTTTTTGTTTTATTTGTGGGGAATATACCGTGAAAAAGCGGCAGAGGAACATTTCTGCATTTATTAAAAAAGTATATTTCGCCTATTTCGGTTTGAAGTTAGGCGATCAAGACAAACCGTGGGCTCCTCACAAAGTGTGCAAGACATGTGAGGAAGATCTACGCTTATGGATGAAAGGTAAAAAACAAGCATTTCGTTTCGGAATACCTATGATGTAGCGTGAACAAAGAGACCACAGCAGTGACTGCTATTTTTGCTCTTGCATTGTGAAGGGATACAACTTAAAAAATAAGAACGTAATAAGTTACCCCAGCCTTCCCTCAGCAATTAGGCCTATGCCTCATAGCAACGAAGTACCTGTGCCTGAACCACCAAAATCTTTGGATCATATTTGTGTGGACGGTTCTGATCATGATGAGACTCATCAGATGGCTTTTCCCGATGAGTCCAGTACTTCCGAGTTTGAAACTGAACCAGATCCGAAACCTGAACTTTTCTCTCAAGCTGAATTGAATGATTTAGTCCGGGATTTAGGACTCCCAAAAGATGCTGCCCAACTGCTAGGTTCTCGGCTTAAACAGAAAAATCTATTGTCACCAGGAACAACTTTTTATTGGTACCGCAACCGCGAGACACAATTTTTGAAGTATTTCAGCAAAGAGGAAGATTTGGTATTTTGCAACGATATATACGGAGTGATGGAAAAGTTTAAACTCAAGTATGATCCTGCTGAATGGCGGCTGTTCATTGATTCGTCAAAAGACAGCATAAAAGGTGTTCTTCTTCATAATGGCAACACATTTGCTTCAGTTCCTATTGCTCACTCTGTTATTCTCCAAGAAAATACGAGAATTTGGCCCTGATTCTTCAGAAGATTCGTTATGATGAGCATAAGTGGATGATTTGTGGAGACTTTAAAATTCTATCCATGCTATTAGGGCAGCAATCCGGTTTCACCAAATATCCCTGCTTCCTTTGCTTGTGGGATAGCCGGGCCCGCGACCTACACTGGGGGAAAAAAGACTGGCCAATTCGGGAGTATTTGAGACCCGGTGAGAAAAATGTTCATGAGCGCTTGGTACCTCGTGATAAAATTCTATTACCACCTCTCCACATTAAGTTGGGTCTCATTAAGCAATTCATCAAGTCCCTTCCAAAAGATGGTGAGTGCTTTCGGTACCTTTGCTCAAAGTTCCCCCGACTTTCTGAAGCAAAGCTAAAGAAAGGAGTGTTTGTTGGCCCTGATATAAGGAAACTCATTTCAGATGGAGCATTCGCTGAAACGATGTCTGAGAAGGAAAAGAAGCCTGGGATTCCTTCAAGGATGTTGTTTCTCAAATTCTTGGGGAACAGGCGGGATGAGAACTATAAGGATATTGTTGCCAGGATGCTCAATGCCTTCAAAGAACAAGGCTGTAACATGAGCCTGAAAGTCCATTTCTTGCACTCCCATGTGAACTACTTTCCCGAAAACTTGGGGGCGTACAGTGAAGAACAAGGTGAAAGGTTTCACCAGGACATCAAGGACGCAGAGAGAAGGTACCAAGGAAGATGGAACACCACTATGATGGCTGATTTCTGCTGGTTGCTGCTGCGGGAAACCCCAGATGAAAAATACACCAAGCAGCGCACCAAGAGAAGCATTCGGGGGAAGAAGAAACGGGCCCACCAGGAGATTGATTGACCCAAGAATGACTTTAAAATCTAAACTGTGTTGACAAATATCGTGTTTTTACTAAACTTTGAAATAAAAATTTGCTAGTTATTACCACAGTGTCGGATCTCATTTATTAGAATTTTATTTTCACACCATCGGGTGTTTGTCTTCATGTATTGCAATGGTGCGGTTTGCGTTTTCTATTCTTACATACATACCTGTACAACATTTTTTGCACATTTCTTTGCTTTGCTTTGTGTCTAACCTCGCTCTTATATGCTCAATGTTTGTGCACATGTATGTGGCTGTTTTAAGTGCAGGCAATTTTGCTACCATCACAGTGTGTTTTGTTGACATTACTCTATTCTTATGTGCTGCCTTGTTACAATTTTCTTTATTCTTATTTGAATAACTACTAAACAATTAGTATAAAGAATTCATCCAAGAAACTTTTATCTCGATCGCACTCAATCTGAAACGTTCACCTCAAACTGCTAAACCCAATGTAGCAAAAAATCTGTACGTGATGGAGCAAATTGGTTACCAGATTTGGATTCAGCGCACCAAAAAACGTAAAAATCAATCGAAACATTAGAGGCAGTTTAAAAAAAAATTTTTTTAGTGTACCTGTGTTAGCTTTAATAGAAAGAATTCCTTTCAGAAAATTCCCAGAAGTATATACTCACAATTGCAGATCTCTCTCCAGAAGTAACAGTCCTCCTTTCTAGTCCTTCAAAACTCTTCTACAAGACTCTACTCCTTGGGATCCTACTTATGACCTAGATTGGACATTATTTAAGATAGATGCTGGTTTTGATGGGCCTTTGGCCTGACCCCAAAATGACACAGCTTATGTGGTATTCATACACAAACATTTACTATGTTACTACCATGTCAGCAATTAAACTATAAATATTTAGTATGCCATTTTAAAATCAACATGTACTTTTCTGCTAGAGCCTGAGGGGTATAGTCTTTCCCCAATAAGGAATTGGCTCATAAGGACATGGGTAGTAGGTGAGGAATAGAGAGCTAAACTGATCTATTTAATTCTCTCAGAATATCATCGAGTAATAGCTATAGAGAAAGCACCCACTCTAGCAAGAGGCATCACCACCTCCGTCCCAGAGTTGCTCTGGTTATTAGTCAAAGGTCTCCAGAAAAGGAAGAAAGGCCAAAGAAGAGGGCAAAGGGGATATTGGCCTTAAGTAGATACAAAGGAATGATCAAGCAAAGACTCCAGTTTTCCCTTTCCTACTGCCATGGCGCAGCTAGGACTTGCCCCAGGTACCAGTGGCCTGTCCCATGTGGGAACCCCCTGGGACAGGGCCTCACACCTCTCCCTCAGTCCAGGGATCCCCTATGCTCTTCTTAGATACTCCAGTTCAGCCTCCTGCAAATACTCTTTATCCAGCCTCTTATTTCTTTCCCATCTTTCTGCAGAATCACTTCTATTCCCCAGCCATCATCTTCCATGTGGCCAGTGGGGTTTCCTCTTCCGTATACCACCCAAGAAACATGATCTATGACTGGTGTAGAGCTGCCAATGTGGCCCATGCCCAAGCTGGCACTGCAGAGGGTCAATGCCATCTCAGATCCTTAACAGTCTGACCAGACTCGTTTACCTCCTCCTATCTGGGGCCCCATTTCCTGGCTGGCCCATTTTTGAAGAGCAATCACATGCATATGCCCAGACTGCTGGCAGAACCAGGAACGTTAGGTACTACTATTTCTTCTTCTGTAACTGTTGAAGGTTGAAGCCTCTTATCTCAAAAGCAGAGGTGTGTATACCTCTCATGTTGAACTCTGGAGGGGGGGGGTGTGGAGGGTAGAGGGAAGAGTTCCAGTGGTGCCTCAAGCCTGGCTGGAGGCAGCCACCCATCTATCACTTCCCAATTTCCATCTGTGCTTTTAGGGCCTCCAGACTGTCCTAATACCAGGGAAGGGGACTCGCAGCAAGATTTCTGGGTAATGCATCCCTTGGTGTTGAAAGTAAGTGGTGGATTTGGCCTTGACAGACCAGTGATGGCAGCCACACAGCGGAGGATAAATGAAGACCTCACAATACCAGTTTCATTTTTCCAGCTGAGGAATATGGATTCCTTGCTCATGGCCCTCAGAGTGGAAGATAACAGTGTCGCCTTCATCTGCAGTGACATAGAATGGAGTGTGACTGATCTCCAGGCCAATTCCAGGATGACAGCCAGTGAGCAGGGGGCAGGGTGTGTCCCCAAGGTGCTTTCCAAACAAGTGGAGTCACTGATCCTAAACTCTAGCAGTTAGCCTAACCAGTAAGCCCTCCCCAGGGTAAGGGGTTGTCATATAGAAATAGATTTAACAGCACAATAGAGAAAGAGTAGTTACTCACCTGTAACAGGTGTCCTCCAGGAGCAGCAGGAATCAGTCCTCACATATGGGTGTCATTGGCGCCGATGAAGCCCCAGCGGAGCATTTCCCCAGCTTTCTATGAAAGCCTTTGGGAATGCAGGCACACATGCGCGGTTCCATTCCCGCCTAAAGGTGCCATCTTACCTCAGTCAAATGACATAGCTAAGAATCAGCACACAAAAAATGAAAAAAGAAACTATGTACAACTCCAACTCCAAGGGGAGGAGGGAGGGTTGTGAGGACTGATTCCTGCTGCTCCTGGAGAACACCTGTTACAGGTGAGTAACTACTCTTTCTCCAGGACCAAGCAGGAAGTCAGTCCTCACATATGGGTGACTCCCTAGCTCTGGGCTACCAAGGAACCCAGGCTGAACAAGAGTACTCCCTCTAGTCTCAGCAGCAAAGAAAGGCTTTTCAAGGACACAACCTCCACTGGTAGCCCAACAGAGGGCAGGAGGGCAGGAGCTGCCTAAACCTCAAAGAGATTCCGGAGTACTGCTTGGCCAAAAGCACTGTCCCTACGGGACTCCCTCTCCAGACAGTAATTGGCCGTAAAAGTCTGGCTTGAAGACCAAGTTGCAGCCCTGCAGATGTCTACCAAGGGCACAGAACGGAGATGAGCCACTGAGGCAGCCATTGCCCTGACACGATGGGCCGTGACCCTACCCTGCAAAGGAAGGTCAGCCGCCTTGTAAGCCCAGGTGATACAGTCAGCCACCCAGATGGACAAGGTACGCTTGGACACAGCCAACCCCAACTTATTGGGGTCAAAGGATACAAAGAGTTGAGTAGCCCTTCTATGCCCCTGCGTATGGTCAAGGTAGAAGGATAAGACCCTCCTACAGACCAGGGTATGCAGAACTGCTTCAGCCTGGCTTGCATGAGGCCTAGGGAAGAATGTTGGAAGAACCACCTCCTGATTGAGGTGGAAAGAGGAGACAACCTTTGGGAGGAACTTTGGATGAGTCCTAAGGACTACCCTGTTCCTATAAATCCTGGTGTAAGGTCTATCACAGACCAGGGCCTGAAGCTCACTCACTCGCCTAGCCGAGGTAAGGGCTATCAGGAAGAGTGTCTTCCAGGAGAGGAAGCGTAGTGGACAAGTAGCCATCGGCTCAAAAGGTGGGCGAGTCAGTTGCTGCAAGACCACATTCAGCTCCCACTCAGGGGCAGGAGGACGGATTGGAGGCTTGAGCAAAAGCAAGCCCCTGAAAAAGCGGGACACCAAGGGGTGACCTGACAGAGAATGTCCCTCCACCAGTGAGTGATGAGCTGCTAGAGCTGAGAGGTGGACCCGAACAGAATTGGACTTAAGTCCCTGACTTGATAAGTGCAGTAACTACTAAGCACTACTGGCACAGTACAGGAGAAAGGATCCTCTGTACGTAGCTGACACCACATAGAAAACCTTTTCCATTTGAGAGCATAGGTTTTCCTAGTGGACTGTTTCCTAGAGGCTAGGACAACCTCCTCAACCTCCTGAGGCAGACCCCAGGGAGCCAAGACTACCCTTGCAGCCTCCAGGCCATCAAATTGAGAGCTTTGAGATTGGGGTGCAGAAGGGAACCCTGCTCCTGTGAGAGAAGGTCAGGTTGCAACCCTAGAGGCAGTGGGGGATCCACCGCCAGTTGAAGCAGAAGAGCAAACCAAGGCTGTCTCGGCCACCTGGGAGCCACCAGCAGGACCGAGGCCTTGTCCTGCAGAATTTTGAAGAGAGTTCGGGCCACCAAGGGTGTGGGAGGAAACGCATACAGGAGGCCCTGAGACCATGGAATCAGAAAAGCATCTGCTGCTATTCTCAGAGGATGCGGTTGCCTGGAGCAGAACTTTGGCAGTTGCTTGTTCATTGGGCTGGCAAAGAGATCCACCAATGGGAGACCCCATTTTAGGAAGATCTTTTGAAATACTGAAGGATGCAGCTGCCACTCGTGGGGTTGCAGAATCCTGCTTAATCTGTCGGCCAGGTAGTTGTCCTGGCCTGGAATGTAGACAGCCTTGAGGAGCATGTTGTGCTTGAGGGCAAATGAACCAAGGTCCTGAGCCTCCTGACAAAAAGATCCTGGACCCAGTCCCGCCCTGTTTGTTCACATAAAACATGGCTACCTGGTTGTCTGTCTGAACCAGGACAGATTGATGAGCCAGGGTAGGAGAGAAAGCTTTGAGTGCTAATCGAATAGCTCTGAGCTCGAGGAGATTGAGCTGCTGTGCAGCTTCCCAAGGAGACCACAGGCCCTGGGGGTGCACTTGCCTAGACAATGAGCTCCCCAGCCCTGCAGGGAGATGTCTCTGGTCAGTACCACCGTGTATCCAGGAATCTGAAAAGGCACCCCCTTTAGAAGATTGGGTGGGTGCAGCCACCAGTTGAGGGAGTCCAGAAATTGTCTGGACACCCTTATCCTGTCTCTGAGGTGGCCTGTGGCTTGTGACCACTGAGTCCGAAGGCACCACTGTGCAGGCCTCATATGGAGCCTGGCATTGGGGGTCACATGTACTGTCGAAGCCATGTGGCCAAGCAGCCTCAGGCAGAGTCTGGCGGAGACCACTGACCCTCTGAGAAACTGATTTGCTATATCAGTCTTTGGGCCCTGTTTGCTAGCAAGAATGTTTTTGCCAGGACAGAGTCCAGCCTTGCCCCAAAGAACTCCAAGTTCCGGGAGGGGAGCAAAGTGGACTTTGCAAAGTATGACAAATCCCAGGCCTTGAAGAAGAGCAATTGTCCTGAGGGTAGCCTGTCTGACCTCGGATGAGCCAGTCGTCCAGATAGGGGAAGACAAAGATTCCCTGATTTCTCAGGTAGGCCGCCACCACTGCCAGGCATTTGGTAAAGACCCTGGGAGCGGAGGTGAGGCCGAAAGGCAGTACTCTGTACTGATAATGGTTTCCTCCCACAATGAACCTGAGGTACTTTCTGTGGTCTGGATGAATGAGGATGTGAGTGTACGCATCCTTTAGATCTAAGGAGCATAGCCAATCTCCCTGCTGGAGGTAGGGCAGAAGTGTTCCAAGAGTAAGCATCTTGAACTTTTCTTTCTCTAGGAACTTGTTGAGGTTCCTGAGGTCCAGAATGGGTCGAAGGCCACCAGTTCTTTTGGGTACCAGGAAATACCTGGAGTAGAATCCATGACCTTGCAAGTGGGGAGGCACAGGCTCCACCGCCCTGTCCACCAACAGACCTTGAAGCTCTTGAAGGAGAAGGTCTGTGTGCAGGGGAGGCCTTGGAGGCTCCCCTGGAAAGTAAGGAGGAGGCAGTTGGTGAAAATGCAGTGAAAATGCAGTGTATAGCCCCTGCGAACTATGTCCAACACCCAACTGTCCCCGGTGATAAGGGGCCACTGGTGGGCAAAGAGGGCTAGGCGACCTCCCGTGCAGGGTTGGGAGAGCACGGATGGAGAGGCTATGCTCAAGGAGTCAAAAACCCCCACCCTGCTGAATGGGAGCAGGGGCCGGAGGCTTGGGGGTCCTCTGCCTACGGGGCCCATTACCCTGCCCCTTGGCTTGCTGACCCTGAGGGGCAGCTTGGGCAGCCTGATATTGAGGGTACTGTTTGTAGGCAGTGCCCTTCCTCGGGTAAAAGGGCTTTTAAGCTGAGCCCTTCCTTTTATGAGAAGGGGCAGAGGTCTTCCTAGACAGCCTTGTCCGTGTAAGGTGCTCTGTTTCGAGCTAAGCAGCCTTCTCGGTCATGGGCTTGCCAAAAAGGTTTTCACCTCGGCAAGGGACATCGACCAACTTGTCCTGAACCCATGGCTCGAGATCTGATGACTGCAGCCACGCCTGGCGTCGAGCCGCGATGCCGGCTGCCGCAACTCGAGCCGAAGCCTCGAAGCCATCGTAGGCGGCGCAGGACATGAACTTCGAGCAGTCCCGAATCCCCGAGGACAAGGACTTAAATCTCTGCAAGGGTTCCCCGGAGAGACCAGCAGAGAACCCGGCCAAATCCTTGGCCAGGTCCCGCAAGTACATGCCCATGTACAGCTGGTACGACTGGACACGGCAAGCAAACATCGAGCCCTGGAAGCAATTTCTACAGACGCCATCAAGGTTTCGGGCCTCCCTGCCCGGGGGCACCACGGAGTGCATCTTCTGGCTCTTCAGACGATGCATGGCCGATTCCACAACCATAGAAAGGTGTGGTAGCTGTGCCTTCTGAAAGCCAGGGCTCTTCCGGAGTCGATAAATCGAGTCGACTCGCTTGCTCAGAACCGGCGCCGAGGCCGGTGCCTCCCACATATGGAAGAGGAGTCGTTCCAGCATCGGAGGTACCGGGACAGTAAAGACCTCCTTCAGAGGAGAGTCATACTGCAGCGCCTCGAGCTCTTTGGTTTGAGGCTCTTCCTCGGGGTCCACCGGAATAGCCAAAGCAGTGGCCATATTCCGGACGAACTCTAAGAACCGAGTATCCTCCGGAGGGGATCTACTCCGGGGCTCAGACTGTGGTGAGTCCGACGGGACGCACCGACTCTTGAACGTATCGGGAGACTCCTCGTCCTCCGTCTCCCAGGCAGACTTGTCCGAGGAGGAGTCAGGGTCCGACCCCGTGGGGCCCTGGAGCACCCGCCCCGATGCCGGAGGCACTGGCGTTGACGCCCCCGGTCCCGAACGGGAGGTCGAGGGAGACCGCGACCGAGGTCGACTTCGAGCCATGATGGACTCGAGTATCGGCTCAGTCTCCGGGGTCGACTTCGAAGTCGATGTCCCAGTGGTCAGGGCAGATGCGCCAGACAGGCTGGCCATCAGTGCCCGCTGCTGCTCCATGAAGGCAGATAGTCTGCTCTCCAAGGCTGTCATCCTGAGACTCAGCTCGGGAGACGCAGCAGCCACCGACTCGGGCCCCGGCGGTGCCGGGCCCGATGTCGGCTCTCTGGGAGGAGAGTCCTCGAGGACTAAGGGGCTTACATGTCCAGCAGACTCCGGCTCCATGCAAGGAACTTTGGCAGGCTTCTCTTGTTCCAAGGGCCCGGGGCGACGGTCGGGGGTCTTAGACCTGGCCCTCGAGGAGCCAGGGACCTCCTCCGACGACACCCTTATGAGCCACTTCTTCCTCTTCCATTCCCGGTCGGGGGACCCCCTGTCCGAGGAGCTTTGACGGCGCTCGGGATCGGAATCTCGAGATGTCGAGGCCTCAGACGAGGTCCGGGCCCGGCCGGAGGCTGAGTCCGAGAATAGCCTTTCTTTCTGCTGCTGGCGACTTCGGAGTGCCTTGGAAGACATCATCCCACATGGCCCGCACGACTTAGGGTCGTGATCAGGACCGAGGCACCGAAGGCAGCAGTCGTGTGTGTCGGTGAGAGACATTAATTTCTTACACCGATCACACTTTTTAAAACCACTGGAAGCCATCGGGGAAAAAAAAGAGTCCCCGCGAGGTCAAAGGATCGGCCTTCCAGGGAAAATGGAAAAAAGGGCGCGAACGCCAGCCACGAAGGGCAAAAACCAAAAAAGAAGAATCGTGCTCGATACCAGTGTACCGAACCCGGCGGGAGGGGAACCGACGTCGAACCGGGAGAAAAAATAGCGATTATCGCCGAAAAAAAAATCAACTTTTAAACGGGAGGACAGGACTCACGTCCGGTGGGCTTCTCGGGAAAAAAAAGAGACTGAGGTAAGATGGCACCTTTAGGCGAGAAGGGAACCGCGCATGCGTGCCTGCATTCCCAAAGGCTTTCATAGAAAGCTGGGGAAATGCTCCGTTGGGGCTTCATCGGCGCCAATGACACCCATATGTGAGGACTGACTTCCTGCTTGGTCCTGGAGAATGGAAAGATTAAAGAAAAGGCAGGACAGGGAAGATATGATGGAAACATTTAAATATCGACACTGCATAAATGCACAAGAGACAGGCCTCTTTCAAATGAAAGGAAGATTTGGAATAAGAGGCATAGGATGAAGGTGAAAGGGGATAGACTAAGGAATAATTTAAGAAAACTTTGGGGGGGTGGGGTTATTTTTAAAGAAAGGGTGGCGATTGCGTGGAACAACCTCCCCATTGAGGGTGGTGTAGAGCAGAATTGTATCTAAATTCAAGAAAGCATGGGGCAAGCACAGATGATCTCTAAGAGAAAGGAAGGGATTATAGAGCTTAGTGTTTAGTATAGATGGGCAGACTGGATAGACTGTACGACCTTATCTGCAGCCATTTTCTGTGTTTCTATGTAAAGAATTACCTGACTTACTAGGTGGAGACCCGATGGAAGGAGTGAAGTCTTGTCCCAGATAACTGGATCAACTGCTACTTCAGCCTGACTGGCTCTGAACAAGCAGCTGAGGGCAACTGATAGGAATAAGTAGAGTAAACGTAAAAAGGCTCAGGTTTTTATGTCACATATTCTCGTGTATGTATAAACATAAGACCTTATTATACCATATGATAAAGAAGGATGCAAAATGAGGTGTGGGTAGAGAATCGGAATAAGAGGGGGCTGTTGAGGAAGGTTGAGAAAAGGGAGCTCACAGCTACCTGTATTGAGCTTGTGTTCTGTCCAAAGTCAAGGACAGTTTTTCTACCTTATGCAAAACTATCTTCAAGTATAATAAAAGGCAAATGTCTTACAGAGAAAAGAGAAAGTGGCTAACAGTATCAGTAAGCTGCGAGACGCCATGCATAGAATTAGAACCACTACAAGCTATAATAAAAATTAACCAAACGTCATTTACTTGGAATTTGCATAACCAACTGAAACAAATGATTCCTGGTATTCCACAGTGATGTAAACTAACTATGATTCCAGTGATACAGATGCCACAGATATGTAATCTGTTAAGTACTGTAATACATTTATGCTAAATCTATTTATCAAACTATTTACATAGAGGAAAGAAAAAATGAAAGTGATACATTTAACTACTGTTAAATCATTGCTCTTTTGTACCAGGCATTAGAGTGGAAATAGTACCATAAAACAGAATTGTCTGAAACAAAGATGTTTGCATGTATTGCACAATTAAATAGTGAGCACAGTAACCCA
Organism: Ichthyophis bannanicus; assembly: GCA_033557465.1. Taxonomy (NCBI): domain Eukaryota; kingdom Metazoa; phylum Chordata; class Amphibia; order Gymnophiona; family Ichthyophiidae; genus Ichthyophis; species Ichthyophis bannanicus. The sequence continues at coordinate 61,850,924 of CM066047.1, read as the reverse complement.
CTTGTTGAATGGTTTATTACATAACCCAGATTCTACAGCTTGGCAGCCTTAATGTGCAATACACATTTACAATTTAAATGATCCTTTTGGATGCCTAAATAAATGGCCAGCACCCCATGACATTTTCCCACATGCAAATTAATGTCTGCTTTCAACATGACTCCCACAAACTGCTGTCTGAAAGCCAACTTGAAAACACACCAAGCACTGCTAAATCAGGAAAAATACATAATATGCAGTTAAGATCTTTCAACGATAAGTTCCATGTTTTGTAAACAATTTTTTTTTAGAAAAGTAAAATATACAAAAAATATCATAGCTAAGAAGTCAAAAACTGTTGGACATCAAACCCTAATTTGAAACTATATGCGAAAGGTAATTCTAAATGTAAAAATATTTTATCATAACTTATTCATTCTTAAAATGAAAAATAGTCTAGGAATTAAACTTGAATTTAAATATTAATGATTTTGATATCCTAAACCTTTAGTAGTTAGTTTTACATAAAATATGTATAGAGAAGTTCTTGATTAATGCTTAAAACTGACCACTCTGAAAAGTGAGGTACTGACAGCATTTTCAGTAGGCACAAAGTGAGAAAAAATAAGGGTATTAGTAACAAGTTATGTATCAGTCATCACTCAGCATCTCTTATTCTTTCCAACACAATGGAATGTTTTAAAAAAATTCAATCGTTCAACGCATGAAGCTGAAGCACCTGAAAAGTAAGTAATGTTTATCTGCACACACCAAGAGATCTTGGGGGTACGAAATAGGGTCAAGGCTCTTTGCAGGAACTCAGCACAGCAAACACATAGATGCCCATATGCTAAGTTAGAACTATCCCCTCAAAATGGCCCAGTTTCTATGGGGGAGGGAAAAACAATGTAAACAGTGTGCCCAACAACCTTCCCTGATGGTCTGGCTCTTAGTGAGTCAGATATGCATTTCATTTTCTGTGTGTAAAATATATATTTGACATCCAGTGACTAGTCCTATAGCTTTCTTAATGGTACTATGTACTGTCACACCTCGTAACTGAACAGTGTAGTTTGACCTTACTAGAGATAAGTCTTATCAAATGAAGTAGATTGATTTGACTAGGTAACCAGAGAATGGATAAATATGGTATATTTAGATTTCACTAAAGCCTGACACTGTTCCATGTCAGCAACTTACAAATAAACTGAGTGCCTTTGGGATGGACCCCAAAGTAACTGAAAGGATAATAAACTGGTTGAATGGGAAGCACCAGAAGGTAGTAGTAAATGGAGCTTGCTCTGAAGATATGGTCCTTGTTCTTGTTTTTTGTTTTTATTTTACAGTTTTGTAGACAATATTGCAGGTGGTCTATAAGAAAGATATGCCTCTTTGCGGATGATACCAAAATCTGCAACCGGGTAAACACAATGAAAAGTATGAACATGAGGAGGGATCTAGCGAAACTTGAAGAACTGTTGAGAATTTGGCAGATAAGACGTAATGCTAAGAATATGTCTTGTCATGCATTTGGACTGCAAAACTTCAAGAGAACGGTACGGTATAGGGAGATGAAGTACTTCAATGCACAAAAGAAGAGTGGAACCCGAGGGTGATCGCACTGGAAGATCTTAAAATAGCTAAAGAGGTATAAAGAGAGATGGCAAGGAGTTAGAAAGATGTTTGGGTGCAAAAGGAGAGGAACAGCCAGCAGGAAAAAGGAGATGATAGTGCCTTTGTGTAAGTCTCTATTGTGATCTCATTTGGGAGTACTGGTGTACAATTCTGGAGACCATACCTTCAAAAGAATATAAACTGAACAGCGTCCATTCAGAGGGTGGCTACTAAAATGGTCATTGGTCTTCGCCATAATGCATATTGGGATAAACTTAAAAGATCTTGGTATATATACTCTGGAAAAAAGGTGAGAGGAGAGCGATATGATAGAAACATTTCAATAACTCCATAATATAAATGCACAGGAGGTGGCTCTCTAAGTGAGAGGAAGCACTGGAATGAGAGGTCACAGATTGAAAGTGAAAGGGGATAGACTTAGGAGTAATATAAGGAAGGTGACATTTTACTTACCAGTTAAATGTCCTTTCCTTGAGTCCTGCTAGACCAGTCCAGAAAAGTGGGTTGTGTACCCCTACCAGCAGATTGGTGGAGACAAAGAACCAATGAAAAGCCCAGCATTCAATGACATCGCTCCCATGCCTCTATTCACCTCAGCCACCAGAAGTCCCTTCAGTATTCATCCCAAAGATATGGGAGAAACATGGCAAGTCTCACAGAACCTCAATTGTGGGCAACAAGGAGTAAGGAACAGTACAGAACTATGTACAGGAAAGCATAAGCAGAAAGATGTCCATAGAAGATGAATTGCAGAGACAAGCATAAAAATCATAGTGGACCCAAGGGAACCGTAACAGAAGAACAAAGCAAATATAGTTTCAGGGGCGGACCATGGTCTGGTCTAGCAGGACTCGAGGAAAGGACATTAACTGGTAAGTAAAATGTCACCTTCCATATCATCCTGCTAGACCAGTCCAGACAAAAGGGATATACCAAGCTACAATTCCACTGGGCGGGAAGAAGACACAGCAGATCTCAAAACCCCAGAGCCAAAGGTCATGTCCGCCCATGTGCAGACATACAAACGGTAATGCTCGACAATGCACAGGCCAGCAAACAGCACAAAATATGGTTGGACTTACGAAGGGAATTCATAACCTCCACATAATGGAGAAGTACCCTCCAGACATCCACAAGGTGAAGAACCTTATCCCTCCCCCGACACTGCTCCTTAGAGAAGGAGAGCCATCAGACCCCCTGGTTCACATGAAGGGGAGATATCACTTTAGGCAAAAAGGACAGCACAGGCCAAATGAAAATGCCTCCTTAGAAAAGAGACAAGGATCTTGACAAGACAGCCTGCTGCATGGATATCCGCCTTGCGGCACAAATGACGACAAGACGACCGTCTTGAGCATCAATTCCTTTAAGGTAGCACAATTCAAAGGCTCAAAAAAGGCATTGCCATCAGGGCCCCGAGGCCTGACACAGATCCCAGGAAAGGATCACAGACTGGAGGGAAGGACGCGGATGCCGAACCCCTTGCAGAAAGCACAAGACATTTGGGTGCAAGGCTAGAAGCTTTACCAGCCACTGAACCTCGGAAACATGCCAAAGCTGCCACCTGAATTTTAAGGGAGCTAAAGGAAAGGCTCTACTCCAGGCCATCCTGTAAAAAAAACAGGAGCCAACTGCTGAGCAACACACCATCACTCAAAGAGGCACCTGATCCACACGTATGTTAGCTTAGTAGACCTCCTCCATGCTCCAAGCAGAGTAGAGACCATCACTAGAGAGTAGCCCCTACACACTAGTCGTCTCCTTTCAAGAGCCAACCCATAAGTGAGAAGTGAACTGGGTCCTCCAGGACAATCGATCCCTGTCACAATAGGACCAGAGATGGAGGCAACCAAAAAAAGAGGCGCCTGCAGAAGCCGTATCAGGTCTCTAAACCATGCTCTCCACAGCCAATCTGATGCCACTAGAACAATCCTGCCCGGGTGGCATTTTATATAGAAATATAACAGAAAAAGACCACATGCCAAAACACACGCCCTACAAGGGGCCATGGAGGAAACACATACAACAGGTGCTGACTTGGCCAAGGCATCGACACCCTCAGACCTCGTCTTTGTGCAGCAACTGAAGCAGCAGCAAACTATGGCATTGGTGGGTCACCATCAGATCCATTTTGGGGCAACTCCAGTGGTGCAGGATCAACTGAAATGCCTCCCGACTCTGCTGGCACTCTCTGGATCCTGAAGAGTGAAAGTTCAGGAAGTCTGCCTCCACATTGTCCACCCTGACATTGTGCTGAGCCAACAAGACTAGAAGGTTCTTTTCTGCACAGGAAAACAGACAAGCCATCTCCAGAACTACCCCAGCACTCCTCATTCTGCTTTACCAACTGACATAAGCCATCGCTGTGGCATTGTCTGAAAACACTTGGGGTCAGAAATGCAGAATATCAAATCTGATGGCCCTCACCTCAAGGTGAACGATGGACCACACCGCTTCCCTGTGGCTCCAACGGCACTGGGCTGTACAGTCTTGGCAATGGACTCCTCAGCCCAAGAGACTGGCATCAGTTTGTCAGCAAGATCCAGGAGAAACAGTCCAGTGCCACACCCTTCCTCAGATGACACAGCTGCTGCCGCCACCACCACAAGTTGGACTTCATCATGAATGGGAGCAGGAGTAGAAGTCTGCGCTCGAACTTTTAAGAACTTGGAGACAACAGAGCCAGCAAGGACCACTGGAGCAGTTGCATGTGAAGATGCGCCCACAGCACCATCTCTTCAGTCACCACCAACAATCCAAGGAGCTGAAGATAATCCCAGACTCTGGGAGCCCACTGTGCACAGAACGGCATCAGGCAATCCAACAGACTGGCTTTCTCCTCTGGCAAGAAATCTGTCTACTCAAGTGTCAAAACGTTTTCCCAGAAACTCCAGGGACTGGGAAGGCAACCGCTGGCTCTTTCCCTGATTGATCACCCAACTGAGGCTTTCCAAAAAGACCACCATTCGGGACACCATCAGAGACACTTCTGAAAGGAAACAGGCCCGGATGAGCCAGCCATCCTAATAGGGATGAACCCAAATCCCTAAGTGCCGTAAGCACCATTGTTGTCACCACCATGACCTTGGAGAATGTCCTCAGGACAGTGAATAGCCCAAAAGGGAGGGTGGTGAACTGATAATAAGCATAGTAAAGGTGAAATTAGGCTTTACCTGCTAATTGTCTTTTCTTGAGTATCTCCAGTCCAGTCCCAACACGGATGGGTAGTCAAGCCTGTTCAGCAGCTTGGAGACTAAGCATGTCATAACTCAGACTACAGCATACTTGGGCAGCCGTAAAGCTTCTCCCAGCCCCCAGTATCCTACTTAAAGCAGAGTTAGAAAAAAAGGAAGAAAAAGATATATGCATCCTGCAATACCAGGCTGAAATTAGCAACAAAACCAAACACCCCCTTTGAGAATTAAAACATCAATTCTTTTAAAATCGACGTGAAGGAGGCAAGGAAAAAAAACCTCCCTGTGAGGAAAGAGAGGCTCCCAGCTGAGCCGGAGTATCCAAGAACCTGACCTACCTTCTGGTCAGGTGCTCCATGGCCCAGCCAAGTCCATCCCTTCTTGTTACGTTTTTTTTTTAAACTGACTAGAACACTTACCATTGCCTTCTGTAAACACTCCACAAGGCCTTATAGGTGTACTTCTTTGAGGTCCAGGATCGCCGTCTGAATTAACTAGAAAAACAGTTAGCGGTGGGTAAGGGACTGGACTGGAGATACTCAAGGAAAGACAATTAGCAGGTAAAGCCTAATTTCACCTTCCTTATTGTAAGCTCGAGTACAGTCCCAACACGGATGGGATGTAACATAGCAATACTAGCCCTGGGAGAGACCCGTGAGCCTAGCCTGAATCAACGCTGTTCCAAAACTTACATCTCTAACCACTTGTATGTCCAAGTGATAATGCTTTACAAAGGTATGTAAAGACACCCATGTTGCGGCTCTGCAGATATCCGCCGGTGGAATCAGGCTCGACTCTGCCCAGGAGGCTGCCTGTGCCCTTGTCGAATGGGCCTACAGCCCCACCGGTACCACTTTATGCTTGAGCATATAAGCCGAGCTGATCACCTCTCACACCCAATGTGAAATGGACACCTAGGAAGCCGCCTCTTCCTTGCAAGGACTTCCAAACAGAATGAACAACCAATCGGTCTTCCTGAACCGAGCTGCGACTTTCAAGAACACCGGAGGGTTTGAAATACATCCAGAAGTCGCAGAAGGGGATCCGACTGAGGACCTCCCTCCCCCGAAAACACCGGAAGGGTAACCAGCTGATTAACATGAAAGGCAGTACCACCACCTCCCTCAAGAAGGAACAAAAAGGTTCTCTACAGGATAAAGCCTGCAACTCTGAGATCCTCCTGTCCGAACAAATAGCCACCAAGAAGACCACCTTTAGAGTCAAGTCCTTCAGCAAACACTCGACCAGTGGCACGAAGGGCACAATGGCCAACGCCAAAAGCACCAAATTAAGGTCCCATATGGGAACTATCAATCTTAAAGGTGGTCGAAGCTGCTTTACAGCCCAAAGGAAACAAACCACGTCAGGGTGGGCTGCTATCGTCTTCCCCTGTACCTTTCCCCGGTAACATGCCACTGCCGCCACCTGCACCCTCAGGGAATTACACACCAAGCCTTTTTCTAGCCCATCCTGAAGGAAGGCCAGTGGGTCCAGGATGGAGGCTTCCAGGGGTCTCGGTCCCCTGTCTATGCACCAGTTCTCAAAAATCCTCCAGACCCTAATGAAGGCCAGGGATGTGGAGCGCTTATGCACTTTCAGTAGGGTTGCAATGACTGCTCTAGAATAACCCCACTTAACTAAGGATGCCCTCTCAAGAGCCATGCTGTAAGTGAGAATCGACCCACCTGAGGTATCAGGACCAGTCCCTGCAACAGCAGGTCACTCCTGCTCGGGAGCTGCCAGGATTTGTCTGCTAACAGCCTTACTAGGTCGGCATACCATGGTCTGCGCGTCAGTCCACTGCAATTAAGAGGATCATTTCCCTGTGCGTCTTGATCTGCTGCACCACCCGCCCAATCAGGGCCCATGGTGGAAACACAAAGCAGACCTGTTGCCAGCCATGGTTGTACTAGGTTGTCAAAGCCCTCCAACATTCTCTCCCTTCGTCTGCAGTAGAATAGATTTGCCTTTGCAGACACGATGGTTGCCATGAGGTCCATGACTAGAGGACCCCAGTGGTGACCAAGCTGTGCAAACATCTCATCATTCATTGTCCATTCACCGGGATCCACTCAGACTCTGCTGAGGTAGTCGGCCACCACGTTTGATCTTCCGGCCACATGTACTGCTGATAGTGCCCGGAGAACTTTTCTGCCCAGACCAGCGAGAGAGCAACTTTGTTCTCCAGTTGGCTGTTGTCCGTGCCCATTTGTCTGTTGATATATGCAACCATAGCGGCATTGTCCGAGAACTTGCACTGCCTTCCCCCGAAGATGATCTGTGAAATTCCAGAGACCCAAGGCTACCACTCAACTCCAATCTGTTTATGACCCAAGCCGATTCTTCTGTTGACCAGCCGCCCTGTGTTACCTTTGTCTGGCAGTGGGCTCTCCAGCCTGAGGCTGGCATCCGTCATGAGGGCAATCTACTCAAGTATCTCCAAGGGCATCCCTGCTAGCAATATGTCTGGCCTCAGCCACCAATGGAGTGCCAACTTGATCTCCCCCTTGGGGACAAGGCCGTTTTTCCCATGAATGATGTTGGGCTGATCACCTCCACAGGAGGGACCTCTGGAGTAGTCTCATATGTGCCCTTGCCCAAAGCACCAGCTCGATCGTTGCTGCCATCGAGTCCAAGAGTTGCAGGTAATACTAGGCCATCGAAGCCGGCTTCTGTAGGAAGAACATGACCTGAAGCCACAGCTTGTTCATATGCTCCAGGGGTAAGGAGACCTTGCCCTCCTGTGTCCAAAAGCGAGCTTCTAGGTAAATCAACTTCTGAGACAGGCTCATACTGCTCTTGGCTGCGTTTATCACCAAGCCCAGGCTCTGAAGGAACTCGACCACCCAAGCCGTGGCCCTTACACTTTCTTCCCTGGATTTCGCTCGAACCAACCAATCGTCAAGGTAAGGGTGTACCAGAATTCCTTCTTTTCGTAGTGCCGCCGCTGCAACCACCATGACTTTGGTGAATGTCCTGGGAGCCGTAGCTAGGCCGAATGGTAGCACAGTGAATTGAAAATGTCCCATGGGTCGACTTCCAGTGACGTCATGGACTGATGGCGGCATAGAAGCCTAGCTCCGTCCGATTCCTGTAATTGTGGTGTCAAATTGAGCCCCCAAAGTCCTTAAAGTGGAGGGAAAGAGAGGATCCACCTTGGTGATGGCAGCGCGAAAGAAGTTGGCGAACTTCCAGTCCCCGTACGCAAGGAGGGAGCTGAAGACGGCCGCAGAGGCGGCCGGCTCGGGAGCGGAGGCAGATTCTGGGAGCTCGGAGGAGGACGGCAGTGGGGAGAAGGAAGGCGTGGAGGAGATGCCATTAAAGCAGTGGCTAAAAGACTAAGATGGAGATGAGGGGGGAGATAAAAGCCATGCGGAAAGATGTGAAGGAGACCCTGCTGGCGATACAGCAGGAGGTGAGCAGCCTGGGTCAGAAAGTGGAGGTGGTGGAGTGCCACGTGGAGCAGTGCGAGGAGGAGGTGAGAGAGGTGGCGGGACTTCAAAATAAACTGCAATCTCAACAGGAGGAGATACTGGAGAAATTGGAGGAGATTGAAGATAGAGCGAGACAGAGCAATTTGCGCATTAGGGGGGTGCCCGATGAGGAGGCCTTCCGGGATTGTGTCCAAGTGGTGCAAAAGCTCTGTAGCCATATCTTGCGGCTGGGAGGGGCCGCAGGACCCAATGAGGCCTCCATCGGAGTGGAAAGAGCGCACAGAAGCCTGGGGCCGCGGAGGGAGAAACAGGCTAGAGATATTATAGCCTGCATGAATAGATTCCCCCTCAAGGAACAAGTCTTAAATGCGGCAAGAAAGTTTGGACGAATTGCCTGGGAGGGCAGTGAGGTGGAACTGTATAATGACTTGTCGAGAGGCACGTTGGAGAGGAGGAGATTGATGAAAGATGTCACTGCTTACATGAGGGGGAAAGGTCTGAGATACCGATGGATGTTCTCCTTCGGGCTTCTGTTGACGGTGAATGGGGTGACCAGGAGAGTGAAAACAGCGGAGGAAGCGTGGTCAATGTTGAGAGAGCTGGGATGTGAGAATCTCCCCCAAGCAGCGGGGAGAGAGCAACCGACCTCAGCCAAAACTTTACCGGGTAAACATCCTTCTGTTTCGAAATGGCAGAGAGCGGGAGAAAAAGGGAAGAGATTGCAGCGGCTGACCAAGGAGCGGACAGAAGTGGCGATGGAAGGAGTATCCTGAACAGGAGAGTGAAGGATGTGGTCTAGAAGTGTGTACCAGCGTTTGGGGCGGTAGAGCTCCTTACGGGCTGATGGAAGGACACTGGACTTATAGGGCTGAGGGGGGGGGGGGTGGTGAGAATGGGAGTAATTGAGGGAAAGGGGGGTGGAAGGGTGGGGGAACTGGTGGAGGAGGCAGGTGGAATGGAGGACTGGGGTGTGGAGGGGCAGGATAGGACCAGATGTACCTGGAAGGTGGGGAGAGGGAGTAGTGGGGGGGTAGGAAGGAGGGGGGAGGGGAGAGGCGGGGGGGGGGAGGGGAGAGGCGGGGGGGAAGGGAGGGGGGGAGGGGGAGGGAAGGGGGTGGGGGGGTTCCAGGGCACAGCAGATGGGAGAGGGTGGGGGGTGACTAAGGTTCGATGCTGTGGATAGGCACGATTAATGTAAAGGGTTTGAATTCCCCAGGGAGGCGCAGCTTACTATTTAGGGAGCTATCCAAATCCCAATGGGACGTAGTGATGCTGCAGCAGACTCATCTGAGGGGGGGGGGGATGTGGGGAGGTTGAAGCATCGGCAATATCCTGACCAATATTTTTCCTGTAACAAGGCGGGTGGAAAGAAAGGATGGGTAGCGTTGTGGGTACGGCAAGGGAGTGGTATTCAGGTAGATGGGCACTTTAAGGATGGGGAGGGAAGGGTGGTTGGTATAAAGGGGACGCTCGGGGGGAGGCTATTGTGGTGGTGGTGGTATATGGTCCTAATGGGAACCAGGGGAAATTTTGGTATGAAGTGGGGAAGTTAATAGAGGGTGCGGGAGGGGGGAAATTGGTAGTGGGGGGAGATTTTAATTTGGTTTTAGATCCAGGGGTGATAAGGCTCCAAAGGGAGGGGAGGGGGGAAGGAGGAATAGAAGGGGGCTGAGAGCCCTGATGAAGAAATTTAATTTGGTGGATGCGTGGAGGACACTCAATCCTGGACGGCAGGAGTATTCTTTTTACTCCGCGCCGCACCGGAGCTGGAGCAGGATTGATATGATCTTACTGGATAAGGTATGGATGTTGGAGGTGGAGGACGGGAGTATTAGGACGGCAGGGTGGACAGATCATGGGGTAGTGGAGGTTAGATGTCGGCGTCCGAAGAGGGGGGGAGTGGTGTTTTGGAGGTTGAATGAGAGTCTGCTTAGGGATGAGAGGGTGGTAGCAGATATACGCAGCGTCATACAGGAATATTTGGGTTTTAATGACACAGGGGAGGTGGCGATAGTAAGTGTGTGGGAAGGGCTGAAAGCCGTAATACGGGGGAGATTCATAATGTGGGGTGCCAAGATAAAGAGGGAACGAGGGAGGAAGGAAGAGGAGTTGGGGTGGGAGTTAAGGGTGGCGGAGGGGAAATATCGGGAGACGGGGAGGCAGAGGGATAGGGTGGAGATGGAGCGGGTGCAGGGGGAGTTACATTCCTTACAGGTGGACCAAGTGGCGTTTGCATTGCAGAAAGTTAAGCAAACCCAATATGAGTTTGGGTACAAGGCGGGGAGAGTGCTGGCGCGGAGGTTGAAACAACAGCAAGGGGCGGCTACGATATACCAGGTGAGGGGGAGGGAGGGTAGGATATGTAGAAAGGAGGATGAGATTAGGGAACAGTTTAGGGCATATTATAAGGAGTTGTATGAGGGGATGGAGGGGGTGGGGGATAGGGACATTGAGAGGTATCTGGAGTGGGTGGTGTTACCTGGCCTCTCGGGGAAAGCTCGCCAGGAGTTGGAGGAAGCGGTGTCAGGGGAAGAAATTAGGAGGGCCGTGAAGGGGTTGAAGGGGGGGGAAGGCCCCGGGTCTAGATGGGCTACCAGGGAGTTTTTATAAGATCTTTATAGAGGAGATAGGGGATATCTTGGTTAGGGTGTTTAATGGAGTGGTATGTCAAGGGGGGGGGGAGCTGTCCCCGGAGATGTTGACGGTGAGGATTACGGTCCTGTTAAAACCCGGTAAGGATCCGGTTAACTGTAGCTCGTATAAGCCTATCTCCCTTCTCAACGTAGATGTCAAGCTATTGGCTAAGGTCTTGGATGGCAGGCTGGGGAGGTGGCTGCCGGGAGTAGTCAATGTCGATCAAGCGGGATTTATAGAGGGGAGGCAGGTTGGGGATAATATTAAAAGGGCAATAGCGGTGATTTGGGAAGTTAGGCAAGGGCAGGACGATTTTCTTCTGATGTCTATCGATGCAGAGAAAGCTTTTGACAGGGTCCACTGGGGGTTTCTGATGAGGGTTCTGGAAAAAGTGTGTTGTAGGCTGAATTTTGTGAAGTGGGTGAAGGGATTGTATAATAGCCCCAGGGCGAGGGTTAAAATAAACGGGAGGTATTCTAGGGACTTTGGTTTGGGGAGGGGGACTAAGCAGGGGTGCCCCCTATCCCCGCTGCTGTTCGCACTGGCGGTAGAGCCGTTGGCGGAAAGTATTAGGGGGAATAACAAGATAGTGGGTTTGGTGAGGGGGGGGGGGTTGAACCACAAGATCTCTTTATTTATTTTATTTATTTATTTAACATGTTTTGTATCCCGCCTTTTCCTTCAATCAAAGCGGTTAATACAGCACAAAGTTAAACAAAGGTGAGGGAAACATACATTGCATTATCATTACATCACAACAAAACACTAGGAGTACAAACAGGGAACACAGTACATAACTTACATTACATTACCTTACATTAACTACAAACAGCATATCGCTGAACAGAATGAGCATATAGCAGCAGATAGTGGGTCCCGCACGGTCCACCGCCTAAGGGCCACGCCAAAGGGCCCTCTTGCGAGGCCCTCAGGCGCGGGCCCGCAAGGCACGGGCGCGCCATTGCTGAAGGGATTTTAAATGATTTGAAAAGTGCTCAGATTGGCTGCAGTTTTCTCTCACACACAGTTCCCAACTAAGTAGGCACAGCTGATTCTCACTCACTGCTCACAGGACATCCTATTATACTTAAGCAGGCCGCAGGAATCCCTACCAGAGGTGATGGAGGAGGTGGATCGATATGGAGCAGTTTCGGGGTTCAAAATGAATATAGATAAAACGGAGGCGATGAAAGTCCAGATGACTAGGGAGCTAGAGGAGGAGTTGAAGGGTTTGTATCCCTTAAGGTGGGTAACTCCTTAGGGTACTTGGGGGTGAGGCTTACGGTTAGATACGCAGATCTGTACCGGGAGAATTACCCAAAGCTTTTAGGCCAGATAAACAAGGACATTGAGGGATGGCTGAGATTAGAGATTTCCTGGGTGGGAAGGATTGCGGTGCTCAAGATGAATGTCTTACCACGGCTGTTGTATTTGTTTCAGGTGCTACCGGTAGCTGTACCAGAGGGGGTGATGAGGTTGTTGCAAAGGCGGATGTTTGGCTATATTTGGAAAAGAAAGCCACCAAGGATAGCGCGGGAGGTGTTGTATGCACCCAAAGAGGAGGGGGGGGGTTACGGGTACCTAATCTGAGAGACTATTATAGGGCTGCACAGTTGACACATGTGTTAGGTTGGCGGGGGGGGGGGAGGGGAGGAGAAGCCCTGGGTTAGTTTGGAGAAACTTAGGGTTCGGGGGGGGGGTATTTGGACGCGTGGATATGAGCCCCAAAGGCGGAGAGGGCGGAACTGGGGGGGGGGGGTGGGGGGGTATGCCTGCGATGAGACAGGTCGTGCAGGTGTGGGATAAGGTGAGGGAACCTGAGATTACTGGGAGGGGGACGGGATTTTCGGTAATGACTCCCTGGAGGGGGTGGAAGGCATTTCAACCAGGGTGGGAGGGGGGTAGGTTTGATGTATGGAGGGGGAAGGGGCTGTGCTGTAGTTTGCAACAGCTGGAAGAGGGGGAGATTAAAAGCTTTGAGGTGGTGAAGGAAGAGTTCAACCTGGAGGAGGGGGACAGGTTTGCATATGTCCAGGTGCGCTCCTTTCTACGTAAGGTGTTGGGGAGAGTGGGGTTGGAAGGGGCGGCCTCACATCTGGAGGCTATTTGGTATGGGAAGAGAGGCTCAAGGGAGATGATATCGGGGTTATATAAGGGGGTCAGAGGGGAGGGGAAAGGGAAATTTCGGTATATGGTGGAGTGGGAACGGGAGTTGGGGGTGACTTGGACAGAGAAAGACTGGAAAAGGGTTTGGGATCAGATAAAACGGGGGCCTAGGGCGAGTAGAATTAAGGAAAACTGTTATAAGGTGATGATGCACTGGTATTATACGCCAATAAGATTAAGTCGAATGTTTCAGGGGGTGTCTCCCCTCTGTTGGAGGGAATGTGGGGACTTTTTGGCATATTTTGTGGAGTTGTCAAAAGGCGCAGGGGTATTGGCGGCAGATATTGGAGTGGATGCAGGGGAAATTAGGGGTGGTGGTGGCTTTGGAACCCCATATCTGCTTATTATCATGGTGGGGGGAGGGGGAGGGGAAGGTGCCATGGGGGGGTAGGCTGGTGCTGGGGTGCCTAAGTGCAGCGAGGTGTGAGCTAGCGAAAGCATGGAAACACAAAGAGATGCCCTCGGTGGAGCAATATGAGAACAGGCTTCGGGAGATGGTACTGATGGAGAGGCTAACGGCAGCAAAGCAGCAAAGGGGAGCGAAGTTTGAGGAGGTGTGGGGTCCGCTGTGTCGTGCTCTGGGGGAGGGTTGGGGGGGGGAACGGAGGGTAATAGGGTAATCTCTTATGGTTAGAGGGTAAAGGAAGGTGGGGTATGGGGGGGGTTGGGGGGAGGTAATAAGTGGATATTGTGGGTGGATGGCAGCAATGGCAGGGCTGCAGGGGATGGGAGCGAGGGGAGAGGGGGTAGGGTGCTGAAGGGGGAGGATTGGTGGGGGGATAGTGAGATGGGGGAAAGAAGATTTAGAAAAGAGGAAAGTACTTATTGGTTGAGCAATCTGGGGGGAGTGGTAGTGGGATACCTTTCCATTGGGAGGGTGTGTACACATTTGGGGAAGTATTACTCTGTTAGATTTGTTTTATCTCAGTCATAAGTATGGAAGGACCTTATTAGCACCAAGTTTCCATTGGCCACGCAGGCTGTTCCAGCTGTAACTTGGCCGGTGGGGACACTACCACTTTAGGCGTGTTATCACCTATGCTTACTCAGGGTTATGGTGTCTTTGTTAATGTGAATACTGCTACTGTTTCCTTTGGGTAATTGTTCCGCTGTTTTTCGTAATAGTACTGTAACCACAGCTCCACGAATAAGTGGGCTCTAATGGAGAGGCTTGTAAAAAATTGTTTATTCATAATCTGTTAGATATATGTTATATCTGTGGGAGTCTCCTTATATTTTCTGTATCCGTAATCTTTCTTGAAAATTCAATAAATATTAAATTTTAAAAAAAAACTTTATTGAAGACCCAATAAAGTTTTTTAATCATCAAAAAGAAAAAAAAAAGAAAAAAAAGAAAATGTCCCATGGGTACCATGAATCTTAGGAATCGCTGATGCTCCTGCCAGATTGGGATATACAAGTAGGCTTCCATGAGATCCAAGGACATCAGAAACTCACTCTGTCTGACAGCCACAATCACTGACCTCAGGGTTTCCATATGAAACTGAGGGACCCTGAGGCAGAGATTCATGTGTTTGAGATCTAGGGATCAGCCAAAAGGAGCCTTCCTTTTTGGGGACCATGAAATAGATGGCGTACCGATCAAATCCTCCTTGACTTTGTGGCACTTCAGCGACCGCCTGCAGCCAAACCAGCCTCTGCAAGGTGTCCTGTACCGCCTGGAGCTTGCGAGGTGCTCTGCAAGGAGACCGCAGGAAACTTTCTTTGAGCGGTTGTGCAAACTTTAGGGCATAGCCCTCCTTGATGATCTCCAAAACCCACTGATCACAGGTGATCTAGGCCCAGGCAGAGTAAAATCCTTGCAGCCTTCCACCTACTGGGACAAACTCCACCTGGACCTGCCTTGCTTCATTGTGTTTTCTTGTTGGGGGTGGAAGTGAAAGGGAAAAACCCCTTCCTGGCTCCCCTGAAACCTCGAAAGGGCTGATCTCTACAGGGAAATCTTCCTCTCTGGTAGGTCATAAATCGATTAGACCTGAAGTGCCGGAAGTCCCATGCTTGTCCTCAACCTTGCGTAGATGGTCGGCCCGGCTTCTGCTTGTCCTCTGGGAGCCTTCCGCCCTTGCTCTCCCCCAAGTTCTTAACCAACTTTTCCAGAGCCTCTCCAAACAAGAGCTTTCCCTTGAACGGGAGCCTGCTCAGGTGCGACTTGGAGAAACCATCTGCCAACCAGTTCTGGAACCATAGATATTTGCGTGCAGAGACGACCACTGCCATACTAAGGGCTAAAAGGCATCCGCTAAGTAGGCCGCCCCAGACTCCAGCTTGGCGGCTTCTGGAAGACCTGGCCCCTGCTGCTCTGCCTCTTCCTGGAAACCTTGTGTCCAGCGCAGGCAGGCGCATGCCACAACCGCACCATCTGTGGGTATGTGCAACTGATAGACACAGAGTTTGAGCCCCTGTATATAATTTATTTACAATATTCCAATGTTGAAGGCTTGTTTCAGCAAAGTCTCCAGCTTCCTAGACTGGATGTCCTTCAGGACCGAACTGCCCTCGACTGGTATGGTGGTCTTTTGGCCACTGCCAAAACTATGGCATCCACCTTGTAGAAAGAAAAGAGCTCTTTCTCCTGTTCGGAAAGGGGATAAAGGCATGCCATCGTTCGCACTCCTCTCATTCCAGCCTCCGGCACCTCCCATTCCTCTAGGATCTTCTGTTTGATGACCCAATGTACTGGGAAAACTGACTGCGGTTTCCTCACCGCCTGGAACAATGGGACTTCCAGAGGTTCCTCCTCCACTTGCGAACCTGGAGTCATATTGAGGGTCTTCAGGGAATGAGCTATCAATGCAATCAGTTCCTCTCTACGGAACACCAGCACAATCTGGGCCTCTTCCTCCTATGGAAGCTCACCTTCTTCCAGCTAGTCTGCCTGTAAGACTTCCTCCTGTGCTCATTGACTCCTTGAGATCCAGAATGGGCCTGAAGTAACCACCCTTTTTGGGCACCACGAAATAGATATAGTATCTGCCCTTGCCCCACTCATGTGGAGGGGAGGGGGGAGGTGCAGCAACTTGTCCAAGGTGGTTCGCACAGTGGCACCTTCGATCGCAGAAACTGGAGATGCGGCACCATGCTTGCCACAAGCCAAACAACGTCACCTGGAAGAAGGCATAAGAGTTAAGGCAAGTGTCACAACAGTGCACACTAAGGCCGTGGCGGCCCAGACATGTGTGAACTGTGTTTTTACTACAGAACATGTTACAGGTGCTAGAATAGAAACATGCGTTGCAGCCACTTGGGCGGAATGTGCACAATGACTGCACGACCGCCAGGCACACAATAGAGGAAACGCTATTAACACATGCAGAAGATAGTGGGAAACCCCCACCCAGCGCCAACGGTCACTAGAGGTCTATCCCAAATTGTGTCCCCCACAGATGGAATCAGGAGCTCCCAACAAGGACAATGACAAAAGTCAAGCCCCTAGTACTGTTTGCCTGGCTTTGCAGCACTGTGTGTAAGGTGGCTGGCAGGCAGATCCCGAGAGCCTTCTGCAATCTTCAGGAGAGAGCAGGGAGGGACAGAGGAGGAAGGATGGAGGGTTGAGGTTGTATGAGGCAGCCATACTCTTCCAGATCCTTCCAATGCTGAACCAATTTTCCCTCCTCTTATGGTTACTGAAAAGACTGCAGTCTAGTGGAGCCTCCCACGTCACACTCAAGTGAGATATCAACCCGCAGAATGTCATTCACGAGTGTTTTAAATCAATCTTCCTCTAAAATCTTCCGAATTTTCTTCAAAAGAAGAGAAAATACATCCACCATCTCCTGAAAACAAAGAAATAATGAAGGGACCTCTGGTGGCTGAGGCAAATAAAGGCATGGGAGTGATGTCATTGAAGCCTGGGCTTTTCATTGGTTCTTGGTCTACACCAAACTGCTGATACGGGAACACAACCCACTTGTTTGGACTGGTCTGTAAATAAATATTTTCATATTTTCCTGCTAGAACAAGTGGTGGATGCATGGAACAGCCTCTCGGTGGAAGTGGTGGAGATAAGAAATGTATCTGAATTCAAGAAAAAACATGGCACAAATACAGAGGATCTCTAAGGGAGAGGAAGAGTTTATAAAACTTGCTCATCTTTCTCAAGCCACTTTTCGTGCTCTACATTGATTTCATGCCCTTCAACCACTATTAGATCCCTCAACTAAACTAGCACGTTTGCACTATTGCAACACTTTCAGGATTGCCAAAACACCAGCTAAAAAGGCTCCAGACCATACAAAACAACACAGTGCCCAAAAATTTGATAAGGGACCCCCCTCTGGTAATCCACCACCACTGGTTGTTAGTACAGCAGCATATACAATTTAAGATTCTCTCATTGGTTCACAAGGCCCTTTTTGACAATGTTCCCCAATATCTTTCTGGACTTATTATTCCATATGCACCCCCTCATTGTTTTCGGTCCCTTCATGGGAATAATTTGTTATTCCCACCCCTTCGACGGTCAAGTTTGAGTCCACTAGATGTTCTGCCTTTTATTCTATTGCTCCATCGTAATGGGATTGCTTACCCCCCCCCCTTTGGTTAGAACCCTCTTTCAAAAAATTAAAACCACTCCTAAAAGCGCACTTGTTCGTGCAGGAATTCGGAATTGGACAAAGGCGCAGAAGAGAGTTGAGGGCTCAGCAAGTGGCGACTACCTTTTTAATGTTAATGCTGTCCTATCTTATACTGTACGTACCCTTACAAAAGGGCAGTATATCAAGTCAAATAAACTATAAACTTAATAGCTCTCTTAGACGTGCAGACTAATAGAAAAAAGAAGCAGATAAAGACCATTTGGCCTATGTTAAATGATACATTTACTGACTCCTAGTTGTGGAAACATACAATACCCGTTTCCTTGCTACGGTGGCACCTTGTGCTTAAACTGTAAAACGCATCTTTTGAAATTTGACAACAAACATCTAATGGCTAGATAAATTATCATAATTTCATTTTTTTCCAACCCATTGGAATATTGTAAATACATTATATACAGGGGCTCAAACTCTGTGTCTATCAGTTGCACATACCCAAGACAGGCAGAATGGATGGAAAGAAGTCTATCAGCCATACACTGCATGATTTCACCACTGTTTTTGTTTTGTTTTTAATAAACTAATTGTAACTAGACATAGCTTGTACATGGGGGCCACCCCAGCCCTCACTCCCACCCCTTCCCCCCTCCCAGACCATTCAACAACAAATGCATCATAATGGGAAAAGAGTTGGTCGCAGCTTTATTACACCATTCAGGAACAACCAATGAACAACCATCCGAGCCAAAATGCCATAAAGCGTAGTTACTCTCCTGTAACAGGTGATCTCCGGGAACAGCAGGAATTTAGTCTTCACATATGGGTATTGTCGGTACCGACGGAGCCTGCGTGGGAACGCTCCCCAGCGTCCAATAGGAAAGCTTTTGGGAGCATCCCTCAGCACATGCGCGCTGCCTTCCCGCCTTTCCAACTGTCCCTCTTCAGTTAAGTTTGTAGCTGAGTGAAAGGATAGAGGGAGAGAGGAAAGAGACAGAGAGCTAGAGAGACAACTCCTAGGGGAGGTGGGTGGGTTGTGAAGACTAAATTCCTGCTGTTCCCGGAGATCACCTGTTACAGGTGAGTAACTACGCTATCTCCAGGAGCAAGCACGAATGTAGTCTTCAGATAATCGGGACTCCCTAGCTGAAGATGCCAGGGAGATGACCCCAGAAAGCTGCCACCTATAGTGAAGTGGGCCAAGCTTCCTCCCATGGATCTCTGGCATCCTACCAGGGTTGATGGGTAGGAGTTGAATTAAGTTTGAAAGAGATTTTGAACAACAGCCTGGCCAAAGAAGGCATCCCGACGGGAGGCTTTACCTAGGCAGTAGTGAGCTGTAAAGGTATGTACCGAAGCCCAGGTGGCTGCTCGACAAATGTCATCAATAGACACAGAGTGAAGGTTAGCCATAGAGGCTGACACAGCTCTCACATTATGAGCTGTGACATGGCCTTGAAGAGGAAGGCTCTTACTCTCATAAGCAAAGGATATGCATTGCGCAATCCACTTGGATAAAATCCTCTTCGAGACTGGAAGTCCCAAATGACTAGCATCAAAAGTAATAAAAAGTTGAGAAGACTTTCTATGTTGCTGTGTTCTTTGTAGATAAAAAGCTAAGGCTCTTTTACAGTCCAAAGTGTGAAGGTTCTTCTCTGCATTAGAGGCATGAGGCCTGCCACAAGGTGTCGTGACACAAAGATTGCGCGCCACTATGTAGCGCTATAAAGA
Source organism: Ichthyophis bannanicus (assembly GCA_033557465.1). NCBI lineage: Eukaryota > Metazoa > Chordata > Amphibia > Gymnophiona > Ichthyophiidae > Ichthyophis > Ichthyophis bannanicus. Next base: position 61,831,598 of record CM066047.1, on the reverse strand, counting down.
ACAATAAGACCTGAGTGAAGGGTAATAAAAGGCTTTATTCCCCGTTATAATGCATGGGTTCAAATTAGAGATACGTTGCTTAACAAAATAGTCCTTTGTTTCAAAAGGTGCCAAGGCTCTCTGGCTTGAGAACTGTTACTTCACAGTTTATAGCAGGTTTTTCTTAAAGGTAATATTCTTCACAATAAACAACCAAAAGTATATTTACATTCATTCTTCGTTACAGCAGGCACACTTGGGAGCGTAGGCCGTGCACCAATCGCACTCCATGTCCTCCGGCAAAGATGAGGGAATAGCATGGGGGAAATCTACCTCCATCATATCCTCTTCCTCATTTTGGGTCAAAGGGGTTTCACTATCCCTGTCTATGTTAGCCTGACAATCTTCAGCATGGGAGTTTTGCTTTAGGTAAGCAGGAACTCTTATGGCTGGTGGTAAATTAGAATACCAATCTTTATTCAGGTTGTTTTTAGAGAGAAGCTTTCTTTGCGGATGGCTTCCAGCAGTGCAGTGCTTAGGGTTAAACCTTACTGTTTCAAACCTTGGCTCATGGAGTAAAAACCTCTGTTGTTTATACAACTGTTTTCCTTCTGACTGGGTAAAACTGAGCAGTGCTTTTCTGGAGATAAACTCCTTACAGAACCTTCCCCTCTGGTTCTTAGCTTCCTTCTCCTTGTATCATAAACAGGCAGAGTAAAAGAACTAGGCGTGGCACCGCCTCTTACCTTGGAGCACCTTCTACCAAACTCTCCTTGCCCAATAGGCTTAGTTTGGATTCTATGGCTTCCCACCTCGCGTGGTCTGTTTCGGTTCCAACTTCCAGCTTGGCCTCTTTCACAGCAAACAGGTTTGTACCTCTGATAGCTTCTAGGCTTTACTGTTGGTTCAGCTTCTAGTTCAGCTCCGGTTCCAGTTCCTTCCTTTCTCAGCTCCTGCTGTTGTTCCCACTGCTTATTTGTCCATGGCTTTCTTTGCAACTGCTGCCATCTCCATTGCTGTCTCTTTCGGTTCTGCTCCTGCTTTTGCCTCTCCTTCTCCTCCTTCTCCTCCTGCCTTCCAAGAGCGTTCTGCTCTGGTTTATAAAGAGAACCTTTGTTACTGACTTCCTGGTTCTCTGTCAGCTGCAGGTCATTACTGTGATTAGATTCACTAGGATCAGTATGCCTGCTCCCGCTCCCTCTATGTGTGCCAGGAGGTAACTGCACCTCTAGTTCCTCTAAATCAGGATTTCTTTTCATAAAATCAGCTTTATTAGTGCCCGCATCATGACAGGCCTCGGAAAAATTACAGGAAGATAAATCGATTGATTTAAATGAAAAGGTGAAACCACCTTTGGCATAAAGTGTGGATGAGTTCTGAGGACAACCTTATCATGGTGAAACCTAGTGTAAGGAGGATCAGCCACTAACACATGCAATTCACTAATGCAACGTGCGGAGGAGATTGCAATTAGGAAGATGACTTTCCAGGAGAAAAACTTCAGGGTAGTAGTGGCTAAAGGTTCAAAAGGCGGTTTCATGAGCTGCCCAAGAACTATATTTAAATCCCATGCCACCAGTGGTGGTTTGATGGGAGGTTTTGTTAACAGAAGACCTCTCATAAATCTGGATATGAGAGGATGAGAGGAAATTGGTTGTCCATTTAGAGGCTTATAGGAAGCTGTAATTGCGCTAAGATGGACTCTTACTGAATTGGTCTTTAGACCAGAACTTGATAAATGAATTAGATACTCTAGTATCACTTCCAAAGGAATCACCAGGGGGTTTAACCCCTTCTGGGAACACCATTAGTGAAACGTTTCCACTTGAAGGCGTAAGATCGTCTTGTGGAAGGTTTTCTAGAAGCCTGAAGGATATCCTTTACCTGTTGGGAAAAGTTGAGATCCTGAAGATTAAAGCTTTCAGCAACCAGGCTGTGAGATGCAGGGACTGGGGATTTGGGTGCCATAGGGTCCCGATCTCTAGGGAAAGGAGATCTGGAACACACCCTAACTCCAGAGGCACAGCTTGAGAGAGATGTAGAAGCAGGGGATACCACGTTTGGCGTGGCCATCGTGGTGCTTATGAGGATCATACAACCTCTGTCTGTCTGAAGCTTGAAGAGTGTTTTGGGGATGAGGGGAATAGGTGGGAAGGCATAGAGGAAGTCCTGACCCCAGGGAAGGAGGAAAGCATCCCTTGCCTGGCAATTATGAGCCGGAATCCTGGAACAGAACCGGGGAAGTTTGGCATTCAGTGGACTTGCAAAGAGGTCTATGTCTGGAGTCCCCCAGATGTGAAATATCTTTGTCACCTGGTCTAGGTGGAGAGACCATTCGTGAGGAAGCAATACTCGGCTGAGTTTGTCTGCCCAAAGGTTTTGAATGCCTGGAAGATATACCATGAGAAGGTGGATTTGATGCTCTCTGGCAAGGGCCCAAAGTCGTAAAGCTTCATTGCATAACGACAGAGAGCCTGTTCCACCCTGATTGTTCACATAGAACATGGCTACTTGATTGTCCGTTTGGACTAGGACTGTCTTGTAGCTGAGCTGGGCATGGAATACTCGAAGAGCTAAATAGATTGCTCTTAATTCTAGGAGGTTTATGTGAAAACAAGCCTCCTGTGGAGTCCAGGTGCCCTGGGTAGAGAGATGATGCAGGTATGCTCCACAAACCACCTGTGATGCATCTGTTAGGGTGGCCTGGAATAGGAGTTAAGAACATAAGATATGCCATACTGGGTCAGACCAAGGTCCATCAAGCCCAGTATTCTGTTTCCAACAGTGGCCAATCTAGGTCATATGTACCTAGCAGTTTCCCCAAGGGACACAGGTTCCACAATGCTTGTATTGGTTCAAGCATTGATATCCTGGGTCCCTTCTTAATAATGGTTTATGGCCCTTTCCTCCAGGAACTTGTCCAAACCTTTTTTAAACCCAGCTACACTAACAGCCTTTACTACAACCTCCGGTAACAAATTCCAGAGTTTGATTACACGTTGAGTGAAAAAATATTTTCTTTTATTAGTCTTAAATAGTTTACCCTGTAGCTTCATTGCATGTCCCCTAGTCTTTCAATATTCTGATAAGGTAAACAATCGATCTACGTTTACCCGTTCCACTCCGTTCATTAATTTATAGACTTCTCCCCTCAGCCGTCTCTTTTCCAGGTTAAAGAGCCCTAACCTTTTTAGCCTTTCTTCATAGGAGTATCCTTCCATTCCCTTTACCATTTTGGTGGCTCTTCTCTGAACCTTTTCTAAAATCGCTATATCCTTTTTAAGATACGGTGACCAGAATTGCACACAATATTCAAGGTGCGGTCTCACCATGGAATGATACAGAGGCATAATATCTTTTGTTTTATTTTCCATTCCTTTCCTTATCATACCTAGCATTCTATTTGCTCTCTTGGCTGCCGCTGCACACTGGGCCGAGGGTTTTAACATGGTATCCACAATGACGCCTAAATCTTTTTCCTGGGTGGTGGTTCCTAATGTGGAACCTTGTATCGTGTAACCATAGTTTGGGTTGTTCTTCCCTAGGTGCATAACCTTGCACTTGTCCACATTAAATTTCATCTGCCATTTTGATGCCCAGTCTTCCAATTTATCAAGATCCTCTTGCAATTTTCCACAATCCTCTTGGATTTTAACAACTTTAAATAGTTTTGTGTCATCTGCAAATTTGATAACCTCGTTATTCCACTTTCCAGGTCATTTATGAATCTTTATCTTTATTAAAATTTGATATACCGCTATGGCAAAAGCATTAAGCGGTGTACAATAAAACTGATTAGCACCACAACTCAAGAAACGGAACGCCAAAATTTAAGACAGGAAAGAAAGGTAAAGAGAAAGTTAACAAATCACATTGGAACACTTAACAATAAATCATAAGTCAAAAAGCAGCGGGCCCAGCACAGATCCCTGGGGTACACCACTATTCACCTTTCTCCATTGGGAAAATTGGCCATTTAGCCCTATCCTCTGCTTTCTATCTTTTAACCAGTTCCTGAACCACAATAGTACACTGCCTCCTATCCGATGACTCTTTAGTTTTGCCAAAAGTCTCTGATGAGGGACCTTGTAATGGCGTTACATTGGCGATCCTCCAATCTTCAGGTATTAGAGATGATTTTAATGATAGTTCACAGATTACTAATAGCAGGTCTGCAATCTCATATTTCAGTTCTTTCAACACCCTTGGATGTATACCATCCGGCCCAGGTGATTTGCTACACTTCAGTTTATCTAATAGTTGTAATACATCTTCCCGATGTATCGATATTTCCTTCAATTCTTCCGCACCTTTAAATACCACTTCAGTCATGGGTAACATCCCTACATCTTCCTCAGTAAAGACTGAAGCAAAGAATTCATTCAGTCTCTCCGCTATCGCCTTGTTGCCTCTTAGTGCTCCTTTAACCCCTTTATCATCTAATGGACCAACTGACTCTCTCACAGGTTTTTTGCTACGAATGTACTTGAAAAGGTCTTTACTTCGCGCTTTTGCTTCTGCAGCAAGCTGCTTCTCAAATTCTCCCTTTGCCTGCCTTATCAATGCCTTGCATTTGACTTGCCAGTGCTTGTGCTGTTTCCAGGTTTCGTCGTTTGGCTCTTTTTTCCATTTCCTGAAAGATGCTTTTTTGGCAACAGCCTCTCTGACCTCACCTTTAAACCATGCTGGCAGTTTTTTGGACTTCCTTCCACTTTTCTTAAAGTGTGGAATACAGCTGGTCTGGGCTTCCAAGATAGTATTTTTCAACAACAGCCAAGCCTGATGTACGTCTTTAACCTTTGCAACTGCTCCTTTTAGTTTTTTCTTAACTATTTTCCTCATTTTATCATAGTCTCCCTTTCGAAAGTTAAAAGGTAGTACTGTGGATTTCCTTACTATCCCTCCTCCACTAATTAAATCAAAGGCTATGATCACTATTGCCAAGTGGCCCCAACAACCTTATCTCTTGCACTAGATCTAGGTTGTTGGAGACTGGGAAGGAAGTTGGGATTTTGGGAAGTTTATTACCAATCCCAAGTATTGGAGGATTTGCATTGTGTGGGACAGTGCAGAGCTGGCTTCTGCACTTGTGGAGACTCGAATGAGCCAGTCATCCAAGTAAGGGAAGACGAATATCCCTAGGGTTCACAGGAATGCAGCTACTACTGCCATGCATTTCGTGAAAACTCTTGGTGCGGAAGCCAGACCAAAGGGAAGAACCCTGTACTGGAAGTGTTTTCACTTAAAAAGGAATTGTAAGAATTTCCTGTGATCTGGATGGATCAGAATGTGAGTATATGCATCCTTTAAGTCTAGAGAGCAAAGCCAATCCTGACTTTGAAGGTATGGCAGAAGAGTTCCTAGAGAAATCATGAACTTCTCTCGGAACAGGTATTTGTTCAATTCTCTAAGGTATAGAATGGGTCTGTGTCCCCCTGTTTTCTTTGGAATAAGAAAATAGGGGGAGTAGAACCTTGTACTCTGCTGGAGGATGGGTACTTCCTCTATTGCCCCTTGGGCAAGGGGTGTTGAGACCTTGTGATTCAGCAGATTGTCTGCAGAGGTCTGGGAATTGAACTGCCTTAGGATTGTAGGAGGGGGCATGCTATGAAAATGAAGCTTGTACCCCTCCTCCTACAATGGACAGAGTCCAATTTTCTGCTGTTATTTGGTGCCATCTGTTGGCAAAATGACACAGCCTGCCTGGAATATTTAGGGGTTCTGGACCCCTCAGAGGCAGGAAGGCTAAGATCTCTAGTAAGGAGTCAAAGCCCTTGAGGGGGCTGAATCTGCAGAGATGGTTGAGCTCTCGGGCCTTTTGGCTTCTTCTGCTGTTTAAATTGCTGTTGTTGTCGTCCCGTCCCCCCCTTTGGGCAACTTGACTATGAGCTTGGCTTTGCTGGGTATAGGATGGATAAAACTTCCTCTTTTTGCTGAAAGAGGGTTTTTTATAGGGTTTCTTTTTGTCTGGAGTGGCTGTAGATTTTGACAATCTATCTAAGGTGATATTGTCAGCATCTATCTCACTAGCCTTTTCCTGCCAATTCTTGCCAAAGAGGTTTTCTCCAGTGCAAGGGATGTTGCCTAATTTATCCTGTACCCAAATCTCCAAGTCTGATGCCTGAAGCCAGACAATCCATCGTGCACCAATGGCAATAGCAGAGGTTCTGCTGATATTCAAAGCAGTCAAAGGCTGCACGATTCACAAACTTGGAGACATCTTGAACATGCCTGACAAGCGTAAGGAAGTCTTGTCGTCTGTCATCTGGGAGAAGTGGGCTCATAAGCTCCAAATCTCCTGTGACCTCTTTGAGGAACATTCCCATATATAAAATATATGAGCTGATCCTAGCTGAAAGCACGGAAGCCTGAAAGGTTTGACGTCCAAAAGCATCAAGAGTCCTGCATTCACGACCTGGAGGATTGCATGCATATCTCTTTGCACTTTTCATCCTACGCATGGCTGACTCCACTACCATTGAATGGTTTGGCAGCTGAGTATTTTGAAATCCAAGATATGGTGGAACTCAACACATGGTATCAAGCCTCCTGGAATGAGGAGATGTGGTCAAAAGTGTCTCCCACATTCTGAGCATCAGATCATGAAGAATTTCATGAATGGGCAGAGTGGCTGCCTCCTTTGGAGGCTTAGGATATTGGAGAATTTCAAATTCCTTTGCTCTAGGTTCCTTTTCAGGAGCTACTGTGATTGAAAGGTCTTTGGCAACATCACAAATAAAATCCTGAAGAGATATGTCCTCCGGAGGCGACATTCTGCGTTGGGGAGAAGAAAAGTCTTCCGGGAGAAAAACTCTGATACCGGCAGAATTATCAGAGTCATCGGAATCGGAGGATTCGAAGTATCTCTGATCACGATGTTCATGTAAGGCACGGTCCCGGTATCGATCGAAGTCGGTACCGTGTTGATCCGGTAACAATCTTTCGATGCCCGGCAAAGATGGCATGGGAAGAATTCCCACCGGGGCTGGTACCGTTGGTGCTGGTACCGGTATCTGTGCCATCAGTGTCAACAGTACCGCAGATGTAAGGAGAGCTGCAATACTGCGCTCGATAGCGAGGAATCTCTGGTCTATCGACGCTGCCGATGCCTGGGTGTCAGTACCGGTGAAGGCGACCGGGACCCTTGAGCATGGCACCAGTAGTTCTGTCGAGGCCAAGGCCTCGAGAACATCCTGGAACCCCGTTGATGCTTTGGAGGTCGAAGCCTCCCGCCAGGGCTGTTTTGCCGGTGTGGTTCCCTCAAAGGCAATGCCAATGGACTCTCAATGCTTAGCAGGAGAGCTAGCCTTTGATGACCGGCTTTTATGTTTAGTTACCTGAGATCCATGGGAGGAAAAAGAGGCTCTTGAAGACGTCGAAGCAATGGACCTGGCATCCGAAGAAAAGAGGGTATCGAGCTTTGCAGCCCGGTTCTGTCTTCCTCTTTTAGTCATTCCCATACAAGAGAGACACTCAGATGGAGAATGGTCAGGGTCTAAACATTTAAGACACTAGTCATGGGTGTCAGTGACGGAAATGGTACCGCCACACTTAGTGCATTTATTTTTTAAACCACTAGCTGTTTTTTCCATCTTTAAGGAAAAATGGGGCCTAGTGTCCAAAATGGCGCCTAGCATCGAAAAAGAAAAGTTTCTGAAGAGAAACAATTCAAAACTTTTTTTTTTTTAAGAAGAAAATAAAAGAACCAGCGGTACCGGTAGGCGTCGTGCGGAGGCAAACACGACCACAAGAAAACAAGATTAAAGAAGAAATTTTCTGCAGTGACAGGGTATGTGTCCTGTCGGCTCCGCAGAAAACGAAGAACTGAAGAGGGACAGTTGGAAAGGCGGGAAGGCAGCACGTATGTGCTGAGGGATGCTCCCAAAAGCGTTCCTATTGGATGCTGGGGAGCGTTCCCACGCAGGCTCCGTCGGTACCGACAATACCCATATATGAAGACTACATTCCTGCTTGTTCCTGAAGATAACAAGTTACACATTAGCCTCAACCTCCTATACCACAGGATAAGATATCCACTGGCCATGTTACTAGCAAGGTGGAACTGTATTCCTCAACCATGGCAGTTCCAGGGGCAATCCACTGCCCCACCACCAGCCTCGCCATATCACTAGCAAAGGCCAGTACTCACAGGTGAGGAACCCTGAGACAGGAGATTCACCTGTCACTGCACCTCTGGACAGATCACCAAATCACAGCCCAAAGGTATAATGTCCTAAACAAACAGCTGGAAACCACAATGGCTCGGGTAACCACCTCCCCCCACCAGCTGCAACAAAATAGCTAACCACTTAACCCTCTACACACCAAACTCCAAACATTAGGGTGGGCTGGGTGGTGGAAAAAAGCCTCTGCCACTCCGCATCCGAGTCAGGAACAGAGGTAGGGCAGCCAGCGCCCAGTATAATAATCCTGGGGTCAGACCCCCTCCCACCATGTCACCCTCAGCTCAGACAATGAAACCTCCTCCAGCCCATTAGGAAGAGATTTCAAATCCAAACCCACAATAGCCCTTCCATCCCCACCCCCAACACCAGCCCTCCAAACTGCCTAATACACTTCCCCTCTGCCTCAACTAATGGTCCAGGCAATGTCTATCTACCCCAGCACCCATCCCTGGCCCAGAACAATTTGTGTAAGGGGAGGGGGGCCCCCCAAGTCGGACACCCAGTTATTAAACAACCACCAGGTCCCTGGCCCAGCGACCTACTCCAATAGTGGAAGAACATAGAAAAAACGTGTGTTTTACCTATTTTATAACAGAATGCCCATGTGGCAAGTCCAAAAAGGCATCTATTTTAAGCACATTTTATAAAGACTTCGACATGCCTCTATAAAATAGGCACCGATAACCAGCATGCAAATTCACATGCACAAAATGTACACATGCTTTGTAGATGGTGCAAATTTATGCATGCACTCTACATACATACCTGCATATTTTATAGAATGCACATGTACACTGCAATTCCACCTCTGCTCCATGCAAACTATGCCCCAGGAACTCTTACGCATTGTTCATGTAGAAGTATATGAATTTTGATACACAGCTGTATAATTTATAAAAGCCCTTTCCTGCATCTAAAACAGACTTTATACACAGGAAAACCTTTAAGAAATTGCCCCCTCAATGTTATATTTTCAGGTCTTAAGGCTAGTGGGTGATGAGGACAAGAACCACAGCAAATTACACATTAATGGGATAATTTTAGAAAGTCTTTTTCATGTGTATGTGGCCAAATACACATGTAAAAGACCTTTTAAAAATATGGAATTTGTTACAGGAGAATGTAGCAAAAGCTGTTAGTGTAACTGGATTTCGAAAGGAAACTGAGAAGGAAGCCTTCCGCAAAACCAAAACTGAGAGAACCAGCGGAGGGCAAAAACCACGGCCAAACACTATCTTAAAACGGGAGAGCTTTATTGTAGACCCAACTTTACAAGTTTTGGTCCTAGGCCTTCATCAGGGGTCTAAAAATGAACCCACAAACACATAGTTAAAATATGAAAAAAAATCATCATAATACCACAGACAATATAAAAAATAAAAAATTGAGAACAAAATTAAAATACATTACCAGGAGGGTACAAATAACTAAGCGTACTGCCCGTCCTAAAGGGCAGAACAATACCACTCTTCCCAATCTAAAGTAATAAATAGACAAGAAAAAATTGATGAATGCATAAAACAATCATAGAAGGGAGGGGGGAGAAGAACGGGGAGTGAGGATAATCACATACCAGCAAGAAAATGTATATAGAAGGTGAGAAACAAATTAGAACTAAAACAACCAATAGATAGCAGTAAGTATATGTTGGTGCTAACAATCAGTGAAAATACGATAGTAAACAATGAAAATAAAAGATGTGTGATAATGAACAATGAATCTAAAAACATTGAATGTAAAAAGACAAACATTTAAGAGCAATAGCGACTATGCTTAGTTATTTGTACCCTCCTGGTAATGTATTTTCATTTTGTTCTTAATTTTTTACATCGTCTGTGGTATTATGATTATTATTTTTCATATTTTAACTCTGTGTCTGTGTGTCCATTTTTAGACCCCTGATGAAGGCCTAGGGCCGAAACTTGTAAAGTTGGGTCTACAATAAAGCTCTCCTGTTTTAATATAGTGTTTGGCCGTGGTTTTTGCCCTCCACTGGTTCTCTCAGTGTAGCTGGATTTAAAAGAGGCTTGGACGAGTTCCTGGAGGAAAAGTCCACAAACCATTATTAGAGAGGACCGGGGAAATCCACTGCTTACCCCAGGATAAGCAGCATAGAATCTGTGTACCTTTTTGCGAACGTGACAAGTACTTATGACCTGGATTGGCTGCTGTTGGAAACAGAATACTGAGCTTGATGGACCCTTGGTCTGACCCAGTATGGCATATCTTATATTCTTAAATGTATGTACCTTGTCAAAGTGACATGTACTTTGTCAGCAGACATAGGCAAGGGCAGTCTAGGGAGAGCACAGCATTATCGCAAGTGCGCATGTTGATTACAAAAGACTTTAATGAAATGTGCATACTTGCAAGCTTTATGCATGAATATATGCACCTCCACTCAAGCAGCTGTAAATGCCCATGCCTGGATTCAAGGCAGAATTTTATAAAAACACAAAGGTTATTTTTACTAAGCTGGGTTATTCACTGGGACCTACTTACACACAGCTTCTAACCGTTAGCCCGGCTTATTAAGCATGCTCCACAGAGGCACCTATATGCCTTTATAAAATAGCACTCATGTACGCACCTACTTGGTCTCTTAATCTAGGCATCCTGCTATAAAAATTACCCTCTAGAAGTCTAAAATAATTTCAATATTAAATTTACAGTTTGATCACTTGAGTTCTTGAATGACTGCAGCACAGAAAGACCAGATATGCTACATATTTTTCCCCAATAGAAAAGGCATGAAATTAGGGGGGAGAGGGGCACAGATTTCTTAAAATTATAGGGCATTTTCTTTTATCTTATTAGCAAGAGAACAAATTAATACCTCTGAGGTTTTGGTTAATTTTAACAGAGGACTATTTTGCTGGAATTCTTTTTTTTTTTTTATTACAAAGTAAAATGAACCCCCCTTTCCCCCCCCCCTCAAAAAAAATCCAGATTGATGTCATGTAGCTAATAAAGAAAGGGTACATCTTCAGTGGCTTTTTTCAACACTACAAAATGGTGAGAAAGAAACTTGCATCAAGCTGGACTTTTTAATTACCAGTAATAGCAAAAGTTAATTAGGAAAATACTGCAACTAACAGCGTAAAACTATAGTACTGTTGTGGCCACCACCGATAGCAAACAAACACTGACATTTATGATTTATATTTCAACACAATCTTCCACTCAATTACAGTAGTTTTCCAGTACCCAAAGCCAAGCAGCAACTGCTACATAAAAAGCAAACAAAAGCAAATAACAAAGACCCAATTCACATTTTTATAGACTACACTGCATTCATTTGAATCAATAATATATTCATGGTTTGGTTGTTTTGGAACATATATCTTTGTATTTTTTTCAATATTTATGTTACTGACCTGTGTCATCTAATTAAACAATTTTCTCTACCAGGTGTACCAATTCTCTAAAATTGTTTTTAATTTTCCATTTGTAGTATGCATTTCTGATATACTAACAGTGCCTTGTAGAAGATATAATAAAATGTTCCCTTGCATAAACTAGCATATTTGCTAAGAGAGCTAGGTCAACATATTTCAAAAGTTAGTTGTTGTTGTTAAGTGCCGTCGAGTCGGAGTCGACTCATGGCGACCCTCTGGATAGCTATCCTAAATTGTGTTCGGTCTTCAGTCAGGCGGCTCATTGACGACAGACTGGTACCCGTAGCTGCTGTTATTGTAGCGATCCATCTCATTGCTGGCCTTCCTCTTTTGCGTTGACCTTCTATCTTGCCAAGCATGATGTCTTTCTCTAATGATCTCTCTCTTCGCATGATGTGTCCGAAGTATGAAAGTCGAAGTCTTGTCATCTGAGCTTCTAAAGAAAGCTTAGGTTTGATCTCCTCTAGTACCGACTTGTTTGTTCTTCGGGCAGTCCATGGTATACACAGTATTCGCCGCCAGCACCATAATTCAAAGGCATCAATTTTCTTCCTGTCTGTCTTTTTCACTGTCCAGCTTTCACATCCATATGATGTTATTGAAAATACCATGGCTTGAACAAGTCGAATCTTTGTATGGAGAGACACATCTCTGCTCTTGAGAATCTTATCTAGGTCTTTCATAGCCATTCTGCCAAGAGCAATGCGTCGTCTGATTTCTTGACTGCTTGTTGCTTCTTTATTGATAGTTGATCCAAGTAGGTTAAAGTTGTTCACAATTTCAATTTCTTCTCCTTCAACGATGAACCTGTTGATTATACCAGTTGTCATGATCTTTGTCTTCTTTACATTAAGGTGTAGGCCCATTTTGAGACTATGTTCTTTGATTGTGAGAAGCAAATGTTTCAGATCATCTTCGCTTTCAGCCAGTAATGTGGTATCATCAGCATAGCGAAGGTTGTTGATGAGTCTTCCACCAATCTTCACACCTCTGTTGTCTTCATACAGTCCTGCTTCTCTGATGATTTGTTCTGCATATAAATTAAACAGGTAGGGGGAAAGTATGCAGCCTTGTCTTACACCTTTGCTTATTTTAAACCATTCTGTTTCTCCTTGTTCCGTTCGAACTGTTGCTTCTTGATCAATGTACAGATTACGCAAGAGAACGATCAGGTGTTCTGGTATACCCATGCTTCTTAATGTGGCCCAGAGTTTCTCATGGTTTACACAGTCAAAAGCCTTGCTATAGTCGATAAAGCACAAATAGATATCCTTTTGGTATTCTTTAGTCTTTTCAAGGATCCATCTCACATCCGCAATGATGTCTCTCGTTCCTCGCCCTTTCCTGAACCCTGCTTGCACTTCAGGTAGTTCTTGTTCTAGGTATGGCTGTAGTCTCTTTTGAATAATCTTCAGTAGAATCTTGCTGGCATGTGGGATCAGAGCGATTGTGCGATAATTTCCACAGTCAGTTGGATCACCTTTCTTTAGTATTGGTATAAACACAGATCTTTTCCAGTCAGTTGGCCATGATGTTGTCTTCCATATTTCTTGGCAGAGCCTTGTAAGTATGGTAACAGCTGCATCAGATTGCTGCAATACTTCTATGGGAATGCTATCAATGCCTGGTGCTTTGTTCTTTGATAAGGCTTTCAATGCTGCTTCAACTTCTTCTTTCATCACCAATGGTTCCTGATCATAAGGTATAGGTTGAAACGGCTGTTGGTCCACTTGATCTTTATCATATAAAAACTCTGTATATTCCTTCCACCTTTTCTTGATCTTCTCAGCATCATTCAACATAGAACCTTGAGCATCTTGTAACATTCCAATTCGAGGCTGGAACTTTTTCTTTAACTCTCGCAGCTTTAGGAAAGCCGATCTTGTTCTTCCTCTAATAGTTTCTGCTTCTATTTCCTTGCAAGTGTCATTGTAGTACTTTTCCTTGTCCTGTCTTGGGCAGCAGCAGAATGGGATAGTGTTGACGGCGGAGGATCACATTTCTGTGACAACGGCAACAACACCAAACTTAAACTGCGCGGAAGGAAGGCCCGGCAATCTACTTCTGTATCTTGCCATGAAAACCCAATGGATAGTTACAACAAAACAAATTGTGCTATGGTGCTGGAAGATGAGACTCCCAGGTCGGAAGGCACTCAACTAGCTACTGGGGAAGAGCTGAAGACTTTTCAGAGTAAAGCCAGCATTTATGATGTGGTTGGATCAAAGCCCTCGGGAAGTCTGACTGCTGATGTAGCTGCGCATGAAATGAGAGTCAGAAGCTGTAAAGATGTCTTACACATTGGAACATGGAACGTACGAAGCATGAACCAAGGGAAGTTGGAGGTGGTCAAGAATGAAATGGAACGTGTACAACTTGATCTGTTGGGTGTCAGCGAACTGAAATGGACTGGCATCGGGCACTTTGCATCAGATGATCACATGGTCTACTATGCTGGAAATGAAAGACAAAGAAGAAATGGTGTTGCATTTATAATAAAGAAGAAACTTGCAAGAACTGTAATGAAATACAATGCAGTCAGCGAACGCTTAATCTCTATTCGTCTACGAGGATTGCCTATCAACACAACTATAATTCAAGTATATGCCCCAACAACAGCTGCAGAAGAGAATGAAATTGAAGAGTTCTATGAACAAGTACAAGCTGAAATTGACAGAACATGCAAACAGGATATCCTTATAGTCATGGGTGACTGGAACGCAAAAGTTGGCAACAAAGAAGAAGGCAAAGTAGTTGGAAAATATGGACTTGGCAACAGAAATGAAGCTGGAGAAAGATTGATAGAATTCTGCAAGACCAATGATCTATTCATCTCAAACACCTTCTTCCAGCAACACAAGCGACGACTGTACACATGGACTTCACCCAATGGATTGTATAAAAATCAAATTGACTACATCTGTGGAAGTCAACGATGGAAAAGCTCTGTAACATCAACAAAGACAAAACCTGGAGCTGACTGTGGTACAGATCATCAACTACTAGTATGCAAACTCAAGCTAAAGTTGAAAAAGAGCAAACCACTCATGAATGCACCAAAATATGACCTTGAGAATATACCACTGGAATTTAAAGACTGCCTGCAAAATCGATTTGCTGCTTTAGATACAAATGACAGAGCTCCGGAAGAGTTATGGAATGACATCAAGAAGGTTGTGCTGGAAGAAAGCGAGAAGTCTCTACAAAAGGTGAAAAAGCAAAAACGGCCAAAATGGATGACGGAAGAAACTCTGAAAATTGCCCAAAAGTTAGTACACATGATAATTTAGCAAGGAAGAATTTCTTCATCATTACACCGAACAGAAATGTACAGATCAAAAAAGTCTGAAGGGTTACAATCTACCAATAAAACCGAGGCTTTGGAAATCATATTGGTATAATGTCCTGTTATGTCAGGATTGCTATTTGAACCAAAGTGTACACTTCCATAATTGAACATTTTTAGTTTAAAAAAATCTAAATCTTTAAAGAGAAGCAGCAAAAACGTTTTCTGCAACTGTCTACGAGTCTCAAGAAAAATGAACTTGTTCAAGGGATCTCTTCTCCCATGTTTCATTGCCAAATAGGATCAGAGTATGTATGCAGAATCAGCACCCTGAAAAAGGATTTTAAACAATTTTATTACTCATTCAATTTAAAAAAAGAAAACAGATTCAGGCAGATATATTGACAAACATAATATTCATAAGAAAATAATAATATGATAGCTCTCCCACCCCCCCCCACCCCAAATTAGAGGGACACACTGTACTCTGCCTCCTTTGCCTAGTCATCAGCTGAATTCCTTAATGAAATTTTAAAACACAAGTAAAAAAAAATGTATCCAAATGCCACAATGTATATTTGCTTTACACTGTTCCTTATGAGATCTCCATATTATTCAAGTGAGAAAAAAAATCGGAATGGCAAACATGGGTTAAGAAAAAGTTCTTAGCAACCTCTAAGAATGTAACTAACAGACATAAGGCATGAACACTGCTTTAATTTCAGTAATGAACAGCTTGCCCACCTGCTATCTTTATCTTCAGATCTGAACAGCGATTCTCAAATTTCTTTTGAAATGGGAGCTTATGGCTTGAACGAGCAAACAGGCAAATTAACCCTGAAAATGAGATTTCCTCAAATGGCTGAGAATTTGAGCTGTTAGGTTTAAATTTACCTTGCTCTCTCTCTCATACACTATTATTCAACAAACCATACAGCACTAAATCTAGCCATTTCTTTTGTTTCTATGTATTTAAAAAATATGTACAGTATATGGTATCCCAGAAATACAGAAATGATGTTGACAGCACACACTTTTTTAAACCAATTTATGGCAAAACTTTAAAACAGACGATATATTACTGATAGCTTTTTAGTGGGGTCTGAAAAATAATCATCCACTATTTAGTGTAAACTATTGATTATTATCATGAATATCTGCAAGGCTTCTCTTATTTTCTCTCTCTCTTTTTAAGAAGCCTTCAGACTACCTACTTGAGAAATCAGTTTGATGGTAGCTTACCGAATCCTGATATTGTTGTTTGTAAAATCTTTTAGAAGAGCTGTTTTTCTAATCAGAATCAAGTAATAGAGGACTGTTCTATGTAAAAAGACTTACCATGAAATATTTACTGTTTTGACACATTAATATAAACATTTTGGCCTGAATTGTGTAAAATTCCTGAATCATGTAAACATCCAAATATCTGGAGAAGCTCTGCTCAAGACATTTTTTCTCATGCTTCAAGAGCTATTCAGGCTCAGTGATTGTCATCTTTGTCCATAGAGATTTAATTTCTGCACTTTTTTTTTTTTTTTTTTTTTTTTAAGATTTCTGAATTTCACAGCAAAGAGGTCGTTTATGTTGAAGTTTGAGGTCAGATAGTTTGCACTAAAACACTTAAACCATGCAAGACAAGGTATCGAGAAGAAGGTTGTGGTCAACGGTGTCAAAAGCAGCAGAAAGGTCAAGAAGGATGAGGATCGCATAAAGGGACTTGGATTTAGCCAGGAATAGGTCACTGGAGACTTTGGCAAGAGCCGTTTCAGTAGGATGTAAAGGACAAAAGCCAGACTGTAAAGGATCCAGGAGGGCTTGAGAAGAGAGAAAGTCAAGGCAACGGCAGTGAATCACACATTCTAGTAGTTTAGAAACGAAGGGGAGGAGGGAGATGGGTCAATAGTTAGAAGGACAGGTGAGGTCTAGTGAGGGTTTCTTGATGAGAGGTGCAACCACAGCATGCCTGAAGGCTGCAGGGACAGTTGCAGTAGAGAGCAATAGGTTGAGAATATGAGAGATGGAAGGGAGGAGATGGAGGCTCAGGAGACGGGTGGGAATAGGATCAGAGGAGCAGGTAATGAGAATGGAGGAAGAAAGGTGGTGTGTGGTTTCCTCCTCAAAGATCATAGAAAAGGAAGAGTGTAGTTGAGGTAGGGGAAGAAAGTTGGGAGTGAAGAGGAGGAGGAGGGGAAATAGACATCGCTAGGAATTGGAGTGTGATCTTGTGAAATTTTGTCTTAGAAATAGCCAGGGTTTGGACAGAAAGGGAAAGAGGGGTTGGAGGCAGAGGCACCTTGAGGAGAGAATTGAGAGTTGTAAAGAGATGGCGAAGGTCTGAGGCAAGAGTGTTAGTCAGATGGACATAATAATCTTGTTTGGCGAGTGCTATGGTTGACTGGAAAGAGAAAAGCATAAATTTGAAGTGTAGAAAGTCCACAAGGGTGCGGGATTTGAGCCAAGTGTGTGCAGCTGAATGGGCACAGGAACATAGATAGCAGGTAGTGTTAGACAGCCAGGGCTGCGGTATGGCACGCTTCACAGGATGTGGCAAGGACAGAGCAAGAGCATCCAGAGCAGAGTGCAGTGTTATAGGAAGCTACTGCCTCATCAACAGACTCAGATAGCATAGTGGAAGAAAGAGGTGATGAAAAAGTGGAAGAGAATGCCAAAAGGTCAATAGAGTGAAGATTTCTAAAGAGGTTGGAAGAGAAAGGGTGAGGTTGAGACAGTGAATGATGAAGAATGAAGCTTGGCAGGTGATGGCCCGATACAAGAAGAACAGAGGTACAGATTTTTGAGAGTAAGCAATTAGAGAAGAATACAAGATCAAGGCAGTGACCATGCTGGTGAATGGGGGCAGTAGAACAAAACTGGAGATCAAATGAAGAGGTAAGGGAAAGGAGCTTTAAAGCATAAGAGTCAGAGGTGTTAACTTGAATGTTAAAGTTCTCGAGAATAAGGGAGGGGGAAGATATATCCAAAAAGAAGGAAAGCCAAGAGTCCATGTCAGGGAGAAAGGTAGAGGTGGACTTGTCTGGAGGTCGATAAATAACAGCTAACCGGAGAGGTAGTGGAATAAAAAGGCAGATGGTGTCAACTTCAAAGGGGGGAAAGGAGTAAGACTGAGGTAGCAGGAGGGGTTGAAATTGGCAGGAAGGAGAGCTCAAAATATCATGTTAAGATGCTTCTATTCTTCCTAAAAATGAGTATGTATATTCCGAATGCACATACCAAATTATTTGCTTGTAAGAGTAGGCATATAAAACTCCAAAAATATAAGGTTTATACTATAACCTTGTTATAAAATATAGGAATAATGTTTTAAATCTGCACAATAGTAGTTTTATTTTAAAACTGTATTTAAAATCTATTTATACAAAATCAGTTACTTCTACATTATTATTATTCTCTCACAACTTGCTACAGTTAAAAGAAGTTTCAATTTGCAAAGCTCTCTCATCCCACCACTCAGTATTTTCACATACATTCACAGAGAAACCACAGCCTGAACTTAGGTCAGGCTCTCCCCCCCCCCCCCCCCCTTGGCTACAGTCAAGTTCAGCCTGCTGCACTGCTATCTTCATAAAATAAAGAGCTGTAAGCTAATTGCTGGCGAGTATGACGCAAACCGTTTCCCGGGCAACAGTCAAAGTTCTGGAGTGCCTGCTCCAGCATTTCCTCATCTGTTTGCACTCACACCAACAGTCTGACAATGCAGTCACTGCATCCTGTTTCAATCAGCAACCAATGAAACATTTCCACTGCAGAACAGTTTAACTCTTCTCAGGCATCCTCACAATTTAGGGGTGAAGCTATCTGAAGTTGCTAAAGAGCCTTCTTTACCTGTTTGAATACGATTGCTTTCTCTCTCTAAATAAGCCTCATAATAATTTTAGAATAAGCTCTTTGAAATAATGTGAATATATACTGCATTTGAGAGACATTTTTGCTTTTCCAGCACAGGGGTGTAAAATTCATTTCAATGCTGGCCACAATGGAAAAAAAATGTATTTTTAGCAGGTCAAATGGAGGAGGGGAAAATTGCATAATTTTCCATTATACATTTATATTGATTTATGTAATTTTTTTCTATTTTACAAAAATTCAGTTGTTTTGTAATATTTGCGTACGTCCAGTTAATTTAATTTGTCCTCATCTTTATTAGAGAGCTGCAGGTATCTTAGTGATTAGTATTGGGAAGGAGGGAGGGGAAAAGAGAATAGGGAAAGGGAAGGCATCTGAAGGAATGGCAAGGAATTTCAGAGGAAGAAAATGAATGAACCTCAGGCAGGGGGCAGAGTAATAGACAATGATAAAGGGGAGGAGGTAGCACAAAAAGGTGGAAGAACGGGGGAGGAACAGAGGGAGTAGAGAGAAAGGGATTGAAGAAGAAACAAAAAGTAAGAGAAAGAGTGACAAGAGAACCTTATAGTGACAAGAGAACCAGACTTCAAACCACCTATCCACCTCAACATAGGAACCACACAAATTCAAATCCAGCCTCAAATAAGGTATCTAGGCGTTATCATTGACCAAGCTCTCACCTTTAAACATCAAATCAACAAGACCGCCGGGACGATATTCCACAAAGCTAAAACTGTACAACGCCTCCGACCCCCTCCTAGAACCTCACGACTTCAGGACAGTAATGCAAGCTGTGACACTCCTTCATCTGGACTTCTGCAACATAATCTACCATGGACTTCCCGCCTCACAAACCAACCCCCTCCGAACTGCCTTAAATACTACAGCAAGGATTATTCAGAATACAAGAAAACGGGATCACATCACCCCAATCTTAAGAGACCTCCACATCCTTCCAATTGAAGCAAGAATCAAGTACAAAGCTATCCTACTCACCCACAAGACTATCCACCAAACACGGAACACCTCACTCTACCCCCTACTGCCTCGCCCATCCCACAGCAGACCTACCAGACAATCCTCCAATAACTCCATTGTCGTCCCCCACAAGAGAACCAAATCCACACAACGGACCTGCAACAGAGCCTTCGAACTTTATGCTCCATCCCTCTGGAACTCTCTGCCAAACCACATCAGGAACAACGCTGACATCACATCATTCAAGAAACAGCTGAAAACAATCCTATTCCGTGAACATCTCTGAACAGAACAACCACCCTACCCACATGAACTAATATTTTGATACAGCCGAAATGTACACGTCTATGTCCACCCCAAATCAATAAATGTTGCCCCCTGGTGATGGCCCCATCCTTTAAAATTTTGAACCCCCCTTTTTGTTATATGTTACACCGCTTTGACCCGGTGAAAAGCGGTATATAAATGCAGTTAAATAAATAAAATAAATAAATAAAGAGAAAGAGGACCTGATTAGACGAGATGTTCTACACACATCCCAGGGTACCTCCAACTCTCTTCGGTCACACACTCACCACCCTGCTGCACACCGATCCGCTAATTTTCCTAGCAACCTCAACTCTCACCCTGCAGCATTTCCGACTGCCCAGCTTTCATTTACCCTCCCCAAGTCTCTCTGTATTCTGACAGACCCCTCACTCTTGCATCCCTCCACTTTCTATCCACCTTCCCTATATCTTTCCAATTCCCTCACTCTTGCCCCTCCCCAACCCACACTTACGTGTTTATGCTCCCATCCTCCGTTACCATAACATTAACAGCTGCAGTGCAGTGCCTCAAGCCACATTCTCCGCAGCAGCCCAGACTCACTGCATCATGTTTTAAATTTCACAGGATGCCACAGTGCTGTGCAATTCAAACACCACCACAACGGATCTGGGCGGGAGGTGAGGAGAGCACAGTTCAAGGCACTGCACAATCTGTCCTCTTCCTCCTAGCAAGCCAGGTTAGGCATGACACAACATAGGGAAGACAGAAGAGGACAGTCACGTCTTTAACCACTACTGATACTCTGCCTACCCCCCACCCCCACTCCGGTGCATGGCCTCTATTCTGCTTCTTCTA